>CM050524.1:10860789-11460789 GCA_027563665.1 Antrozous pallidus | reverse complement strand
AATCTGAAACAATAAAACCCTGCCTTCATTAGATTACATGGTAACTTGTTTGTTGAATGGTAAGATATCTCCACGTTTAGAGAGATTTAGTTTAATTTGGATCCACTTAACAATTTCTTGGTGTGTGTGTGTGTGTGTGTGTGTGTGTGTGTGTGTGTGTATTTGTATTCTGTCATTACTTGAAAAGTGACAGGGGTTTGGTGTCAAGAAGAGCTCATACACTGGATTCACTCCATTTTCTAGATTTTTCTGTTTTGTTTTGTGTGTGGATATTTTGCAGCCATTTCTGTTGTTTTGAATATTTAGTACTCATTTGAATGGAGAAATTTCTCTGCTCATTATGTCATTACTAGGGGCTCAGTGCATGAAGATTCGTCCCTCAGCCTGACCTGCACCTTCTCCAATCTGGGAGCTCTCAGGAAAGCCCTCTCCAATTGGGAGTTTGTGTCTGTCTTTGCAATCATATGAGTGAATTGTCTGAGACTCCAACCCCGTTTGGTTTGGTGTTCACAGAATAATAGAGGTCTTTTTTTTCTTTCTTTGCTCCATTGGTGAAGATTTCCTAGAAATTGCAGGATATTTTCCCTTTAATTTTTCCTCGTCACTGTGACTTTACTTATGTCTCTCACCTTTGCTTTCCCTTCATCCCTCACCCGCAACAGTAACTTGTTCCAGGCTCACTTTGCTCTAGTGTCTAGGAGATCCTGCAATGTTTCTGCCACCAGAACTACAATTCCCAGAATTCCTGGTGCTCCCCATGCTCTTGGTTTCCACTTCTGGTCCAGGGGCTGCACAAAACCAAAGGATTGTGACCTATAGCCACCCCCCAGGCTGGACTGACAGGACTGAACATTCCAGTGGCATCCCCATGATCCTGGCCACTCGGCACTGGAACATGTGCAAGTTGGCTACAGGCTCAAAGTGAGTGGGGTCCTGGGGATGCCTGCCGCATTTCCCCGGGTATGTGGAGGGCAGGTGGGCATTCCACTCCACATCTGGCCCCTTAGCACCTGTGCACATAGGCCTGGAGCAGTTGGGAGGCGGGAATGCCCATTGCATCGCCATAGTGACATGGCAGACATCCCGCCCTGCCCCTGGCTGCTCAGCACGTGTGCATGTGTGCACTGCCCACAGGCCCACCATCTTTGTTGGGTTAATTTGTATTCTCACTTCTGATCAGCTGTGTGCAACATGGAGGTATGGTCAATTTACATATTTGTCTATTATTAGTATAGCTAATCATCAGTATTCTTTTTAAAAATACATATATTTTATTGATTTTTTTACCAAGAGGAAAAGAGAGGGATAGAAAGTCAGAAACATCAATGAGAGAGAAACATCAATCAGCTGCCTCTTGCACACCCCCTACTGGAGATGTGCCCGCAGCCAAGGTACATGCCCTTGACCAGAACCGAACCCAGGACCTTTCAGTCCAAAGGCCGACGCTGAGCCAAACCAGTTTCGGCTAATTATCAGTATTCTAAAGAGATTTCCAAGTCCATCACATGGCCCTTCTTTTTATTTTATTTTATGTTTTTCATGCAAAGGGATAGTTTATTTATACTTTAATTTCCTTTTTAATTTTTATTAAATTCATTGGGGTGACATTAATAATAAGAATATATAGGTTTCAACTGTGTATTTCTATGATACATGATCTATATATTGTATTGTGCACTCAACACCCAAAGTCAAGTCATCTTCTGTCACTATATATTTGGCCCCCTTTACCCTTTACTAACCTCTATCCCCTTTCCTCTAGTAATCACCATACTGTTGTCTATGTCTATGAGTTTCAGTGTTAAATCCCACATGTGAGTGAAATCATGGTTCTTAGGTTTTCCTGACTTATTTCACTTAGCATGATATTCTCAAGGTCCATCCATGTTGTCCCAAATTGTAGCATTTTGTCCTTTCTTGTGGCTGAATAGTATTCTATTATATGGGCCTTCTTTTTAGCTTTTTCCCAGAGCCCTTCACCATTAGCCAATAAGGGTTAGCTCTGAGTATTACTGACCATGTCAGGAATTATAAGAAAACTAGCCTGACATACAGACTTTTCTAAGTGCAAGTAAGAAATATACATGTAAATGAACACATTACAAGGGAAACTGTAAAGGGCATCTAATTGAGAGATAAAACACCTTAAGCTTCTTTAAGTCCTATCACCTGACTTTTGTGGTCTGTACTGTCTCTTTTCCTTTCTACACAGGCTTTCCCTGATAGCAGCAATAAGTATAAACATAAGAATAACAGTTTTACATTTGTGCCAATTGCTTTGCTGATATAATTAAATTTGAATCAACAAGCCTTCAGCCATCAACTGAGGTTGAGAGGATTTAGTAGCTTACCCAATGTAACAACTGGGATCCAAGCTAGATCTTATCTCACCGGAAGCTTTTCTCTGATGCCTATGCTACACCTCACTTTCCATACAATCACTAACATGTTTCCAACCAGATTCCAGCTACGAAAGCCTCCCAGAAACAGCTGCTCCACCCTAAGCCCCAAGCCCTCTTAACCAGAGACTATGGAGGTGGGACAGCCTTGGAGTCTTTACCAAGGAACCCTGGGAACTTTGGAGGACTCTGGAATTTAAGTATCAGAGGCCCGGAATTTTCCAAACACCCTGATGGTCAGCCTAATGCCAAGAAAAGCATCTGTCTTCCTGGAGGCCCCACCTTCACCTGCATCCCTGCAGGGAGATAAGCTCTATATCACAGTGCATGGGGGACGCTCGGCACTTAGAAAGCTGTGGTAAGGATGATCTCAGCAGCTAACCTCTCTGAACAAAGCTCCGACCCAGAAAGAAGCTGAAAGAATGGGCTTGAGGAGACCCAGCTGTAGGGGTTGATGCTGCGGTGTGCTGTGACCCTGGAAGGGGACTCTGGGAGGATGCCCCTTTTCCCTTTCTGTTGTCCTGGGGAATCAGCTCTTGATCATCAAATGGATATTAGCACACCCCAAGGGTCTGTTCTCCCCTCTTGGAAGTATTTTGGCAATAATAGCCATTCTCATTAGGCGACATGGCTATTTGCTTCCCAAGTGCTTGGACTCATGGAGCCTAAGGTTAAGGGGCTGTAGGATTTAGGGCAGGCTTCCTAACTTTGCTGAGCTTCTTTTTCTTTATATGTAACTAGAGGCCCAGTGCACAAAATTTGTGCACAGGGGGTAGGGGTGTCCCCCAGCACAGCCTGCACCCTCTCCAATCTGGGATCCGTCAAGGAATGTCCAACTGCCAGTTTAGGCCTGATCCAGGTAGGGCCTAAAAGGGCAGTAGGACATCCTTCTCACAATCCAGGATTGTTGGCTCCAAGCTGCTTGCCTGCCTGCCTCCCTGATTGCCCCTAACCGCTTCTGCCTGACAGCCTGATCACCCACTAACCACTACCCTGCCAGCCTAATTGATGTCTAACTGCTCCCATGCCAGCCTGTTTGCTTCCAACTTCCCTCCTCTGCCAGCCTGGTCATCCCTAACTGCCCTCCCCTGCAGGCTTGATTATCCCCACTGCCCTCCCCTGCTGGCCATCTTGTGGTGGTCATCTTGTGTCCACATGGGAGCAAGATCTTTGACCACATGGGGGCAGCCCTCTTGTGTGTTGGAGTGATGGTCAATCTGCATATTGCTTTTTTATTACATAGGATAGAGGCCTGGTGCATGGGTGGGGGCCAGCTGGTTTACCCTGAAGAGTGTCCCAGATCCAGGTGGGGGTTCCCTTGGGGCATGGGGTGGTCTGGGAGAAGGGCCTGTGATGGTTTTCAGGCTGGCCACACCCCCAGTGACCCAAATGGAGGCCCTGGGATCTGGGATTAATTTATGTTCTACAATTGAAACTTTGTAGTCTAGAGTGGAGGCCTAGGCACTAGGGCTGCAGAAGCTTGGCTTCCTCCATCACCCAGGAAACCCTAGCCTCTGCTCTCTCCAGCTCCATGGCTGCCACCATTTCTGTTGGGATATATCTTCTATAAGTGAAACTTTGTAGCATTGAGTGGAGGCCTATGCCGGCAAGGGCAGGCAGAAAGCTTGGCTTCTTCCATTGCCGGGAAAACCCAAGCCTCCTTCCTGTTCTCAGTGGCCATAGCCATCTTGGTTGGGGTTTGTTTGTATTATTTGCTCCTGATTGGCTGATGGGCATGGCCATGGGCGTGGCTTGATTGGAGGTATGATCAATTTGCATATTACTCTTTTATTAGATAGAATGAGTAGGTAGATATTTCTTAACAGTACCAGGTAGGATTCAGTGAGATTATGGTGTATTTTACTATTAATAATATTTCCTGAGAAGTTACAATATGCCATTCATTGATCTCTGTCCTGAGCATGGATTATTTTATTTTTCAACACCAATGCCATGGAGCAGGTTATATTATTATCTCCATTTCAAATCTAAGGAAATGAAGTTCAATGAGGAGAATCCACTTGCTCGAGAACACCCAGTTGGTGAGGGGTGGAGCTGGGATTTGGACCAGGTCTGTCAGACTCAGAGATAAGGTACCAGCTAGCTCCATGCTGGGCATGTAGTAGATTTCAATAAATGGTTGGGGCAATTGTTATTGATACTGATTTCCATGAAGGACGGTGATCATTACCATTAGTGGCTCCCCTGACTTTCTTAGTTCCTGAGGGAAAGGGCCACCTTTGGCTCATCTCTGCAGACTCACCTGTGTAGCACCTGGTAGTGCTGCTGGTCATGGGCTGAATGCCACCTGCTGAGTGTCTGCAGAGATGGGACATCTGTTAGAGGGCTACTGCATGACAGCACACTCATCACCATTTACATAGGTCCAGTGATTTCACCTACAAAAATACCCAGTTTATGGAAAGGAAATGAGTCCTGTTAGATAGTTTTGCTGAGAAATTAATGCTAATTAAATTACTTTCTTTTAGTGGTGAGATTTCTTTCAGAAAGATAGGATAGCAGAATGAGTTAGAAGTATAGGTTCTGGGCCAGGCTCAGTGTGGCTCAGTGGTTGAGCATTGATCTATGAATCAGAAGGTCATGGTTTAATTCTCAGTCAGGGCACATGCCTGGGTTGTGGGCTCCCAATCAATGATTCTCTGTCATCATTGATGGCTCTCTCACTCCCTCTCTCCCCTCTTCTCTCTCTGTCTCTCCCCCTTCCTCTCTGAAATAAATATATAAATATATAAATATATATATATATGTATGTATTTTAAAGTACAGGCTTTGGGTTTGATTCTTGGCTAGCTATTTATTATCAGTGCAACTTTGGCCAAATCACTTAACCTCTCTGAACGTCAGTAGTTTAATCAGCAGAAAGTTTTAGTAGAGCATTAAATAAGACACTGACTATGAAATACTTAGTACAGCACCTAGCCCAAAATTTTGAATCAATGTTAGTGATCACTATTCTAGATTCAGGTCACTCTTATTTCCAATTCTCCCTTTTTCCTCCAAAGAAGGATAAAGCCATGATAATAATATCTTCCACAAGAATGTGGAAAATTTGGCATGAAGGGTTTGGTAACCTGCCCACAGTCACATAACTGAGACCTGGTCCCAGTCCTGTGGCTTCTAATTCTATGCTCTGGTCCGAGGTGCCATACTGCTTCTATGCAGCAGTTAATCTAATCCAAACTCTCTTGTTTTCTTATTAGTGAGAATGTAGAGTTTCTGGGCTGTATCCCATTATTACAGGTAAGTCTCTATATGACACTCCTTCCCAGATTCTCCCTGATCACTAAGTAAGAAGTAGGGTGGGTTTTCCCACTTGGAAGAAGTGTATTGAATTGGATTTCACTGAACAGAGATGTGCAATCAATTCATTTCCCAGGTTACTCAGCATCTATAATGATAAAAGCATAATATGCTAATTAGATCAGATATCCTTCTGGATGAAGCTGGGGTTGTAAGGGAAGCCTGGGTCTTGGGTGCCAGAGGGAAGGAAGGCCTACTCTTGCACGAATTTTGTGTATCAGGCCTCTAGTCCTATCGAATAAAAGAGTAATATGGAAGTTGATCACTCTCCACCATACCCACAAACCACACCTACAAGTCAATGAGGAGCAAGTATGCAAATTAACCTCAACCAAGAAGGCTGCAGCCACAGAGAGAGCAGGAGGGAGGCTTGGATTTCATTGGCAATGGAGAGAGCCAAGATTTCCATACACCCTGGTTGGCCCAGGCCTCCACTCAATGCTACAAAGTTTCAATTATAGAAGATAAATAAATCCCAACAAAAATGGTGGCAGCCATGGAGCTAGAGAGAGCAGGAGGCTAGGGTTGCCCCTGGTGATGGAGGAAGCCAAGCTTTCTGCAGCCCTGGCCTGCTTTGGCCTCCACTTAATGCTACAAAGTTTCAATTATAGACAATAAATAAATCTCAATAGGAATGGCTGTGGCTACAGAGTAAGCAGAAGGCTTTGCTTTGCTCCAGGCTACAAAGTTTCAATTGTAGAACATAAATAAATCCCAGATACCAGGGCCTCCACTTGGGTCGCTGGGGGGCGTGGCAAGTCTGCAACTATCATAAGCCCCTCACCCAGGCTGCCCTATACCCCAAGGGAACCCCCACCCTGATCCGGTACACCCTTCAGGGCAACCAACTGGCCTCCACCCATGCACCAGGCCTCTATCCTATGTAATAAAAGAGTAACATGCAGATTGACCATCACTTCAACACACAAGATGACTGCCCCCATGTGGTCAAAAATCCTGCCCCCATGTGGAGACAAGATGGCCAGCAAGGGCGGGCAGTTGGAGGAACCAGGCCTGCAAGGGAGGGAAATTGGGGGCAACCGGGCCTGCAGGGAAGGGCAGTTGCGGGGGGTCCAGGCCTGCAGGGGAGAGTAGTTGGGGGTGACCAGGCTGGCAGGGGAGCAGTTAGGCATCAATCAGGCTGGCAGGGGAGTAGTTAGGGGGTGGTCAGGCTGGCAGGCAGAGTGGTTAGGAGCAGGCAGGCAAGCAGTTGGGAGCCAGCAGTCCTGGATTGTGAGAGTGACGTCCAACTGCCCAGGGAGTCAGACATCCCTGGAGGGGTCCCAGATTGGAGAGGGTGCAAGCTGGGCTGAGGGACTTCCCCTGCCCTCCCCGGTGCATGAATTTTATGCACCAGGCCTCTAGTTAGATATAATTGGCAAGTAAGCTCAGGCACAGTATTTAAGAACTAAGCCAGAAAGACATCCAATGGGCTTATTGTCATTTAGTCCTTAGAGGGCCATTAAAAAATACATCCTTGCCCTGGTTGGGTGGCTCAGTTGATTGGAGCATCATCCCATACACTAAAAGGTTCTGGGTTTGATTCCTGGATAGGGCACAGATGTAGGTTGTAGGTTGGTCCTTGTTACAAAAATCAATAAAAATAAATTACAAAACATCCTCGGGGGATTAAAAAAACAAAAACATTTGCCCTAGCCAGTATGGCTCAGTGGATAAAACGTTGGCCTGAAAACTGAAAGATCCCAGGTTTGATTTCAAACAAGGGCACATTCCCGGGTTATTGGGTCGATCCCCAGTTGGGGACTTGCAGGAGGCAGCCAATCCACGACTCTCTCATCATGGGTGTTTCTATATCTCTCTCCCTCTTCCTTCCTCCCTGAAATCAATATTAAAAACATATTAAAAACAAACAAACAAACAAAAACAAGAACATCCTTGTGTCATTGCTACCCAACATAGTTCCCATGAAATCAGAACTTTCGAGGATTTCTCTCATTTGGATGGGGCATCACTATCTAACTGCCAAACTCCAGCCACTACCCGATCATCCAATTCTGGAACTCCCACCAAAGTTACTTGCAATTCCTGAAATTTCTGACTTCAGTTCTGCCACTCGGGGTCTCCTCTGTATCAGCGGGGTGACCAAGAACTATAGGATTGCTGAGGGAGAAGGGGTCTTGGACAGCACTTCTCAGCACACGGCGATGCTAGAAAGCATGGTGACCTACATGACACAGGCTGCAACCTTCTGTCAAAGTCCGTGCAGCACTAGGAGACCCTTCTGCAAAACTTGTTCTCCAGCCCCCGTCGCAAAGCTTGTTCTCCAGCTCCTGCTCTGTTTGCTGTGTTACCCCAACCTCTAGCTCACTTTCAACCTCTAGCTCACTTTCAACCTCTAGCTCACTTTCAACCTCTAGCTCACTTTCAACCTCTAGCTCACTTTCAACCTCTAGCTCACTTTCAACCTCTAGCTCACTTTCAACCTCTGGCTCACGAGTGATCCCAAACTGGCTTTCAATGATGGTTGTGGCTCTTGGAATCAGCTTCCTGGTCTGGGAGGAGAGTCTCTAAGCATCCCAAACTGTGATTATATTTTTGCTTCCTCCAAACTCACATATCTTCAGGGTGCCTAGAAAAATTGAATTTCTGGGTCAGTGCTGGCCTTTCCATCTATGATTTAATTAACCCCGAGAGAAGCTAAGCCTTTTCTCAGAAAGGAAAAACATGAGAAATGGTAGACATGCTCCCACTCAGTACCATGTAACTGTCTCCTGGGGGTTTTGAGACAGGAGCTGCTTGTGAGAAGGATGCTTTTCCATGTGGTGGGTCCTGAAGAACTGATCACTCTGAGCCCAGCACTTGCACTTTTCCAGTCATCTTTTCTCCAGGGCTCTGTGATGTCAAGGGGTACGTCTGCATTCGTCCCCACCAGTACCTGGCAAATAGTATGTGCTCCATGTGTGTTCTAAGTTTACTCTGATCCTTAAAGATGCTTCCAGTGTCCAGATAAAAATCCAATAGTATGTCCCTGGCCTAAAATACTACAGTGGCTCCTTCCCATGGTTCTGGAGAAGGCCTGCAAGTCCTGGTTGTCTGGCCCTCTTGGCTCTTTAGACTTTTCCTGTAGCATAGTTCCCCTTGCTGACTAAACTCCAGTCACATGGCTCTCCTTTCTGGTCTAGGAACACATTAAGCCCCTTCTTACCTCAAAGACTTTGTACCTACAGTTCCCTGGGCTTAAAATGCTTCTTGTAGCTCTTCCAGTGGCTGGTTCCTTCTCTTCCTTCAGGTACCAACTCACGCATTACCGACTGTGGGCAGCTTCCTTGGCTGACAGAGTACTCTCCAGCAACATTACATTTTAGTGCAACAGCCTTTTCATTTCTCTCCGAACAAAAATACAATCTTCTAATATCTTATATATTTATGTGTTTGTTTGCTATTGCCCATGTCCTTTACTAGAATGTATGTGCCATGAGGCCATGGCTTGACCTGTGGTATTCCTGGTTGTAGCCCCAGCATTAGTGACAAATAAGTAGAGCATTGCCTGCACACTTGTTGAGAGATGCATGTGCCTACCCGTCCTATCATTCCTCACATGCAAAGTTCAACGGAGCCACTCAAGAAAGACATTGATTGCATTTCAACCATTGCAAGGCCAAACACACCAAAAATGTTTTTAGTTGTATTGAGAAAGGAAGTACCATTAGGAAGATGATACACGAGGCAGGGAACTAGAGGCCACAACTTCCTTTTGCTGACTTTAATTGACTTAATGGAACTGCATTTCTACTAACAACTGGATCAATAAGCAGAGCCTATTCTGAGTTGTGCCATTAGGACAGACAATATATTTCACAGAACGTACTTGTGTTTTGCTTTTTTTTTAAACAAATACGGTCTTATTAGATAAGATGCCATTGAAAAATGCCAGGACTATAGCAAGATTTACCAGTTAAGGTATTTTTTTTTATCCCTCAGAAAGTGGCAGCAAACAGGTTGATTGTTTTCGAATTTCTGACAATAATGAAAACCATGCATCCTGAAGCCATGCTTATCATGGAATAGTGAACTTGTTATATAATCAAATGCCAAATGATGTCCTTGGTTTCAACTTAGAGGAAAATAATTTCAGATAAGTCAGCACAATATTGGGCTGCTAACTCCAACTGCCTTTCTTTTCAACCAAATGACCTACTTTTCTCTGGTATTTAACTGTCAGGGCATGCTTCTTTAGAGGGGGAACTCACACTGTACAAATCCCTGAGAGTTTTGGAGCACACCTTCTACTCAGGAACTAAGCCAGGTTTTCTTACACCAATTTCCCCAACGTAATTTGCATACCACCCTCCCAATATTTGCCATTTCCATATAGCAACACAAGACACTTTCATGATTTTTAAATCATATCTGGGCACCACCTGTGCTATTATTTATGTAATGTATTTTTTAAATTAACTCATTTTTCAAATGTTAATATATTTCTTTAGAAACGAAAACCATGTCACTGCTGCCATAGACAAAGGGGCACCACCAGCCATGAGTGGAGGCATCACAACCACCACCTGCTATTTCCCTTTATCTCACTTGTTCCTTTGCTGTTGCCTGTTTTTTACTGAGGATGCTCCATGAGGTCATGGCTTGACCTGTGGTATTCATGGCCGTAGTCCCAGCATTAGTCAGAAACAAGTAGAGCATTGCCTTCACACTTGTTGAGAGAATGCAGGTGCCTATCCTCCTTATCATTCCTCAGACCTAAATTTCATACTTCCATTTTAACCATACCAAGGACCAGTACAGAAAACTTCTTTGATCAAATGAGATTTGAACAATGCTATTAAATTCTAACTGCACGTGTTAAAGATTTACTAGAACCAAATAAAAACATTCTCCTTGTCTGGGTCAGAACTTAAGAAGAAGTGGGGAAAAAATAACTCCCTTATCACGTGATTGTTACTCAATGCCATGTTGCTAACACCTAATACGGTCTCTATTTTCAGCAGGGGTGAGAGTGCAACCTTTTGAGAGATGCCACCTCATGGCCAGAAAAGTCCTTTGCTTATTTCAAAGGAGCTGGACAAATCTATCTGGGTTCTTGAATCCATGAGAATTTCCCTTCTCCATTGCCATGCCTTCCTGACGTTACTCACCTAAATAAAACACGGTTTCAGCTATGTCAGCCTCCATCCCCAGTGGTTTCCAATAAGAGGCAGAAACAATGGAGCAAATGGAGGCAATATTGTTTAAAACAAATATAAATCTTAAACACTTTTGATCATATATTCGCCTGGCTTTCGATATTAAAAACCCAGGCTATATAGTCTGCTTGAAAATAGCCCACATATTATAAGGAGATTGACAAAATGAAGGATGAGTTAGAACTACACACACACCATTTTTTCCCAAACAAAAAGTATAATTGATTAATGAACACAGCTTTCTTATGTGCAGCTGAACCACTATAAGCATATCAGACAGGGTTCTGGCTCCAAGGGAAGATATGACATTGACAAAGGAGGTGAAGGGAAGTTTGGAACCTCTATTACTGGGTTTGTACGATATAGACCAGTATTTCTAATGAATGCTAATAGATATTAGTTAAAAAATTGGGAAACTTATTGATAAATCAATTTATTTATTGTTAGAAATCTTCACAGACTTTGAAATGATAACATACACTGTGAAAAACTCAAGACAACAGGAAGATGTAATGTCTTGTATTTCCCAATCTTACTTGACCAAAGGCCACTCACCCTGCCATTGTTTTCCCTGACGCATTCTATACATTAAAGTTCTAAAAGCCCACTCTTGGACAAGCTGGATTATGTTATGTACTCCTGGATTTATGACTATACTTGGAAAAAAAGATAAAAGCCAAATTTCTTGTAGATACATGATAGGATAGGTGTTTGTTTTCCAGTTATTGGGTGAAACACTTGGTAGTAGCATCAGTAGAATTTATGAGTAATAAATAAAACTGGCTTAAATGGAATTTTAGTTTTAGAATGACTAAATAAATATGAGTATCAGTTGGCTGTAATAAAGGCCAAGGACAAGGTTTGGAAGAAGAATAGGGCAGAAAAAAGGCTGAACTTGCCAGACGATGAGAGAATTTTTAGAACAGATGAAAGCTAACCCTCCAAAGGATACTTTTTGAGATAATCAAAATCAAATAGCAGAGATGACAGCTGGAGATCACTAATGGGGATGAAAGGAGTAGAAATATAAGCTTCAAAGAAAAGAAATGATGGAGAGGATTCTCCAAATGAGGGAGGGAGGAAGAAAACACATCTGCACAAACGGGCACATCTATCCTCCAGATAGAATTGGTGGCGGAAGCAGACTGCCAGAATGGGGCTATGACAAAGAAAAGATAAAGAAGACACACAGGAAAAGAACTGTGGATTTAGATGGAAGATTAGTAGTGGTTATAAGAAGAATTTATATAGAAAGGATAAAGGAAAAGACAGGAAGAAGCAAGAGCATTGGCAGATTTCAAATTCTGGGTTTATTTCTTCGGGATACTATGAAATGGCAAACACAGGGTCATCATACTCCTTCCATTGGCATGGCAGACATTATAAGTTGATCATTGCACTATTGTCCTCTTAATATAGATTTGGCTTCAGAAGTATTCTCAACACAACACTCTAGGTAGCTACTGTGGACTGATTTGACTTGCATTCCTACTATATTAAGAAACCAATCAGCCAACTAACCAGCCAAACAATCAACCAACCTACCTACCCTCAGAGGGGTTTTGGTAAAACCCACTCACTGATTGAAGAGGAGTAAAAATATTATACACCAGCTAGAAAAGCAAACCTTTTCAGTGTGAGATGCTTCTTTATACAGACATCATGATGTACATATATGGATATGAGCGAATATATATGTGAAATATTAGTATTTCAAGTAAGTAGATCCAAGTATTCCATATTAATTTGTAATTTGAATCTCAATTTTAAACGTTCACATGCACATGGAATTCAGCTCATCATTTACCTTGGCAACTGACATCTTTAAATCCAGTAAGATTATATGAATTACATTTTTAGTTAAAATACCACATATAAAGCAACAGCCTGTTAGAATAATCAGAGCCTTTTCGTTCCTTATTTCACTTGTGACACTATATTGATCCCAATATCTTAAAAGGTTGGCAGAAATATCAAGTATATGGCACTTTTTTCATAGAGGAAAGGAGAGGGAGGGAGGGAGGGAGGGAGGGAGGGGGGGAGAGAGAGAGAGAGAGAGAGAGAGAGAGAGAGAGAGAGAGAGAGAGAGAGAGGAGAGAAACATCAATGATGAGAAAGAATCATTGATTGGCTGCCTCCTGCACACCCCACATTGGGGATCGAGCCTGCAACCTGGGCACGTGCCAAGGCCAGGAATCAAACCATGGCCCCCTGGTTCACAGGCTGACGCTCATCCACTGAACCATGCCAGCCAGGCTATATGGCACTTTTAAAAAGCACATGTGAATAATGCAGCATGATGTAACAGCATTGATAATGACCAGGCCATGGTAACAGTGGGGGAAATGTTGGGATTTCATCAATAATAGTTTTTTAAAAGCTGCATTCATTTATAGTTTGAAACTAAGTTTCAAAAAGGAAGGAAGGGTGGAGAGTGACAAGTTGCACGGGTTTCCATTTCCTTCTGCTGATGCTCATTAATTTCACGCAGCTTCTGAGCATCTGAGGGCTTTGCCTATTCATGCAAAGAACCACTTGAAGGCATACAATGCCCTCATATTTTCTCTAGTCTGGGAAATATTCAGTGCTTTCTTCGAACTATTTTGTTTGAACATCCTGGCAAGTTATTCATATTCTGCTAAAGAGTGCATAATACTGCGAGGGAGGAGAGGCAGTAAGCTGCTGTTTGGAGCTTCCCCTTCTATGATTTCTTTATGAATTAACAACAATAAGAAAAGATTCTCATTACTCTAAGCTGGCTTAATTGAGATAGAAAAGAAAGAGAGAGGGGCATCGGCTAGGCAGAGAAGAGAGCAGCAATCTCTCAAGAATTCTTGAGATCTAAGAGTTGTTGCCCAACTGAATTCATCATCATCATCACTCATGTATCTCCAGGCTTTTCTCCTCATGGCCTGACAAAGTCCTCCATTGTGAGTCCCCTTCCTGCCTCAGTGGCAGCTTAGGCATACCTTATTCTCAGACCACCAGCTCCACTAGCCTTTCAATTCCTCCTTGCCACAGGGCCTTTGCACAAGCTTAATCTTCCTGGAACCCACTTTCCATTCCCACTGCCCTTGCTCAACTTTTATAATATTAGTCCAAATGGCTTGTAACTCCCAAGGAAAACCTACACTGACTGTCCCCACAAACTGGTTAAGGCTCCCCTGCTATCTCTTCACAAAGCACTCTTTTCTCCTCAGCATTTATAACTATATGTAGTTATCAACTTGTGTGATTAATTTTCTGTTGCCCACATGCAAGTGTAAGCACTGTAGGGCTGTAACAGTGACTATTTGAGATTTTGACAAATATGCATAGACTATAGGAATAATGTATTAGGTTTAATGTAACAGATTGCTTTGCTAATATATTTATAACTGTGGCATATAATGATTTTGAAAAAAAATTGTCTCTTTAATAAACCAAATATTATTTAGAAAATATAATAAGAGAAAGTTATGTCCAACTCTCCTGCACACCACACTGAAGGGTGGAAGTTGGGACTCTATGCCTCCAGAGAAGAAGTTGTTTAATTTCCTTTTGTTTCTCTGCTTTGAAGGAATTTGAACACATGTTATGGCTGCCAAATAAAATGTAATCAAGTCATCCTGTTTAAAAAATAAACAAAGTATATGCTTTCTAGAATTTTCCATGGAAACCACACCTTGCAGCCCGTGAACACAGCCTTGTGGACAATAAATGGCAGAGAAAAAAACTTACGTGGGCTTAGAAGCCTCGGCCTGGTCAGTCTGTAGTTTCTCTCCCCCTTCCACCTCCATTGTGCAGTACACAATGCGATTGGGAGCCAAGGATTTGAGGCCTTGCACTTCCATGATCACCACCTGAAACAATCACACAAAGTGGGAGTTAGTGCCAGAGCAGGGCAGACTCCTCTAGAGGAAATACATGCATGAGAAGACGTTACAAAACGCCAGCACATACCTGATGGTTTCTACTAGGTTTCTACCAGCCACGCTGGTACCAGGCTAGCATGAAATGTGATTCTTACTGTGTAGCTGATTGCATTCCAGTTGGAAAGACACGTCTCACTAATTCATATGCTCATGGGGGCCAGACAGGTAATGTGAAATGGCTACTCTTTTCTATGTTAGTCACAGGATCAGTTTCCATTTCCACAGAGAAATCTGCTATCTCCTCTTTCTTTAAAAATAATCTAGTTTTAATTCAGCACTTGGCAGAGACACAGACCCAGGAGTTTACATTAGCCTTCATAGTAAGATAGTGATGATGGAAGTACTAAGGTTAAAGGCAAGTAGCATTCAGCATTATGGTCAGAGACAAGAGGGAGTGTGGGACTGTGGCAACTGGAGAGCATACGCCATCGAAGTGGAGCAGTTGATGGTTATCACAGCCCACATGGCCTTGTCTTTCCCTGATCCACTGTTGCCAGATACTCTCAATTTTTTTCTACCAGAAAACAGAAATCTGAATCAGAATCCAAATCAGATATCTGATTTTGAAAATTTGATTCTAATCCAAAAAGGGGGGAATAAAATACCCAAACTTTGTGCAGAACAACATTGCTTGGTCAAACCAAAAACATGTCTGTTGCTGCATACACTGTTCTAGATCAGTGATCGGCAAACTCATTAGTCAACAGAGCAAAAAACCACGTTCGCGAGCCACATGTGGCTTGTGAGCCGCAGTTTGCCGACCACTGTTCTAGCTAGAAGGAAAAGGCTAGTGTCTTGATTTACAAGTCTTATCACTTCCCACCTCTACACTCAAACTCATCAATCACCTACTATTATTCTCCTTATGCCCTGTTACCTATCAGAGGAAGGGGGGGGGGCGGTGAGGCGAGGGCAGAGACACAGGCGTAAGAATCTGAAACAAATGGCATGCATCAGAGATCTAGAATAAGTAATACATATTGAAAAAATCAATTATACTCTCGAAGAGGTAATGACATTACACAAGGAGGGGATGTGGGCATGCAAACACATACACTTTTGAATGGGCTTGATTCCAAGAAGCACTAAATAAGGCTGACATTCAACCAGGATTCACAAGTCAGTTTTGCTGCTAATTAGCCCAGTGGCTCTTAAACTTAGTGTGAATACAAACCACCTGGAAGGTTTGTGACACTAGACTTTACTGAACTGTACCATCAGTTTCTGATAAATAGGTCTGGGGAGAGGCCCACTATTTAAAAAATATAAATATATATATAGATTTTTTAAAAATTGATTTCAGAGAGGAAGGGAGAGAAAGAGACAGAAACATCAATGATGACAATCATTGGTCGACTTCCTCCTGCATGTCCCACATCGGGGATCGAGCCTGCAACCTGGGCATAAGCCCTGACCAGGAATCAAACCTGGTTCATAGGTTGATGCTCATCCATTGAGCCATACTGGTTGGGCAAGGCTTTATTGTTAACTGTTTCCCTGGTGATGCTAACATGTTGCTGCTGATTCAGGAGTCATACTCTAAGAACCATGTACGTACTCTCATGAGATTTTGGACAAGTGACTTTTTCTGGAAGTCCCTCCAATTTTCTTTTCAAACTCCTGAGCCTCAGTTTCTTCATCTGTAAAGTGGACAAATGTGTCCTCTCTCACTGTGGCTTTTGTGTGAGGACCGAATGATATATGTAATTGAAAAATTTTTCATGAGAAAGAATCATAGAAATGAGAAGAAATGGGAGGCACAGGAGAAAGAACACACTTTTTGGAACTTAAAAGGTCTGAGTTCAAATCCCGAATCTGCATCTTTACTGGCTGTACAATCATTTATAAGCTCCTTAACCTCTCTGAGGCTTTGTTTCCTCATCTGCAAATGCCTCCAAAGACTGTTATGAAGATCTCCGAGTGGATAGTGGCAGAGCCAGCTCCACAGTGGCATTCTTTAAGTACCTACAGTTTTCATCAGAGCTCCCTGCTGCCCACGGCCATCCATCCCATCGGCCTCCCGGACCTCGGTTCTCTTGCTGCAGTTAACTGCTCTCTGCTGTCCCTTTCAGAAGGTAATTCTACAATTACATGAAATCTGTCTTGTTCCAACCAGAAAACTCAAACCTAGCCTTCCCTAATGAGATGACAGCCGTTTTCCCTCTTTTTGCCTCCTATCTTTGTGTCCCCCAGACATGCTCACAAATAGATATATAATGATTTTTGCTGGCCATTCTCGTGTGATGTGCGATTTAGTGTTCTAATTTAAAAGCATTGGGGAGCCCTGAGGTGCTTTATTCTTTGCTTGTACTTAGAGGTTAAAGCCTGTTTGAATCATGTACACATGTGAGGATGGCTGGGGACTTGCCTACATTGGCATTTCAGCTAAATCAGCTATATAATATTGTCTATTGGTTAAGAATCAGAAAATTACAGATTTAAAAGCTTCATGCAAATCAATAAAGCACATTTTCTCCCCTTTGTAGGATGACAAGAAGCAGCCGGGAATAAATTGCCACCTCTAATTGGCAATAATCAAATCCAAAGACACCTAAGAAAAGGCATTCAGTGCCTTGGGTAATGGTATTAAAAAAGAAAGAAAGGAAGTTTCTCTGGAATTACACTGATGACTTTCATACAACAAATGGTTTATATTTAGCCGAATACTGCTTCTTTTGACAGCAAAATGCATGTCAGAAATACTGTAATGTGGCTATCTCAACCCAAACTGAGCACAAGCAAATTACCCGCGGTTAATTCACAGCAAGTCTTAATGATGTTTTAGAAAATAATTCAGTTTTTACACATTCTAATTACATCTACAGAAATTTGATCTATTCTCTTGGTCTCCCCAAATCTAGGGCCATCATAAAATCCTGAGAGGTAGAGCTGTCATAAGATATGAATGGGTTTCAAACTTTGGAGTGCATAGAAGTCCGTGGGTATGAAATGCTAAAGGGTATTCTTTAAGAAGAGGAAAAAAAAAGAAAAAGGTAAAGATAAAAATTATGAACAACAAGAGACAATAAATACTTATCAACAAGTAAATCTAAAAATCAAGTCAATAAAAAAAATCTGATGAACAGAATAAACTGGTGAATATAATAGAATCAGGGGCATAGAAAGGGAGTGGACTGACAATTCTTGTGCGGGGGTGGAAGGGGCCATGACGGGTGTGGGAAGAGACTGGACAAAAATCTTACAACTATGGATGAGGACAGTGGTGCGGGGTAAGGGCATGGGGCAGGGGGAATCAGGTGGAGAGGAGCTAATGGGGGAAAAAGAGGAACATCTGTAATAATCCGAACAATAAAGATATTTTTTTAAAAAAGAAGTAATGGGTAGCTCATTAACATGCATATTCCTGGCTTGCATTCGCCTAGACTCGCAGTGGTCGGTAAACTGTGGCTCGCGAGCCACATGTGGCTAACGAGCTGCGGTTTGCCGCTCTGTTGACTAATGAGTTTGCCGACCACTGGGTCCTAGAGATTATTTTTTCTGATATCTTTATTGAGGTATCGATTATATATCATATAATTAACCCATTTTAAGAGTATATGCAATGATTTTAGCAAATTTACTAAGTTGTGCAGCCATCATCATAAATTAGTTTTAGGTCCCTCATGTCCATCTCCAACCCCTGCCTCAGGAAACACTAATTTATTTTCTGTTTCTGGAGACCTGCCTTTTCTGGACATTTCATATCAATGAACTCAAACAACATGTGGTCGCTTGTATCTAGCTTATTTCACTAAGCATGAATGTTTTTGAGGTTTAATAAATCAAAGCATGTCTGGCTGGTGTAGCTCAATGATTGAGCATGGACCCATGAATCAGGAGGTCATGGTTTGATTCCAGGTCAGGGAATATGCCTGGGTTGTGGGCTCCATGCCCAGGAGGGGACATGCAGGAGGCAGGCGGTCAATGATTCTCTATTATCATTCATGTTTCTAACTCTCCTTCCTCTCTCTGAAATCAATAAAACCATATATTTTTTAAATATCAAAGCATATATCAGTAGTTTATTCCCTTGAACTGCTGAACAGTATTCCCTTGCCTGGACGTACAAAACTTTTTCCATTCCCCAGTTGATACACATTTAGACTGTTTCTGTTTGGCTATTAGGAAAGATGCTGCTGCAAACGGTTGTGAGCAGGTTTCTGTGGGATATGTTTTCAATTCTCTGGGGTAGAAAATTTGCTGGACGTACTGTGGTTTTATGTTTAACTTTTTGAGAAAATACCAAACTATTTCCAAAGTAACTGCACCACTTTAAATTCCCAACCTCTAGAGATTTGGGTCAGGAGGATCTGCAGTCTGAACCAGCTACTGAGGAATTCTGATGAAGCTGGATCAGAATGACTCCTTAGAGTATACGTCTGAGCAGCAAACATCTGAGTAGAAGTTATGAAGAAATGTAATGATATACTGAGCATTCCACCAGAATTCTGGCCCAAATGAGTTTTTCCTTTCGGTTGTGAAGTAAACTAAAAAGGCTCCACCACAATCACAGGCTCTCTGCACGGAGCCAACAGAAAGATGGTGGGGAAGACAATTTACAACTCACCACAAAATGCTACTCCATTGCTTCTCTCATTACTTCAACCCAGGTTGCCCAGACTTTCTAAATGGCATAGCTCTTTACAAAATCCTTGATTACTGGCTTAAGACAGTAAAAGTAATGTGAGATTAAATTTAGTAAGTGGTTCTTAAGACTGCATTTCCTTGAGAAAAGCATGGGATCCCGGAGGCAGGGAATAGCTTGCTGATTAGCTGGCCCCTGCTCAGCAAGCTGTGCTTTTAGGAACTGCTCCTGGGGTGCAAGAAAGACACAAGCTGATTCTGAGGCCTCTGATCACCGTGTGCTGCTTGCTGGGCTAGGAGACTTCCACAGGGCTCGAGCTTTTTACCTCCAAGGAGAAAGCCAGAACAACGTCTGACTTGGAGAGCTGGTTCTCGCTCTCCTCGCCCAGGTCGATAATGGAAGCATTGTGGCTGCGCTTGAGTTTCTGAAGCTTGAACTCGCCGCCCTTGGACACCGGCATGCTCTCCAAGTTGGCCATGAGCAGGTTGACGGACGACTTCAGCTCCTCGATGTACATGTTTTCCATTTCTTTGGATACAAACTTGGGGAATTTGCGTTCCTGGCAGAGAAAAAGCAAAATATGAACAGAGGCATAATAGAGAGCGATTTACATAGGTTTACATCTTAAAGCCCAGAGTTAGATAACAGCCACCACCCAGGAGCTTTGCACGTGTTAGAAAAATGTTGAGTAAACAGCTGCCTGCCTTCTACTTATAATCCCTAACAGTTACAAACAGACATAAATATAGAGTAAGCAAGGCTCAGATGTTTTATTATAGTTCTACTAGTGGCCCATTGCACAAAATTCATGCACAGAGGTGGGGGTTCCCTCAGCCCAGCCTGCACCCTCTTCAATCAGGGACCCCTTCGGGGATGTCTGACTGTTGGCAGTCAGAGATGTCTGACTGTCGGCAGTGGGACATCCCTCTTGCAATCTAGGACCACTGGCTCCTAACTGCTCACTGGCCTGCCTGCCTGATCACCTCTAACCGCCTCTGTCTGCCTGATCAAACCTAACCACCTCTGCCTGTCTTCCTGATAGCTCCTAACTGCTCCCCTACCAGCCTGATCGCCCATAAGTGCTCCCCTGCTGGCCTGATTGCCCCTAACTGCCTCTGCCTTGCCCCACACCTGGGACCCAGGCTTCCCTCCCTCTGGCCAGCTATAGGCACCCAGGACCTGGGCCAGCTTCACTCAGGCCAGCCGCAGCCACAGGCAGCCGCAAGCACCCAGGACCACAGGGCATGCGGCTTGTCCCTCTCCTGGGCTGCCGGCACAGGTGCAGCTGCTGGTGCCCAGGATTGCGAGGCAGGTGGCTTGTCCCTTTCCTGGGCCACAGAAGCAGGCACAGCTGTTGGCATCTGGGACCGTGGAGTGGGTGGCTTATTTCTCTCCCAGCCCGTAGCCTGTCTGGTCCCCATTACTCTCTCCCCAGTGTTGAGTGTCTGAGCCATTATGGCATGATGGCATGATGGCATGAAAATGTGATGACTATTTGCATATTAGCTCTTCATTATATAGGATTTTAACTTGTCACAGTCTATCTTCAAGTGGATATTTTACCACTTCACATCTTGTATAGAAACTTTCCTGTAACAAAATTTCATTTTTCCCAGGCAATCTTTGTGCTATTGTTGTCATGTATTTTACTCACACAGATGTTATAAAAGTGACATTATATTATTATTTGTTTAAATAGTTAATTATCTTTAAATATATTTAAATAATAAGAAACTTCTATTATATTTTTTCCTATGCATATACTGTCTTTGGTGTTTTCCATTTCTTGGTGTAGGTCATTATTTGTATCTGGCAAAATTTTATTTCTGCTTGCAGGACTTCTTTTAACATTTCTTACACTATAAAGCTGCTGGTGATTAAAAAATTCAATCTTTTATACATAGAAATATTTTAACTATTTCTAGAATAGTTTAAGATAGTCAAAACATATTTTGACTATTTTAAACTATTTTAAAAATATTTTCACTCAGTCTAGAATTATAAATTGAGAGCATTTTTTCCCTTGTGAGTACTTTAATGATGTTGCTCTACTATCTTCTCTCTTACACTGTTTCTGATGAGAAATCTTCTATAATCTTTATGTCTATTCCTGTGTATAGTGTGTCTCTTTTCTTCTGTCTACAGCCAGGCTCAGCACATGGCCATTGCAGGGCCCTGTGATCGGGGCCCTGCCATCACTGGCTGGCCCTGCCCACAGCCCGGCCTAACCCAGGGCCATCACCCTGCGATTGGCTGGTGGGCGTGACTTGTGGGCATGGCTTATTGGGTGTAGCAAAGGTACAGTCAATTTTCATATTACTCTTTTATTAGATAGGATTCTCTCTCCCCACCCCCAGTTTTCTCTGGTTTGTGGAAAGAAAAATGGGGTGATATTTTTCAAGTCTGGTTTTAATTGAAACAGTGTTTCTTTTTAGAGAAATGCAATCAGTTGTTTTTAATTATGTTGACAGAAATACAACCTATTTCTGGATATCTACAGAAATGTTCTCACATGAATAATTCAAAAGGAGCTCATTTAAAATGTTTTGAACATAGCCTGTGGCTATTTATGAAAGACTAGTTATTTTTTCAAAAAAATTTGAAAAAATTAATGAAGCAATGAAAAGCATGAGTAATATTATTTAGAAAAGAATATAAAGCAATTTAATATCAAAACTGACCTTTTTTCACTTCCTTGCTTATGGATTCAGTTGTAATAGTGATATGCCTTAGTTGTGTTATTTGTGTGTTCTTGCCTCTAAGTTGTCCAGGTGCCTTGAATATATTTTGGATTTATCACCTTCTCAAATAATTTCCTACTTGAAACATCAAATAGCCCTTCCTAGGCACTCTCTATAACTGATCAGGTGAGGGGCAAGACAAATCAGTTTGATATACATATTTTTTGCCAGTGACAGAAAAATCCAGTTTGAACTGGCTTGAACAATAAAAACAATCTATTGGCTTGAAATGTCCTAGGGTAGACCCAGCTGTAATCAGCACTCAGATGACATCACCACAACTGAATGAGTTTTTACTCCAAATCTCGGTTTGGGTTCCTCTAGGTTGGCTCCACGCTCAATCTTGCTCCTCTTAATGTCACAAAAAGGTCGCTAAAGATCCAAACCTCACAACATCCCATCACAAACGGAAGAGTGAATATCTCCTTTTGTAATGCCCATCAAAGATGAGAGTCTTTAATCTGAGAATTCTCTCCCAAAAAGTTTGACTTATGTATACATTTGGGACCAATCTCTAAGGCCAGAAGCATGAATGTGCTGAATTGCTTAGGCATGAGTTACGTCCTTCATCCCTGAGGCTGGGGGTAGAACTCTATCTAGATCACAGGAATATGAATTGGTTTGCCAATTCTGGGTGGCAAAAAATAATAAGTTTATTACATAGGCACCTGATTCAAAATCAACCAACCAAATACTATTAAAAGGCCAATGATCAACCAGATTTATTCTCTCAAGCAATTGAACTGAGAGATATTGAGATTGCAGTGTGTGGTGGAACTGAAACAGTAGATCATGTAGATTCATGAATGGCTGCCATATTTGACCTGGTGGAAGCAGAATAAGACCCCTGGCAAAGACGAGAAAGAAAGATGTAGAGAGAGAGGAAGAGAAGGAGAGGATGGGGAGGGAAGAGAAGAATGGAGAATAAGCTGTCTAGAGTCATCGGAAAGGAGCTTTGACTTCCACTGGTGTTGTAATTTTCACAAAATATAGTTACTCCTTTTTCATTCTAGTTCCTTGAGAGTCTCTTATTTTGCTTTCAATAATTCCCTCTACCCCTAGTTAGCTAGAAGGGTATGTCTTTGACACCATAAAGCTTCACTCAGATTCACACAGGGGCTTCTCTGTAGAGACTCGGAAATGCATTTTTGCTATGCCAGTCTTCTTCCTACAGAGTCCGTCATAGGTGTTTCCCTTTCCTCTGCCTCCCTAGGTACCTCTCAGCCATCTTGTCACCTTCCATATTTCAGCCTCAAAACATAACTTCCCTGGGTTGGGTCCTTTATTGTATTTTTATTGTAATTCTTAGCTTACCTTCTTGGTAACACTTATAATCCTACCTAATAAAAGAGTAATATGCAAATTAACCACCACTCCACTACACCCAAAAACCACATCCATCAGGCAGTCAGGATCGAGCATGTAAATTAACCCAACCAAGATGGCTGTGGCCTCAGAGCAAACAGGAGGCTTGGGTTTCCTTGGCAATGGAGGAAGCTAAGCTTCCTGCACACCCTGGCTGGCCTAGGCCTCCACTCAAGGCTACAAAGTTTTAATTATAGATGATAAATAAATCCCAACAAAAGTGGCTGTGGCAATGGAGCAAGCAGGAGGCTTTGCTCCACTCAAGGCTACAAAGTTTCAATTATAGAAGATAAATAAATACTAGATCCCAGGGCCTCTACTTGGGTTGCTGGGGGGCATGACCAGCCTGAAAACAACCACAGGCTCCTTGCCCAGGCTGCCCCATGCCCCAAGGGGACCCACACCCTGATCTGGGACATCCTTCAGGGCAAACCAGCTGGCCTCCACCTGTGCGCCAGGCCTCTATCCTATCTAATGAAAGAGTAATATGCAAATTGACCATCACTCCAACACACAAGATGGCTGCACCCATGTGTCAAAGATCTTGCCCCCATGTGGACACAAGATGGCCACCACAAGATGGCCAGCAGGGGAGGACAGTTGGGAGGGACCAGGCCTACAAGGAAGGGCAGTTGGGGGTGATCAAGCATGCAGGGGAGGGCAGTTAGGGTGACCAGGCTAGAAGAGGAGGAAAGTTGGGGGCGACTGGGCCTGCAGGGAAGGGCAGCTGGGGGGACCCAGGCTTTCAGGGGAGAGCAGTTAAGGGGACAAGCCTGCAGGTGAGGGCAGTTAGAAATGACCAGTCTGGCAGGGGAGGGCAGTTAGGGGCAAACGGGCTGGCAAGGGAGCAGTTAGGCATCAATCAGGCTGGCAGGGGAGTGTTTAGGGGGTAATCAGGCTGGCAGGCAGAAGTGGTTAGGGGAAATTAGGAAGGCAGGCAGGCAAGCAATTGAGCCAGCAGTCCTGAATTGTGAGAGAGATGTCTGACTGCCCGTTTAGGCCTGACTCTGGTGATTGGGCCTAAATGGGCAGTCAGACATTCCTCAAGGGGTCCCAGATTGGAGAGGATGCAGGCTAAGCTGAGGGACACCCCCCCATGCATGAATTTCATGCACTGGGCCTCTAGTTAACATTATAAAATTTATTTGTTCAATGCGTGTATGGCCATCTGGGCTGCTAGGCAGGACCATACCTCTCTTGATACCTCTGTTGAATTTTTGATATCTAGAATGATGTTTGGCACACAGTAGATATTCAATACATATGAGTTAAATAAATGAATGATGGCTTCTCTCAATGTTCATGGTAAGTACCAATGCAGCTAAAACTCATCTGTGAGGAGCAGGTGAAGAGATGATGAACTAAATTCTGGAAGAACACCGAGATTCTGCTCTTCCATGAGTATGGGGATCTGAAACCAACCCAGCAGCCTTAGAATACCAATTCCTTCTGGAATCTCTTGGTACAATCATTTCCTGCTTCACAGTTGGGCTTATACCACTGTATAGTGCTTTCTGAACAGTCTGTGAGTGAATGTGAGGGGAAAAGCAGGATCGATGCTCTGAAATGAGATGATAGGCAGATGAGCTCAACAGGAGCTAGTTATGACTCAATGCAAGAGTCTTATTTCTCTGAAATTTTTGCACGGTGGGCTTGATTTTTTATCATTCTTGGATTCATCAGAGTACCTCATAAACTTGTGTACCCTTTATGGAAGGATATGGAAGTGTGAGGACTTGGATGTTGGGCCATCATCACTTGGAAACCATTTAATGCCATCAACACTGTTCCTGGCCCAATAGTAGGCACAAAATGATTGTGATGTAAGGAGACAGACTATTCTCCTGGAGTTTGCAGTGAGTGGGGGGAAATATCTATGAGGAAGCATCGAAGCTAATGTGGTAATAGAAGTCTCTGAGGTATGAATGCTTCCTGAGAGAATTAGGGTGGCTTTCCAGAGGAGGTGACCCTTGGGCTAAGAATCTGATCAACAAAGAAGAGTTTTCCACCAAGCTTGGTTGGCTGAGACAGGGCCACTGCTATTTCCTCCTTTCTATGGAAAACATAGTGGGCAACCATGAATCTAAGAAGGTATACGTAAGTGCATGTGGTCATAAAATATTTTCCCATTTACTCTTGAAGATGACCTCTGTGAGAGTAAAGGGAAAATTGAGGTAGGTTAATTCATAGTCTCTAAGGCTATTTAAAGGAGGTCAAACAGCAAAGGTTATATCCTAACAGCCTGAGGGCTATCATACTGACCTATCTCTTTTCTCTTCATATTGGAGCCAAACCTCATAACTATCTGGGATTCTTGGACATCTGGGTAAGTGGTAACTCTGATATTTACTGGCAGCTGCTGGCCTTAAAGTCGCCATGGAGATAGCCAAAAACCATCATGTCTATGAAGTGTGTGCTTTCCTGCTAATCAACCTTGACAGACCTTACCATCAAGTACAGAATTCTTTTATCACAAGCATCTTCTGAGACTACTCAAGGCCTTTTAACTCTACAAGCTTGCCGTTTTGGAAGAAGACCCATTTGTGTGTCACTGATAATATCACTGTGGCCTGGAGTTAATGTTCACCAAACTTTTATGCAGCATAATATTGGAAAAATCCAAAGAATGATACTCCCCTCAGAAGCTGGACAGCCCCCAATGACATCGTAAAATAGTCACATAAAATTGAAGTGTGCAAGGACAACAAGGCCATTTTTCTGCCCTGAGTTCTTAAGCCTTGAGAAGAAATAGCATCATGTCGACCTAAGCTGATGTTCTTGGGGGGAGTTTTCAGCAGCAGACCCATCACAAATACATTTCAAACCTGAAGATGTGCCAAAATAAGGAAAACAGAGCCATCCATCTTGATTGTACTTTCCCAAGTGTGAGAGTAAATTAGCCTCGATGAAAGGATTGCTTTTTCATACTGCGTCATGAAAGACAGGGCATGCCATGAACAAAGTCTTCCAGAGAAAATGTTAGCTGGACATTTATTTTTGTTTGAGGCTGATAACATTCCTCAGTGGGGAGGGCCTCCCAAGGACAGTTCTCAGAGGCTAATGTGTGCCCAGCAACATGGAGGGATTTGGGGAACACCCTGAAAAATGGCATGTGAAAGTGCTAACAGCTGTCAGCCATTTGCTTCACTTTTCTGCCTTTACATTTTTTACCCAAAGATGATGAAGTGGGGAAATGTAAAAGCTAACAACTGTACTCCACTCATAGAGGATCCTTAGACCCCAAGGGCTCAAATGACATGTACTGACTGACAATCAGAAGAAAGGAAGTAGCAGAACACTTCCTAGATGCGGGAGCTCACCAATAGTGGTGCAGTCATTCAATTCCATCTCTAAAGTGTTTCTGATCATGTGTCAGGTAATATGGTTGCTGCTGGGGACAAAGGAGTCAGCAGAGAGGCAATGGTATGGGGGGCCATGTCAGAAAGCAACCAGACACCATGTGACACATGAGGTGACAGAGGCATGTGAAGGGTACCAAAGCCACCAGGAAACCATATCTCATCCACACCAGCAAAAATGACTTCACCTCCTTTGAGTCCTGGATCTGCTACTTACTAGCTATGTGACTTTAGATAGCTTTCTTAGTCTGTCTGAAATTTAGTTTCCACATTAAAAATGAGGATATAACAAATCTCATACAGTTATTGTGAAGAGTAAGAAATAATAACTTTAATTCCTTTGGCCACTAACTGTGTGCATGTGTGTGTCTATATAAATACACACACACACACGTGTGTGTGTGTGTGTGTGTGTGTGTGTATGCAAATACACATATACATATATGCATATCCATCCATATATATCAGGCACCATGCTATCACCAAGAGTGCCAACAACAATACCACTGATGATGGTGACTATAATAAAGGTCATGACACTAGTTGGCATTTACTGAGTGGTAACTGTACTGGGCACTAGTCTAACCAGTTATGTTTCCTTATTTAATTTGTCAAACAACCCACTGAGACTAGTGCTATTATTTATTCCTACTTTCTGAAGGAAAACGAGGCTTAGAAGTTAAATCAGTCATTAGTAGGACTGCATTTGAAACCCAGAGACCATGTTCATAGCTATCATACAGTACGGCAGAGCTGAGGTAAGCATGAAGGGACTCGCAGCATGCATCGCCTCACATCTGGGCATTCAGCACAAAGCTGTGACAATTTGTTCTCACAGCAGTGGCCGCTTCACAATTACCAGTGAATGTGGGTGGTGAGCAGGGTGTGGCCATTCCACTATTACCAGTGAATGTGGATAATAGGCAGGAGCGAAGTATGGGGGATGGGGGGTTAAACAAGAAAACAAAGGTCTTGGCAGTAAAGGTATCATAGTTGCCTGGGTTGGCTTCTTTACTCAAACCTTTCTTTGAGTGGCTTGGTCTTACTTCCTCAGCTTTTATGAATTGGATGGACTTCACGTCACTGGAATAAACTTCAGAAGACCTCTTGGCATTTAGACTTTGCCTTGAACTCAGATTTCCCTGGGTTCTTAGCTCCCTGACAAACACCAGGCTCAGGAAGATGCTCTCTATACCAGTGGTCGGCAAACCACGGCTTACGAGCCACACGCAGCTCGAGAGCTGAGAGCCACAGTTTGCTGCTCAGTTGACTAATGAGCTTGCCGACCACTGACCTAAGCATATAAAAGAGGAACACTGTGGCTCAGTAGTTGAACTTCGACCTATGAACTAGGACAGTTTGTCTAGGTCGGCAAACTCATTAGTCAACAGAGCGGCAAACTGTGGCTCGCGAGCTGCATGTGGCTCACGAGCGGCAGTTTGCCGACCACTGCCCTATACAATTCTTTCAGGAAAAACAATGAGCTCAGCTCCTCTGTGCCCACAGATAATGTACCACTTCATCGCAGGGTGGATGCTGGGTACAGAAAATTTAATGTATTAGCTGGGGGCAGTATCATTCTCTGGAAGGAGAAGAATCCACCGTCTGATTTTTGGCAATGTATGAAGCAGAACTTTCCCATCAGGGAAATGTTTGGATATTATTTCTTTCCTGGGGGCAAATTCTCATCAATATTTGCAACCAGACCTTGTAATGCTCTGCAGAGAATAGGGGTCTAAGTGGCAACTTCACATTTAAATTATAGCTTGAAAAAAACAATGCTATTTTGCATCCAGACCTCTGCTACTAATACTACAAAAGCTGTATTGTTTGCCTTATCTAATTAGCCCATGAATTTTGGATTTTTATCCTAAACTGTGGCGAAAAGAACTGACAAATATCATAGCAGCACCAACGCACAATCTGCCTGCTTAAGCTCCAGTGTCATTTACTGATCACACAGTTTAAATCCCCGGGTGAAATTTGGGGACCCTTTATTATCAACCTGAGAGGATTTGGGAAAATGTTTGAACAGCGATTAAAAAGTCTTTTCTGCAAGATTAAAAAAAATACATTTAGAGCTCATGAAACTTCACAGGCAGCATGTGTCTGGTGTTCACAGTGAGGGTGAGGGCAGCAGTCCCTGTCTGATAATTCGTGGGGCGCTGATGTGATTATATGATAGGTACTGTGTCAGGACTGTGGGTAGAGGAAAGCCACCTTGCACTTGCCTCCCTTCTCTCCTAAGAAGAACAGACAAACGTGTCTTTCATACGTGTGTGACGATGAGAATGCTGGGGGCAGAACTATCTTGGGTCCTATAATCTCCTTTCTAGATTCCAAAGAAATCAAAGTAGAAAGTTTTCAGAATTCCAGAAGCCAGTTCTGCCTGATGCTGTTGCTTCATTTGGCCTCTGGATAAACTGAAGAGAATACACAGCTAAGTTTAGTGGAAGAGAGAAAGTAGTTTGCTGGAGGGGCAACCTCTAGGGAGAGAAGACCTGGGGCAGCCTGTCCTGGCATAACTTCCTGTTTGTCACCTGACCATTCAGAGGAAGAGCATGAAACTTGCATTAAAGCACTCAGCTTCCCACCTAACAGTTGAGTTAGCTTGGGCACATCACAAACTCTTCAATGCACTGAAAGTGGAGGAATTAGTAACTCCCAGGATTGTTTGCCACATGTCAAAAGCAACTCTCAAGTTTAGGTGAAATCGCATAGCTTGACACATTTAATAAAGGACTGATTAGCAGAGAAAGAGAGGTCAGGATGAGGTAAGGTGAAGGTCTGGGTGAAAGGCATGTTAAAGTTGTGGACTGGAGTGATGAGGAAAATGAGGGCCTGCATTTGGGAAGGCTTATTATAATGGTAATGTATGCATGGTGGTTAAGACTGCACATTCTGGTCATCGGGTGACCAGAATCTGGCCAAGTCCTCTGATATCTCTGCTCAGCCTCCTCTATGACATGGGGATAATGATAGCATCCTTTTCATAAGGGTATTGGAGGGTCAGATAGGCTATCAGATACAAAATTCTTAGCAGAGAATCTGGTACATAGTAAATACCATATAAGTCATAGCTATTTTGGGGGGCATATCTTGAGGTATCTCCCAATTCATAATGAACACTTCACCCACAGCCTGACCTCTCAAGTACCACTCTCATCAATAGTAAGATATAATCCCAATCCTAGAAAATCCAATCTATTGGGATGCTCAGACAACATAAACACATCACTACCATCCAATGTACTGTTATAATAAAGGTTCATATGTGGCATGAATAAAGCACAAAAGTAGAAAGAACTAATTGCTAAGCTTTTAGAGAAGGGTTTTAAGTTGAGTACTGGAGGCTGAGTCAGAGGAGAGAAGAAAGTCATTCCAGGTTGAAACACCAGTGGGTACCAAGGCAAAAAGGCTGGAATACTCAGAGGGAGACATTCTCTGTAGTTGGAATGGGGGTTTCTGGTCAGAAAGATGTGGGAGGTGATGCTAATAAGGAAGAATATAATCCATGGATTAAGACCCTTGGATATCATTCTAAAGAGATAATGTTTTGTTTGGGGGACAATAGGGAGTGTTATGGAATGATTTTTGAGGCTCTGTTTTTGAGATGTTCATATATAAGTTTTATAATGGCAGCTGCATGAAGAATGGACAGGAGAAGGGGAGGGACTGGAGACAAGGATACCCATTAGGAGGCTATTTTAAGACTCAGGAATAGAAGATGAAGGTCTGAATCAAAGTGCTTGCTGTGGTGTTGGAAAGCAGTACAAGATCTGAGCCACATTTAGGAGGCAGAGACAATGAACTGGATGGGTGGTTGAGTGTGGAGTGCTGTGGGGAGGAAGGAGAAGTTGAGACTGATTAGGAGGTTTCATCCATAGCACCTGATGGATAACAGTGAGGGGGATAAATATAGGTATATGTATGTGGTCAGAGGAAGAAGAAAGGAGTTTGAACACAGTCCCTTTGAATAACCAGGGCACTGTCTGAGTTGAAATGTTCACTAGCCAGTGGAAGTATCAATCTGAGACTCAGCAGAAAGGTGAGGCTGGAGTTTCTGTAATGAATAGAGTCTAGGAAATACATGTGTTACATGGGGGAGAGTTGCCCTGAGAAAGGAGGGTGGAGACTTATAGTAATTATCCTCAGTTTTATCTGTGAATAGTTCTTAATACTGTGTCTTCCTGTGGGGGATTTTCCTGCCCCCCCCAGAAAATGTCCCCAGTCTCCTTACCCTGGCTATTTGGTCTGCCATTTGGAGTCGTCCATCCAGCTCCCGTCGGATCTGGGCTGCCTGCTCATCCGGATTGTCCAGCTGTGAGAAACAAAAACATTGAGATTTTCAGTCTGCATCACAAAAGCCAATGAAGTCAAGCCTTTCCATTTCATACCCTCACTCTGTGCTCCAGGGACATGTTTCACTGAAAGTAAAAAATTCTTGTAACAGACAAGTCCAGTTTCAATGAAATCCCACGCTACATTCTTTTTGGTGGAGTGTGAAGTGGCTGGCAGTTGCTAAGAAAGATATCTGAATGAGCTTGTACAAGAATCATGTGTGAACTGCTAGGCAGCAGTGTTTTCAAGGAGGCCCCATGCAGCACCTCTGTTTTGGTCCAATGACCAAATATGCTGTGCATATCTACACAGCAGATATGCAAGGAAAGAGATTAACTGTTATAATTTGTGGAACAGAGTGTGCATCTATAGTGCCTACATGGCACAAATTCTTCTGCTCTCCCACTGATGGACCATGAAAGATAGTCAGTCATTGCTTTCCTTCTCACTGAGCCTTCCCAACCAGCATTCCAGAGGGCCACTACCACTCAGCTGGGGTTTCTGTCTAAGCTGAAGTCTATCTTTGTCTTCCATGGCTGTTAGAGCTATTATGGTATAAGGATCAGAACATGCAAGCATAAATAAATCCGGAAAATTCCTTAATATCTCTGGTTTCAATTTTCCCATCTAAAGAATGGAGGGGGTGGTTATGTAATCTCCATCATTTTCACATCTTTCTACAAATCTATGAAAGAGATTGGCAACCATTTCTATATAGGATGGGCTTTCTATATAGGAAATGGTTGCCAATAGGTAATATTGTAGGCTTTGAGGACCATTGATGTATCTCTGTTGCAATGACTAATGAAGTGTGAAAACAGCCATAGACAATCCTATCTAATAAAAGAGTAATATGCAAATTGACTGCACCTCTGCCTCACACACAAGCCATGCCCACCAGCCAATCAAAAGCACGTATGCAAATTAACCCAACCAAGATGGCTGTGGCCATGGAGCAAGGAGAAAGCTTGGGTTTCCCTGGCAATGGAGGAAGCCAAGCTTCCCACACGCCCTGGCCAGCCCTGGACTCCACTCAAGGTTACAAAGTTTCAATTATAGAAGATAAATAAATCCCCCCCAAAAGGCTGGGACCACAGAGTGAGCAGGAGGCTTGGGTTTCCAAGGTGATTGAGGAAGCCAAGCTTTCCACCAGGCCAGGCCTCCGCTCAAGGCTACAAAGTTTCAATTATAGAAGATAAATAAATGCCAGATACCAGAGCCTCCACTTGGGTCTCTGGGAGGCATGGCTGGCCTGCAAACCACCACAGGCCCCTTGCCCAGACCACCCCATACCCCAAGGGAACCACCACTCTTATCCGGGACACCCTTCAGGGCAAACCAGCTGGCCCCCATCTGTGTAGCAGGCCTTTATCCTATCTAATAAAAGAGTAATATACAAATTGACCATCACTCCAACACACAAGGTGGCTGCCCCCATGTGGATACAAGGTGGCCACGAGAAGATGGCCAGCAGGGAAGGGACCAGGTCTGCAAGGGAGGGTAGTTGGGGGGGAGGACTAAGCCTGCAGGGGAGGGCAGTTAGGGGCAATCAGGCTGGCAGGCAGAAGCAGTTAGGAGCAATCAGGAAGGCAGGCATATGAGCACTTGGGAGCCAGTAGTCTTGGATTGTGAGAAGGATGTCTGATTGCCTATTTAGGCCTGATTCTACCAGGACTGGGCCTAAATGGGCAGTCAGACATCCCTTGAGGGATCCCAGATTGGAGACGGTGCAGGCTGGGCTGAGGGACACCCCCCTCCATGCACAAATTTCATGCATGGGGCCTCTAGTCCTATATAATAAAATCATAGTATGCAAATTGTCCCCTTAATTGGGAGGTCATCTGGAAGTTTGACCAGGGGGTGAGGCTGGCCAGGGGAAGGGAGGGAAGCCCCAGCTGGTAGCCGGCAGCTGCTAGGGACTCTACCAGTGCATGAATTCCATGCAATGGGCCTCTAATATGTGAATAAATGAGCACTGTAGTGCTCCAATAAAATTTTATGTACAACAACAGGTGGCAGGCCAGATCTGCTAATCCCTGCCCTGCGAATTCCTTTATTTCTAAATGAGCCTAGTGTCATTCTTCAAACCGTAATTGAGTCTGCTTTGTTCAGTAATTTATGACTTATTTCAACCAGGGAAAAGGTTAATAAGTAGGAAAGAATAACATTCAACCAGGATGGGCTTTATTCTTCTTTTTAGTATATATTAAATCACAACAAAAAGTAGCATAGGCAGTCTGTGAGTTTTTTAAGTCCCTTTCTTTAAAAAGCTACTTTTATTCATAAACTTAAAAATGATGAAATTTTTATTCAGAAATTTGAAAATGAAAATTCAGGTTCATGCTAAAGAAATAATGCCATCTATGCTATAAAATGGTAAGAAAAAGTTATTTGTACCAAGAGGTAAATAAAAGCACTAGAAAACGTCTGGTTACACTTTTGAAGCAGCATGGCTAGTTTTTGTTTTGCAAGACACATAGAAGCCCATCTGGCTTTATGCTGTGCATTTTTAAAAATCCTCACCCAAAGATGTTTTTTATTTTTTTGAGAGGGTGAGAAAAATTGATGTGAGAGAGATACATCGATTGGTTGCCCCCTCACATGGCCTGACCAGGCTGGGGATTAAACCTACAACACAGGTGCCTGCCATTGACCAGGAATCAAACCCAGATCCTTCAGAACATGGACCAATACTTTAACCACTACGAACATTTTTTATCACTTTGTTCCATTCTCCTTTCCATAGTTTTGAGGAGCAGGACTATTTCATAGACCATGAAGATGGCAACTTTTTTGGCTATATATTCTATGGCAGCATTTCCAAAAGGGTGTTCTACTAAACATCCAGTGTTATTGGATACTCCAGAACAAAGGGTTCTAGAAGGATCCAGAGAAATGGCCAAAAATGTTTGGGAAAATTCTCTGTTGAAATGCATAAAGTGTCTGAGAAGTTCTGCAGTAAGGATATCTGTTAGACTTTAACCAACTAAGATTTTCTAACTTAAATTTTGTATTTTTTTGTATAATGTCCAAAGAACATGAGTTGGCAATCCTGTTCTCAATAAAGAGAACCTCCTGAAAACAGTCACATCGCTGACCAGTGGTATACTGATCTCTGCTTGCCATTAGATGCATGTGGGAAACAATATATCTTTAATGTTGTTTTTAAGCTCAAATAAGCTGTTTCTCTTTGATTCCCCCTGAAGCCCAACCATTCTTCAGAACCAGGTAAAAACCCACTGGGAATACTCAGAAATATCTTGTTCAAAATACATATGCAAAGGAAACATCTGACTACTTCACTGAGAGGTAGCAATTTGGTTAGGGTCTAAAGTTGAGAATTCTGTCAGAACATAAATGCTAAAATCCTCCACAAAACATTAGCAAACTGGATTCAGCAATACATTACAATTATCATACATCATGATCAACTAGGATTTATTCCAGGGATGCAAGGTTGGTACAATATACACAAGTCAATAAATGTGATACACCATATAAACAAAATGAAAGATAAAAACCATATGATCATATCAATAGATGCAGAAAAAGCATTTGATAAAATCCAGCACCCATTTATGAAAAAGGAAAACAACCCTCAGTAAAGTGGGAATATTTGGTACATAGCTCAATGTAAGAAAGGCTATATATGGCAAACCTAAAGCCAACATCATAGTCAATGGGCAAAAATGAAAGCATTTCCATTAAGATCAGGAATAAGACAGATATGTCCCCTTTTGGTGCTCTTATTCAACACTAGAGGCTTGGTGTATGAAATTTGTGCACAGAGCAGGGGAGTAAATGGAAAGGTATGTGTGTGTGTGTCCTTTAGCCCAGCCTTCACCCTCTCCAATCTGGGACCCCTCGTGGGATGTCTGACCGCTCGTTTAGACCTGATCCGAGTGGGATCGGGCCTAAACGGGCAGTCAGACATCCCTCTCACAATCCAGGACTGCTGGCTCCCAACTGTTTGCCTGCCTGCCTGCCTGATTGCCCCTAACTGCTTCTGCCTGCCAGCCTGATCACCCCCTAATCACTCCCCTGAAAGCCTGATTGATGCCTAACTGCTTTCCCCTGTTGGTCTGGTCATCCTCTACTGCCCTCTCCTTCAGGCCTGGTCCCTCCCAAGTGCCTTCCCCTGCTAGCCCGGTTGCCCTCCAACTATATTCCCATCAACTGCCCTCCCCTGCAGGCCTGATCTTCTCCAACTATACTCCCTTGCAGGCCTGGATTCCCCCTCAACTGCCCTCCCCTGCTGTCCTGATCACCCCCAATTGCCCTCTCTTGCTGGCCAAGTTGTTGCCACCATCTTGTGTCCACATGGGGGCATCCATCTTTGAGCACATGGGGGTGGCCATCTTGTGTGTTGGAATGATGGTCAATTTGCATATTACTCTTTTATTAGATAGGATAGTACTGGAAGTCCTTGTCACAGCAATCAGACAAGAAGAAAAAATAAAATGCATCAAAATTGGAAAGAAGAAAGTGAAATGGTCATTATTCTCAGACAACATGATATCGTACATAGAAAACCCTAAAAACTCCACCAAAAAGCTACTAGATCTACTAAATGAATTTGGCAATGTGGCAGGATACAAAATTAATATTCAGAAATTGGTGGCATTTTTATAAACTAATAATGAACTATCAGAAAAAGAAACTAAGAAAATAATCCCATTTACTAAAGCAACAAAAAGATAAAGTACTTAGAAATAAATTTAATCAAGGAGGTAAAAGGCCTGTACTTGGAAAACTATAGTACATAGAGAAAAGAAATAAAGGAAGATACAAATAAGTGGAAACATAAACTATATTCATGGGTTGGAAGAATAAATATCATTAAAATATCCATACAACCCAAAGCAACCTATAGATTCAATGCATTTCCATTAAAATACCAATTTCACACATCTAGAACAAATACTCCAAAGATTTATCTGGAATCCTCCCAAAAGTCCCCAAATAGCTCCAGCAATCATGAGAAAGAACAAATTTGGAAGTATCACAATACTACAAGGCCATTGTAATCAAAACAGCCTGGTACTGGCATAAGAATAGATATACAGATCAATGCCACAAGAACGGAGATCAGAAATCAACCTACGTTTATATGATCAATTAATATTTGACAAAGGAGGCTAGTGCATGATGTAAAAATAGTCTCTTTAATAAATGGTACTGGGATGGGGAAGGGAACATATTTAATACTTTCAACAATAAAGATTTTTTTAAAAAATGGTACTGGGAAAATTGGACAGGTACATGAAATAAAATGAAAGCAGACCACCAACTTATACCATATACAAGAATAAACTCAAAATGGATAAAAACACAAATGTAAGTCATGAAACCATAAAATTCCTAGAAGAAAACATAAGCAGTAAAATCTCAGACATCTCTTATAGCAGTGTTTTTGCTGATATGCCTTTAAGGCAAGGGAAACAAAGAAAAAAATAAATTGAACTACCTCAAACTAAAAAGCTTCTGCAAAGCATAAGAAACCATAAAAAATGAAAAGGCGACCCACTCTATGGGAGAACATATTAGCCAATGATACATCAGATAAGGGCTTAATTTCTAAGATATAGATAGAACTTATACAGCTCAACACCAGGAAGACAAACAATCCAATTAAAAACGGGCAAAGGACCTGAATAGACACTTCTCCAAAGACATCATACAGGTGCCAATAGACCTATGAAAAAATGCTCAATGTCACTAATCATCAGAGATGCAAATTAAAACCACAGTATAACCTCACACTTGTCAGAATGGCTACCATCAATAAATCAACAAACAACAAGTGCTGACAAAGTTGGGGAGAAAAGGGAATGCTAGTACACTGCTGGTGGGAATGCAGACTGGTGCACCCACTGTGGGAAACAGTTTGGAGTTTCCTCAAAAAATTAAAAATGAAACTGCCATTTGATCCAGTGATCTCATTTCTAGGACCATATCCTAAGAATCTCAAACACCAATCAAAAAGAATACTTGAACCTCTATGTTCACAGCAATGTTATTTACAATAGCTAAGATCTGGAAACAGGCCAAGTGCCCATCAGTAGATGAGTGGATAAAAAAAAGATGTGATTCATTTACACAATGGAATACTACACAGCCATAAAAAGCAAGGAAATCTTATATTTTACAACATGGATAGACCTGGAGGTTATTATGCTAAGTGAAATAAGCCCATTGGAGAAAGAAAAATACCATATGATCTTACTTATATGTGGAATCTCATGAACCAAATGAACTGATGAACAAAATATAAAAAGAAGAATGAATACAGGAACAGACTGACAGCTATCAAAGGGGAGGAAAAGGGAGGGACTGGATGAAAGAAGATGAAGGGTTTTATCAAAGAACATATATGCATAACCCATGGACATAGACAACAGTGTGGAGATGGCTAGAGTGAGGCGGGACAGAAGCTGGGTAGAGTTGGGTAAAGGGGGGAAATGAGACATTTATTAGAATCCTATATAATAAAGAACTAATATGCTAATTAGACAGAACAGCAGAACAACTGTCTGGATGACCTTCCAGATGAAGTTGTGACTGTGAGGACCAAGGTAGCTGGGGCTGTGAGGGCTGAGCCCCTTGCACAAATTTTGTGCATCGGATCTCTAGTGTCAACAATAAAGAACTTAAAAAAATTGAAAAGGAGAAAACAGCATACTAGAACCATTTCCATTACTAAGTTTTGCAGAGATATCTGAATTCTCCCACCGGGTCCATCGGATGCAACTAGAAAACAGCAGAGAATGACAGTATTGAAGACAAGCAGGCTAGGTCTACACTAAACTTCATCCATTAATTCATTGATTCACTCATTTACTCATTCATTCATCAGGTGGCAATGAATGTCTTGATATGCCAAGACACTGGGATCCAAAAAGAACAAGGCAGACCCAGACCCTGCCTCTACGACACTTAAATTCCTTAAAGAACAGATATGGTTATTGAACAATTCAGGCACAAAAGAGAGGGGATTAGTATTTATTGATGCTTACATCAAGCCCAGGTACCCCATGACCTATATTACAGCCTTTTCTAAAGGATCCCAAGAAACAGATGTTAAGGTCAATTCTACCAATTAGAGGATTCAGGGCTCAGGAAATGCTGCTCCTTCCTGCACATTTATAATACATGTCAGTAAAATAAAGATTCTGGGAAATTCTAGAGTAAAAAAGACTAACTACATTTAGCTTTGTCTTTTACACAATTATACCACTGAAAACAAATATTCCATAGACCAGTTTGGGAAATCCCACAAACTTTATGAGGCAGGTATCACTATTACCCCATTTTACAGGTGAGGAGCCCGAGCCTCAGTCATGTTCAGGAGCGTGCCTCAGGTCCCACTGCTGGGAAAGTGATATGAGCCATTGTAAAGGGAGTCTGCCCTCCTCAAAGTGGAGCTCTTGTCTCTGTGCTACATGGGCTTCCTTCTCAAACGCCCTGTTTGGTTTCCTAATTGGTCCTGACAATGAACTAATCCAATGCCCTCACTTTGTTCCTTGTACATATGGGCGGATTTCACACATGAGCCTCCTCCACTGGGGGAGTGCGGGGAATAGGGGTTAGGGAGACATGTAAATTATCTACCCTTCGCCACCTGTCATGACTAGGTGATTTCTTCTGGTTTCTGGGGCAGCTGTAAAAGATCCCCACCCCACTTCTAAGATATAGCAATGGGTGTGTTCTTATCCTGGTTCTGCCACTTAGTAACTGTGTGATCTTGGGCAGTTACTTAACTTCTCTGTGCTTCATCTGAGTGATCAGGATAACTCTATATAAGGCTGTCATGAGAATTCATTGAGACATGGATATAGAGGGCTCAGCCCACTGCTGTGTGGGTGCTATTAAGCTGCCCATGTGGGCTGTATTTCTGACATGGGCCACAATGGGGCGTCAAAGATTTAGAGGAGAATAGGTCAGATGGGACCAAGTACCTCCTGATGTAGATCTGAGGTCTGCTTGTGAGAGTCCCTACAGGAAAGAAAGGAGATCAGGAGCTCCTATTTCTTGACAAATCTCCCAGATTTCTCTTTCACATTCTCTAAGTCAAATCCCTTTGCTCCCTTAGACTTTAATTAGCAGGAAAGAGTGGAAGGCGGACACTGCGGCCTGACACTAACCATCTGAAGGGAAGATGACAACAGAAATGCAGTTGAAGTTCCCTGAAATGGCCTGGCGTGATCGAGAAGGACATCCTCAGCCGAAGGCCTGACAGCCTTACTGCATGAAATCCAAAAATATAAAGAGAAATCAAGTAATTATCTTCTCAAATGCTGGAAAGAAAGCCAGAGAATGAGCTTCCATGGAAACAAGATTCTGTCTGCTGCACTGGTCCTTTCCACCAGGCGGGAAAGGTCAGTTGGGGAGCCAGGCAAGGGCAAGCCTTTCCTATTAACAGCTCATCAGGACTGAAGCATGGACATGGGCATTAAGGATCTTTACCTAATTAGGCAAATAATCTTCCCACTAGCACAGGTCAAACAGAGGCAGCCTGGTTGTTTTGATTTGCCAGCCAAACAGAGGGAACTCTCTCCCTGAGCTTTTCTTTTACTTATTTTCTTTTATTTTAAAAAATATATGTTTTGTTGTTGATAATATTACAGATATTATTTGCTGGGCTTTTCTTTTAAAGTCCCGTGGAACTGATTCAATGCTGCCCAAGTACAGACAGGTATCACCTAAACCAGTGGTTGGCAAACTCATTAGTCAACAGAGCCAAATATCAACAGTACAATGATTGAAATTTCTTTTGAGAGCCAAATTTTTTAAACTTAAACTTTTTCTAACACCACTTCTTCAAAATAGACTCACCCAGGCCGTGGTATTTTGTAGAAGAGCCACACTCAAGGGGCCAAAGAGCCGAATGTGGCTTGAGAGCCACGGTTTGCCGACCACAGGCCTAAACTACCAGTTCAAGCTCGTCCCAAGGCTTGAGAATCTCTGCAGGTCACGGCTCTGTCCCTTCCGTCAATTCAAAGACAAAAAAGCAGGCCAGCACCTGCAGGAACACCGTGTGGCCGAGCTCACGGCCTGGGAACCGGCGAAGGGGAGTCTGGGTCCAGCTACTCCACCTCCTGGTACCATGACCTTGTCAAGCTTCTTCACCTCTCAGATTTCTCAGCTGCAAAGTGGGAATCATTTTTATCTTGCAGGGCTAAGGAGAGGACTAAGTGAGACTATGTGAGGCGTGCTTTGAGGCACATCAGGCTGACTTGGGTTGAGTCTTGACTCTGCGGTTTCCTTACTTAAAGGGATTGAACAAGTCACTGAAGCTTCATAAGCCTCAGTTTCCTCATCTGTAAAACTGGGATAAGACACTTACCTCAGCATGCTGCTAGGAGAATTAAATTAGATAAATGTGCTAAGCACCTAGCATGGTTCTGGCACATAGTAGGTCCTATACTTTAGCAAATAGTTTCTAGATTTATCCCTATTTTAGGGTGGCACTCATCAGATACCAATTCCTTTTCCTGATGTTTGTGATTTAGGGACGAAAGCAGATACAGGACCTGTGGAGCCTGAAGTAGACATGCTGGAGCATCTTGGGCCCGCATCAGGACCTCTGTCACTATCCCTTCATCTGAGACGATGTCCCAGGAGTCTCTGAAACTTAGATGAGCATTTCTCAAAGTTATATTCTAGGGCACATTAGTCCTGCGGATGCTCAATGAGAAAGGGTTCTGTGGCCAAATAAAGTCTGCTGGGCCTCCCCTCTTCCTGGAGAGCCTTGAGCCTACACCAGGCAGCCTGCAGTAGCCCACATCCCCCAAACTCATCTGACCAGGTGTGCGATACATTTGAGCACCCTAACAGCACATTTGGGCATATGCTCATCATCTATGTGATTCTCAAGTGTATTTCACTTTTCTTATGTCCATGGTCAGAATTTGTGGGTGGGTAGAGGTGAGGGGGACTGGGAGGAGGAAGCAACCCTGCTATACAAACGGGTCTATATCTCAGTAAAAAGGCAGCTACTTGTGAAGGCCCTGTCTGACCTCTAGGGTGATGGAGAAGTCACCGTGGGGGACCAGGCTCAGAGCTCCCTTATTTACTTCCATCCCTGAAGGATTTACCTGGGCAGTGAGGCAGGGGGCTGTCACTGAGCGCTGGCTTTCCTGAGGAATTGCCTGATTCCCCAGAGCTCACGTTTCAATGACATGGAGGTGAGGCCAGCACTGGACTCTTTCAAAGTCTTCATTTTACGGCTGCAAGACAGCCTTTGGTCAAGCCAAGAGAAGGCATGATTCAAATGTATAGAGAATTTAAACAGAAATAGGCAGATTACTTTATGCATTATTTGCATAATTGTTCTGCTTTCTGGAAAAGTCTATGATATTCAGCATCAGAGCAAACAGATCCACTTCAGCATAAGGACTAAAGTGGTAATGATCCAGAGTTGTGTCTGGAAGCAGCTTTAGAAATGACGCAGGAACTTCAGGCTGGCAGGGAGGTGGGAGGGGGGGGTGAGGGGGACGCTGCTGAGCTCTGCAACCTGTGGGGCATCCCGCCCCCTTTTGGAATGCTCCACTGGGTCCCTCCCTCCAGCTGACAAGCCTTTGCACCTGCTGCTCTTCATTCCTGGAGCACTCTCTTGTGTCTTCTTGACTGTTAATTGCTTCTTCTCCTTCACCCACAGCTTTGCATGCCTCTCTGATGCCTCCAAACTGGTGAGTTGCTCCTGTCACCTGCTCCCCAGGCACCATGCACTTCTCCTTGGTTAGCACTTGCCACAGTTGTAATTTACATGCATTCCTGTGATTATTGGCATTTACCTATTAGCTGTCAGCTCCAGGAGGGCAGTGATGGGTGGGACTTGGCTTACTTTACCAGTGCAGCTCTGGACCCTAGCCTGGTGTCAAATACACAGCAGGCTCTGATGGCTGCCTCACTGGCTAATGAACTGTGACCTAAAGGGGGAAAGTGATATGCTCACAGTCACACAATCATCAGTGAGAGAGCTGGGACCAAACTCCCACACTGCTAACTTCTAGTTTGCTGTCTTACAATTCAGTGGCTGTGTCCTAGGAAATGCCATTTTCTGCAGAAATTGGAAAAAGGGAAACTTTGCTGGCATATAAGAGGCCTGATCCTGGTAATGCATCCTTAGTTCTGGCCTTTGGGGCTGAGGCAGGTGTGCCCAAGCAGCTGCATGGCAAGCCAAGCTGACCAGGGTTTAGCTCAATCTGTTGCCCTGGTTTCCTTTCCATTCCCAGCCTGGCCTCCTAGGTCCCAGGGATCAGTGTCCGAAGGTGGATGCCCAGAGCTACTGCAGAGGACGGGGAGGCGCCTCCCTGTAAATCACTCCTATCCTCAGCTACACCTTTTCTGCCCTCCTTCAGCTTCAGGACATGCTGCCTGTCTGGTGCATTGCAGTCTGGAAAGTTACAGTCTGGACAGTGTCAGAACCCAGCCAGCGATGGCTGCCCACACTCCTGTCCAGGACGTACTGAGGTTGGGGCTGTGGCTGCATTGCTGATTTTAACACCTGGTGCCCATTCAATCCCTTTTCTCCTTCTCCTACTGCCTGTTTCCCCTTGTCCACCTCCACTGTGGAGCTTGTAGAGGTGGTTGGCACGTGCCCCCCTCTCTACTGTACAGGTTCAAATCCATGCCCGCCCCTTGGAAGCTAAGGGATGCTGAGCAAGTTAGTAGATCTTTCTGAGTCTTAGCTTTTAACTTTTTCCCAACCCCCTTAACTCTAAATGGGAACAAGAATGCTAATCACTACCTTTCAGGATTAGTAAGAGGTTAAATGAGATGGTGTGTGCTTGACACTTAGCAGAGGGCATTGCTTTCAGTCAATCTTGCAGCCATTAGCACTTGGCGTTCTGCAGCCCACATGCTCGTGCAAATTCGGACCTTAATAACCCAAAGTGGCAGGACAGGCATCCCCCACTTAAAGGCAAGACACCAAGCTTCAAAAGATTAAATAGTTTGCCCCAGGCAGTTTTGCTCAGTGCTTAGAATGGTGGATGGACTGAATTGTAATTAGGCAACCCATCGGAAAACACAGATATTTACATTATGATTCATAACAGTAGCAAAATTACAGTTATGAAGTAGCAATGAAAATAATTTTATGGTTTGGGGTCAACACAACATGAGGAACTATATTAAAGGGTCATGGTTTAGAAAGGTTGAGAACCACTGCCTTAGAACAAAGAGCAGGGATTTTAGAATCAGAATACCTTGAAATCAAACCCTACTTCTTTCACATCCTCACAGTGTGACTAGGGCCAGGGTACTCAACCTCTCTGAGCAATTGTACCTGTAGCCCTAAAATAATACCCTCCAAGGACTATTGCAATGGTGATAATAATAAACATTTTCACACTGTAGGGACTCAATACAATGTGGGTTTATTATTCTATTATTACAACTGGGGTGAATCTGATGTAACCTGCAGCCATGTCCCCTTCTGAGTCTCCACCAGGCTCTGCTCCAGGGGTGTCTGTAGTGAAAATGTGGTTTGGTACCCTATTCACACTCAGCTACCTTCTATTTTTATAAAAATCCCCCAAGGATTTTCCACCTCATTTGTAGAAGAGTTAAAATAAGATCTTTTTTTATTTGTGTCTTTTTTTATTATGCCTTAATTTCTCGCCAGGAGAAGACCTTGAGCAGGTCAAAGTTTCCATTCTAAACGGTGTATATCTCTTTGATTGCAAAATGCAGGCTTTAGCTCCAGGCTGTGCCAGCCAATAAGAACATCCTCTGCATTTGAGTCACTGCCTTTATGCCTTTGCTGGCTTCTGGCTATGCAGTAAATAGAACACAAGCACTCCAAAGGCAGTAATTCTCTGAGCAAGAAGCAAATAAACATAAAAGACACCTCAAACGGAAAACGAACCCATTTCTTTATGACCTGTAGTGCTCAACCAGGCTTTCTCCATTCCCACCACAGTCCCGGAGTGACCTCTTCTCTCCTTTCCAGCATTTCCCATCTTCCACGTCATTCCGGGGCTGGTTGAGGCTCCCTTCCTTCAGGGAAGCCCCCTTGATTCGAAACCTTCCAAGTGTCACATGTCTTAGGTCTCCCTTCTGGGCTAGAATAGTTGTAATGCATTGTGGTCAGGGGTCCAGGAACTGGAAATAGTCATATCTGGGCTCAAGTCTTTGCTCTGCCCCTTCCCAGACCCATCACACTGGACAATATACTGAACTCTGTCTGCAGCCACCTCTGCAAAGTGGGAATGGTAATAGTAACAATGCCAAGAGCAGAAGCTTGTTGTCTGAATAAAAGGAGGCAATATTCGTCAAGCACGGAGTAGGTCCACAAAGTCGAGGCCATAATTTAGTACTGTTGCGCTGTGTCTATGCAGTTGATCCAGCATGCAGGACACAGGTGCGTTTTTTGTGGGTCATCTTAATGATCTTCACAGCTGGGGTGGGAGGTGGTCCGATTCATGTGCACTGTCTTGGTGACACAGGGAACTGAAGCAAAAAAAGAGAGTGGGCATTGTCTTTCTGGGCAAGAGTGTGGCACCGGAAGCCCAGAGTGTGTAAGAAGCAGGTAGTTTTGTGAAGACAGGATGCTGGGACCAGGTTGGTTTATCCTCTCATAACTGTGAGTCGCCTTTAAATATCTTTTGAAGCCATCTATCCAGTGTATCGACTTCCCTGAGCCCAACTGCCATGGTCTCTATCCTGGACCACTGTCCTGTTTACCTGCATCCTCTCTGATATAGTGGTTTTCAATCCTGCTACACAGTCGAATCACCTGGGGAAATAAAATTCTTTTTCCCCAGCTGCACCCAGACCAACTGAAGCAGTTGGGGCCCAGGCATCAGTATTTTAAGAAACTGCTTAGCTGATTCCAATGTGCAGCAAAGAATGAGAACCGCTACCAAAAGCTAGTCATTCTCAAACTATGGTGCACAACGGCATCATGGCTTCAGCCCGGGAGAGCTTTGACTTAATAGGTCTGGGGTAAGATGCAGTAATTTGCCCCCTTCTAACAAATTCCCGGGTGATGCTGATGCTGGAAACCACATTTTGAGAGCAAGGGCCAAATTCATGCTCAGCACTGCATTCTGCTCATCTTTTTGGAAACAGCATTTGCTCATGTTACTCTCCTGCTTAAGACCCTTCGATAATGCTCCATTTTCCTTGGCAATAGAAGCCCCAGGCCCAGGTTCTCATCAAAGCTGAGGGAGCTGTTGCCATCTGATCCTCCTCCGCTTTCCAGCCTCATCGCCCACTCCTGGGTCTTGCCCTCCAGGCTCGGGCCATTCTGTACTTCTGGATCTCAAACACGACATTTATTCAGGGCCCCAGGCTGATGTCCATGCTCTTCCCTCCTTTGCCATCTTTGTCTGGCTAACACAAATTTATTAACCTGACTCCCAGCCTCAATATTGCTCCCTTAGGAGGCTTCTTGGCCCCAGCCAAGGTCACATTCTCTAGGTCCCCATAGCATCCTGGACTTTCTTTTTCATCACTCCCATCCCATTTGCATTATGTGCTCCAGGGCATGTTCTTGTCAGACTGTGCCTGCCTGGAGCACAGGGACCTTGTTTGTTTTATCCTATAGAACCTGCAGTGAGTGAGGCATGGCAGCTGGGCAAGAATATTTACAAAATTAAATTTGAGATGAAGATAATCGTACCTGCTGGGTTGCTTGGCTGTTTTGATGAGTTAATGAGAAAAATTTTCCCAAGCACTTAGTACAGTGTCTGACACTTAATAGGTGCTCAAATCATGACCTAAATAGAAATCTGAATGGAAATGCTTTAAACTTAATAAATCCTTTGTTGAGTGTATAACAGAAATTGAGTATTAAGGTGCAGAGGGGACAGAATAATTGACTCAAGGGGTGTGAAGAATAGTGTAAGGGGTATGAACCAATTACACTCTGGGAGCCTCAGTTTCCTGATCTGGAAACTGGAAATATTAACACTCAGCTCACCATTTAAAATACTCATGAAACACTTGCTTTGTACTCAGCATTGTACTATGAGCTGTGAGAGCAGGATAAACACAGAACATGCCTTCCACCTTCACACGTATTAAATATTGAGTATTTACTGTGGCCTGGCATCATAGTGAGTGCTTCATTCATTATCTCATTTAATTCTTTTTTAAAGAAAACATATTTTTATTGACTTCATAGAGGAAGGGAGAGGGAGAGAGAGATAGAAACATCCATGATGAGAGAGAATAATGGATTGACTGCCTCCTGCAAGTCCCCCACTGGGGACCGAACCCTCAACCTAGGCATGTGCCCTTAACCGTAATGAAACCTGGGACCTTTCAGTTGGCAGGCTAATCCTCTATCCACTGACCCAAACCAGCTAGGGCTCATTTAATTCTTGAGATAGGAATTCCTATCACAACCAGTACCACTGTACAGACGGGGAAGCCAGGGCTCAGAGGGATTAGAGTGACAGCTGAAAGAAGTGGTAGAGCTGGGATATGAACTCAGTTCTGAGTCCAGAGTGCACGCTTTTAACCATCACACTGTCACTATACCCAGTGGGGACAACTTTCAGCATCCCTTCAAAAAAACAGAAAAGAAGTGTTATTTTTCAAAATTGTCGTGTTGAACAAATGTAAATTATTATTTTTATTGCCATTAGTTTTGGATTTAGCTGCTACTAATTTCTGAAATTCTGTTCTGGCAGCTGATTTTGACATTTTGTAAAAAAATAAAATGCCTTTTTGTGCTGTTGAACAACATTTGTATCTCAGCAGCAGCAGGTCCTGGTGAGAAGCAATTTGTAACTGGCACAAATAGTGCACCCCAGGGGAAATCCAAAAACATCAGATGATGTCTAAAACACTTCTATACACTAATAAAATCAGATACTTTTGCTAAAAATTCCTGCTCTTTATCTTAAGAGGAAGTGACCTTCATTTTTCAAATATTTATGATGCAATATAAAAGTTATTCACAAGGTCAAAATGAAACCAAGTTTTGCAGCTTCTACAATTATGATTTAGTGAATGTATATGTGCATACAGGTGTGTGTGTGTGTGTGTGTGTGTGTGTGTGTGTGTGTAACAGAGACCCCAGGCAGTAGAAAACATGCAGAGCTCTAAATTATAGAGTTGCTGACATCAATTAAAATTGAGGCAAGTAGTATAATTTCCAGGGTATATGTCACATGCAATTCTGTTACCTTTGAGCAGCAAGTCACAAATACAAGACATGCTTAATTTCTAGTCCCAGGCTGATCATTACATAAGTAGCTGGTAGAAATTGGGTGTACTCACAAGTCTACCCACATATATCATTATCTCATTTTTCCTGCCCTGAAGAGTGGTTCTACATTGGTGATACCATTGTTCAAAGCCAAAAATATTTATAAAGGGTGTGTTTTACCTTGATTAAGACCTGTCAAAGGCACATTAATTCCTGGTGTCAAATTCATAACCAAGTAGCTATATATTTTTTTAAATTATTTTATATGGTTTTATTGATTTTAAAGGGAAAGGTAGGGAGAGGGTTAGAAACATTGATGAAAGACATCAATCGGCTGAATCCTGAATGACCCCTATTGGGGATCGAGCCAGCAACCTTGGCATATGCCCGACTGAAATCAAACCAGGAACATCTTGGTTCATGGGTCAACATTCAATCACAGAGCCACACTGGCTGGGTCAATTATATATATATATATATATATATATATACTAAAGACCCAGTGCACAAAATTTGTGCACAGAAGGCAGGAAATGTCCTTCAGCCTAGCCTGTACCCTCTCCAATCTGGGACCCCTTGAGGGATGTCTGACTGCCTGTTTAGGCCCGTTCCCATTAGGATCAGGCCTAAACGGGCAGTTGGACATCCTTCTCACAATCCAGGGCTGCTGGCTCCAAATTGCTCACCTGCCTGCCTCCCTGATTGCCCCTAACTGCTTCTGCCTGCCAGCCTGATCACCCACTAACCACTACCCTGCCAGCCTAATTGATGTCTAAGTGCTCCCCTGCCACCCTGTTTGCCCCCAACTTCCCTCCTCTGCTGGCCTGGTCATCCCTAACTGCCCTCCCCTGCAGGCTTGATCGCCCACAATTGTCTTCCCTTGCAGGACTGGTCCCTCCCAACTGCCCTCCCCTGCTGACCTGGAACCTCCCAACAGCTCTCTCCTGCTGGGCATCTTGTGGTAGCCATCTTGTGTCCATATGGGGGCAGTATCTTTGACCACATGTGGGCAGCCCTCTTGTGGGTTGGTGTGATGATCAATCTGCAAATTACTCTTTTATTAAATAGGATAGAGGCCTGGTGCATGGGTGGGGGCCAGCTGGTTTGCCCTGAAGGGTGTCCTGGATGAGGGTGGGGGTTCCCTTGGGGCATGGGGCAGCCTGGGAGAGGAGACTATGGTGGTTTTCAGGCCAGCCATGCACCCCCCAACCCAAGTGGAAGCCCTGGGATCTGGGACTAATTTATGTTCTACAATTGAAACTTTGTAGCCTGGAGTAGAGCCAAGCCTTCTGCTCACTCTGTGGTGACAGGCATTTCTATTTGGGTTTATTTTAATTCTATAATTGAAACTTTGTAGCCTAGAGTGGAGGCCTAGGTGCTAGGACTGAAGAAGCTTGGTTCCTCCATCACCTGGGCAACCCTAGCCTCTTCTCTCTCCAGCTCCGTGGCTGCCGCCATTTTTGTTGGGATATATCTTCTACAATTGAAAGTTTGTAGCATTGAGTGCAGGCCTAGGCCGGCAAGAGGAGGTGGAAAGTTTGGCTTTCCTCCATTGTTGGGGAAACCCAAACCTCCCTCCTGCTCTCAGTGGCCACAGCCACCTTAGTTGAGGTTTATTTGCTCTTGATAGGCTTGTGGGTGTGGCTTGATCAGAGGTATGGTCAATTTGTATATTACTTTTTTATTAGATAGGATTTTCACTAGGTTTTTAAAAAGTGTCTGTGGGCAAGCAGAACAGGTAGTATTAAAAAGAATAAGGTCCCACCCTGGCTGGGGTGGCACTTGGTTGCTATGTCATTCAGTATACCAAAGGTTGCACATACCCAGGCTATGGTGTATATGGCAGTCAATTGATCAATGTTTCTTTCTCACCTCTCTCTGTCTCTCTCCCCTCCTCTCTTTCTAAAATCAATAAAAACCATATCCTCGTGTGAAGATTTGGAAAAAAAAAGATTCCAAATTTCTCAATAGATGAGAAAAAAGAAATGACAAAGCATGCCCCGAGTTACATTGCCAGCACATGTTAAATGCTTCCTGGCCACAATACACTCATGTGCTGCAGATGAGTAAAGGTACCAGGATGTTATCTATGATAATATAGGCAACAGTTCTTAATTTATTTGTGGGAATATATCAATGACTGCTGCTCTTGCCATATTCAATAAGTTAGAAATAGTTGGGGGGTATTCAGAAGAGGATTTTGTTTTCTTTAGGAACTTGAGTTCATTAATCCCAGGCAGTCATAAGCAAGGATAACCATGTGTTACCCTAAAAATATAAGTTAATATTTTAAAGTCAAAAGGGGAGCACATTTATCAGGATTGGCTAATTTATTCCATGATAACAAATCAAACCTGAAATCTCAGTGTCTTAAAACAACAATGGTTTATTTATTGCTTATCCTACATGTCCAATGGGATCATGAGGGACCGTGTTTCACTCACTCAGCAAGATGGAAGCACCACGATTTTGCGATCTTGCCATCTCAGTATGTGCCTTCCGGGTCACTGTGACAGGGGAGCACAGAGCATGAAGAACTCACAGCCTGTTGGGTAGAACCAGTCATGCGGCCCTAACCTAACGTAGGGGGAGCTAGTAAATGTAAGGGGACATAAAATATTTTGTAAGCATTACTGTCTCTGCCATAAAAATACTGGTTAGAGTGCTTATAATATAAAGTCTATCTTAAATCTATGAAAATTGTTCTATTCTCTATTTTATTTTACCTGTGTGGACAACTCTACATCGATTCAAATTAACCTAAAAGAGCATGTTATAATTAAATTTCCATTGTGAGAGGCGAATAGGGAGAGACACTAAAGAAAGAACAACTGCTCTGAGAGAGAAACCTGCAAGGAAACAGTATTTTAAGCAGCATAAATGAGCACAGTAGTGACTGAAATACACAATTCTGGTGCCGGAGAGGTTCAAATCAAGATGGCCCAGGATCTCCGCACAATCTACAGTATTTCTAATATATGTCAATTGCCCAGGCTAAGAAACACTTTGAGGGGCAGGCCACCATCAAGACTGATGATTTCTCCTCTTTTTAAAATTTATTTGCAATTCAGAAGAAACTGTTATTAAAACTGGACAGTTCATTTGCTGAGGGTGCCCATTCATATTTGCAAAAGCACCTAAATTGAATTTCCTTAGCAAAGGGAATGCTTTTTAGCAAAAACTATAGCAATTATAGCAAATATCCCTCTGTTTTTTAAATTATTATGAAATATCAAATGGGGAAAAAATAGCCAGAGGTTCAAATAATCACCTTTAAAATTTACTTAAAAAAAAAAGCAAATTCATAATGGAGATTGTTTTTAAAAAGCAATACCAAATGTATGTGTCAGGTAAATACCCTGCCTTTTTCATGCATTCCTGGACACAGATTTGATTTCCTGATGCAAAATAGGTGCCTATATATATATATATATATATATATATATATATGGCAATTGCCCATATTTTATCCTCCATGTAATAGGGAACCCTCAGTATTTGAAGCTGATCTATGTGGTATATATATGTTTTAAAATTTTTAAACATTTTCTCTATGCTTTTATCATTCAACCTATAATGGTCATTATTATCAGCTCTAATGATTCAGTGATTATTGGATCAATTATCTATTAATTTTACTTGATAAAAATAAGGGAGTGTCTAAAAGTACAGGATTTAGAGAAAACGAGATACTTAGTTAGATATAAAATCCTCTGTTAAAAGGAGTGTACAGAAATATTATCATTATTGTTGGTGGTGTTTTGCCTCCTTTTAATTCCTGCAGGCATTTTGCTGACATTTCAGCAAACAATATGTTCTGGTAATTTCTGACTGTGAAATTTTGCCATAGAGATATCACATCATGATGCCACAGACCCTGGGTTTCAGACGCTGCTTAATGGATTCTGTCTCTGCAGTTTGACGTATGCAATTGAGTTGGAAACAGCTGATTAAAAAATTTAGAGTCAACATATGCAGGCAGCCTGCACAGAACAAGATAATGCCCTGTGTTACAGCCGTGGCTTTGATTTAGGACAGTGGGAGGGATCCTAGGCTCCTGGTGGGAAGTCAGACTGCTGCACCCAACAAGGAAAAATTCTGAAAAATTCATAAGCTCCCCTACCATTAATAATTAATCTCTAAGTCAATATGTACTGGCAGTTTATGCTAGTCAGTGCTGGGGAACAGCCAAGGCCTGGAGCTGCTATCCCTTCCTCTGCAAACCTCTCTGAAGCAGTTATTTTCATGGCAACCTGCAATTTCTTACCAGAACTGCAGGAGACAATCTTCAACATAAACTGGAATATTAAGCATCATAATATATGAGATGGCTGCATCAGATATTTCCTTAACCATAGTCTTTTCCCAGTAATAGGTTTAAATTCAAAAGAGACTCAGATTGAGATATTTCTGACAAAATACTATGATCTCTATAGGCAATTTTGAAAAATATATTTTTGTTGAGTTCAGAGAGGCAAGGAGAGGGAGAGAAATAGAAACATCAATGACAGAGAATTATTGATTGGCTGCCTTCTGCACGCCCCCTACTGGGGATGGAGCCTGCAACCCGGGCATATGCCCTTGCCTAGAATTGAACCCAGGACCCTTCAGTCCTCAGTCAAATGCTCTATCCACTGAGCCAAACGGGCAAGGGCAAGGCAATTGGCTTTTAACCTGATTAAGAGGAACATGTGGTTTTTACCCCTCACCCCCACCCCTAGGGAGCATTTTGTAAAGTCTGGAGACATTTTTGGCTGTCACTTGAAGGGAAAAGATCTACTGGCATGTAGTGGGTAAGAGGCCACGGAAGCTGCTAAACACCCTCCCATGCACAGGCCAGCCTCTAAGGAGGCATTTATCCAGCCCCAAGTGTCAACAATACCGAGGGCGAGAGACTGCTACAGATGCGACCTTGGGCAAGCAGCCAGTTTGCCACAGGTATTTGTTGGTGGGGGCCTAGAGCACACTGTTAAGCTGACGTGGCTTAACTTCTGCATGCTAATCCCCTCACTGTCAGACTCTTCCCCAGATTACCAGCCGGGCTGAGATCTGAAATTCTTTGAGGAAAGAAAGAGAGAAGAATGGGAATTTCAGAAGTCCATACTATGGTTAAGAAATTTGTTCAAGAAGGTGCCAGATTTACAAAAATATTCCAGGCAGGTATTTGCGGAACCCTTTTTTTGAGAGGTTATTTCATGGAGGTGTGGGGATTCAACTGGCACCTTGTGGGAGCATTCACTCTGTTCCATGCCTGGCCTGCTGTAGCTCCCTTCTTCCAGAGAAAAGCTGCAGCTGAGTCCAGGAAGCATGCTTCTCTTACACCTGTCAGATGTATGCTGACTGGCACAGAGCCTGAACTAGGGGTTTAATAAATTCTTGTGGGAAGAAAGAAGCAAACGAACCTCCTGTGTGTAGCTTTCCTGCTGGCCCCTCTCACATTTAGCACTGTAGAACTTGGTATTACTATTATTGCACACACATCTAATCTATAATAATAAAAGTGTAATATGCTAATTAGACTGGTCAGCCAAACGACCTTCTGGACGTCCTTCTGGACAATCTTCCAGATGAAGCTGAGGCTGCAAGGGCCGAGCATCTTGCACAGATTTCATGCATCAGGCCTGAAGTGCTCCTATAAGAGTAGAACTCCTGAGGGCAGGAACTGTATCTGGTTTCTCCATGGATTTCATGAACAGAAATGTACACTGGATTCTTTTTATCCAACACTTATCCTTGGAGCCCCTGATACACAGTCTTGTTTTGAAGAATTCTGATTCTTCAGTCACAACTCAATGACTTCAATATGTCCACGATCTACAAAATTCCTCTGTTTGACCCTGATTTCTGTCTTGCCTGACACGTAATGGGTAACAACGGACAAACAGTGGGAAGAATGACATTGTAGGTCTTTTTTTCTCCAGAGGACCTAGCTGGGGGAAAATCATATTGAAGAAGACACCCAGGTTTACACCTGTAGAAGAATTGAAAAGTATGTATTGCAGGGCTGCCTGGTTAACCAGCAATTCAAAGGCAGTAGGAAGACAATGAGAAGGGGGGCAGTGAGCTATTTTCAGCAGCACCGGAGACAAAGGGCATTCAGAAAGGTGGAGGCTTCCCTCTTTAATAATTGAAATCCTATTTCACAGTCCACAGATTTTGTGGCTGTGCCTTGATGCCACAATCTAAAAGCTCAACTTTCCCCCTCTCACTTTAAAAAAAGGTACAGGAGCTGTTTTTTCCCACTGTTTCTCCTACTTTAGCACAAGGAACCAATACCCCTAGGAAGCCTGTGAATGACTAGAATGGACCGCTCAGTCTCCGTGATGTGAGACACTTCAATGCTAAAGGAGCTTAACTTGGAATTCTCGCTCACAGCCCCAGCCCAGCAATGCCAGTGCTTTGTGATTGCCTTGTGCACCTGCTCAGCTGCATTTCTTTCCCGAATTTGATGTAAGTGCTTCACAAACCAGGAAACTGAGTGGCCAGCAAGGCACAGGACTTTCACACTAGTCTGTTTTATGTTTATTTATTTTTGTAAATTTTTAATTGATTTTTTGAGTGAGAGAGGAAGAGGGAGAGATAGAAATATAAATGAGAAAGAAATATTATCTATCTGCTGCCTCTTGCACACTCCTTACTGGAGATTGAGCCTGTAACCAGGCATGTGCCCTGACCTCATTCCATTGAGACTACAATTCCAAACTGTGACCTCCTAGTTGATAGGTCAACACTCAACCACTGAACCACCCTGGCTGGGCCAAACTAGCCCATTAGTAGTTTCTCTCATTTTGCCATTCACCAATGTTGGAAGCTGAGAGGTCAGGAAACTAGTTTTAACATTTCAAAATTCTAGTTTAAGACATTAGTGTCAGTTAAGTGATTTTGTTACATATGTGCACTAATTTTTAAAAGGTTAACTGACAAAACTTAAAAATGGCATATTGAAATAGAAAGCAAGTTATTTGCTAATGAAATGTTTAAAATATTCAGATTATGATTTGAAAGTAAATTTTATACTTTGCTCATTATTTTAGGTTCAAGGCAAACATCATTCAAGTTGAATAAAACAGAAATGAAAAGGTAAAAAAAAGACATCTGTATATTTGTAAAGACATCTTTAGAAAATGTTTCTAAAAGGAATTATGCCTGGTCAGTGTGGCTCAGTGGTTGAGCATTGACTTATGAACTAGGTAGTCATGTTTCGATTCCTGGTCGGGGCATATGCTTGGGTTGTGGGCTTGATCCCAGTAGGGGGCATGCAGGAGGCAGCAGATAGATGATGTTTTTCACTCATTGATGTTTCTAACTTTCCCTCTCTCTCTCTCTAAAACCAACACAAATACATTTTAAAAAGTAAAAGGGATTGTAACTGAAGCAGTTCATTCCTTTTTCTGTCTCTTCCTTCTTTCCACAAACATTTATTAAACATAGATTGTGCCAAGCAATGATCTTGATGCTAGGCATCCAATTATGAGCATAGCTGAACTGGTCTTTCCCTCATGGAATGTATGCCACAGTGAGAGATGCAAACAACCAAGTAACCATACACATGCATGTAAATTACACATAGATAATTGTTCCAAAGAATGAGAACATGATTCTGCAAAGAAGTCTGACCCAGTGGCTCTTGAATTGCGAATTGAAGATAAGTAGAAGTTAACTAGGGAAAGAGTGGGGAAGCACGTTTCAGACAGAAATTGCCTGTGAAGAGGGCCTGTGGCAGAGGGAATGTGGGAGTAGGTTGATGTGGCTGGAGTATAGGGCAAGGGGAGAGTTCTATGAGATATGGCTAGGAGATAGGCAGGGGTCAAGCTGTGCCTGGGGTCATGGAAAGCTTCTGCAGAGGGTCTTCTAGGTTATGGGAAGGTTATTTATCTTTATCCTAGAAGCAGTAGGAATCCACTGGAAAGGTTAAACTGGAGGTAGGATGGGAAATGTGGAAAGGAGGGATGAGAAGCTTCCATTAGCATTTCATATGGCTTATATGGAAACCAGATAGGAAAGATTAAGGGTGAATCCTGCTGATAGTGGCCAGTCAACCTAACATACCAAGTGCCTACATCGAGCCAGGTGCTTTCTAGTGCATATGCACTCATTAAATCGAGACTACAATCACATAATGGTCTTTTTTATATTTAAATAACCTTTTCCTTTTAGGATAGTTTTAGATTTACAGAAAGGTTGCAAAGACAGTACAGAGAGTTCCCATGTACCCCACACCCAGGGCCCCCTATTATTAATATATTTTAAATTTTTTTACTTATTTATTTTTTTACAGAGAGGAAGGGAGAAGGATAGAGAGTTAGAAACATCGATGAGAGAGAAACGTCAATCAGCTGCCTCCTGCACACCTCCTACTAGGGATGTGCCCACAACCCAAGTATATGCCCTTGACTGGAATCAAACCTGGGACCTTTCAGTCCACAAGCCGATGCTCTATCCACTGAGCCAAACCTGTTAGAGCCTATTGTTAATATCTTACTTTAACATGGTATGTTTGTCAAAATGAATGAACCAGTATCAATATATTATTATTAACTAAACTCTACACTGTATGTGGGTTTCCTTAGTTTTTCTGCTTGCAGGGTCCCTTAAAGGACACCATGTCACATTTGCTGTTATGTCTCGGACTCCTCTGGGCGTGAGAGTTTCTCATGCTTTCTTTGTTTTTGATAACCCTTACAGCTTTGAGCAGTACTGGTCAGATATTTTTAGAACGACTTAAATTTGGGCCATTCCAGGTTTTTTCAGAGATTCTGTGTTTATGGGTTTTGAAGATGAAGACCACAGAAGTGAAGAGCCATCCTCAGCATATCATATTGAGGGTACATACTATCAATGGGAATCTTTATTGATCAACCTTAATCAGTCTGGCTAAGGTCATGTTTTCCAAGTTTCTCCACTGTACAGTGAGCTTCCTTCTCTCTCCCCTCTACGCTCCTCTCATTGGAAGTAAGCCACTAAGTGTAACCAAACTTAGTGGGTGGCTATGCTCCATCTCCTTGAGTAGTAACTACATAAATTATTTGGAATTCTTCTGTGTGGGGGATTTGTCCCTTATCCTCCATTTATTTAATGTCATTTGTTTATATAAGGATACTTATTATATAGTTTACATTATAATATCCCAATGCATTATTTATTGTGTCATTGTAATTGCTATGGATTTGGTCACTGGGAGTTTTTTCTGTTAGTCCCTGTATCCCTTTTACATATGTCCATTGTTGGAGCTTTTCTTTAAGCACTTCCTTACTTTTCCACATTCCACGATAGTCCAGGTTCCTCCTGCATATTGCCTACCTTAGTCCTAGATTCGTCATTTCTCTGAGGAACCTTGGTAACTTTTATAGGAGAATAGTATTAGAAATCAAAATATGAGGATTGCATAGGCTCACTGCTGCTGGGAAAAGAAGGGTTTGTATCTTCAATTCACACTGACAATTAGAAGAAAAGTTAAGTCACTTACTCAAATAAAGACCATAGCTAAGCAACCACCAAACCTCCTTTTCTCAATGCTCCTTTGTAAAAAATACTTAAATTTCATTTCATACCCATAATTTTCCTAATTGGCCCATGCACTTTGGAGGAAGCTAATCCTATCCTCAGTCCCAGGGAGGGTTCTTCCTGGCTTAAGCCATTTGGCAGATCCCAGTCACCTGGCCACAGTGATTGCATCATGGACACCATACTTGGATATAAAGTATATGCATCAATAAGACACAAGATGACATTTCCTAGAGGCTTTCCATGTAAGAGACTTTCTCACTTGGGGGAATACTGTCTTCCTGTTGGATGTGGATGGAACTGTGAGATGAATCAATTGTAGGATAAGACTACACAGTGCACTGTGTCCCTGAACCCAGTAGTTTACAGTAAAAGTAGAACAAAAGACCATATTGAAAATTCTGCTACCAATTAAAGATGGTTAATAATTCACCCATTCATTTACCTTTAATTTACAATACATCTACTTTACTTCCAGAAAAGAATGAAGTGGTTTCCAACAAGATATGAGTGCCTCAAACCTCTATGGACAAGGTCGCAAAGGACATGAACTGTTTGAAAAAGTGGCAATGGTAATTTCACTGAAACACAGGTTAAGGAAACTCACTGAAATTGAGCAAAAACAAGACTGTGAATTCCTTATCACCAAAGGCAAAATGACAAATGTGACAAATTACTTTGTTTTCATAACCACACTTAGATCAGTTGCTTCCCACTGGGTCTGGGGAACCTGCAAAGGAGGTACATGCCCTTGACCAGTAATTGAATCTGAGACCCTTTGGTCTGTTGGCTGATGCTATAACCACTGAACAAATAGGCCAGGGCTTGGTTTCATGTTTAACTGGAGATGCATAGCAGATGACAGGGAAATAAAAACTGGTTTTGAGTTCAGTTATAGCATAGTTAAGAATTCTGACTGGAGTCAGACTTGGTTGGGATTTGCATTATTATTCCTATGTAATGGCTATTCACAGCTGAAGCTTAGTGAACTCAGATTACTTTTCCTTTCTTGAACAATTTTTTTGTGTTCCTTGGAGTTAATTGCTTCTATGTACTTCCTGCTTATTCAATCCCAGATTTTTCACTGAATCTAACCTTCCTCTGGAGATGTGCTAATGTTCAGTTTATCAATTAACCCATGTTTCATCTTCCTAAGGAAACCTTTCTTTGAGTTCTCTGACCTGCTCTCTGATGGCTGATTGACTTCTACAACTGATAAGTAGATTTCCTTTGGGATCTCTCTGCATGACACCTGAGGAGGGGGATTCCCCTCACTTCTCTCCTGTCCTGTATTAGCTCTCCTTATCCCCTATGTTAAGCATTCCTATTTCTTAATTTACTTCCCTATTTTGTGAATACTCCCTTCAGCAGCTTTTTAAGAATAGATACATGGGACATAATTTTTTTGTTAAGACCTTGCATGTCTGAAAATACCTTTTTTTTCTTTAAACTTTATTGATAGTTTAACTGGCTGTATAGCTTTTTAGATTGAAAATCATTAATTTCTCCCTGGCTGGGTAGATCAGATGTTTGGAGAGTCATCCATACACCAAAAGGTTGCCAGTTCAATTCCCAGTCAAACCTTAAGTTTGGGGTTTGATCCTTAGTCAGGGCATGTATAGGAGGCAACCCATTGCAAATCTCTCTCGCTCTCTCTCTCTTCTCCCTCTCTCTCTAAAGTCAATAAAATATATCCTTGGGTGAGGATTAAATTTAAAAAAGTAAACTATTCATTTCTAGCTATTTGAAAGCTTTACTCTCTCACTTTGTAGCTTACAATATTGCTGTCAAAAAGCCCCACTTACTCCCTAACCGGTTTGGCTCAGTGGACAGAGCATTGGCCTGTGGATTGAAGGGTCCCAGGTTTGATTCCAGTCAAGGGCATGTATCTTGGTTGCAGGCATATCCCCAGTAGAGGGTGTAGAGGAGGCAGCTGATCAATGTTTCTAACTCTCTACCCCTTCCTCTCTGTATAAATATATATATATATATATATATTAAAAGCCCCACTTACATTACCCTTAGTTACTTAAATCTCTTTCCTTATGCCTCTCCTGAAGCTAGATGTTCTGACTGTCACTCTGAAGTAATCTGGTATGGCTTTGTTTTTATTCATTCAGCTGGTCCCTTAGTGGAACCTTTAAATCTGGAATCTAATTTGAAACTTCCTTGAATTATTTCACTGATGCCTTCTTACCTTCATTTTCTGGTCTCTATTTTTGGAACTTCTCTCATTTAGATGATGAATCTCAACTGATTCTCTTATTTTCTTATGATTTCTTTCAGGTTGAACAGGAAAGCAGTTAGGCATCAATCAGGCTGTCAGGGGAGTGGTTAGGGTGTGATCAGGCTGACAGAAGTGGTTAGGGGCAATTAGGAAGGCAAGTAGGTGAGCAGTAGGGAGCCAGCAGTCCTGGATTGGGCAAGGTTAGGATCAGCCCTAAATGGGCAGTCAGACATCCCTCGAGGTATCCTAGATTGGAGGAGGTGCAGGCTGGACTCTGTGCACAAATTTTGTGCACCGGGCCTAAAGTAAACTATAAAAATGGATAAGTAGAGAAGTGATGTTTTTGCCTTGATGAATATTTCTTGTGTTCAGTTCTTATAGTGCAAGATGGTCCCCATCATCTGATGTGGTTATGGGTCAGATCAATGCTAACCATTTCTCATAGGTATGAAACTTGACATGCTTACACACACACACACACACACACACACACGTTCCTAACACAAGTGACCAAAACTAAAGGAATACAGTCCTGGTTGGGGCTCAGTTGGCTAGAGCATTCTCCTGATATGCCAAGCTGAACGTTTTATCTCTTGTCAGAGCACATACCAGAACAACAAATGAATGTATAAATAAGTGGAACAGCAAATCTTTCTCTCTCTTTCCCTTCCTCTCTCTAATATTAATCAATAAAAATAAAAGACTTAAAGGAATACATAAACAAATAATCAATAAACTTTCTATGGGAGCATTTAATGGAGTATAAATATACCATATAAATCAAAGAGTGGTGATAATAATCTAATATTTTGAAGATAAGGGACTTAAAATAATCTAACCCTAACATTTCAGCTTAAAGGTTAGTGAATTGAAGCCTAGTGTGAAGTGAACTGTTCACTAGGCCTGAAGTTTGCAGTGAGGAGCCTATAGATGGGGAGAAATGTAGGATAGGGGTTGGAGATGGGAGAAGGGTCAGGGGGAAGAAACAAGTTAACTGCATTGAGTAAATGAAAAAACTCTGCACCCTGTATGTGTATAGGTAACAAAAGAGCATTTTACTTTTCTTGACATAATATTTTATTTTATTTTAATCTTTATTGTTCAGTTTATTAATTACATTGTTCTCTTTTTTCTTCCTATAGCTCCCCTCTACAAGGTACCCATCCCACCCTCAGCCCTGACCCCCACCCCACTGTCCTCTCCCATAGTTGCATGATTTTTGTCCAGTCTCTTGCTGCACTTCCCACACCCCTTTTCTCCCCAAGAATTGTCAGTCCATTCCCTCTCTATGTCCGTGATTCTGTTACATTCACCAGTTTATCCTGTTCATCAGATTAATTCCTTGATTATTAGATTCATTTGTTGATAGATGTATATTTGTTGTTCCTAATTTACACTTTTATCTTTTTCTTCTTCCTCTTCTTAAAGAATATCTTTCAGCATTTCATATAATATTGGTTTGGTGGTGATGAACTCCTTTAGCTTTTTCTTATCTGTGAAGCACTTTATCTGACCTTCAATTATGAATGATAGCTTTGCTGGATAGAGTAATCTTGGTTGTAGATTTCTGCTATTCATCACTTTGAATATTTCTTGCCACTCCCGTCTGGCCTGCATCATTTCTGTTGAGAAATCTGCTGACAATCGTATGGTTGCTCCCTTATAGGTAACTAACTGTTTTCCTCTTGCTGCTTTTAATATTCTCTTTGTCTTTTGTTCTTGGCATTTGAATTATGATGTGCCTTGGTGTGGTCCGCTTAGGGTTCCTATATATTGGAGTTAGGTGTGCTTCTTGTACTCCTAAGTCAGTTTCTTTCACCAGGTGTGGGAAGTTTTCAGTCACTATTTCTTCAAATAGGTGTTCATTGTCTTATTCTCTCTCTTTTTCTGGCACCCCTATAATTCGGATGTTGTTATGCTTGAGGTTGTCCCAGAGGCCCCTTACACTATCTTCAATTTTTTGGGTTCTTTTGGTTTCTTGCTTCTCCAGGTGAGTGGATTTTACCTCTTTGTATTTCAAATCTTTAACTTGGTTCTTGGGGTACTCTAGAGTACTTTCAGGTCTTTGTATAATATTTCTTATTTCAGTCAGTGTATGCTTAATTTCTGCTTGGTCCTTTTTCATATCCTTGAGGGTCTCATTCATATCCTTGTAGGTCTCATTCATTTCCTTGTAGGTCTTGCTTATTTCCTTGTAGGTCTCAGCCTTTTCTAGGAGCCTTTTGAGAAGCCCTATAACCGTGGTTTTGAATTTCATGTCCAGTTGTTTTTTTTCCCTCCATTTCTTTCACATTTGATTTCTTTCCATGTCTCTGCATGGTGGCTGCTTCCCTGAGTTGATCAATTAGCTTTTTTTGGTAGATGTCCTACAAGGGACAGTGGCTCAGCCTCCCCAGTTACCTGAGGTGGATATGGGTTGCACAGTCTTGTTGAAGTTAAGCCCAGGTTAATCGTTGTTAGCACTTGGAGGGGTTGACCTCCAGGACAATTGTCTGTGACATTCAGCTGTGCTCAGGTTGGATGGGCGGAGTCTCTGGGCCAAGCAGACAGTGTCAGCTCCGCCCTATGCAGCCCCAGGGTCTCTGAGAGAGAGCCGCTGCCGAGCTCCATCGGCTGTCGGAGAATTCAGACTCTCCCCAAATGAGTCTGCACACCCAACGTCTCACCCAGGATCGCAAAAACAATGCAGTCTGATGGTTTCCCGAATGAGAGAGCAAGTCACGAGTGCTCTATATGCTGTTCCCAAGTTCACTCGCACTCCACACAAGCTCGCCTTCTCCACAAGCCGGCAGGCCCCTGCAGCATCTGAGCTTTAGTTTTTACCCTGTATGATTGTGGGTTCCCTGGACTTCTCCCGGAGCTGAGGTATCAGTGCAGTGGGACGTCTTTGTCTCCCCTGTTCGAGAAAACCAGCTGGGTTTTTAGCCGCCCGCCCTATCTGCTGGTGCGTGCTCCAAACCTCTCTCCACGCATATCTTCAATACTGTCCTCAGCCGCTCCTCCGAGTCACAGTGTCCTATCTTCTCTTTTATTTGTGGAATTTTCACTCAGCCAGCTTTCTGGTGATTCTGGATGGTGTTTGTTCTTTCGTTAAGTTGTAGTTTTGAAATTGCTGTGTGGGGCAGCAAGATAGGTGTTTACCTATGCCGCCACCTTGGTTCTCTTGACATAATATTTTAGATGCCAAAAACAAAAAATACCTGGCCTTTCTATAGAGAGAAAATAACAATAAAAATTTTTATTTAAAATTATTTCAGAAAGTGAGGCAGAGGAAGATGCAATGGGTCAGCTGACTTCAGTGGGCAGGAAGGTGTGTTTGGTCCCAACAACAGTTATCACATATGTGTTAATTGTGAACCAGAGAGATTTTCCCTTGAATTTCTAAAGCGTTTTTGTTTTTTGTTTTTTCTATTTTAGCAATTGCAGTTCATGTACAATATAAATCACAATGTAATAAAAAAGTGACTAGTCTGCAGATAAGCAGAAGCAAATGAAATCTAGGGTTTCAAAATGGCATTTTCTTGAGGATTTATCCTTTTATCTTTCTGTGTTTGCTTTTTTAAATGTCCTGCTTATGGTCTGTAGATGGTCCCTTGCCTAGCTTGTCTTGGCAGCTCAAAATGGATGAGGTCCAACATATTTGTATTTTAGTGGACATGTCAAAATGACCACTTATTTAACATTATGCATTTTGAGAACATCTCCCACTAGGGAGTGTCACATGACTTACTGGGTAATTAGGCAGGGATGTATTGTAAGCCACCAGTGACTTACTCTGCAATTACTGCATACGCCCTTTGGTCTCATGCTCCTTCCCACACAGTGATGCCCAGAAGGTTCCGGCCTCAGGCTAGTTCTTGGTAACATGATGGTGATGGTGGTGTTTGCCGTGAGTGCCACAAGCAGGACAGTGGCAGCGCTGATGCTACAGCTTGAGAACTTCCATCGGAAATATTGCTTTCTTTATGGCTGAAGGTTTGAGGCTTATGCAGCAGGAGCTTTGTTTATGGCAGAGAATAGGGATCAACAGTCTTGTTTGTAGATTAGGGTTAAGGGGGACCTCAAAGGAGGCACAAATCTCTTACATCTGCTCATGTTTTCTAAAGAGTTGATGTCAGTGGACAATTTAAAACAGCTAAAGTTCCCACAGTATCAGTTTATAGTTTGTAAGTTCACACTGACTTCCTTGGAGAGTTTGTGAAAAAGTCCCACAGAGGCCAGTAAATGCTGCAAAGTGCCATCAGATTCTAGTAGAAATGATTTTCTCCAACAGCCAGGGGTATCTTATTAGAGTAATGATTATAAATTCTAAGAAAAAGCACTGAACTGCTGCCAACTAAAGGAGTTTCTTTCTTTTTAAATTAAACAACAAGCAGGAAAATAAAAGAAAGGAGGTGTGTGAGACCACAGGGTACCAGGATAGGACTAGGATGGATTGGCTTAAACATTTTCAATTTTCAGTGGTATCCTGACTACTTCTTCTTCTGTTAATATTATCTAACTAGTGTCCTAATACACAGACTCATGCAATTGAAAGGAAATTAAGTAGAAAAAATATTTTAATATCGTTATTCACCCTTTTTCTATAATAAAAATACCAACCAAGTTCACGATAAAAAATGACAGATGAAAACACACATGTGTGATTGGCACTAGTGAGAGCTTCATATATACATATAGTGCATGCGCTAGTAAACTTAGTCTTTTATATATATAATAAACTTGCTTAATTAGACCTGCTTTCTGATTTAGCTCAACTTTTCCGGCCCAGTGAAGCACTTCAACTTCTCTTTCAGGTAATTGTCAGCAACACAGCAGTAAATATCAACAGAGTTTTATTATAGATCACACAGGAAAAATAAAGGGTAAAATATTTAACTATAGCAGTGTATGCCTATACTCTGCGCAGTGAGAAAACCTGATCATTTTCAAGTTCCACCATTTCTTACTTCTTTTCAGTTGGGTCAAGTTTCTAAACTTTCTAAATTTCTGTTTTCCAGCTAATGAAAGGAAAATAGGATTGTACCGAGTCTCCTCTCTACCTACTCCAGGATTTCTGTGAGGATCAAATGAGATGAGAGGTACACGAAAATGCTTCACAGATGTTTGCTTAAAGTATAAAAAGTTTCTACCTTGCTATAAAGCAAGTTGGGTTCCTGGGCTGAAGAAACTTTAAGGAGGCTAGTCTCTAGGAAGAGGGAGCCGTATGTTGCTACATGACATCATTACTTGGTGTCCACAGCAACTGTTTCCAGGCTGGTCTGGGCTGTGGGCTGCATTTTGTGCATTGGGGTCTTGGCAGTGTTGGCTGCAGTTTGGTGGGGTGTTGCTCTAGGTTGGTGGCAGGGCCTGTGTCCCGCTTGGGGGAAGCCTAGTGTTGGTTTGTAGGCTCCAGGCATGAGGTGCCATTTATTTTTAAATGGCCAGCTGCATCATGGTAGCTCCTGCATTAAGTGTATACCCCTTGGTGGTCAATGCACATCATAGCTACCAGTCAGATGGACAAATGGACAATTAGCCTTTTATTTATATAGACTAGTGGCCCAGTGCATGAAATTTGTACATGGGGGGGAGGGTCATTCCTCAGCCTGGCCTGTACCCTCTCCAGTCTGGGACCTCTCGGGGATGTCCAGCTGATGGTTTAGGCCCGATCAGTTGGACATCCCTCTCACAATCCAGGACTGCTGGCTCCTAACTGCTCACCTGCCTCCTGCCTGCCTCATCACTCCCAACTTCCCCCTCTACCAGCCTGCTTGCTCCCAGATGCACCCCTCACACTGGCCTGATCACCTCTCCCCTCTTGGCCTGATCAGCCCTAACCACCTCTGGCTCAGCCTCACCACCATGGCTTTGTCTGGAAGGACATCGGAAGATCTCCCAGTCTAATTAGCATATCACCCTTTTATTAGTATAGATTGTGCATTTTGAAATCTTGTCCTTAAATATCAATGTTGTGCATTAAAAGTTTTTCCTGCATCTTCCTGATTACGCTTCACAGTTTTCACTTTCGTCTTAACATGTATACGGTATTATTATATTACGAGAGGCCCAGTGCACTAAATTCGTGCATGGAGGGGTGGGGGAAGGACCTGCCTCAGCCCAGCCTGCACCCTCTCATACCTGGGACCCCTTGAGGGATGTTCAATTGCCCATTTAGCCCCGATCCCGGTAGGATTAGGGCTAAATGGGCAGTTAAGACATCCTTCTCACAATCCAGGACTGCTGGCTTCAAACTGCTCACCTGCTTGCCTTCCTGATTCCCCCTAACTGCTTCTGCCTGCCAGCCTGATCACCCCCTACTCACTACCCTGCCAGCCTAATTGACGTCTGCTTCCCCTGCCAGCCTGTTTGCCCACAACTTCCCTCCTCTGCCAGCCTGATCACCCCCTAACAACTACCCTGCCAGCCTAATTGATGTCTTACTGCTCCCCTGCCAGCCTGTTTGCCTTCAACTTCCCTCCTCTGATGGCATAGTCACCCCTAACTGTCTTCTCTGCAGGCTTGATAGCCCCCAACTGCCCTCCCTTGCAGGACTGGAACCTCCCAATGACCCTCCCCTGCTGGCCATCTTGTGGTGTCCATCTTGTGTCCAAATAGGGGCAGGATCTTTGACCACATGGGGGCAGCCCTCTTGTGTGTTGGAATGATGGTCAATCTGCATATTACTCTTTTATTAATAGGATAGAGGCCTGATGCATGGGTGGGGACCGGCTGGTTTGCCCTGAGGGTGTCCTGGATCAGGGTGGGGGTTCCCTTGGGATGTGAGGTGGCCTGAGTGAGGGGCCTGTAGTGGTTTCCAGGCTGGCCATGCTCCCCAGTGACCCTAGCGGAGGCCCTGGGATCTGGAATTAATTTATGTTCTACAATTGAAACTTTGTAATCTAGAGCAGAGTCAAGCCTTCTGCTCACTCCATGGCAACCACCATTTCTGTTTCAATTCTATAATTGAAACTTTGTAGCCTAGAGTGGAAGCCTAGGAGCTAGGGCTGCAGAAGCTTGACTTCCTTCATTGCCCTGGCAACCCTAGCCTCTTCTCTATCCAGCTTCATGGCTGCCGCCATTTCTGTTGGAATATATCTTCTATAACTGAAACTTTGTAGCATTGAGTGGAGACCTAGGCTGGCAACAGCAGTAGGAAAGCTTGGCTTTCTCCATTGCCGGGGAAACCCAAGCCTCCCTCCTGCTCTCAGTGGCCACAGCCATCTTGGTTGGGGTTTATTTGCATAATTTGCTCCTGATTGGCTGATGGGTGTGGCCTGATCGAAGGTATGGTCAATTTGCATATTACTCTTTTATTAGATAGGATTATACTTTTTTTAAATTACAAAGAGCTTTCAAAGAAAGCTCTGTGTCTCACTTGATCTGCACCATCTACAGTAGGTGGGGGCATTCTATTTGTGAAGTGGGTACAACTGATATAAGTCAAACACATCTTACAGTTGAGGAAACTGAGGCCCAGAAAGGTACAGAAAAACACCAGTCTATCATTTCTCTAACACCATTATGCATCCATTTAGTAACTATTTAGTGAGCACACACTGTGCACTGTGCTAAGAGCACAATTACATTACATTGATGAGGCGTAAAGCATTTCGGTTAGGAGACTATTTGGGAGAAGAGATTAGGATCTCTTCTAAAGCTTCTATCAGTTCATAAAAAATGGGTATCACAGTCTCTGCCTAACAGCATTGCTGTGGCTAATGACTTAACAAGAAGTGACCAGTAAGTGGGAGATGTTGCTGTGTTATCAGCCTTATTCAGGTCACCTAGGATTTATGGAGTGCCTACTGACAGGAAGGTGGAGGCAGATCTGGCCCTCACCTCCAGGCCTGCCTTCCAAATGTGGTACTCCATGGTTCCAGCACTGGCAACTCCTCTGGGCCTCCAGTAAGCCAAAAGACTCATTTAATTTCTTCTCTTGCTGTCTGTAACCTAGTCTTGTCCTAGTTTGTCATCATCTCTTGTCACCTAGTTGTAGGGAAGCTTGCATGTTTCGGAAAGGCTTTCCTCAGGCTGACAGTGTGAAAACTGGCCATCTCAGAGGCTCCATGTCATGGTGCCCCCTGTTCTCATGAACAGCCTGCACGGTGGATCACACAGCCCTCAGAATGGCTAGCATCAGAGGGACCTGGGAAAACTATGACCCACAGTCCCCAAGGAGTCCGTGGTAGCAGTGAGAGGTGATATAAGAAAAGAGGAAGAGAATAATTGAGTTGACATGGTCAGCAATTTTCTCCAAATGAGTCTCAGAAAATAAATATTTTCCAAATATGAATAAAAATAATAGTATGACATCTAAAGTTTTTCTTTTGACTTCCTTTGTTACTAGGCTATGATTTAACAGCTTTCAAGAGTCTTAGTGGCTTTTATTTATAGAAAAATGTCCACATCCTAAGAATGACCACATCTTGAATAAGAAAGGCCTGACATTTGACTTCATCTAAGTAGTGAAGTGTTTTCTCTAGGCAAAACAGTACAATTAGTTTTCCCACACTGAACCTGAACTGGAGAAAAAAATTCATCCCTCTATTACATCTTTTCTCTTTATAAGGTGGCTTATAAACACTTGAATAATATGAACTATGACTAAAGAGACAACACAATGAACTTTAAACCATAATGTAACATAATTAAGATATAATGCCCAGAGAATAGAATGTCACCTTGAGATAATGACCTCCAATTGCAGTATAAGTGTGGAAGGAGAAAACCGATGCCTACAAATTCAGGCTGGGCATCAGCCAAGGCTGGACTTGAATGTCAGTGCTCCTGGGCTCCCTGAATGGTAACTGAATTGCTGTATTTCTTAAAGCTAGTCAATTCCCCACCATTTTCAGGTTGAAGAGTTATAAGGCTTGGAAAAAAAACAACATACTAATTTGCATTTGAATGATATGTTTTATAATCTTTTGAACATGAAACTTGACAAAAGCATCCAGATATCATTGCTGACATATACACATAAGGAACTGTTTGACATTGAAACTGGGATTCAGAACTGTTGGACATTGAAATAGGGACTCAAACATTTTTTTGTTATTATATGCTTATTTCTAGTCTACAGAGTCAAGATTTTTTAAAGAAAAGAAATGGGGAAAAATAGATATAGAGGCAAAGAAGCATTGAACAGACTGTCAAACTACAGCGGGAAGGCAGAGGAGATTGGTGGGGGATGGCTGAAAGAGATCAACCAAAGGACTTGTACGCATGCATATAAGCGTAACCAATGGATACAAGGCACTGGGTGAGGGGGCAGATGAGGGCATGTACTGGGGGGTAGAGGAGGCTGGGGGGAGGTCAATAGGGAAAAAGTGAGACAAATGTACTACTATTTTTAATACTTTAAACAATAAAAAATTAATTATTAAAAAAAGAATTTATTTTTGCCAAGTCACCAAAAGGTATCAGATCCATTTCCTAATCTTTCAAATCCTTAAGTTCTTCTCGTTGATAAATCATATCACACAAATGTGCTAGTACCTTCTTAGAGTTCTCTTCCAGGAATACATTTCCCCATTAATGACTGGAAAAGCTTCTAGGAAGAAGTAGCTCCTGATAGGGGCAGAATGCATGAGATTTCAAAATGTGGCAACGGGAGATGAGAAGAGAGGGCATTCTAGATGGGGACAACAGCAGAGGTGAAGTATGGTGATAAGAAAGCTCAAAGCAAATTTAGAAAGATGACATCTGTTTGACCAAGGGCAACACTGGCAGAGAACAGTAGTAAGGATTTTAGCAGGAAGAGTATGAGTCTTATTTAGATTAGAGACCCAAGCAGGCACCTCGTTTGCCATATTTAGAGTGAAGGTGTGCTTTGATTGTTCTATGATATATTTTTAGTTATTTTTAGCTTCTGTTGAAATTCTAGAAGACCTGTGAAGAGTAGGCCTCTGATTCAGCTGGAACTGGTGCCCCAGGGAAGCTGCCCTGCTAGGGGATGTGTTCATTCTCCAGTTGGTCACAGTCCTCACCATTCGCTATTGTGTTCACAACACAGTGAGAAAAGAAGGCAGTTGTGATTTATTGTTGAATTTTTTTATGGTAGATAATCAAACACCCAAGAAATTCATGCTTGTATTATATTTTGTTTTACACTGAGGGTCATGACAAATAAAGTTGAATTTTCTTTTACCAACTGTCTTTACTCATATCTATGAACTCTCTTAGATTTTGAGCTCATGACCCCTTCCTCTGGCTTTGGGAAGACTAAACATTTTTGGGCTGGGAATGATATAATCTCAGTTTGGGCAGGAGAAACCACACTACCTGGGAAAGAAGAAAGAATGCTCAAAGACAGAAAACAGAAGCAGTGGTGGCTGTGGTACCAGGGGTTCCAGGTGACAAGGGGCTATGCTAGGTCAGCAGCAGTAGTGGTGGATTGGGCAGTAATACCTCAGACGTTAGGGGAGAAGATAACACTTTGAGGTTTTCATTCCAGCTTCCTGAGTGTCTGGCACCAGAAACCGCAAAGTTGGAAGGAGAAATTGGGGTGCTGCGGAGAAAGAGGAGCTCGTTTGGATATGTTGAGTCGGGAATCTGAGCAGATTAGGGAAAATATGAGATTAGGAAATAATGGCAAGACTGAAGCCAAGGGCAAGGACTTGGGAATCACCCGAATGAAAAAGGCAGGTGATGTCACTGAAGGAAGGTCACTGAGATGGAGAGACTGTTGAGAGAGTAGACATCCAGGGAAGAACCATGGGGCAAGCTACATTTAGGGGTTTCTTAGCCATGGGAGCTGCTATAAATTGGGCAGTTTTTAAACAGCTGATATTTATTTCTCCCAGTTCTGGGAGCTGGGAAGCCCAAAATCAAGGCATCAGCAGATTCCGTGTCTGTTGAGTGTCCACCTCCTGGCTCATAGCTAGCTGTCCTGTGTCCTCACATGGCACTAGCATCAGCCACCACGCAGTCCTTGGAGGTCTAAGACTGAGCTCTGTGACCCCTCTTACTAGTAGGCCACCCTCTATCCCCAACTCCTGGGACAGTGCTGCCTCCTGCAGCTTCCATGATACCATCACGTTCTCCTTTCACTTCTGAGTTACTTTGTGAACAACTTTATAACTAGCTAACAATACTTCCTAGTAAGTCCTCTCTTCAAATAACCAATGTGTCTCCAGACTGGTCCTGACGAGTTCAGGCAGGCAATCTGGCAACTGTGAGCACTGCCATAGCTTGAAAGAGCAGGTCTCAACCTTGCTAGGAGGGGAGGTGACACAGCTAGAGGAAAAGCCTGTTGGCAAAGGGAGCCATTCCATTTAACTAACAGGCCACCCCAGACAACATGGAGATGGGGCGCCAACCCTATTAATGGCCATCAAGCTGTTCTGTAGCAGGAGTGGGAAGACAGAGACCCCATGGCCTGAACTCACTGGTGTGGCTGCATCTATGTCTCCATGGGGCCTTGGTCTGGAGAACTTCCCCATCCACCAGAGCAGGACTCTGTATGGGAAAATGGTGCTAACATTTTCAGAGCACCTGGAATGTGAAAACTGGCCTTCTATTATAATGCCTGTCATATGCACAGAGCTCTAAAGCCTTTACTACATTCCCATAGATTATCGTATTCGATCCTTACAAGAACATTGAGAGAGATAGGCAGTTAAGCACATGGACATTAGAGACAGAAAGATGAGTTTGAATCCTGGCTCAATCACTTCCTACCTATGGGACCTTGGACACATTACTAAAATAGCTTCAAAAATGGACACTCTAGCATCATCCACCTCATAGGGCGATTCCAATGATCAGGAAAGAGAAGGTACATAAAGCACTTAGCATCCTGTGTTATGCAAAGGCTGTTCAGAAGTGCCTGCTGTTATGTCATGGACAGAGGAGAGAGCACTGGAGAGGGAACTTACTTGCCCAGGGTCATTAAGGGATGAATTCAGACCTTGCTCATGTCTTTGTATTCAATCTCCTACACACTCTTTCATTAACAACACGATTCTTCTGGAAGCCCCCCAACCCACCACCCTCAGGTGTGTCCTGTGCAGGCCACATCTCACACTTAGTTTCCAATGGTGAATAACTACACAAACACAGCAACCTGGGACCCCTTCTCCTGGCAAGTATTGACTCATCCTGGCTCTGACATTCTAGGTGGCTATGATCGGGTTTAACGTTTCTCCCTACTAGGCCTCAGTTTCCTCAATTGGAGTGATCACCCCCACAGCAGTGGAGCTTGTTAATGCTGGCTGCAATTTGACATCACCTGGGATGCTTTTAAAATATGTTTATATTGATTTTCAGAGGATTAGGAAGGGAGATGGATATAGCGAGAGAAACATCATCATTTGGCTGCCTCCTGCATGCGCTCTTTGGGGGACTGAGCCTACAACCAGGGCACATGCCCAGACCAATAATCTAACCACAGACCTCTTGGTTCCTGTGTCAGTGCTCAACTGCTGGACCACATCGTCCCAGGCTGGGAATCTTTTAAAGAAAATACTGACATCTGGGTTCTCATGCCCAGAGATTCTGATTTAATTAAGTTGTGGCCCAGACCAGTGATGGGCAAACTTTTGAGCTTGGTGTATCAAAATTCGCCAAAAAAATGAGGATAACTCGGGTGGTGTGTCACTTTGAGAAAAAAATACACCATAATGTCACGATATTTATAGTTTAAATAACAAAAATGTATAATTGTAATATATAACTGTATTTAATAAACCAGAAACTAATTATTTAACTTACCTGCTTAGTGACTTCTTTGTTCATCTGTCAGTCAGTTTCTTTTGTTGGTCTTGATATTATTTAACTTATGTGGGGTGCCGTGAGCTAAGATAAGGAAAGGGGAATTCTTTAACTAAGCTGCCTATTAGTGACTTTTTTGTTACTGAATTTCATTGGCTAAACCTTCAATTGAAGGTTGGTATTTTGTACACTTCAAGCCCAAGCAAGTGCTACTAACTGCATCTGTCAATCTGATTCTTTTGTTAGTGTTGATATTATTTAACGCTGAAAATAAGGTCTCACAAAAGTACATAGAGGGAAAAATTGTGAGTAAAGCCATTGCTATATTTTTCAGGGTGCTAAAAGTGTCTGGTAATTGGTTCCAGGCACTCCAAATTTCCTGTTTGTAATGGCACTCCTCTTAATTCTCCAAGCAGTACTTTTCCAGATTCTCAAGCTTTGACCTCAAGTCGACAAACACCCGAGCCCAGATGCTGTCTTGCAATTCTGCACGTTGTATCTCCAAATCATCAATTTGCATCCATTGGAAACCATTTAATTCCAAATTTCTGTAGACCACTACGTCAGGATACTTAATTATTTTTATGGTCTCTTCTAGGCTTCTAAATTGATTAAATTTATCACTGAACTGGTCAAGTAAAGAGTCTAAAACATGCTGGTACTTTATATCCAAGGGTTCCATTTCATTTTATACAGCTGCACTGCCCTTCTCAAAATACTTTGTTACTCGAGGAAAATACTTATAAGTTTTAGTTTCTACATCTTGGTTAAAAATTTTAAGTTTATTTTCAAAAGCTTTTATGTATCCAAACAGAACATCAATACTTTTGCCCAAACCTTGTAACGTTAAGTTCAGCTCATTAATATGAACAGAGAGATCTGTAAAAAACATCAGAGTGTTGACCCACTTATCATTATTGAGCTGAGAAAAGTTTTGCAGGTCCTTATCCTCAGGAAATACCTCAATTTCTTCAAAACACTTCACAAAGCACTCAAAAACTTTGTCTCAGCTCAGCCATCTTATATTATTGTACATCAGCAGTTCACTGTAGGTGGAATCAACCTCCTGTAAAAGTGCAGAAAATTCTCGCTTGTGAAGGGGGCAAGCAGTTATTAAATTAACTATTTTTAAAAACTGACATTAAGTCATTTAAGTCGGTGAATCTTGCCTTGGCACATAAAACCTCCTGATGGATAGATAATACAATAAAAAGGCACAATCGGATGTCCAATAACTTCTGTAAACAATTTGACAAATCCGACTTTTTCCCCCCACCCCGTTTGGTGCCCCATCTGTCGTTACTGACACAACTTTAGAGATATCAATGCTTAGGTCACAGAATGTTTGTATAACAACCTTACATATTTCACTTCCTGATGTATTTGTTGGCACTGATACTAACTTTATCAACTCTTCTCTCATTGTGAGACCATCAGAATATTGACCAATAATGGCCAACTGAGTATGTGATGTGACATCAGTAGTTTCATCAAGAGAGATGGAAAAATATTTACAATTACTTATGTCTCTCTTTAATTGATGTTGTATGTTTGTGTTCAGTCTCATTATTTGGTCTTTTATGATATTTCTACTGAGTGGTAACTCAGATATTCTCTTAATAATTGCATCTTTATTCTGCATATTGTGAAACAGAACTGGTGCATATCTTAGGAGAGTTTCTTCAATAAATTCACCCTCACTGAGTACTTTTCCATGCTGAGCTATGGAGTGAACAATGCTCAAACTTGCAGATGTTAAATTTGTACAGCTTTTTATAAATGTAAGGATGCAATTACATTGGCTCTTATAAAGGTGTAGCTGCCTGGAAATGTATTCCTCCCTTTCATCCTCACTTTTTTTTTCAAAAGCTAGGAATGATTAGTTTCAAAATGTCTATTTATATTCCATGTTCTGCTTACTACCATTTCAGTACATAGAACGCAAAATGATCTGCCATTTTTTTCTATAATGCCATACATCTCGGTCCATGTCTCTTGAAAGGGTTGGCTACTGCTTTACCACTTCCTTTACTTAACCTTGTTTTTTTATTTTTTCGGTTCTCCATCAGGGGGGCAGTGATAGAAGATAGAATTACAGATAGCCTGTTAGCCTTGCAGGCAATTGGGGGTTAACTAGCCTAACTGACCACAAGATGGCATATGTAACTGTGTTTTAGGAAAGGGCAGGGTTAATAAGCAGAAATAGGGGTTAATAAGGATGCACAACAGTAATAGTGGTGAAATGGAGTCTGCAGTATGCTGCAAAATACGTTCCTTATATAAATTAAGATGGCTGCTGCTATTTCTAATGGCAGGAAATGGCACCCATAGCACAGGCCCTCGCCTCTCTCAGTCTCCCCCTTTCTTATCTCAGTAATGATGGTCAATAGAAATCCACAACATCCCAGAGCAGTAGATTGGACTATGGTTGCTGTGGTTATGTGGTTGCTGGTAATGGCAATCACAGGGCCCCCAGAGATGCGTCCCCCGCAGCATTCCACTGTTCCCTGCTCTGCCGGCCGGAAGTAAAGTCAAACATCCCCTAATGGCCTAACTCGAAGTCCCAGAACTAGACGCTCTGTGCTGGAGTTCTGTTGTTTTGGCCTGCAGACCTCTGGCACAGAGTGTCTACACTACAGTAAATGTTTCATCCTCGGCTACTGCACCTGGATGTGCATCATCCAAGGATAAAATATCCTTCTCAGCATGTGGCCCCATACTTCTCTATATGCAACCGCACGTGGTTGCGTGTCATCGAAAATGGCTATGCATGTCAGTGCTGACACACATGTCATAGGTTCGCCATCACGGCCCTGAACATTGGTCATTAAGAAAATAACCCACTTTATTGTAAAGCCAGGGTTGATAAATATTGTCTAGGCCAGGGGTTGACAAACTATAGCCCATGGGACAAATCTGGCCAATGGTGTGTTTTGTAAAGTTCCGATGGAACACAGACATAGCTGGTAGTAGTGTGCATATTGCCTGTGGCTGCTCATGCACTTTTGCAGCAGAGCCGAGTCATTGCTACAGAGACCACATGCCTGAAAAGCCTAAAATATTTACTAACTGAGCCTTACAGGAAAAGTGTGCCAACCTTTTCTAAGGTCTGCATGATTTCAGTGGGTCTATCTCTCCCACACTACGAACCCATGATTCTTATTTGATATACTGGATAGTAGTCAGCCTAGAGAAGTAACTTCTTAGACCACAACCTAGAGTAGGAAACACATCTTGTGTCTGTGCTTTTTTTTTAAAAAAATACATCTACAAAGTCACTGTAAGTCTTCCTTTTAGGATGTGGAGCCTAATTCTCCACGGAATACTTGAGTGTGGGCTGGACTTAATGATATGATTCTAAAAAATAGAATTAAGCAGAAGTGATCTTTTGTGATTTTAGCACTAGGGTTTGAAAAGGCATTGTTGTTTTTATCTTGGTTGCTCTTTCTTAGATTCCTCCAAGGATGAAATTAGATGATACAGGTCAGGCATTTGGTATAGTGTCTGGTACATAAATCTTAGTTCTCATTATTATAATTATCAATGCTCAATCGTTGATAGTAGCTCAGTTCTACTAGGGATAATTTAATTCTTTCTTCTTTTTTTGCATTTTAAAGAGAAGAATTGGAGAGCTAATCCTATCATTCATTGGTATCATTAAACTGGAATTCTAGGTAACATTATAATTTCTACTTAGCTTTTACCAGGCCGCAGGCAATGTGCTTAAACTTCACATGCTTTGTCTCCCTTGATCCTCACACTAACTCAATAAGGAATGTACTATCATTATCCTCAGTTTATGGTTGGGAAACACCACACAGATTTTTAAGTAATGTCCCCAAGGCTTCACAGCCAGTAAGTGATAGAAGCAGCATAGGAACCCTTAATCGGATCCTAGAAACTGCATTCTCACTCACATTATTCTTCTAGGACAAGAGAGAGAGCAGCTACTTTGGGGAAAAGTTATTATTAGTGTTGGTGGTTGTGAAGGGTAGGGTTCCAGCACTTAAAGATCCCAGTAAAGGGGTCCAGAGCTGCTCCTTTAAACTTAAAGGTGCAGGTATGAACAGAATGTGGCTAGGAGCATAGCTCCCAGGCTCTCTGAGGGGAACATGAGACTCTTGGGGAGTTTCTCTGAAAGGCCAAGGGAAAGTGATGTTTGGAGGAGATGCCCTGCTTGTCATCTGCTTTCACAGCAGGTACTTCCAGGCTCATGCCTGTAGGCACTGCCTCGGGCACAGGAGCAGTTCAGAAAAGGGTGCCTTGCAGAACAACTAAGAACTAGATATAGCCTCCTGGTCCCAGGCAGAGGAAGGTCTGTTCATTTATTCACTGACTCATCCATTCATGCAAACATTTGAATGCCTATTACATGGGAGACACAAAAATAAAACATGGTTTCTGCCTTTGAGGGTTGTGGAGACTAAGGTCCAAGGGACCAGTCACAATGTTGTGAACTGAGCCCCACAAGGGAGTAAAGAAGCAAGTGGTATGGGCTCAGCCTGGGGAAGCTCTAAAGCAGTGATTCTCAACCTTTTTAATGCCACAACCCTTTAATAGAGTTCCTCATGTTGTGGTGAACCCCCAACCATAAAATTATTTTTGTTGATATTCCTTAACTATAATTTTGCTAATGTTATGAATCATAATGTAAATATCTGTGTTTTCTGATGGTCTTGGGCTCTACAGCAGCAGTTCCCAACCTGGGATAGGGATGTCCCTCAGTCCAGCCTGCACCCTCAACAATCTAGGACCCCTCGAGGAATGTACTACTGCCCGTTTAGGCCCGAACCCAGTGGGATCGGGCCTAAATGGGCAGTCGGACATCCCTCTCACAATCCAGGGCTGCTTGCTCCCAACTGCTCACCTGCCTGCCTTCCTAATTGCCATTACCCACTTCTGCCTGCCAGCCTGATCACCCCTTAACCACTACCCTACCAGCCTGATTGATGTCTAACTGTTCCCCTGCCAGCCTGTTTGCCCCCAACTTCTCTCCTCTGCTGGCCTGGTCACCCCTAACTGCCCTCCCCTCCAGGCTTGATCATCCCTAACTGCCCTCCTTGCAGGGCTGGTCCCTCTCAACTGCCCTCCTCTGTATGTCTAGTCCCCCCCTCCCCCGACCAACTGTCCTTCCCTGCAGTCCCAGTCGCTCCCAACTTCCTTCCTCTGCCAGCCTGGTCACCCCTAACTGCTCTCCCATACAGGCTTGATTGCCCCCAACTGCCCTCCCTTGCAGGCCTGGCCTCTTCCAACTACCCTCCCCTGCTGGCTATCTTGTGGTGGCCATCTTGTGTCCACATGGGGGCAGAACCTTTAACCACAATGGGAGCAACCATTTTGTCTGTTGGAATGATGGTAAATCTGCATATTATTCTTTTATTAGATAGGCTAGAGTACTGGTGCTTGAGTGAGGGCCAGCAGGTTTGCCCTGAAGGGTGTTCTGGATCATGGTGGGGATTCCCTTGAGGCATAGGGTGGCCTGAGCAAGGGGCCTGTGGTGGTTTGCAGGCCAGCCACGCCCCCCGGTGATTCAAGTGGAGGCCCTGGTATCTGGGATTTATTTATCTTCTACAATTGAAACTTTGTAGCCTGGAGCAGAGCCAAGCTTCCTGCTCACTCCATGGTGACAGCCATTTCTGTTGGGATTTATTTACCTTATATAATTGAAACTTTGTAGTCTTAAGAAGCGTCCTGGGCCAGCCAGAGCTGCTGAAGCTTGGCTTCCCCCATAGCTCGGGGCAATCCTAGCCTCTAGCTCTCTCTAGTTCCGTGACTGCCGCCATTTCTGTTGGGATTTATTTAGCTTCTATAATTAAAACTTTGTAGCACTGAGTGGAGGCCTAGGCTGGCAAGGGCAGGTGGAAAGCTTAGCTTCCTCCATTACTGGGAAACATAAGCATCCCTCCTGCTCTCATTGGTTTCAGCCATCTTGGTTGGGTTTATTTGCATACTTGCTCCTAATTGGCTGGTGGGCATGGCTTGTGGGTGCAGCAGAGGTATGGTCAATTTTCATATTACTCTTTTATTAGATAGGATTAGGAATTTGCTAAGATGGTTCATACCTCCAACAAAGCGACCTTACATCATTACTTCTGAAAATGTAGTAAACTGCTTAAGAGGCTCCAAAGTCTTTGCTACCAGAAGTCACTCAATCCAGGGAGGGACCTCTTGGTGGGAATGGGAACGGTTCTATAGTTAATCTCAGGGAAATCACTGGGTATTTTTTTACTTACAGTATAGAATTGGTATTAGAGCACACAGTGAGAAACTCTCTTGTGTGGTTTTGAGAAATCTCCAGGTAACATCTTTCCACTGTCCTCAAAGATTGCTACCATTTGGCCTGCCCCATGAGGAAGCTGAAATTGAATTCTGATACCAATTTTTTTCTTCAGTAGAATTAATGGCAAATTGAAGAGAAAAAATCTTAGAAGTAGCAGACCCCAGGGAGAGTCCAAAGAAACTATGGGGCTCTACGATAGGTTTGAACCAGTGGCTGCTAGGGTACTAGGGCACAGCAACAGGATACCAGCAGAGGTCCTATAACGTGTTAACACCAAGCTGAAAAGCAGGCAAATCATACTGAAGTGAAATGCCAGATCATATTTTCCCTTAGTTGCAAAAAGTACAATTCTGAAAGATGAGTAAAAATTCAGAATGACCTAGTCACTGTATATAACACACTATTCAATCCAGTTGACCCATCATTAGAGCAAAGCATCTTCTTTGGCAAGTCCTTCAGCTAAGCAAGGTGTGACTTTTTGGCAACATGAGGAATTTTTGGCTATTTGACACTAGGTCATCATGCTGCAGGACTTGATTGACTCTGTTCATTCCTTCCACATATATATTGGACACCTAACCACGTTAGGCAAGATTTTCGATGCTGAGGACACACACTGAATGAATCAAATGAGGTCTCTCTCACTCAGCACTAACATTCTAGTGGCGAAAGAAGGCAATAAGCAAGAAAATGAAACAAAGAGGAGCACTTCAGATCATTATACCTGTGCTGTAAGAAAGAACACAGGATACTTTGAGACCATGGTCTAGTTGCTTCAGACAGTGGTTGCCCAACTCATTAGTCAACAGAGCCAAATATCAACAATACAACAACTGAAATTTCTTTTGAAAGCCAAATTTTTTAAACTTAAACTATATAGGTAGGTACATTGTTATTGACTTAACTAGAGGCCCAGGGCACGAAATTCGTGCAGGGGTTTGGGGGATATCCCTCAGTCCAGCCTGCAGCTTCTCCAATTTGGGACCCCTCGAGGGATGTCCTACTGCCTGTTTAGGCCCGATCCTACCCATAGGGCCTAAATGGGCAGTCGGACATCTTTCTCACAATCCAGGACTGCGGGCTCCAAACTTCTGCCTGCCTCCCTGATTGCCTCTAACCGATTCTCCCTGCCAGCCTAATCACCCCCTAACCATTACTCTGCTTGCCTGATTGATGTCTAACTGTTCCCCTTCCAGCCTGTTTGCCCCAACTTCCCTCCTCTGCCAGCCTGGTCACCTCTAACTGCCCTTCCCTGCAGGCTTGATTGCCCCCAACTGCCCTCCCTTGCAGGCCTGGTTTCTCTCAAGTACCCTCCCCTGCTGGCCTGATCACCCACATCTGCCCTCCCTTGCAGGCCTGGAACCTGCCAACAGCCCTCTCCAGCCCTCTCATCTTGTGGTGGCCATCTTGTGTCCACATGGGGGTAGGATCTTTGACCACCTGGGGGCAGCCCTCTTGTGGGTTGGAGTGATGGTCAATCTGCAAATTACTCTTTTATTAGATAGGATAGAGGCCTGGTACATGGTAGGAGCCAGTTGGTTTGCCCTGAAGGGTGTCCTGGATAGGGTGGAGGTTCCCTTGGGACATAGGGCAGCCTTGGCAAGGGGCCTATGGTGGTTTTAGGCCAGTCATGACCCCCCAGCGACCCAAACAGAGGCTCTGGGATCTGGGATTAATTTATGTTCTAACAATTGAAACTTTGTAGCCTGGGGTAGAGCCAAGCCTTCTTCTCACTCCGTGGAGATAGCCATTTCTGTTTGGGTTCCTATAATTGAAACTTTGTAGCCTAGAGAGAAGGCCTAGGCACTAGGGCTGCAGAAGCTTGGCTTTATCCATCGCCTGGGCAACCCTAGGCTCTGCTCTCTCCAGCTCCGTGGCTGTGCCATTTCTGTTGGGATTATGTATTTTCTAAAATTAAAACTTTATAGCATTGATTGGTGGCCTAGGCTGGCAAGGGCAGGCAAAAAGCTTGGCTTCCTCCATTGCCAGGGAAACCCAAGCCTCCCTCCTGCTTTCAGTGGCTGCAGCCATCTTGGTTGGGGTTTATTTGCTCCTGATTGACTTGTAGACGTGGGTTATGGGCATGGCTTGATCAGAGGTATGGTCAATTTGCATATTACTCTTTTATTAGATAGGATTAGGGTATGTAGTATTTTGTGAAGAACCACCCTCAAGGGGCCAAAGAGCTGCATGTGGCTCGCAAGCAGTGGTTTGGCAACCCCTGGCCTAGGACATTCCTCTTGGCCTGAGTGATAAAGCTTCTTTACTCTCAGAGAATGTTCCTTCCCTTGTCTTTGAATCTTTGAATATTTCCTACCAGACACTCCTGGTAAAATGTAACTGGGAGATACTTTTCTGTGCTATACTCATGTGTTTGAACAGTCATTTCATTTTTCAATGGACTCACATATGATTTAATAACATGTAAGAGTTTTGCTGGTATCCTTTGGGGTTCTATTTATTTCAACTACTGTTTTCTCTCTTCACTTTTTGCCTCCAACTAAAATCCCTAATTAGGTCTGGCAGACTTTCCTTCGTCTGCCCACTCTGAACTGGAGCGGATGCTAATGAAAGCAGACTTGTACCTGGAAATTGAAGTTGTCATCATTAAGAAGTGGTGGGATTATTGAGGGTGGTTTCCTGGTACAAAGCCAATACCAGCTAGACACAACACTTCTCCAAGTCTAAGAAAATGCCATAAAATTCAGAAGGCATAGAAGGATCCAGAATTAAATAGCACCCAATAGTACCTGTTTTTTACAGCCTTTGTAGGTGTTCTCTAGACTGGCAAACTTTTAATCAAATAACAAACTACAGCACAGAAAGATTACTTTTCTCTCTTCGTTGTTCCACTCCTGAAAGCCCAGTGGACGGAAAAACATTCCCAATAGAGTTAGTAAAGTAGAAGGACCAAGAACACAGAAAAATAATCCCCATTTAAGTTAATCAAGCCCTGAAACCCATACTTTGATGATGCCTTGGATTCCAGATTGGTGCTAAAAATAATCTGTGAAAAAACTCTTATTCCTGTGACTAAGATGAGGAGTTGCTTGGGAGAAAACTGTTAAGATCTGCCTCCCTTGCATAGAGAGGAGCCTCCTCGACTCTTCTCCTATCCATTCTGCTCTCAACAGAATGTCTGTCTTTACATGGTGGTGTCCTGTGTGTCTGTTCAGATATCCCTTTCTTATAAAAACACCACCCATAATGCATGAGGGATCATCCTAAGGACCTTGTTTTGACTTGATTACCTCTGTGGAGTCTCTGTTCTCAATAGGATTATATTCCCTGGTGGTTAGGCCTTCAAAACATGAGTTTCTGGGGGACACACTTTATCCCCAAGTGTGTCCCTTTGCCTCATAACATTCAATACAGTGTCTGACTCATAGTAGGCACTTAATAACCTCTTCTTGAATGAAAAAATCAAAAGCTGATATTGGGCCCTGAAGGAGAAATACCGGATTGGTAAGTTTTCATAAAGGATGGTGATAGGGTAAAGCTTTGCTAGCCATTACATTAGCTGCTAGCCCCATGTAGCTATTGAGCACTTGAAATATAACACTCGTCTCAATTCACTTGTGTTATAACTGAAAATTCATTCCAGATTTCAAAGGCTTCATAAAGAAATGGTAAGATATCTTAATAATTTTTATATTCATTATATGTTGAGATAATAATGTTTATGTTGGGTAAAATAAAATATATCATTACAATTAATTTTACCTGCTTATTTTTACTTTATTTAACATGCATTAGCATGCATTTGATTTATATTGAATAGCACTGGGTATAAGTAGACCTGAGAGCACAGAGAAAGTGTCAAGATGAGAAGAGTAAGGAAAAAGTAGCCAGCACAGTAATTCTATCTGTTGACTGCAGATAGGCGCACATGCACATATACACACACACTCACACTTTTGGTGTATATATTCTGTGTGTATTATTATGCACCCATCATTGTGCTAAGTACTGTATGTGAAAAATTTTATTTAGTCTTCATGCTGTGATGTGATTCATGTTATTATTATTATTACTATTTATAGTAATTACTAATTAATAATTACTATTATTACTATTATTGTTGTTGTTGTTGTTATTATTATTATTATTATTACTACTACTACTAGTAGGGGCTTGGTGCATGAAATTCGTGCACTGGGGATCGGTGATCCCTCAGCCCAACCTGACCCCTCTCACATACTGGGAGCCCTCAGGGGATGTCCTAATGACAATTAACCACATGGGGCCAATTGCTAGCTGGCTCTGCCCCAGCCCGGCCTGCGCAAGGCTGGACTTGGGCAGCAGTCATCTTGATTGGGTGTTAATTTGCATGTCATTCCTGATTGGATGGTGGGCGTGACTGGTGGGTGTGGCTTATCGAGTGTGGCAAAGGTGCAGTCAATTTGCATATTACTCTTTTATTAGATAATATTATATTCTCCTATCATCTCTGTTTCACAGAGGAGGAAGGTGAGCTACCCAGAATCCAGGTAACTTGTCCAAGGTCAATAGGTGGTGATTTAAGTCCTGACCCAGAGCCCACTCCCTCACACACTGCTTCTTTTTCCCAAGAGAGTTATCTATTTGGAGAGAGCAAAAGCACTGAGAGGTACCAAGGCCTGAGTCGGGCAGGAAGAGCTCCTTAGGAAAATGGAACCTCCTGCCCAGTCTTTACTAGGCCTGAGCCTGATCAGACATAATGAAGAATCCAGCTGAGGGACTTGTGGCCCTGCTGTAATTTCCTCCATAGCTGGATCGGTGATGCAGCCAAGCCAAGCAGCTGTGGCACCTGCAGAAGCTGAACAGGATAAAGAAAGGGGCAGAGGCATGGAAAGCAGGTTTTGACCTTCAGGGAAGCCTGAAGGACTGATGTGGGTCAGAAAGCAAGTACAGACAGAACAGTTAGCTAATAGCCTTTCTCTTTGCCAGGGCTCCACCCCAGAAGAAATCTCTGTGGGATGAGAGGAACCAGCTCCAATGCCAGAGCACCTTCCTTTTCATTGTACTGGCATTTGAAGGGCTTGAAAGTGTTGACTCAGAGCTTCCAAAGTCTGTCTTCCAGCATCTCAGTTAACAATGGCTTTTATTCACTCGGGTGTCTCCAGCTCCTGCTCCCACAGGGGGGTGTCAAAGCAATATTCTGATTAATCAGGGTACTTCCTCCTCTTCCCATCTCTTCACATCACACCAGTTCCTCCAGGGTGAAAAACAAAAGTACATTTTTTTCTTGCGTATTCAGACTTTTGGTGGTTATGAGAGACAGGTGACTCCCCGGTCCCTCACTATTGGACCCAGGACGAATTGTTTAACACCTCCAATTTGCCCTTCTATTCTGTGTAGAACTGAGTGCTATTGAAGGTATATTATTAAAGTTGTTGCTTATTATCATTATTATTTTAAATATATTCTTATTGATTTAAGGGAGGAGAGGAGAGGGAGAGAGAGATAGAAACATCAGTGATAAGAGAGGATCAACGATCAGCTGCCTTCTGCACACACCCTACTTGGAATCCAGCCCGCAATTCAGGCATATGACCTGATCGGGAATCAAACCGTGACCTCCTAGTTCATAGGTCCAGGCTCAACCAGCCAGGCCAGTTGTTGCTTATTATTAAACTTGATGCTTATTATTAAACTGTATATGAAGCGCTTGGTCCAGTAATACATCCTTCCAATAGCTACTTACTATTCACTTACTATGTGCCAGACCTTGCATTATTTATTGTTCCTTAAGCAGATTCCTCAGGCCCCAGGCCACACCTGATGAATCAGCATCTCTAGGATGCAGTCTGGGAACCTTATTTTCAACACACTCCTCAAGTGATTCTGAGGATGGGTCCTGAAGCTGCACAACCTCCTACATTACATACTAGCATCACAATAGTGACAATTATCACCTGTGCTTTATTTCACTTAATATAAAAGTTTGAGAACAGAAATGATTTTTTTAAAGAGATATAACTGCACAAATCTTAAATGTACAGCTCAGTGAATTTTTATATAAAGGTACATACATTTAACCACCCCCAAATCAAAACGTGAAATATTTTCAGATATCTAGAAGGCCTATCAGTCAGTAATACACATGACCTCTACCCCCACATTGACAGTCTTTTTAAGGCTCTCAGGTGATTGTAACATACAAGTAGGTTTGAGAATTGCCGACTCGGATCCTAGAGCATCGGACTTGCCATCTCTAACCACTTCCACCACCTTGGTGAACTGGTCTTTGGGCAATTTCTTCCTGAGGCGATAGAGGATAAAAATAATGTGATGAATTTTAATAAGTTGATTATCAGGGCAAAGAGGTAATGAATTAAACATAAGTAGACATATAACATTAGGTAGTTTCATGTGTACAGCAAAATAATTTGATATTTCTACAATTGGTAAAAAATATGACACTGTTAACTTCTTCAACTATTAACAATGTTGAAACTTTTTTCACATATTTATTGCATACTAGAGGCCCGTTGCATGAAGATTCATGCAATAGGCCTTCCTTCCCCTGGCTGCCAAGACCAGATTTCCTCCAGCATCCAGGACCCAGACCTTCGCTTCAGCTGCAGCAGAGAAGCCAAGTCTCTTCAGTCTTCAGTCTTCAATCTTCAGTCTTCACTCTGTGCCTGCATATGCAAATTCACCCACCATCTTTGTTGGGTTAATTTGCATACTCACTCCTGATTGGATGGTGGAAATTGCAGTGGTACAGTTAATTTGCATCTTTCTCTTTTATTAGTGTAAATTTGTATTTATTTGGTGTTTATCTTCTTTATTCATTTTCCTGTTTGGATTATAAACATGTTTCTTAGATGATGAATTAAAACAAAACCTTATTGCTCACCTCTGAATTTCTTTAATAACATTAAAGATGAATCATTGCTACTTATATAAAATATTAGCAGGCAAAAATCCTCTTGGAATGTGATAGGATTATAAATAAAAACCACTTTTCAATGTGTAAACTAGAGTTGAATGCAGTTTACTCAGCTCCTCTTGTGGACTTCACTGGAGATATTTGGCACTAAAATCCTCCTCTCTCTCCGAGTCCTGGACAGTTGGTCAGAAATTGTGCTCTTCAGCAGTTCCCTGACATAACGTGTTATTATCATCACTGTTTTGTACATGGAGGAGCTGGCCAAAATGTTAAGAATTACAGTCATAAAGTTAATGGGTACGAACAAGCCAACATCAAACCTTGCCAATTCTGAGAATTCTCTAGCCTTGTATCATTGCTGAATTGTTGCTCATTTTCTCTTTTATACTGAAATAATAATACTGGTCACCATTTATTGAGTGAGACTTTCCCAAGTGCCAGATGCTGGGAATTTTACGTTTTATATTCTTTAATCCTATTAAAACTCTATGAGATAATGAGATGGGCATGTTGTTGTTGTTGTGTTGTTGTTGTTGTGTTGTTGCCCAGACCAAGTCTCTCCTGATAAAGGACTACACTGTCCTTTAGGACAGGGATGGGGAATGCCTGGCCTGTGAGCCTTATGAATCCCACAAAATCATTTGGTTTGGCCCTGCCAAGGCATTAGGGGCAAATTAATGAAATGTTTTACCAAATATAGCAGGCTAATTTAAGTTGATAATTTTGTATGGCCAGTGAATGATATTATTGGGATGATGCCCAACCAATTGAGCCACACCAGCCAGGAAAATATGTTCTATTTAGTAACTTAACATTCAGTGTAGTTTTGAGAATATTATCAGACGATGCATATTTGCATTTATCTCTTACTTATAGATAACAAAACAATAGATTGCTATGGGTGGTACAACATTTTAATTTATATTATTGTAAATCTAGATCCAGTAGAAATGCCAGCTTTCATCTTTAATGTTACGAGTTTTCTAGAAAACTCCAGAAAGCTTTGGTCTAGTTCCTTCAATCTAGCCTTGTTTAATTATGAAGCTAGACCTTTATGCCAAATTGAAACATTCTGTATCACTTTCTTGCTACATGGTTTGACAGATCAAAGCACTTTGCCATTTTCTAAAAATGCATTACATTAGATACTGTCACCCAAATGGGAAGACTTTGCTCCTATTTCTACCACTTGTCTATACCAAAACCTTTAAAACCGACAGTATTGGGGCAAAGAGATGACATGATCTTTATCTTTTACATTAGACTTATAGGTTATTACAATTAGCTGAAGAGTATAGTGATGCCTCATCATCTGCTTGCTCTGACTATCTAAATTCTATCATGTAGCTTGATTAACTTTTAAGCTGAATTGGTGGATATTTTGCATCATAATGTCTTGAAAATTGAGTGTTATTCCAAACGATCCTATTTTTCCAATCTCTTTTGGAATAAATGCATATTCTAGAAACATTGGTGGTTCATGAGACCAACTCTGGGCAGGCAGAGATAATTCAGAGACAGTGATGTCCACAGGGGAGGCCTCCAAGCCAGCTCTTCCATCTAAGGTTGTTTCAGAACTTCTCAGGAGCAGGGTTATTTACTCTGTAGATGTAGCCAGGGAAAGTCTATACATTGGAACTGATCGATCTTTTTCTTCTACTATATGCCAATAGCTCCAATTCATTCAGCTCTCTTTCAATAGACTCATTACACTCAAAACTAGACAGATAGAACGATGCCCATAAAAACCTAAATGAGATCGGATCTTCTAGAGTTCAGTACAGAATATCACATGTTGTCCTATTAAATACATTATTTGTTGAATGAAAAAATAGAACAAAGCCAAATGTTCTGGTAAAACAATATGAATTAGTTCTTTGGTATTTGGCATTTATTATAGAACTGAATATACCAAGTACCAATATACCAACTCTGAACTCCAGGCATAATGGTATGTCTACTAAACATGTCTACTCAAATACCTAATAAAAGTATCAAAGTTGACTTGCACAACAGAGACATTTTAGCTCCACCTACAGCAAGTCTGCTTTTTTCTCTTCTTTGAAAATAACACCTCTATCTACCCATTCCTCATATTTATAAACCTGAGGATCACCCTTATTTTCCTTTCTCTCCTACTCCATGTCCAATCTAGCAGCAATTCTTATTGGTCCCTTCTCTGTATTTTCTGTTTTATCTGTTATCTTCTCTGTATCTCCAAACCACCATCATCTTTCATGTGACCACTGCTTAGATTCCCACCTACCCTCCCTACAACCATGCTTCAGCATGGTCTCCCCACAGCGGCCAGAGTGACCTTATCAAGGCATAGAGACAATCTTACTACTTTCCTTGCTTAAACTTCACCTATGGTGTCCTATTGCCAATGGATAAAATCCAAACTCGCTATCGCTATCATGGAATACCACCAGGTCCTGTGAGATCAGGATCCTGCCCATTTCTGTAACTTCATTTCTTACCACCTTCCTCTCTGTCCTCCATGTGCCACAGCACCTCACACCCATTTTCTCCTTGCTGTTCCCTCTGCCATGTAACTGGTCTCTACCCAGCTCATGGCTGACTCTTTGTTTTTAGTTCTTGGGCCAAATCTAACCTCACTAAGAGTGATTTTTCTCTAGGCCACTCCAGCTAAAGAAATTGCCCCTCCCGCCCCTCTACGACCATACATTATCATATTTAATTACTTACATGTTTTTCATTCATCATGTCTCACCAGAATGAAAGCTTACCAGAAGGGAGAAGTCACCTGCACTGTCTCACCTGTCACCTTCCCAGGGCCTAGCACAGTGTCTGGATCATTGCAGGTACTCAATGAATGATGGCCCTACTAGGAAATGTATTAGTGCATTGAAAAAAGCACACACAAAAACCCTATCCATTTCAATGTTTGAGAGCCCACTGTAAACCAGGAACATTTGCCTGAGGGTGTAGAGGTTAAACAATTGCCACCATTAAAGAGTTCCCCAACTATTATTTTTCAACCCAAAGGGAAATGGCCAGAGAGCCTGCTGTTTTTCTGTCCCCATCTGAAAAGCAAAGTCCAGGCTCTGTCTCTCCTCTCCTCTAAGACAAGCACAGCCAGGAGAGATGCTTGGGCTACAACTTTGCCAGTCCTCGTTGCTTTTCAGGTGAGTGACTTGCTCACATCTTTTTGTTTATGTTCCGATGTAATGTGAGGCGGGCTGGGCTCAGTGAGTGAACCAGTTTGGACTGCAGATCTGGAAATTCCAACGCTCCAAGGTCAAGGAGATAACACATTCCAACACTGCACTTCTGACAGGCTGGGTGCATCTCACACTCACAGGATGGAACAAGTACATCAGCCCCTCGGAAAGCTTTGCTGCCTGCAGGCAGGTGCGCTGCAATGAGTGATGTGTGGCTTCCTCCTCAGCATCTGTGGGAGGCCTCCCTGACTGTGACTAGGGCACTCACAGCGGGATGCTTGCTATGCAGAAAATGGCTTGGGGCTTCAGGCTTGGAGAGAGACTCAGAGTATTTGCTGTACAATGCTGCAGGTGAGGTAGGGGTCTGTGATTTCAGAACATGTCTGGTGAGGGACAGGAATCTGGAGCCTTCCAAACACAAGGACTCCTTTGTAACTTTGGAGTTCACGGGCACCATCTGGGTTTGGACGCTAGTCCTGTGCACTAAGTCCCTCAAAGGCTTCAGCTCTTGGTATAGATACAGAATCAGACCTTGAAGGATCTGCATGGCCAGGTCCCTGCCTGCCCTTCCAGCCCCATCTGCCACTGTACCCTGGTTGGTCCTGCTCTAGCCACACAGACCTGCTTTCAGCCCTTCATACTTTCCTGGCCGGGGCGTCTTCATGTGCTGTCCTCTCTCCTGAAAGTTCCTCCTTCCCTCCCTGCTTCACCTGTGAGTGCCTCCGCAGCCTTTACACACAGCTCAATCATGAGGTAAAACAAGCTACCCCTGACTCCTAGTCTATATCTTATTCCCCACCAAGCTCTGTTTCTTTCCTTCAGCGTTCTTAATAAGTATAAACTCATTGCTGAGACCTTTCAATTAATTTGGTCTGTAAGGTACATGGGTACAGGGATTTTTATCTGGGTTTGTTTACCATTATATTCCCAGTGCCTAGCACAGGGCCAACCATCAGCATTTGTTAACTATAAGTAATTGGGTAATCTGTAAATTAGGGTGCTGCATTCTTGGAAAATACACATCCTGAAAAATGCAGCCAATGCCAAAAGAAAAAATGCATCCTACCATTATACTAGTGGCCATTTGTCCTAGTAGCAAACATTTCCAGCCTCCTACCTTCTGCTAACATGGTAGCTCTCAACTTCCTATAACTGTCAGGATTGGGTGGGCTTATGTGATTAGTTCTGACCACTGAGTTGGGAGCATGTGTGCTGTGTGTCTCTTCCAGGCTAGAACCTTTATTCACTGGTGCAAGACCCTCCAGAGGTTTCCTTTGCGCTGGGATAGTGGGCACATAATTTGAGATGGGGCTATGCCAATGATTCCTGAGTAAGTATCATGAACAGGGCCCCCTTGCCAACCTAAGGTGGGCACAATCCAAAAGAGAAGGTAGTCCTTGTCTTTCAAGCTACTGTGATTTGGGGCTTTTATTACTACAGCACAATATAGCTTATCCTGACTGATGTAAGAGCTAAATACAAACTTCCTGGCTCAAATAGTTACAGGAGTAAAAATAAAAATAATAACCCAACTGTGGGGAAGGATGAGACTTGATTGGAAAGCTTGTAAGAAGGATATTCTGAGAAAAGGAAGTGTGTGGAAGGCCACCTGCCCTGTTTTATCAGAATTCTGACTTAAGGGAGACTTAGGAGAGTGTCGAAGGTGGTGCCTCTAATTATTCCTCTACCTTTCCAAACAAGTCTGTGTATGCGCACAGCCCCCAGATGTTTACTGGAATCCTTATGCCTAATCCCTGGATGCACTTGCTGAGAGAACAATGTAAACACATGTATTGTCCCAAGATTACTCACCCTATTGAATGTACCTAAAGGATAAACTTAAACTGCTATTACAATAAAAGGCTAATGAGGCAGGCAATTGTGGCTGCCTGGTTCTTTTGTCCCTGCTGTCCCTTAGTCCTCTCTTTGACAGCAAACATTGTGTTAGAGTAATCCACGCATCTGTTGTTCAGGGTCTGCTGGACAGTCCCAGCACCCAACTAAACATTCGTCACACATGGTTCTAAGTTTTATAGGAGTGATCTCATAGCAACCTTGACAGTATAAGGGAATCATAATTTCATTCTCAGTTGACAGATGGAGAAATGAGGCTCAGGGAGGGCAAACTACTGTGCAACAGCAGCCTATTTGTGAGAGGTGGAGCCTGATTCTGCCTTACTCCAAGTAATGGGATGTTAATCATTGAGAGGACAGGCCAGCCAAGAGCAGGCACAGCCACTGTGACCAGATTCATCCAGCACAGGCTTCTCAACCTCAGCACTAATGACATGTGGGACTGATCTTTCTTTGTTGTGGCCTGTCCTGTGCCCTGTGAAATGTTGAATAGCACTGCGTTCTTTAGCTTCTACCAGATTTCAGTAGCACCCTTTCCTCCCTCCCAGAGATGAACCAAAAAATATCACCCAACATTGAAAATGTCTCATGGTGTGGGCAATAGGTGTCACACTCTCTAGCAGAGAACCACTGATCTAGGAGCTGACTTCACTCATTTGCTCAGAATTATTATAATACTGGGCTCTGGCCTGGTGAAGGGTACGTGAGAAGTGGCTGTGGCCTTAAGAAGCTTATACTTTTGATAAAGAACCAGATGTTTTCCAGGGAGTCCTGTGAAAAGTTCCCATGCAGAAGGTGCTACAAAGGAAAATTACAGAACCTTCAGCTGCGATGACAAATGTGCTTGAGCCTGGCTGCAAAGAGGCCATTCATATCGTCTGGATTTTTATCAGGAGAAGGTGTTATAGGTCTCCAATGAATGCCATCAGACTCTGCTAAACTCAAGTGTGACCAGGCTGTAAATCACCTTGAACTCAAAGGTTTTTCTAGGCCAAGGGACCTTGACACCAGCCTCAAGACCAGCAGACAGAAGAGGAAAAAGGACACAGTTGTCCACAGCCCCACCTTGGCAATGTAGGCAGAGCCCAAGACAAATGAGGGGCTGCCTCTGAGTGTGCATGAGCGAGACTCCACTGGGCCTCCATCCCTCAAGTGGCCCTCTAAAGGGCTCAGCAGCTCTGGAGATAATGGACTCCAGTGTTTATGGGGCCAGATGGAGAAAGCATCCATGGAGACTGAGACAAGTGGAAAATATATCTCTCTAAAAATAAACCTGATTTTAATTTCAAACTGGGTCAGTTTGGCTTGGGAATGGTTGGGGGCATGGCTGAGCTGCTCAGAAGATTTAATTTGCTAATTTAATTTGCAGGTGCTGCTCAAAATGCCTGCTGCTGGAGACTTGGCCACCCTTTGCCACCTTTGCAGGCTCCATCTGAGAGGCACCATGGAAGCCATGGTCTTGGGGAGGGCACAATTTCTCAGGGTGCTCTGGAGAGCTTCTCCAGGGGCCAAGTGTCTGGAACAGGCAGAGGAAGGGCTCGAGGTAGAGAGGATCACAGGTCAGGTAGCCAGACTTGGGTCCTGAGGCATCCAAGGGATCTGCCTGTGGTTTTCTGGTCATGCACATGTCTTTGTTGTGGGCTGTCCTGTGCCCTGTGAAATGCTGAATAGTGTTGCGTTCTTTAGCTTCTACCAGATTTCAGTAGGACCCTTTCCTCCCTCCCAGAGATGAACCAAAAAATATCACCTGACATTGAAAATGTCTCATGGTGTGGGACAAATGTCTCATGCCTGTGGTTTTCTGGTGCAAGCCAGCTGTTCTCCTGCATGCACTTGAACTTGCTTGTGTGCTCAGGACACATGCTCAGGAGGGCCCAGGAGCAGGGGGAAACAGAAGAAATGTACACCCTGTAGCAGGGCTTTAGACCAATCCTCACACCCCTGCTTAATTTGAGGCAGAGAAAAACCACAGACTCTTTGAGAATTCTCCTTGATTTTTCCCTCATTCACAGGTCTACTAGCTTATCTATCTCTCAAACCTGGCTCCTTCTTCCCTGACAGCCCAGCTGTCACCTGACACTGCTGTGATAGACACCACTGAGCACTTCCCAGTTTTGGAGACTCATGCACTAAAAATAATAATTTAAAATAAGTAAATCGAGGCATGGACATACATCTTGTTTTTTTTTTTTCTGGTAAGGACATACAAAGAATTCCTACCACCTATTATAGCATTACTAGAGGCCTGGTGCACAAAATTCGTGTACTGCAGGTGGGATCCCTCAGCCCAGCCTGTGCCCTCTCGCAGTCTAGGACCCCTCGGGGGATGTCCACCTGCCTGCCAGGTTAGGTCCGATCCCCAGGGAGATCAGGATTAAATTGGCAGTAAGACATCCTTCCTGCAGCCTAGGTAGAGCTCTCATAGTCTGGGACCCCTCACTCCTTACCACCCACCTGAAGCAGATGCAGGAAGGCTCCCGCCACTGCTCTGTGCTTGCCAGCTGTGAACCTGGCTTCTGGGAGCCCTGTGGGGGCTCACTGACCATCAGGGGGCAGCTCCTGCGTTAAGCATCTGCCCCTAGTGGTCAGTGCATATCATAGCGACCAGTCATTCTGCCGTTTGGTCAATTTGCATATTAGGGTTTTATTATATAGGATGAGCAGTATATCCATAAACAAAAGGTATTCTAATTCTGAAAAGGTAGAAAAGCTGTCATCTCCAAATAATAAGGCATTCTCGAGAAAGTAGTTAGAATGGTTAAAATCCCCACATATATATAGTCAGATGCACACCACACACACACACACACACACACACACACACACACACACACACACACCACTTTACCTGCCTTACTTCTGATGGATTAGTGAAATTCTGCTAAGAGCTGTCACCACGCCATGGACCCATGTGTGGAAACAAGCATCCTAACTTATTGTCCTGACTAATCTTTCTCTTTCATCAGTCTTTCGGGTCCTTGAAACCTCCAAAGAACACCTTGCTAAGAGGCAAATCTCACCACAGCATTCCACTGCTAATCCTCCAAAAGCCTCCAGAATCCTGTGGATAGGGTGAAGCACTGGGGAAACCTGGGGAAGCTGGATGACCTGCCTAAGGCCCCATTCAGTTCTCTCCGGAGCCTGGGTTAGAACCCAGGGCTCACACACCTGCAGACAATGCTATCAGCAGGCACATGCTACCCAGGTGATGCCGCTGGGCGGCCGCTGGAAGGTTCCATTCATCTCCCTTTACTTCCCATCTCTTGGACTCCCAACACCCAAATTCCTGATCTTATCCTCAAAACCTTGTTTCCTTTCCAAATCTGGTCTAACAGAACTGCAGGGATGGGAATGGCTCCACAGGTGTGCATCCAAGATGGTAGCTAGTACCTCATGGGACTGGTGAGCAGCTAAATGGGGCTGTGTGACCAAGGCACTAGATTTTATTTTTTAATACATTTTATTAATTTTTTACAGAGAGCAAGGGAGAGGGATAGAAAGTTAGAAATATCTATGAGAGAGAAACATTGATCAGCTGCCTCCTGCACACCCCCCACTGGGGATGTGCCTGCAATCAAGGTACATGCCCAAGGTACATTGACTGGAATTGAACCTGGGACTTTTCAGTCCGCAGGCCAATGCTCCATCCATGAGCCAAACCAGTTTTGGCTGGATTTTATTTTTAGTAAATTCTAACAGCTACTGGTGACTAGTGGCTATTGCATGAGACAGTACAGGTCTGAACCTTTCTCTGTGAGTTCATGCTTAACCTGGAACCCAGATAAATCATTCTACAAATGTCCAAAGGGAAAGTGTCCTGAACTGGAGCCAGACTCAGGTTTGGACAATAACTCCAGCACTAGTTGGCTAAGTGACCTTGAACGAGTTTTAACTCTGTGCCTCAGTTTCCTCACCATAAAGCAGGAATAACAATAGAATCCATCTCATAGAATTGGATGATGATTAAATGAGTTAAATAATAGGTTTTAAATGCTTAGCCACTGCCTGGCATAGAGGAAGCACTGGCATGTTTGCCATGATGACTTGGTTCAGACTATGTGTGAAGCCGCATGACTAAGTATGAACTAGCTGCTGAGGACCAGACACTAGCCTGCTCCTAAATTGATGCTCTGGAGGCGTCATCCTAGAAACAGGCCATCACCCCTGTGAATCCCTCCCTGAAACTTACTGCCCCATTAGGAGGTGCTGTGCCCACTCCCGTCTCTGAGAGAGGGTCATTGAGGCAGAGAGAGAGTGGCAGCTGGACTTGAGCACTAGGCTTTCAACACGGTTTCGCGCTACCTGCTTGGCTCACTGAGGGTTGCCTGACCGTCGCTCATGAGTAATGTTATGCTGATGAAAGGCATAGAACCAAGAATGGATAAGAGAGAGAAACAGGTCGAGGTAGGGGCGGTGTGGGTGTTTTAAAGCTCTCTCCTTGGGTAACAGCATGGAGCAGTGAGGAGCTGCTTAGCAGCTACCATCTGCAGCTATTGGAAGTAACGCTCCACCCTGATGAGGGGAGGGTACAGGGAGAGAAATGGCCTCTTTGGGTCCATGGAGGTGCTTCTGAATTCATTCTGTTGGAAGGATAATTACACTGTTGTCTTTTATTGTGCTTCACAGCATAAGTAATGCATTTATATCTCTTTTCCCAAACTTAAGCTCTTGACTTGTCTATGTTCAAATTTGAAATCAAAGAGTCACATTCCTTGGACTAAACAAAAACAACCTTGAGGTTTTCAGACTGAATTTTAGCCACAAATAGCAAGAGGACAGGAGCCATCGACCCAGTCTGCACTGGAGGAGACGTGTAGTCAACTTATGACATGAGGTCACTCTGTCGGGAAGGCTAATTTGCTTCATTATTAATTACAGGATCTAAGATTGCTCCGTTTCTAGTTATGCATGGGGATGTGCAATATCTTTAAGTGACCCATTAAGCATATTGATCCATAGCTAATGATAAGTAATCCTGGATTCTGGCAAAAGAAAGCAAAAACAACACTTCACTCAAAGTAATTAACCTTCTGCTTCCTTTATGTTTTTCATACTGACCAACAACCAAACTCCTAAATAAAAATTCTTTCTTTCTTAATAGCACAGTAAGATCAGAAACACCACCCAAAAGAGAGTCAGGTTCTTGCTCTATTCATGATTCTATCTATATTGATAGGTATTTGAGAGTATTATGAGGACTTGTACAGATTTTCAAAGGCAACTCTTTTTTTTTTAAAGGTCATTGCTTTAAAAACATTGGTAAGTATCTATCAGGAAATATTTTACAGCTTAAAGAAACTTGAAAACACTCAGCTGGATCATTTTTATGTCCTTTTTTCCTAAAAAATCCTTTATAATCTAAATTAATTATTTCTAAGTGCCTCATGTCAAAGCTGGCAAAATGTAAAACATGGGTTATTTGGCCAAGTCTTTCATCAGCCTCAACTTGATTTGCTAATATTATATCTTCATAATAAAATTTAAAATAAAATAAAAATAAAAACATTGGTAAGGATTAATTGTAGGTGAAAATGTGAAGCACCAGAGTCTCTTTTATTGCTGGTAACAGAGCTTATTGGTGAAAACACTTTGGAAAATGGTTGGGCAATATATATTGAAAATAAACATCTGCATACATTTATCAGTCTCATGATCCAGTTTCCCATTCCTGGGTATTTACTAAAAGAAATGAGTCCTAACACTCATTAAATAACATGTATAAGAGTGCTCTGAACAGCTTTACTCCTAATAGCTCCAAAAAGAAACAACCCAAATCTTCATCAACAGTAGAATAGATCAAATTTGGTACATTTATACACTGGAATACTACACAGCAATGAGTGTGAATGAGCCACTGTTATCTGCAATTGTCAAAATAAATGACATAGACATTATATCTCCTATATAATAAAAAGCTAATATGCTGATTAGACCGAAAAGCAGAACCACAATCAAGATGACCTTCTGGATGAAGTCGGGGTGTGAGGGCCTAGCCCCTTACATGAATTTTGTGCATTGGGCCTCTAGTGTATATATCCTATTTAATACAAGAGTAATATGCAAATTGACCATACCTCTGCTACATCCACAGCCACACCCACCAGCCAATCAGGAGCAGGGGATGGGGTCAAGGCGGCCAGAGCCGGGGGGCGGGGCTGAGACATGCGTGAGGCGGCCAGCGAGGGCAGAAGGTTGGGGGGAGTGGGGCTGGGTGTTCACCAGTGGCCAGGACCAAGGTGGCTGGCAAGCATGCGAGGTGGGGGGCGGGGCTGAGGCACACACGAGGCAGGGGGCGGGGTTGAGGCATCTGGCGAACATGGGGCTCCTGGGGCTGGGCAGTAGCTGGGTGGTCACCAGCAGCCAGGGCTAAGGCCAAGGCTGGGGGGACAGAGCCGAGGTGGCCAGGGCAGAGCCAGCCAATGGCCCCATTGCAGGGCAATAGCTGGGCACCCAAAGCCTAAAGCTTTGGCCAGGGATGAGGGGTCAGTAGGACATCCCCTGAGGGCTCCCCGTACGTGTGAGGGGGCAGGTTGGGCTGAGGGATCACCCACCCCCAGTGCACAAATTTGTGCACTGGGCCCCTAGTGTGTGTATGTAGTTGCATTTATAGGGAAGTTCAAACAGGAAAACTAATCTATGAGAAGTTTCAGTTAGTGGGACATCTGGGAAGAAATTTTTATTTTTAAAGCCCAATACCTGTTTTTTTATTTTATTTCACAGTTTCTCCACAGCAATAGTCACAGACTCTAAAAGGACAGTTTCTTAAACAAAAGAGACATTGTCATCCTCACCAGCTGCCTGAGAAAGTCGCCAGTGCCCTATTCAAGTGGCACTTGCAAAGATGTGGGCTTCCTATACTCTTTTCCATTAGAGAAAGGTTTTGCAAGTGATGATACTAACACGAGTATGAACGGAAACACACCATGGAGGTCTTTATAACCATTGTCTTGAGGGTAAGGACTAACATTCATTTAGAAGCAAACGTTGTTGTCTCAGTCCTGGGAGCCTGTGACCCATCTGCTGGAAATCCTAATGAAACTTCCCCCAAATACTTAGTGTGACTATACCTGAAGTGAAACTACAATGAGATATTCTAGCTGCTGGACTTGTTCTTTTTCTGAATATTCTATAACAGGGTAGGTTTTAAGAAGCGACACACACTCAACTGTGGATCATATGGTGCTTGCATAACTCATCAATTTATAAATTTATAATTGAATGCTCTATGTCCTTCAATTATGTAGATAGCCCTACAAGGCTAAGAGAGCACATTTTACCATTTTATTTTGCAGATGGGGAAATTGAGCCTCAGTAAGGTGAAGTCATGGCTCAAACTCACATAGATAGTGAATGACAAGGCTGGAATTCAGATCCAGAATGGTTTACCTACAAAGTCCATGTTCCTTTTGCCATTCTGGCTATTTCTATCTAGCAGGGCTTGGCCTCTTAGACTTCTGCAGGGAGGAAGATGTTATATGCTCCCTTATCACCTTGAACAATATGTTGCTAACTTAATTGGAGAAACCTTTCTTTAATATAACACCCATCCTCCTTTTTCCTTAAATAAAGTCATTCAAATTTTTTGGAAGATACTTAAGAGCCACATCTCATTGTTTTTTGCTACTGTCTCCTCATTCCTTTACCAATAATTATTACCAAAGATCTTTAATAGTTCCTTCAAATATGGATTGAAAACTAAAGTTTGACACAGCAAAGGAAAGCATCAACAAAATGAAAAGGCAACCTACTGAATGGGAGAAAATATTTCTAAGTGATATATCCAATAAGATGTTAATATCTAAAATAAATAAAGAACTCTATATATTTTTAAATCTGATTAAACAAACAGAGAACCTGATCAGACATTTTTTCAAAGAAGATGTACTGATGGCAACAGATACATGAAAAGATGGTCAACATCACTAATAAATCAGGCAAATAAAAATCAAAACCCAAATGAGATATAACCTCACTCTTATCTGTCTGGTTATTATCAAAATGACAACAAACAAGCATTAGTGAGAGTGTGGAAAAAAGGGAACCCTCAGGTACTACCAGTGGGATTGTAAATTGGTACAGCCACCATAAAAACAGTATGGAGATTCTTCAAAAATTTATAAATAGAATTACCATATGGTCCAGCAATTTCACTTCTGGATATTTATCTGAAGAGTACAAGTATACTAACTCAAAAATATATATGCACACCTAAGTTCAATATTATATTACTTATAATAGCCAAGACATGGAAGCAACCTAAGTGCTCACTGATAGATGAATGGCTAACAAAGATGTGGTACATTTATGGTAAAATGGCATATTATTTGACCTAAAAAAAGAACGAAATCTTGCCATTTATGAAAACATGGATGTATCTTGAGGGCATTATGCTAAATAAAATAAGTCAGACAGAGAAAGACAAGGACTATATGATTTCACTTATAGATGGAACCTAAAACAAAACAAAATACAAATACAAAAAAAAAAACTGAAACAGACTCATAGACACGAAGAACAAACTGATGGTTGCCAGAGGCTGGGTAGGGTGAGGGATGGGTGAAAAAGTTGAAGGAGATTGGGAGGCACAACTTTCAGTTATGAAATAAATGTCATTGGGATGCAAGACACAGCCCAGATTATACAGTGATAATTCTATATAATAAAAGGCTAATGTGCAAATAGACTGAACGGTGGAACAACTGGAACAACCAATCGAACAATCAAGCAATATGACCTATGCTGACCACCAGGGAGCATGTGTGGAACATGGCAGGCGTTGGCCAGGCAGGATGGTGGAGCAGATGAGGGGGGGGGGGAGGGTGCCAGACCAAGGTCCTTGCTGGTTGATGTCATAAGGGGAGCCTCTGATGATTACTGCAGTCCCACCTGCTTGCACTTGCTGCCAGTGCTAGAGCTGCCACTCGCACCCACTGTCAATAGTGGCCCTGCTAGCACCCACAGCTGACACTTGAGCCACCGCTCACACCTTTGCTGGTGCCCAGTCCCAGTCTTAATCACTTGGCACCATCAGTGGGTGCAAGCAGCAGCTGCTGGCCCTGATTGCCCGAGGGCTTCTCCACCTCCCCTTGCTCCTGAGGGGCAATTAGGGCAGCAGCTGTCACTTGCACCCACTGATGGCACCATCCCCAATAGCTCCCTGCCATTAGTGGGTGCAAGTGGGGCTGGCACTGTTAGCACATGGGAACAGGGGTGGCAGGAGTGGGGCTGCCAGCAAACAGAGGACCAGGGTGCAGCAGGAGAGGCTGGGCATGGGTGCAGCGGATGAGCTGAGACCTGCCCCTGTGCCTACCACAGCCTCACAGTCCACAGTTCCTTTCAAGGTGCATGAATTCATACACTGGGGCCCTAGTATCATAATATCTTTACACGGTGAGGTGACACATGGTTACTAGACTGATCATGGTGATCACTTTGTAAGGAATGTAAATGTTGAATCACCTAAAACTAATATAATGTTGTATATTAACTACACTTTAATTTGAAAAAAAGTAATATGAAAGTTTGAGCTTGAGAGAGACTTTGGAGCCAGTGCCATTTCATATCCAAACTTAAAGGTCCTTTCAGTGATAATAAGTAAGTCTGTTATTCTGAAGCTGCTTGAAAGCTCATCTGTTACGATACAAAATAAATTCAATGACTCAGGTAACCTTTTGGACCAACAAAAAACAAATGAATTATATCTGTATCTTTTATTCCCCTTTAACTTTGAAATAAATATTATAAGTTGGACTTGGGAATGTGAAAGACATTAGAAGAAATGTGTGTGTGTGTGTGTGTGTGAGAGAGAGAGAGAGAGAGAGAGAGAGAGAGAGAGAGAGAGATATTAAAATGTTAAGCAACTGCATGTGTCCACTAGAGTGGATAAATGCTTGAAATTTGGAATCAAGTCTTTAATCTCTCAAAAAACCTGCCTTGTGGTCTTGGTTAGTTAACTTCTCTTAGCTTCAGGTTTCACATCTCTAAAATGGTGATAGATAAGTGAACAGTATTTATCTGCATGAGAAAAGGCATACCTGTAGCAATCACTAGCACAAATGCTAGCCATTTTTATTATTGTCTGCTTTTGCATCTGGGATCTGGAAACAATGAGTGGCCCTAGACCTGCTTTAGGTGAGCGGTCTCAGCATCCGATGTGTTCATGTTGCTGAGTGGGTTAGTGTAGGAGCCTGTTTTCTTAGTACCCAAGTGGATACGGAGTTTAGTGCTGCCTCTAAATGTCTGGAAACATTCTATTTATTTCTCTGAGCACAATCAGGGAATAAAAGGATGGAACATTCTGCAAATCTGTCTCAATCACACCTGTAACTTAAACCACAAAGATGCAGAGAAGTCACAGGAGCGGAGACTTGCTCTTTAACTCAACCATGAGAGGAAATGATTTGCACAACAGCTGAATTGATTTATAAAGTGAGGTTTAAGTGTTCATTCAGTCTTCAGTATCAGAGAAATTTCGCATCAAATCTCAGGCCTGCTGCCTACTAGCTATGTGCTGTGATTCTCGGCAAGTTACTGAAGCATTCTGTGTCTCAGTTTCATAATCTGTAAAATAAAAAGAATCAAAGTACAATTGTTTGAGCAATACAGGTTTGATTTGCACAGGTTCACTTATATGTGGATATTTTTCAATAAATACAGAGAGTACCTATAAAAGTATTTTCTCTTCCTTATTAATTCTTAATAACAAATTATTTTTCCAGCTTTGTTGTAAGAATAAAGTATGTAATACACATAACATACAAAATATGTGTTAAGTGACTGGTTATATCATCAGTTCTGTCAATGTAGGCCATTCATAGTTAAATTTTTGAGAAGTCAAAAGTGATATGTGGACTTCTGATGGCACAGGGTTGGTGCCCTAACCCTCATATTTTTCAAGGGCCAATAATGAGTTATTGTATGACAATTAAATTTCTTACATATAATAAGCACAATTCAACTTGTAATTAATACTACATTAGTGTTGCTCTTGTGGTTGTTTTCTGGAAATATTGGGTAACCTTGTATATTCTGCCTTGAACACGTTTTCATTCTGCATCAACAAGAAAGAGAGAGCCCTTCTTTGCACCTGTGGTGGTCATTGATGCTATCTGCCAAATATTTCCAGTTCTCTCTGCTGGGCCCCATGGGAAGGCTACACTTCCTTGTCTCCCTGCAGTTGGGGAGACTAGTTCTTTCCAATGGATTGTGAGATAAATGCTGTGAATATGCTGGGATGAGTATTTGATTGCTGGTGTGAGACTCACTCTTTTCCCTCTCACATGGCAGCTCAAGATACTGTAAATGTTGGCTGCTCCATCAATTGCTTTGAGACTCTGAGTAACTGTGAAGTCTAGGAGGACCTGAGGCCAGGCCAGGGGACCTGAGGCTGCACCCCCCACCCCAGTGCCAGGGCCAGAGGACCTGAGGCCACTCCTCCAACCCTAGTGCTAGGGCCAGGGAACCTGAGGCTGTGTCCCCCACCCTGGTGGGGCTAGACAGGGGATGTGAAGCTGCGCCCCCTGCCCAGCAGGGCTTGATGGGAAACCTAAAGCTGCCCTCCCAACCTGTGGGGTTTGACGAGGGTGGGGCCAGTCAGGTCTGGGTCTCACACGATTTTGAGGTGCATGTGGGTTGGCAGGGACTTGACTCTGGGTCCTATGGCCCACTCTAGACTTTGACAAGAGGGAGATTTTTATATACATTTTATGAATTTTCTTTGACACTTTTATTATAGAGAAAGGGGAAATAGCAATATTAACATATTTCCTCTAATTAATTCCCTTTTAATGTGCATGAATTTCATGCACTGGGCCACTAGTTCTATATAATAAAAGGCTAATATGCAAATAGACCAAATGGCAGAGCAACCAAACAATCAAACAACTGGTTGCTATGATGTGTGCTGATCACCAGGGAGCATAGCAGGCATCCACAGCAGGTGGCAGAGTGTGAAACATGACAAGCTTTGGCTGCAACATGATGGTGGAGCAGGTGAGTGGGGGCCAGACCAAGGCAGGGCACTGGTTGCTGTCATCAGGTCGAACTGGTGATTACTGAAAATTCTTTGCTCCCACATACCATGGTCCTGCTGGGCAGTTGCACCTGCTGTCAGCACTGGCCCTGATCGCTCAGTGCTGTCAGTAGGTGCAAGCAGTGGTTGCTGGTCCCAATCACCCCTCGGGACTTCTCCACCTCCCCCTGCTCCTGAGGGGTAATCGGGGCAGCAGCTGCCACTCACACTTGCTGACAGCACTGGCCCTGCTTGCTGCTGCTGCTGGCACTGGCCATTATCACCCCACACTGTCAGTGGTGTGAGCGGGGCCAGCAGCATTAGCGCATGGGAGCAGTGGTAGTGGAAGTGGGGTGGGGCTGCCAGCAGATAGGGGAATGGGGGCCATGGCAGGAAGAGCCAGGTGGGGATGTGGAGGATGGGCTGAGACCTGCCCCTGTGCCCTGCAGCCTCACAGCCCACAATTCAAGGTGCACAAATTTGTGCACTGGACCCTTAGTGAGATAATAAAGATGTATAAATTTGGAGTTATATGTTACATAGCAATAGATATTCATTCATTCATTCACTCACTGTCTCATTTATTCAATACGTCTTTTTTGAGATATGCTGGAGCCACAGTGGTCAAGGTACTAAGGGAACAAGATGCACTTCATAGTCCTCAGATGGTCACAATCTTTTAGAGGGAGATGATGTGCCTGGTAATGGATTGTAGAATAACTGTGCTCTGTGCTGTCCTAATGGTTACCCTGACTCAAGGTGGGAACAAATAGAGAGACAACAACTCCTTCTGGCAGTCAGCAAAGGCAGGAAGTAAGGACACTGATACTCAAGGAAGGTAAGAAGTTGCCCAAGGTCACATAGCTCTTCCGATTCACTTTGTTCTGTTCAGACATGATGGAGTACATGTGTTTATTTCCAATGTATGACTGTCTATTTCAATCTACAGTTTTCAGGCTGCTTCTCCCTATGCTTCTTGATAATCTTAAACCAAATATATGTTAAAAAGAATCTTCTATTGTGAATGCAAGATAGGCAATGGGTTAATCAGGGCTCTGTGACAAAGATTAACATTGCGCTCCCAAGTAACTTTCATAAAAAAGAAATTAGACCACTCTAATCTCACTCATTACTCCGCATACATTTACCCATGCTTGGGGTCACACATCTCAATACAGACAAAGATGCTGGTGCTGAACAGAAAAGGATTGAAACCGTGCTTCATGAAGGAATCTAATTAGCAATAAAGATTAGTTTCGCAGAAATGTAACAAGAACAGTGAGCCAGAATATCCTTGGATGCTTCCTAATTTGAGGAAACTTGCTTGAGAGCTCAGGGTTTTATTTTGATTTTGATAATTTTCTAAACCTGCAAACTAGAAGGAGTTGATTTAAGCCAATGATAAATAATCTTTTAAAGTCATGTTAATTTGCTATTTTTTGTATGGAGCTTTTTTCTGAGTTCACATTACATATTACAATTTAAAATTCAAATTTGAGTAGCTCTTATTTATAAGATCTCCCTGTTGTTGTTGTTTTATCTTTCCTATTTCTTTGTGCCCTTTCCCCTTAGTTTATGAGGCATAGCATATTTATTTTGAAGTACATTTTATTCATGAGGCATAGGTACTGTAAACATATGCATTTCAAGCATACACCTTGATTAATTTTGACATATGTTTACCAAGCAGACACCACCCAGCTCAAGATAAAGAACAGCCCCAAAGAACTTGTGTAAGGATGAAATGTTCTCTCTGCACGTCCACTTTGAAAGCCACGAGCCATACATGGCTACCAAGCACTTAAACTGTGGCTAGTGTGACTGAGGAATTAAGTTTTAAAGTTTATTTAATGAGGCTAGTGGCGATCATTTTAGATATTACTGATACTGAACACTTTGGAATTTGAGTATCTTCAAATTAGTACTAAACCCATGTCCCTCCTCTGCTGAGGCAACCACTATTCTCTCTCTCTCTCTTTTTTACCATTCTCTTTTAAAATTATGCTTTTGTTAATTTCAGAGAGGGAGAGATAGAAACATCAATAATGAAAGAATATCATTGATCGGCTGCCTCCTGCACACCCCACACTGGGGATTGAGCCCACAACCTATGAATCAGGAGTTCACGGTTCAATGCCTGGGTTGCAGGTTCAATCTCTGATTGGGGGTGTAAAGGAGGCAGCTAATCAATGTTGCACTCTCACATTGATGTTTCTCTCTCTCTCTCCCTCTCTCTTTCCCTCTCTCACCTTTCCTCTCTCTCTAAAAATAAATTTTAAAATCTTTTACTCAAAAAGGAAAGAAATGCATGGAAAGGATAAACAGTGACAGCAAAAAAATGGTTACTTCATATTTAGGGCAGGATGAGGGATTAAGATATCCACTGCACCAATAACATTTGTTTATTAACCTGGGTAATGGGTTTGCCTGTTTAGGTGTTATTATATTTTCTGTCATTTTGCATGCCTTAAAAAGTATGTAATAACAATGAGTCTGCCAAAATGGAGGAGACAGCTAAGCAGGCCCTGGTATCCAAGCTGATTTTATCAGTAAATGAATGAATCTTTAGATCCCCACAAAGTTTTGGCTGGCAACATGGCTGCTCAGCTGTAGGGCTTCTTTGTAAAGAGATATGATCATGTAACTAAGTTCTTGCAATGGGATTTGAGTGGAGGTGATTACAATTTCTGGGTTACATCCTGATAAAGCAGCAGCTTGTACTACTACTTCCTCTCTCTTCTAATGCAATAAAAATCAATGTTTTGGCACTGAAACAGCTTAAATCGTGCACACAAACAATGAGTTTACCATCTTGCCCATTAAGTATCAGCTTCATGCCCAGCTGGTATTGCTCAAAGGTTGAGTGTCAACCTATGAACCAGGAGGTCATGGTTCGATTACTGGTCAGGGCATAGGTTGCTCAGGTTGTGTGTTTAATCCCCAATGTAGGGTGTGCAGGAAGCAGATGATAAATGATTCTATCTCATCATTGATGTTTCTCTCTCTCCCTCTCTGAAATGTGTGTGTGTGTGTGTGTGTGTGTGTGTGTGTGTGTGTGTGTGTGTGTTTGTTTATCATGTCCTGAGGGCAGGAATCTGCCTGCCACATTCACTGCTGTATCTCCAGTACCTAGAACAATTCTGGCATATGATGGACATTCAATTCATGTTGAATGAATGGTGATTGCTTTATCACTAATGGGGCATCCAGTCTTCTATACCTTTCTTCACTTTCACCTCACTTGTATGAGGTTTTGTTGCTTTTATTGTTATTTTGAGATGGAGAAGCAATGCCATCTCAGAGCCATGAAGTGGCTAACGCCTTCCAATAATGAAAGATCTGAAGAGAAAATACTTTTTTCTCTGAAAAGCATTTGAAATCATGATTAAAAGCTGATGATTTTTCAAAATGCTAATTAAAAAATTATCATATATATATTTCTTCATTTGCTAATAGTTTCCTGAGAACAAAAACATTTCCACATTTAAAATTTTGCTACTTTTCATTAGGATAGGCCAATAACCTTTAGGTCCGAATTCCTTATTATATATGGTGTTTATTTTACTGTAGCAATAAAAGTATCATTTTTCTAAAAAAAAAACCTATTCATTAAATTCAATTGGTAAAATATTTGGACATATGTTGGCTATAAACAGTTGAATACTAGAAACTGTCAACAACTGTGTGTAGATTCAAAGGTGGCCACAATTTTTCACTCTGATTATAACCACATCATTAGCAATGTGACTTTGAAGCTCCTCCCATCAAGAAATAGAGTTTATTTCACCTCCTCTTGAATCTTGACTGACCTGCTGACTTCTTTTGTCCAAGAGAAGTGAGAGTGTGACAATTCTGAACCAAGATGCCCAGAGGCTTTGCACTCTTTTGTTCTTTCACTTAGCAGCCATGCGAAGTCCAGGGTATGAGATCTCATGGAGAGTACCTGCACCATGCCAGCTGAAATCATCCTAGGTCAGTCTATAAAACTTCCAAAGAGGAACCAAGATGGCGGCATAGGTAAACACCTATCTTGCTGCCCCACACCACAATTCCAAAACTACAACTTAATGACAGAACAAACATCATCCAGAATCCCTGGAAAGCTGACTGAGTGAAAATTCCACAAATGAAGGTAAAGATAGGACACTGTGACTCAGAGGAGCGGCAGAGCGCAGCATTGAAGATATGAGCGGAGAGAGGTTTGGAGTCCTGCACACGGGCCAGCGGAGAGGGCGGGCGGCAGCAAACCCAGCCGGTTTTCTCCAGTGGGGAGGGCGGAGGAGTCCCACTGCACTGATTCCCCAGTTCCAGGTCAGGTCCAGGGAGCCCACACTCATATGGGGTAGAACTGGGCAGTGGGAAAGCACAGCAGAGGTCTGTGAGCTTGTGGAGAGGGCAAGCTTGTGGAGTGTGCATGTAAACTTGGAACAGCAGTTTGCACGTAAACTTGAGAACAGAAGTATGCGACTGGGTGGAGAGGACTCATGACTTGCTCTCTTGTTTGGGAGACCACCAGACTGCATTGTGTTGCAATCCTGGGCGAGACTTTGGGAGTGCGGACTCATTTGGGGAAAGGTTGAGTTGTCTGGCAGTGGGTGGAAACCAGAGGCAGCTTTCTCTCGGAGGTGCATGCAGCCTTTACCTCCTGGCACAGAGACCCTGGAGCCACATAGGGCAGAGCTGATGCTGCCTGCTCAGCCCGGAGACTCCATCCATCCAACCAAACACAGCTTACCCACACAGTCAATTGGCCTGGAGGTCAAACCATCTTAGTGCTAATAACAATAAGCTGGGCTTAACTTCAACAATACTATACAACCCATAAAGGGCTTCAGCAAGAGTATCCACCTCAGGTAACTGGGGAGGCTGAGCCACTGTCCCTTAGAGGACATCTACCACACAAAGCTAATGGACCAACTCAGGAAAGCAGCCACCAGGCAGAGAAATGGAAAGAAATCAGATGTGAAAGAAATGGAGGAAAAAAGACGACTAGACATAGAGTTCAAAACCACGGTTATAAGGTTCTTGAAGAGGCACCTAGAAAAGGCCGAGACCTACAAGGAAATGAACAAGACCTATGAGGATATGAAAAAGGACCAACTAGAAATTAAGCATACACTTACTGAAATAAAAAATATTATACAAAGACCTAAAAGCAGTCCAAATGACTGCAAGAACCAAGTCAAATATTTGAAATACAAAGAAGTAAAATCCACTCAGCCAGAAAAGCAAGAAGCCAAATAATCCAAAAAATTGAAGATAGTGTAAGGGGCCTCTGGGACAACCGCAAGCATACCAACATCCGAATTATAGGGGTGCCAGAAAAAGAGAGAGAGCAAGATAATGAAAACCTATTTGAAGAAATAGTGACTGAAAACTTCCCCCACTTGGTGAAAGAAATTGACTTAAAAGCCCAAGAAGTGCACAGAACCACAAAATATAGGAAAGAAATGAAGGAAAAAGATGACTAGACATTGGGGACCACACAAAGACACATCATAATTAAAATGCCAAGGGCAAAAGAAAAAGAGAGAATGTTAAAAGCAGCAAGAGAAAAACAGCTAATTACCTATAAGGGAGCACCCATACGATTGTCAGCGGATTTCTCAACAGAAACGATGCAGGCCAGATGGGAGTGGCAAGAAATATTCAAAGTGATGAATAGCAAGAATCTACAACCAAGATTACTCTACCCAGCAAAGCTATCATTCAGAATTGAAGGTCAGATAAAGTGCTTTGCAGATAAGAAAAAAGCTAAAGGAGTACATTACCACCAAGCCAATATTATATGAATTGCTGAAAGATATTCTTTAAGAAAAGGAAGAATAAAAAGGTAAAAATATAAATTATGAACAACAAATACACATCTATCAACAAATGAGCCTAAAAATCAAGTGAATTAATAATCTGATGAATAGGATAAACTGGTGAATATAACAGAATCAAGTACATAGAGAGGGAATGGACTGACAATTCTTGGGGAGAAAAGGGGTGTGGGAGGTGCAGCAAGAGACTGGACAAAAATTATGCACCTATGGGAGAGGACAGTGTGGGGGAGGTGAGGGCAGAGGGTGGGATGGCTACTGGGTGGAGGGGAGCTATAGGGGGAAAAAGGGGTTACAATGTAATTAATAAACTGAACAATAAAGATAAAAAAATCTATAAAACTTCCTACCAGACCCACAGCTAATAATAAACTCATAAGTAAGCCCAACAAAGAGGAGACAAAGCACCTAGCTCAGTTGTAGACTTGTGAACAATGATGAATGCTTATTGATTTAATCTATTTAATTTTAGTATTATTTGTTACACAGCAATATCTGACTGATACAGGCATGAGAGCAGCAGTATAATAAATACTCTTGAAAGGTAAGGCTTTGTAGATTTCTGACAATCCTTATGTTTCCTTGATTTTGCTAACAGATAGGGATTTCAGACTTCTTAACCTCTTATTCAGTTTCCAAAACTATCCACACTCTACCCTTACTGTTGGGTAATGAGTAAAACCATCTAGTTTTAGTTCTCAAATATTTGCCGCCCCCCAACATATTTTCTCCTTCTTTTCAATTTCATAAAAGAAGCCCTTTAAAGTCAGCACATTAGCATATTCTGGAAAAGTGGTCAATTCAGGTTTGACACAGAAAATGAGAGACACAAAAGCAGAAATTCTGGATTAGGAGAGTTGTAATAGTAAATAGGGGTTGTTAATTTACCCTAAAAGTCCATTTTACCTGTGGTTATATATGATACAGTTATACCTAATCTTACTAGTGGTCTGTTACTTATTACGTACACTTATTTTAAATGTCATCCATGTTAGTGAGCTATTACCACACTTACGCTGCACAACAAACCATTCTCAATCTCAGTGACTTACTTTAATAAACATTTGTTCATGGGTCTTTGAGTTGATTTGGGTGTGCTGAATTAGACTAGGTATGGCTGTAGACTTTACAGTGTGGGTTGCTTTAGATTGAGAGTTGGCTAGACTTGATTCCAGGCTGTAGGTTCAGTTTAGGCCCTTCTATAAGTACGATGCTGATGGCCAGGCTAAAGGAGTAACAGCTACCTGAGGCATGTTATTATCTTGGAAGACCACCAAAGTCCAATGGCAGCAGGACTACACACACAAGCACACGTCTTCCACCATGACTAGTAATAGCCCACTGACAAAGCAAATGTGATGGCTAAGCTCAAAGTCAAGTGGTGGATACATTTACTCAATGCCCCATAAGCAATGGTAGGGTGTTTAATTCTAATACAGGTGAGTGAAAAATCTGAACCAATTATTTAATCAAAATCATCTTTATGAGACAATTTATTCTCTGCTCTATTTCATCACTTGGCAAAAGAGGATAGCAGGCATATCAAATAATCTCTCTTCATTTAGCTTAAACTGCCAAGTCATCATTTAAAGCCAGTTCAAATAGTATCTCCTCTATGGAGAGGCTACTGACCAATCAAATCCCATTGTTATCTGAGGTCTCCAGAGTCCTCCAACTGTAGAAGCTTACACCACTATGTCACCACCCTCACTACCCCAATCACAATTGCCACAATTAGCATGACCAATTCAAGCTATGTTTACTGACTCTTTAGCATGTGACTCTTATTTCTATCCAATAGCTATTAATATCTGTTTTATAGAGAAATTAATGAACCTGCTAAATGTTAAATAGATATTCAGTAGCTGAGCCTCGATTCATACCAACACAATATCTCTACTACCATTTTATGCTACCCTTATACATTACAACTGTCTACTATGTTATAAATTGACTGTATTGTGAATGGATTTTGCTTGCATATAATTTTGTCTATTCAACCTACATTGTATACTTCTTGAAGGCAAGATGTTTCCTTAGCACAATTCAATGGTTTGATTTCAAGAACTGATTCCAGAGAACCAGCTCAATTCTAAACATCATTATTCAACATAATGGAATTTTCCCAAGTCATAGGAATTCAATTAATTAGTGGTGGCTAATAAAAACTAGTACCAACTATCTTATTAGGTGAGAGCTATCATTACTCTGATTTTGTATATACAAAATATGAAGCTCAGAGAGGTTAACTGACTGGCACAAGAACATGTATGTAGTAGAGCCAGAATGCAAATGTCTACAACTTTGGAGTCCTATTTTCTACCACTGGTGTTCAGTGTTCAATTTCTGTATAATATTAGAGTTAAATTATAACTGTGCTGGCGGTTTTAGCTGTGAAATTCTACAAAGACCAACACTTGGTAAATGCCCAATCATGGGCCCAGTCTTGGCTCAAGTGGCAGTAAAATAAATAATGGATTATTCTATTTTTTTAAATGTGCATATGCCCAAGCCTGGTACAAGTGATTCATTTGTTAACTTATCATAGTTTCACTGAATAAATTCAGTAAAACACAACCTGTTATTATTCCCATTTTAGAGATAAGCACACTGACACTCAGGGGCGTTAAGTGGCTTGTCCAATTTACAGTGCTAAGGAGCAGAGCCTTCAATGAGTCTGGTGTATGAAGAATATGGCAGAACATACTTGGCTCCTGTGCTATAGCGATTGTCTTCAGTTCCAACATTGTAGACAATCATCATTTCCCACTCTTCACACAATGATGAACTAAGTTTTATATTAAAACCTTTTGGATTGAAAAGGCAACATCTTACATCCAAAGGGTAAGTTCATGGAAAATAAAAAAGTATTTGTTATAATGTGATATTTATTTAATCCAGGGGTTGACACACTGCCGCCCTGGGTCAGATCTCTACCAGTCGCCTGTTAGGGAAATGAAGTTTTACTGGAACTCAGACATGACCATTCCTTACATATTGTCTAGGGCTGCTTTCGCTACAATGACAGAATTAAGTAGTTGCTGCAAAGACTGTAGGATCCACAAAGCATAACATATTTATTGCCCTGGCTTAATTCTTAATTTAAGACCTTTGTAATTTGAATTTTCATGTGTGCTTTTGTTGGTATGCCTCCAGATAGCAGCTTTGCTTTCATTCCGGGTCCCTGAGCTCACCAGGAAGGGACTCACGCTGTGAAGCACCCCCACCTTAGCTTCTTTTTAAAGTCAGAGTTGGCGGGATCCCACATGTAGAGGACAAGAAAGATAAACAAATCTATCTTAACCATCCTCCAAACACTGTGGGGCTTTATGTGTTTTCAAAAATTAAACCAGGAAACATTAGCATTAATAAGATAAAACCTACATGAATGAAACAAACCTAATTGGTCTCCACTGAGTGAAGACACACCCACTAAAATCATAATTAGTAAATAAACAGAATTGAGTCTCCCACTGATCTTCCTTTTACTCCAATAAATTTTAGAAAAAAATAGGACCAGGCTATTAGAAATTAGTAACACACACACAATATTCATATAGGCAGGAACAGTAAAATTTCTACTTACTCTCCAGAACTTCCTATATTGATGACAAACACTACAGATTTTAGCATTGAGCTGAAGATTTTATTTGGAGTCATGCAATTTTGAGCCAAAATCTGATTTTGCTGCTGACTGCTGCCTGACCTTGGAAAAATTGTTCAACTTTTCTCTGTCTTTATTTTTTTCCTTGCTAAAATGTGGGTAACATCTAGTTTACAAATCCTATATAATAAAAAGCTAATATGCTAGTTAGACCGAACAACAGAAAACTATCCAGATGACCTTCTGGACAAAGTCAGGGCTTCGAGGGCCAGCCGAGACAGAAGGGGCTTTGAGGGTTGGCTGAGGTAGGCGGGGCTGTGAGGGCCAAGCCCCTTGCATGAATTTCATGCATTGGGCCTTTAGTGTATTATAAGGCTTAAATATGATAATATATGTAAAAAATTACACTTAGTGCCTGGCACATAGTAAATGCTCCCACTTGGTGGGCATCATTACTGTTCAAACTGGAGGTCAGAACACAGGTCACAGGGCCTCCCCAAATGATCCATGAGGATCACTCACTAGCCAGGCAGAACACAGAACTCAGAGAACGTATGCTTATTTTCAGAAAGGGTACAAGCCAAAACATTTAGCAACAACATTTAAACAGTCTACTACATCCCAAATTCCCAAGTCTCTGCAAACTTTAGGTCTGATCACTGAATAAGCAAGAAGGCTGTGTGTTGGGAGAAGAAGGTAAATTATGGGAGATCTGGATGGCTTACATCACAAAGCTTAGAAAACATCTATATTTGCAAAGCTGGGTTAGAAGGTTTATAATAGTTTCCATCATTAAGTGAGAGAGGGCAAGCATTGAAAATACTATTTCTGTATGTCTTTTTCTGAAAGCACACCTCTTTAACACCTCTGATTACAATTCTGTGGTTCGCTGCTTACGAACAGACTTTGAATAAAAGAGCACATTGTTGGCTCCACTTTGGCAACAAAGGGAAGATTGCTAAAACATCTATAGCAGTTTTGAAGGCTGCATAAAAAAATACCCAATTCCATGTTCCTCAGATGCAGGATGCCCACCGTCTTTCAATTTCAATTTCCTATTGCAGTTAGTCTTTCAACAACAGCAGGTGCAGCCAGATGGAAATATCTGGCCATGTGTGTTCCAGAAAGAACTTATAGAGAAATATTTTCTGATGACACCATCATAGAAAAAATCATGATGGTGTCGTCAGAGAATTGTTGCTCTGGGAAATTAAATACTCTGTCTGGCTTTGTACCCTCCAAATCTTTAATGCCCTTCAATTTTGTCTCTCAGAACAGAAGTAAACATGGTCATGGGGTATATGTATTTGGTTTCTTTCCACATCCCAAGAATATGAAAATTAAAGTACACTTGGCAAACAAAGCCACTGAAAACCATCCATCCATCAAATACCTAATGACTGTTAGAGGCTGTGCGTGACTTTGGAAAGCAAGATTTAATTTTTTTAGCTCTGTTTTTGGAGAAACAAGTTAAGTGTGCCCAGAGGGAAAGTCCATGAAGACATGCTGTGAACCTCAGGTGAAGTCCACACTATATACTACAGGAGTATTGGCAGGTGGATTCAGGCCTCAGATCGACATGCCTGTTCCATTGCTGCATTTTATCTTACCAGAAACAAATGGCCAAACAACACACACCTTTGTGGAATATAATGTGGGTATGTAAGCCCCACAAGGCCATACATACCTTGGCCTCTGCATTATTGATTCAGTTGAACATCTATTTGGTGCCAAGCATTGTGCTGAGTGCTGGCCATAGAGCTGTGAATACAATAGACATAGTCTTTCTCTTAATGAGATAGCCATGGATGTGTGTAGGGTAGTGGGGAGAGGGGATAGCCAATAAGAGAATGAATAAGTCATATAACATGCAAGATAATTTCATATTATGTGAAATTCTATGATGGTAATAAACAAGTCACTGTCACAAAACAAACAAATAAGGAGAAGTCTATTTTAGGCAAAATGATGAAAGCATCCTTCTCTAAAAAGGACACACTGTAAATTGATGCTTTAAGAAGCCAGCCATATAAAGAAAATCAAGATGGGGGAAGAACACTTGTGGCAGAAACCCTAGGATAAGGTCCAGTGAGTCACATCCTACTATAGTCTCTCACCCTTCTGATCAATAGTATATGAGAAGAGTGTAATTAAAGTATTGAATCAGATGGCTTTAATAGAAAAGAGTAATTATTCTCAGTGAGCCTGATTTAATCAGGTGATTTTTTAAAAAGAGGATCTAGAAATCAGATATTTGAAGCAACAGATACCCTTCCTCTTCTCATCCCTCCTTCAGTCTCTATGTCTCTTGCTGGCTTTGAAAAATTCTACAGTTGTAAGGACATGAGCTGTAAGGGAACTTGAAATAGGTCCTTTCTGATTGAGCCTAGGATGACAACACAACCCAGACAGAACCATCTTTCTTTTTTTTTAATCTTTATTGTTCAGTATATTAATTACATTGTTCCCTTTTTTTTCACCCTATAGCTCCCCTCCACCTGGTACCCATCCCACCCTCTGCCCTCACCCCCCTCCACTGTCCTCTCCCATAGTTGCATGATTTTTGTCCAGTCTCTTGCTGCACTTCCCACACCCCCTTTCTCCCCAAGAGTTGTCAGTTCATTCCCTCTCTATGTCCGTGATTCTGTTACATTCATCAGTTTATCCTGTTCATCAGCTTATTAATTCACTTGATTTTTAGATTCATTTGTTGATAGATGTGTATTTGTTGTTCCTAATTTACACTTTTATCTTTTTCTTCTTCCTCTTCTTAAAGAATATCTTTCAGCATTTCATATAATATTGGTTTGGTGGTGATGAACTCCTTTAGCTTTTTCTTATCTGCGAAGCACTTTATATGACCTTCAATTCTGAATGATAGCTTTGCTGGATAGAGTAATCTTGGTTGTAGATTCTTGCTGTTCATCACTTTGAATATTTCTTGCCACTCCCGTCTGGCCTGCATTGTTTCTGTTGAGAAATCCGCTGACAATCGTATGGGTGCTCCCTTATAGGTAACCAACTGTTTCTCTCTTGCTGATTTTAATATTCTCTCTTTGTCTTTTGCTCTTGGCATTTTAATTATGATGTGCCTTGGTGTGGTTCTCTTAGGGTTCCTATATATTGGGGTTCGGTGCGCTTCTTGGACTCTGAAGTCAATTTCTTTCACCAAGTGTGGGAAGTTTTCGGTCACTATTTCTTCAAATAGGTTTTCATTGTCTTGCTCTCTTTCTTTTTCTGGCACCCCTATAATTCGGATGTTGGTATGCTTGAGGTTGTCCCAGAGGCCCCTTACACTATCTTCAGTTTTTTGGATTCTTTTGGTTTCTTGCTTTGTCAGCTGAGTGGATTTTCCCTCTTTGTATTTCAAATCTTTAACTTGGTTCTTGGGGTGCTCCAGAGCACTTTTAGGTCTTTGTATACTATTTTTTATTTCAGTCAGTGTATGCTTAATTTCTGGTTGGTCCTTTTTCATATCCTTGAGAGTCTCCTTTATATCTTTGAGGGTCTCCTTCATTTCCACGTTGGTCTTGATCATTTCCTTGCAGGTCTTGTTCATATCCTTGAGGATCTTGTTCATTTCCTTGTAGGACTCGTTCATTTCCTTTGCGGTCTCGCTTATTTCCTTATAGGCCTCGACCTTTTGTTGGAGCCTCTTGAAAAACCCTATAACCGTGGTTTTGAATTCCATGTCCAGTTGTTTTTTCCTCCATTTCTTTCACATGTGATTTCATTCCATGTCTCTGCATGGTGGCTGCTCCCCTGAGTTGGTCAATTAGCTTTGTGTGGTAGACTTCCTACTAGGGACAGTGGCTCAGCCTCCCCAATTACCTGAGGTGGATATGGGTTGCACAGTCTTGCTGAAGTTAAGCTCAGGTTAATTGTTGTTAGCACTTGGAGGGGTTGACCTCCAGGCCAATTGTCTGTGAAGCTCAGCAGTGCTCAGGTTGGATGGGCGGAGTCTCCGGGCCAAGCAGACAGCGTTAGCTCCGCCCTGTGCGGCCCCAGGGACTCTGTGCCGGGGGCAATGGCTGCCAGCACCTCTGAGAGAGAGCTGCTGCCAAGCTCCACTGGCTGCCGGGGAATTCAGAGTCTCCCCAAATGACTCTGCACGCCCAGTGTCTCACCCAGGGTGGTAAAACAAAGCAGTCTGATGGTTTTCCGAATGAGAAAGCAAGTCGCAGATCGCTCTCTGCGCGGTCACGCAGCCGAGCTGTTCGTGCAAGCTGCCTTCCCTGCAAGCCGAGCTGTTCGCGCAAGCTGCCTTTTCCACAAGCGCCTGAGCTTCCACGTGCCCTCCCACTGTCCAGTTTTCACCCCGTATGATAGTGGGTTCCCTGGACTTCCCCCAAAGCTGGAGAATCAGTCCAGTGGGACGTCTTTGTCTCCCCGTTCGAGAAAACTGGCCGGTTTTCAGCCGCCCGCCCTCTCCACTGCGCGCGCTCCAAACCTCTCTCCACGCAAATCTTTCAACGCTGTCCGCTGCCGCTCCTCTGAGTCACAGTGTCTTATCTTCACTTTTATTTGTGGAATTTTCACTCGGCGAGTGAAGTCTTGCAGATTAGGTGATTCTGGAAGGTGTTTGTTCTTTCGTTAAGTTGTAGTATTAAAATTGTTGAGTATGATGGCAAGACAGGTGTTTTACCTATGCCGCCATCTTGGTTCTCCCCAGAACCATCTTTCTTGCTTTATCTTTCTGTGTCCCTGATTGGAGAACCTAGCTAATTTGTGCCTGGACTTCTGACCTAAAAAAACTGTAAGATAACAAATGGGTATTCTCTTAGGCCACTGAGTTTGTGATTGTTTGTTACAAAGCAAAACAACAAATACAAATACTATATCTAAGCTGGACAAAAGCTATAAGGTCATTGGGAGATGTCTTGAGGTTAGCAAAGAGAAAGATGGTCAGAAGCTAGGTCATGGGTCATTCTATGATGAATAGGAAAGTTTAGGCCTCATCTCTAGCATTTGACATTCAGTGCCAAGTGCATAGTAGGGACTTAAAATATATATTCAATGAGTGGGTGAATTTATGAATAATGAAAGGTTTGTTAAAGTGTTAATACTAGACTCTCATTGCCAGCCCTCTCAGATTTTAACCCATTTTTTCAGTAACATATATTAATGAAAAAACCATTATGTGCAAAGAGCTGTACTGGTTTTAGAGGGCTAAGGAAAGTGATTAAGAAATAGATGCCAGTCCAAGAAGCAAAATATCAGCCAACAGATAGATCTCCTGGACATTTTCGGATTACAGACTCTATAATGAGGGATGGATACAACTCAGTAATCTGGGTCACAGTTGAACGCCTGCTAATTTGAGGTTTCTCTTCAGCGTCTAAAATCTGCCAAGTGCTAATCAAGTCAAAGGAAGATTGCACTATAATAAGATAACCACATCATCAAGGGTCCCACTGATGATGGTGTGGGAAAAAGGAAATAATATGTTAAGAAAATTAATAAATCAATAATGATAGGGAATTCAATTTTGAAAATGCAAAGGTATTTATAGAGTGTAAAATTATAATCCATGTGTCTCTAGTGAAGTCTTGCAGATTAGGTGAAAAATCTCTAGACATTCCGTGAAGATAAATGAAGAGAATGCTGTCATCTTCCATTAGTTGGAACAAGCATGTTATCCCTGCTGCCCCGAAGGCACAATTACTGGCTGAGCAGAAGGTCAGAGTCATACAGCTAATGTTTTGAGGCACTACAGGTGAGATCAATAACAGGACAATCAGAAATGCCATTCTCACAGGGCTTCCAAACTTGAAGAAACATACCCCCCTTGGAAATGAGCTGAGTTGCTTCCCTAAGAAGAGTTTATGTACATTTAAAATCATATGGACATGTAGACTTGCCTTCTTTTAAAACACACCTCAGCAATATTTTTCAAGAGAAAATGTGCACACAGTTGAGAATGAAGCAATTAAGAATACTCATCCAGCCCAGCAGGCATGTGTCCTCCCTGGGAATCGAACTGTGATATGATCACTGATCAAGATAAATGCGTTTCAAGGAGAAAAAGACACAAATTGAGCCCAACTGGTGTTGCTCAGAGGTTGAGCGCTGACTTATGAAGGAGGAGGTCATGGTTCGATTCCTGGGGTGTAAGCTTGATTCCCAGTGTGGGTGTGCAAGAGGCAACCAATCAATGATTCTCTTTCATCACTGATGTTTCTATCTCTCTCCCTCTCCCTTTCTCTCTGAAATCGAGATATATATATATATATATATATAAAATAATAACTTGTCCAGTTAAGCAGAGGGGTTAGAAGTAGCAGATACTTGGTATAACTGGATATCAAATCAACTCATTTTCAGGCCACTAAAAGAAATGGGAGAGATGGTGATTTGCATTTTTAAAACTTTAAAAACATTATCACCATCATCATCATTAACTTTGTCTTTTATGAAGATGGCAAGAAGATCTGTCTTAGTCTCATTTCCCAGGTGTTCTAGTCATTCTCAAAGAGACTAGCCTATTTTTTGTTAGGTTTAGAAATTAACTCAACTGCCCCAAGAGGGATATAATTAACTTCTTCTTCCCAGAGTTGAGGAAAATAAAAACAACACTGATTTGTAATAAGTGTTTCCAGTTATTTTATACTGATTATTATGTTAAGTATAAGCAAATTTCTCCTATGAGATAAGACTAAGGATTCTCAAGCCAGATAGACTGTACAACTCCCATATGCAAATATGAAGACGTTTGTTAAGCCTCCTCCCTTTTTAAAAAGTTTCGATAGACATGGTTCAAGCTACAATAGACACATAGAACATAACTGAGATAATTTCTCTTTGGTAAACATAATTTCTCATTTGAGATGCAAACTGCAGTTCCTGGATGAACCTTACAGAGATCAGGGGAACCTTCAGAAGCAGCAGCAGAAATCAGATGACAGCTTCCTCTGGAATGCAACGTGTGTGAGAAGAAAATGTGTACATTTCTGGTTTTGAAGCACCTAGAAATTGCTTTGTCTCAGAGGAAGGTCCAGAAAATACAAAACACAACAAATATTATTTAAAGAGAGTGAGAATGAAAGTCATGTGATTTTCCCTTCTCTACCTTTGCCCTGTGTTAATAGAGCTGTGCTGAGTTCAGTATGATATATGAGAAAGCAAGGAAATGAATCTATAATTTATTTTCTAAATTATTTATTGACTTAAGGGAGAAAGAGAGAGAGAGAGAGAGAGAGAGAGAGAGAGAGAGAGAGAGAGAGAGAGAGAGAGAGAGAGAGAGACTGATTTGTTGTTACACTTATTTATGAATTCATTGGTTGCTTCCTCTACATGCCCTGACTGGGGATCGATCCTGCAACCTTGGTGTATTGGGACGATGCTCAAACCAACTGAACTGCCTAGACTGGGCCTCAAATCTATAATTTCAGAAAGCTGACTGCAGGTCATGAAAAATGCAGACTTATATGAATGCTGTTCTGGTCAGTATGAGGCTCTTTCAGGGATGGCATCAGGGGCTCACCAACCTCAGCACGTCAGGGCACTGGTGGCCCCAGCCATGCCTCCCACATCACTGGTGTGTGGATGATACATGAGGGCAGACTAATGAAGAGCTTCTGTCTCACTGGTTATTATATGTCTCTTTAATGCATATTGGCTGCTTTTTAAACTAATACTTCAAAGCTGTGATTTTATTTACATTCATTACTTCTAAAGAGAAAGATAGGTTTAAAAGTGATTTAGGCAATGGTTTAATTAGAAATATTAAATAAGTAATCATTCAGGTAGTACTTGGAAATGACAACAATAATGAAGTGGTATATTAATCGCTGAAGTCTAGAAAACAATGCAGAAGATTGTTTTCTCATTATCCCATTGTTTTGATAGCTTCTTTGCTGATATTTTTGCTATTTAGTTCCATTTACATGTACCTATTTACATGGTTAAGGCAGAAAATTCAGAAACACAGAAAAGCACACATGAAAACAATAAAATCCAACCATAATGCTACACCTAAAAACAAGTAGTTATGATTTTGTTTTTCACAATCCAAATTCTTTTGCCATAAAAGTAAAATCAAGCCTTCATACTTAGTATCATAGCCTGGTTTTCTATTTTTAAAAGAGCCAGTGAATGTTTCTGGTGTGATAAGCTTTCTTCTTCAACAACTATTCTATTGGCTGAAAAGTATCCTTTTATGTGGTTAACTCAACACTCTTGTACACACCTTGGAGTGTTTGCTTATAACCACTTCCTAGAGAGAGAGCTGATAGGTCAACAGGTCTGCCCTTTATAAATGTGCTTGGCTGAAAATTAACAAACTACTCTAAAAATGGTTAAAATAATAAATTATCCCAATATTCAGTGATGAGAATACCTATTTCTATAACATTTGCAATGTGTTATCATTACTATTATTATTTTTCTTTTAACATACATGCATTATTTGACAATATACTTACATAACTCAGAGTATTAAAGACATAGAACATACAACTAATCAGATATTTAGAATTCATTTATTTTTGTATGAATTATCTGCATATGACTTTTATCTTAATTTCTATTGATGTGAAACCCTGAAGTAATAATCAGACTTAGGTGTGAGACTAGAATATAGTACTAAATGCCTTAAGAATTCCTGTCCCAAGAAGTACTTTAGGTTTCTCATAATTCTCTTTTAGCTAAAGACAATCATTATTCTTAGGAGAGAGGCCATTATTTTTTATTGTCTTCTGTTCTAACTCATGGGAAAGATTTTGCAAATATGAGTCAAATTAGTTGGTTTTTTAGGAAAGTAAAACAAACTATGGTCTGGACACATAGCCCTATTCAACAAGTTCAAAAATACTGAGATAAGAGATGGCACAGCAATGGATTCATACCAATGATGCTGACATTTGAGCAAGAATAGAAAACACACATGCCACACTGTTGCAATTAAAAGTAAAGTTAATCCCTAGGATAACTGTTTGCCTGTCAGTGTTAGGAACATTTGGCTATCTCTAATTTCTAATCTTACTTACCACCCAGGTGGGTGACTGTCAGTCTTTCTGTGGGAACTCTGACGACCCCCACATCCTTGTAGTGGAGAAAGTAGCAATGGAGTTAGTGGTGGTGGCAGATGGTAATACCACCTGCCTACACCATGAGGGATGCAATAATATTTTAAATTAAGAAACAATTTAATTTTATATTGAGGAGAATTTTAAAATAATTCTTTACCCATCAATGAAACCCTCTACCTTTGGGTTGGCAATCAGTGTTCTGAATTAATGTGGCCAAGGAGAAAACAGGATGTCAGAAAATCTTTAAATTTAATGTACATATTATATTATGAAATGCTAAATATATTCCTACTTACTAACATACCCAGAAAATTCTGGGTAAGCCATAGGATGGATAACAAGACCTATTTACCAGTTAAAATAATCTGTTGCCATCCATTTATTAATTCAGTAGGCAATTATTGATCACTTACTATGTGCAATAATTATTTCATGTACTGGAAATATTAGCAAATGATGAAAAGGTGAATGAGGCTAACTGTCTGATGAAAAATGATCAGGGAGAGGAAAACAGGTAATAAACGGGCAAAAATGGGTGAATAAGAAATGGAAAATAGTGGTAAAGGCAATGATAGAAATAGGACTGGGATATGGGATGGAGTGACTTGGTGAGGTGTGAGGCAAGGACTTTAGATGGGGTGGCCTGGAAGGCCTTTAACTGTGCCAGTGTGCAAAGGTCTTGGCAAGAGCATAGTAAGCTGAGGGGCGAGCAAATGCAAAGGCCCAGACGAATGTGAAGTGCTAGGGAAACGGGAAGGCCCGTGAGTGAGCAGGTAGCGAAAGTGGTGTGAGCAGCCCTGGCTCATGTACTGTCTCCAGCCTCAGAGAGGAGTTGGTGTGCCTTCTGAGGGTGATGGGACGCCACTCAAAGGTGTTGGGACAGGACTGGCATGATCCAGAAGATCACTCCAGCTGAGTTTGGTGGATGTGTTACCATGGGCAGGGGAGGAGGCAGTACTACCAGCTGGGTAGACACTGTGGTTGTCCAGGCAAGAGATGTTGGTGCCTTGAACTAGAAGGTAGCCATAGAAGTGACAAAAAGTAAGCCTCAAAATCCTGTAGCTCTTATGTCAATCATCTGTGGCACTGTTCTGATACTGCGTTGACTTTTTGTCTCTTCCAATGGACTATAATATATTTTAACCACTACCATGTATAAAGTGCCCCATGCTGCTCTGAGCTTTATACACATTGATTCCTTGTAATAATTTCATCCCAAGCTCACGTGTGCGAGGTTAACTATCTCCCTATAGCCATAAGCTAGTCATAATAAGATTTACCAAGGTCTTTCTGATTCTGAGCAAGGCATAAATCTTGGCCAATATGCTAGTGTCTCCAATCAGCTTACCTTAGGGGCAGCATTGGCACAGGTGAACCGGGCCATGGCTCAGGTTCTCTAATGGTTCTCAGAAGCAGAAGGCAGCAAAAGAACCAGGGAGGGGCCTTGTGTGTAAAATGCAGATCCATGGCCCTGCCCTGAGAATGCAGAAGCAGCATTTCTCGGGCTGGGGCTTGGATGTGTGCGTTTAACAAACGCTCCCAAGTGCCAATTACTAAAATCTGTAGAGATTTCAAAGCTGCCACTCAATAAATATTGGTTATATGAATGCAGGAATGTAATGGAAAGATTTGCACGAAATGGAGACCTAGGGTAAGTACCTCACTCCCCCAACCCCTGATCCAGAGGAAACAGAAGCCCATTTTGAGCTGGGCCCAAGCAGAGCCCTAGCTAGCCCCTTCAGATCCTCTCAGAGATTACAGATGTAAATAACACAGGGGCATGGCTCAGGCCTCTGGAAACTTTCCATTTCAATAATTACTCCTGATGACCAGGCCGGAGGGCCAATGGTTTCCCTAGCTGAGGAAGTATAAGCCCCTCAAGAGGGAAACATCATCTGTTTCAAAAGCAAAACAATGTTTTCTTTAAAAATAAATTAATTTGATCTTGTTGAATTTCTGACACATGGGAGCTAGGTCTTACTCACAGGACTGAATCACCCTTAGATACATTAAGCATAGTACCTAAGGCCCATGAGACTTCTAGGGGCTCACAAAATGTTCTCATTCTTTTTAAAACCAGAAGAAAACCATCCTATTCTGTTTTAGCCTGAATTACATGCAACTTTTACCAATGTAGTTGTAAAATATAATTGTTAATGTTTTTTTTTTTAATCAAGAAATGGCCCAAAAAGGCAATGGTGTCTAGAGCACAGAGAAATCATCACGTGGCCCTGCATACTCACCACTCCGCGCCCAGCAGATAGGCAGCTTACCTGACAAGCATTGTACAAGAGCTGATGTTCAAACTTCTTGATCCCGAGAATGTTCTGGAACATCTCGTAGAGTTGCTCCTTGCTCAAAATCAGCTCAGAGGCTGCGCTGGCGGTCATCCGGGCCTGCTGCTTCCTGGGGTCCTCTTCCCCGCGGTAGATGGCATCGAACTTGGCCATCCAGGAGCTCAGCACGGTCTCCTTGCTGAGGCCGTCGATTTCGGGGAGGCTGCGCACCCTCTTCTCGATGTGCTTCTTGAAGACCTCCCGAGAGTCGTTAGCGGAGCAACCCCCACTCTGCACCATGCGGGCCACGCGGTCGCTCTTCAGGAACACCTGAGCGAGAACAGAGCCAGGAAAGACATCAGAAAGTCTGTCCTGGAGACCAGCTCACAGACACCACAGGAGGCCCGTGTGGTCACAGACTGCCCCACCGCCCTCTTAGCTGTGCAAACTCAGAAGTCACACGTTTGGCTTGGAGTCCAAATGTGGAAAATGAGAATAACAACAGTACTTAGCAAGGATCAGTGAGGCAGTGATATTCCGGGAGACAGCATAAGTTATATAATATGACTCTGAGCCCAGGCTGCCTGGGTTCTTTCTCTGCTATTTAGTGGCTATGTTTTTATCAGCAAGTTAATCACTTGTACCTCAGTTTTCTCATCTCTAAACTGGGGATAATAGTTCTCTCTACATCACAGGTATTTTAAAATGAGGATTAAATGAGTTAACATATCATAAGCACTTTTAAAAATAGCCCACATTAATGCCTAATGGGTTGTAGTTGCTGTTATTATAATAATATGTAGAGCAATTGGCCCGATGTCCCCACATAGCACTTAAATGTTAACCACTACTTATAGCTCATTTTACTAGTAGCCTCTCAGTGATCCTGATCACAGTTAATAATGGTTGAAATGGAACCAGTATTAAGCAAATCTGTATTTAATGTCTGCCTCCCTTTCCAAAATGTGAACGCTTTGTGGGCAAGGACTGTGTCCTTCTTGTTCACCCACGTCATATGTCCCCATTATGTTACCAGGCACTTTGAGAGGAAGTGAACATAGAAAGCAGGTGTTACATTCAGTCCATTTTGTAGACAGAAAATGGAGACTCCAGGGAGGGGAAGGGACTTGCACTTGGTAACTAACACTAGCTGACTATAAATGCATGGCCTGTGGTTCCTTCCTTCCCTAAGGGGCTCCCTTGCCTGGTGGGGAACCCTGGATTGTTCTGTTATTCTTGCCTGGGTCTTGGGACCAAGACATTCATTAAGATCAGTTTGCTCTTGCTCCAGTGCCCAGAACAGCCATGTGGTCCTGGGGTGTAAACAAGGTGGAGAAGCGGCTGCTTCATATCCACAGGGAAGAAACACCTGACATCTGTGAGCTGTGTCCTGGTCACCCTTCAGAGAAGCATACATGCCCTTTCAGGGGCAGAAAAAACATTCGCTCCTCATTGGGTTCAGGAATCGCCTTTGTTGGCCAGGAGATCGCCTGGGGCGCGTTTCATCACTGCCACTTCATCACCAGGGCTCCCTTGGTGGAGAGCCGTTAGACAGGTGGCCTGCCTGCTGTCACTTAGGAAGAAGAAGGGCTGCGGGCTTGCTTCACTCACAGGCTAGAGGCCAGGGCCCACTCGCTTGTACCTCAGAACTGGTCCTCAGCTTAGATGTTAGAGTTCATTTAAAAATCAACTGTAGAAAAAGTATTCAAATGAATCCTTAGGCCTTATAACCCTTAAGGAGCTGAAGAATTCACCTGAAACTTTGTAATGGTTAATACAGAGGGTTTCTCCATCTCACACACTGTGTCTCTGTTTTAGATCTAGATCTCAAAGAACTTACAAATTTTGAGGCAAATAGAGAAATTTTGTGGGAGGCAGGAGCTAGTGGTCAGTTCTGCCACTAGCTTTCTCTATGAGATTGGGTAAGTCATCTCCCCCCTCTGAATCTTCAATTTCTAATCTGTACACTGAAAGAGTTGAACTATAATATTTGGGTGATAGTTCTCCCAGCTATGATATCTATACTCTTCTTTATGAACCTGTTCTTCTTTCTCTGATCACTTAGAAGGTGGGAGGCACTGTGCCATGTGCCAGGGATACAATGGTGAGCAAAACAGCTGCAGACTCAGCCCGTAAGCCTCCATAACATCATCTTAATAAACCCACCCAAATAGCTATTACAAGCTGGGACAAGTGTTATCAAGGAAAAGTACAGGGGTCCGGTCTAAACCCAGGAATCTGTTCTAGTGTGGTCAGAAAAGTCTTGCTGGAAATGACATGTGAAAGATGTTAGGTGACGAGAGGGTGAGACAGTCTCGACAGGGAACAATATGTGTAAAGACCCCAAGTGTCTGAGGACATAAGAATCCAGGGTGGCTGTGGCAGTGAGGGGTGGGGGAATGACCGATGTAAGATGCGCAGGAAGTCAGGTGGCCAAACGCATGGGAGGCCACATTCAGTATGTTGGTCTTCATCTGAAGGGCACTGAGAGGCCATTGAAGGTTTTAAGCTAAGATGTAACAAAATCAAGTTCACTTTCTCTGTCTTTAATGTGGAAAACAGGCCTGAAAGGGGCCCAGAGAACTGGCAGAAGCTTTGTAGAACTCAGATGGGCTGGGGCTAACTCTGTTTTCAGCTCTAATGAGCATGAGAGGGTACTTAACAACAATGAACAAAGAAGTCACACTCTCTTCTTCATCAGTTCATACCAGGGTCCCATAAAACTGAGCCTGTCATAAGCTCTCAGACCATCTTCCTTCCCCCACAAACCCTTCCATAGTTGCCATTTGTCATCTTTCTTTGTGACTCTTGGTTAATATCTGAGTGTGAGGAAGGCAGAAGTTGTAACTGCTTTTCCCTATTTTTTTCCCTTCAAGTGTCTAAGACTGTCTGGGACGCAATTGGTACTACGTTGAATGAGTGAATGAATAAGAATAGAGACCCTATTGAGAGCATATCTGGATGGGGCAGGAAGGTAAAGGGGAAACCAGCAAGCACAATATATTGGTCTCTGCAACAATGAATTGAAGCTAGATATCTTGGGAACCTGATAACAGTGGAAGGAAATGACCCCAGCTGGCGTCTATACCTGGTGGTGATACCTGGATTTTGCACACATCATCTGCTTGACACAGTCCCTTCCTTCATTCCTGTGGCCACTCAATAAATATTTGTCACTTAAACTCCATGAACCCCACTCTCCTTCCCTGTCACCTAGGGTTCATGCAGCCAGCCTTCTTTGATGGGGATAAAACTTTCTGAAAGGACTTTGAAAAGTAGAGGGCTCCATCTGTCCAGAGGTGAGATATGATGGCCAGGCCTGGAAGGAGGGGAGATGCATGGAATGTCAAGAGTGTGAGGAAGGAGGCTGAAGATTGAGGAGACAGCAAAGATGAAATGCGAGACAGCCAGGGGCAAAAGGGTGGCAGCAGAAAACTAATTTTCCAGGCACATCCTCTGTCTTGGCTTCTCAGTCCATCAGAAGGGACATGCCTCACCCTGTCTTGAATACAGCCACTGAGCACCGATGCATTTGTGTCTCTACAACCACCCCTGATGCTCATTTGTGCTGGGAGCGCTATCTGGTGTTTTTGTTTTGTTTTGTTTTCAGCTTTTCTAAGAGACTTCAACCCCAGACATAGTTCTATGTGGCACATCCATAAATCCTCCCACTCCTCTGCCAACTTCCAGATAGGTCATAATGGGAGATAGAAGATGAACAAGTAAATATGGAATGGTGAAGGGCAATCAATTCAGTGACTCCCTCTCATTCATCAGTCCTCCCTCCCTCACCAAAGCCAAGCAACCTCAAGGTTGTTTTAGAAATCCACAAGCACACCAGTGCTTTAATGACTGTACACGGTGCGGAGCAAAGCTGGCCCAGCAGCTTGCTGTCAGGCTGAGAAACCAAGACAGCTCCTTTCCTGCTCTACAAAACCACATCATCCAAAATAAAGAACAAAAGACCTAGATGTTAAAGTAAATAAGGTTTACACACACACACAAAACAACAACCTGCTTACTACTAGGGGAATGGCTGCATAATAAGAGGAGCAGGTTCTAGTTAGAGGACTTGAGTTCAAATCCTAACTTTACCAGTTGCTAGCTTTGCTCCTAAACAAGTAGCCTAATCTTTAGGGGCTTCAGATTCCTTAACTCTCAAATGGGAATCATAGCTACCCACCTTTAGGACTTGGGAAAGAATTCAACCAGACAATGAGTGTCTACTGGTGAGCACGGTGTCTGCTGTAAGAATGTAACTAAAGTTAGCTATTGTGTTTTTTTTTTAACAGGTTACCATGCAGCCATGAAATAAGCTATTTTTTCCACTGGCATCTAAGATGTCCACGTTAACATGGAGATTTCCAATGGTAGGGGTGAGGTGGGCTAGGAGGATAGGAGCATGACCCTGGATCAAGAACATCATAGGTAATAAAATATTTTATTGATGAGGGTGTCATGTGTGATTTTTTGCAAAGGTAAAAAAGAGATTGAAAATTACAATTACTGTGCTACTAAAACAAGTAGATTATTAAGATATCATTGTAATTTTACATCTTAATATAGAAATCAAATAGCTATCAGTATGTATACAGACATATAGAAATATCTGAAGAGATATATACCCCAATTTAATAGTAATTGTTTAGGATGATGGAATTACAGGTATTTTTTCTAGTCACTTTCTTTTAGATTTTTTCTTACACTATCTAATTTTATAAATGGCATGCTTCACTTTCATAATTAGTTAAAACAAGTCTTTCTACATGAAAGAAATACAAAATTTACCTTTGTTGAGGCAAGATGAATGTTAATTTCTAAAATAAAATGCACCCTTGGATCTTAAAGATATCCCTCACCAAAAATTAAGGGATCCTGGTGCAAACTTCAGATGCATATCTGGGGCCATGACCTGTGGTGGATGGCGGGGTTCAGATTCAGAGTGGGGTGCCACCGGATGGAATGGGATAGGAATAGATTCATTCCAGTGACAGGGCACCTGTTATATTCTGCGGCATGGCTTCCTAGAGTCAGTCTGCTCCAGTTCTCTTTTTTCTTATGCTTGATTATTTCTTTTAATAGCAAAAACAACAACAAACAGTTGTTCTTGTTGCTATTATTACTAAGGCTTAATTTAACCACAGTCCGTTTCTGTTGCTAGCAACTGGAGAATTCTGTGATACACATTGAAAGGCAGTTTGACAAATGCTACCCAGGCCTTTGCTAGAGGAGATCAGCTAAAAACAGATAACAAGCAGAAGTCAGAGCAGTGGCTTGGCTGATGCCTGATGTCAGCTGTGGTGCTCCACCCTCCCTTTCCGCCACATCCCACGTTTCCTTTTAGGTGGAATCTGAATGAGAATGGCTTTGTAAAACTCTTCCACCACCTCTCTTCTCTGAGGGCCTGGCCCAGCTTGTGAAGCAACCAAGGAGGTGGGAGGGGTTGGTGAGGCTGGAGTTGAGGGTTAGAAAAGACGTGGGGGTTGTGGAGGAATGAGTGGCTTAGGACTGTGGCTGTGGGAACAGGCTGGGGCTGCTAGGCAGATCTCAGAGTGCCCAGCCCTCAAAGCCCAAATGGAAGAGATTAAGGATTAACCTGCTGTCCTATGTGATCGGCTTTGACAGTCAGGGCCACCAGGAAAGGATAAAGCAAGCCGATGTGCTCTGGAGTGCCTCAGAGAACCTGGCTTCCCTCTCTCCTGGCCCGGCTCACACCCGGGCCTCACCAGCTTGCCAGTTAGTGCTGGCCAGCCAGGACCACACTGGGCTGATGGGCACAGGTGGGAACTGTCTTTACTCCTCTAGTGTGTGACAAACCATTATTCTTTAGCGCCACAAGGCCAACACCTGACACTGACTTTGACTTTGTCTAGTGCAATAATCTCAGAACCTTTTGAGTAAAGGTTTTTTTCTTAATGATATTACCTTGGTAAACTGGAGGTGCCACATGGTGGGTGGGATGTGTGCGAGAGAGTATGGGTGTGTGTGAGTGAAAGTGTGTGTGAGTGTGTGTATGTGAGAATGTGTGAGAGTGTATATTTGTGTATGTGAGTGTGTGTGATTGAGTGTGAGTGTGCATGTGAGTATACATGCATGAATGTGTGTGAGAGTGTATTTGTGTGAGAGAATGTGCATGTGAGTGTATGTGTGTGAGTAGTGTGTGTGTGACAGAGAATGTATGTGTGATAAAGTATGTGTGTGAGAAAGTGGGTGTGTGTGAGAGTGTGTGTGTGCGAGTGTGAGTGCATGAGAAGAGTTATGTAAGTGAAAGTGTGTATGTGAGTATGTGTGAGTATATGTGTGTGAGTGAGAGTGTGTGTGAGAGTGTGAGTGCATGAGTGAGAGTTATGTAAGTGAAAGTGTGCATGTGAGTATGTGTGAGTATATGTGTGTGAATGAGTGAAAGTGTGTGAGCGTTCATGTATGTGTGAGTATATGTGTGTGAATGAGAGTGTGTGTGTGAGTGCATGAGTGAGAGTTATGTAAGTGAAAGTGTGCATGTGAGTATGTGTGAGTCTATGTGTGTGAATGAGTGAAAGTGTTTGTATGAGCGTTCATGTATGTGTGAGTATGTGTGTGAGTGTGTGTGAGTGTGTGTGTGTGTCTGTGAGTGAGAGAGTATATGTGTGTGAGAAAGTGTATCTGTGTGTTTGAGAGAGAGTTTAGAAAGAGAATACATGTGAAGTTTTTCTGATGAGCATACATTCCCCTTTCTCCTGGTAAAAGTCACCTAATTTTTACTGGGAAACCATTGCATTTTCAATACAGATGGCTCTGCATTTTCAATACAGATGACTGAGCCTGCATTTGGGCTCAAAGGTGTTGTGTGTCCTAGGCCTGAGTCCCGGTCTGTTCCACCCCCTTCTACTGTGATTGGCTTCAGAAAGGACACCTGACCCATGTCACTCCATCCAAGTCACCTGGCCTTCTGCTGGGACTCTCAGTGAAGAGTTCTCTGTGCTCCGGGGGCTGCAGGGAATGAACCTGCCTACGCAGGAAGCCCGTGGATGACAGCAAAGCTGAGTGTGGAGGAAGAGGCTCATCCTGCTGCACTTTGCATCTCAGGACAGGGCCACAGCTAAGCCAGGCCTCCCTGTGCTTTCAAAGGCTTGAGCAGATAAATCTCATTTTGAAGCCAGTTTGAAATAGGTGTCTGTCATCTGTAATCCAGAGACTCGTGACCAAGACAGCCACTGACAGAAAAGTAATTGCATTTCAGATTCAGGGAGAGGAAGAGACGTTAGCTTCTCCATCACTGAGAGCAAAGGGAAAGGGGAGAGAAAAGGGGAACAGACCTGGGCTCTGCCAGGCAGTGCTACCTTGCCTGACCCCTGACTGGGGATCTGTGCTGCAGAGGATCCCAGGAAACGTGGCCCTAAGGCCTTCGAGCTTTACTGATGACTGTGGTAAACAATTCACATCCCACCTTATTTCCTGTTACCCAAATCTCAACATTAGACATTTCTCAAAACCTGGATTCTCATCAGACTAAAAAAAAGTGATTTCAAACAAACTGGCCAGTACAGAAGAAAATATAGGGTCACTGTAGATATAATGGTAATTGACAGAGACTCATTAGCATGCTGATAACTTCTAATTTTCAAATTTAATTAATGGATAGAAATGACACTTTATTTTAATTTATATCATTAGTCAAATGAGCTTTCTAATTAAGATGAGCATTCTCGAAATTCATAAACTGGTGAATGACTTTAAATATGAACTATCGATAAGGTTTCGTCTGGTCAGAACTGGCTTTCAGAGCTTGAAGAAAGGGTGCGGGGGTGGGAGGGGGTGGATAGGAATTCATTTCATTTCCTGGCAGTTTCTAGACAGAAATTTTGTAAACTGTATTCAAGTTATTCGCTGCCATACCCTCATTGTGGTTCCAAATCTCATTCCCACTTTCCATTAAATGCAACGGAAACATTACATCACTCAGGTAAAGCAGTAAGTTGGCCCTCATTGTCAATAATTGAGACAGCTTATAAAATGTAAAGGAAAAGCTTAAACTTGACAAGTACAAAAACTCCTAAAATAGATCGCATAGAAATTTCACCGAGAAATGGCATGTAAAATAATTCTGTGGCCGGACTCGGCAAATATCACAAAGACAAAGGCTGTTTACCATGAAAAAGTAATTGGCAAGCTAATCAGTAATACTTTCCCAGGTTCTGATTGTGATCTTGCTCCACTGCCCGTGAAAGGAGGAGTCGCCTGCTCTAGCAAGAGTGGAAGGTGGAGCACCAATGTTTCTGATCTGAAATAAATTGCTCCCTAATAATTTTAAAAAGAAAGTAATCCATGGTGAAAAAGTCAGTTTGTTGGATTTCCTTATATCTATTTTAGAGTTTATTGTTATGACTTTGAATTGCATATAACAACATTACCATAAGTTTTTCCACGCTTAGGGAATAGTTTGTAATGCTTTTAATCTAGTCTTGACAATGGGTAAGACTTTTCAGGCACAGGATTCCAAACACAGAGAATATTTGGATCATATGAAAATAGATTAATTTAAAGTAAAATATCTTTCAATGATCAAATAATCACTTTTGAAAATGTTTATGTCAGTTAAACATTGCCAATAGGAAGGCATGGCATGTCCACTTGCCATTAGTGATGTACCAATGATAGCCAATACACACATTATGTAAAAATAATTACTAAATTTAAAGAAAATCGTATATATTTAAATTGTACATATTCGTACAATTAAATCGTATATATTTAAATTGGTTTTTTAGGTGTACAATGTGATTATTTTATGTACATATATAGTGAAATAATTACCATGATCAAGCTAATTAACATACCTACCCTGACTGAGTTAATAGTGTCATTAACTCAGTCATCATGCTATACACTAGATCCTCAGAACTTATTCATCTTAAAACAGAAAGTTTGTATCCTTGAACAACATCTTCCATTTGCCCCTCTGTAGCCACTGGCAACTGCCATTCTTAGATTTACAAGTAAATATTTAATGCTAAAAAAAAGTACTAGTAAAATTCTAAATTCTCTTTACTAATAAATAAATCACTGAGGTTTAAAGGTGAAAAAATTATTTGTAATATATACTCAAGATATATTCTCTCGCTTCTAGATTTTCTCTTGAGAACAGTGGTGCATTTTGGACAATGTTCTAACTTGCAAAAAGAACTCACAGCACCATTTTAATGGCGAGGAGAATAAGATAGTAAACGCACGGTCCTTAGGAGATGTTAACACCCTTCAGAAATGTTGTAAATGGAGGGAAAAGACTCCTGACTCGCTTCAAGTTATGGCTGTGGCATTTAAAGAGTGTGACCTTGAGTAACTGACACGGTCTCTCTGAACCTCAGTCTCTGCATCAGTAAAATGGAAATAATATCAGGACCTAACTCTGAAGACTGCTATAAGGATTAAGCAAGAAATTGCATGCAAAGCACTCGGCACAGGGCCTGGTGTAAAAATCAATTGGTAAACAGTTGCTTCTTTTATAGTTTCCCCCCAAATAAAATACAATTATTCCTTAAAATTGTAACCAATCACCCACCGCTTTGCCTCAGGAGGAGTGGTTCTATGGAAGGCCAAGGCCGCTGTGCCCACTGAGCCTGGGCTGCAGGCCTGAGCGGTCCTGCCATCCTTCTTATGGTGTCTTACCTCATAGTAACTCTGGACAGCATTCATGAAGGCCTCATCAGCAACAATCTGGGTTTCTCCATTGAGGAAAGCCTGAAAGCGGTCCTTGACGGTCTGCAGCTGCTGTTTGCTGATCTGGAAGAAACAGAGGGAGAGGAAGAGTGAGCACTTGTTGCACCCATGGGACTTTACACTCAGGCCCATTGGTGGGCTGGAACCCGCCTGCATAGGCAGGTGAGAACTGAATGCTAAGTTTGCAGGAATTTTGTGAGGCAGTTGTTAAACACAGCCATTTCTAAAAATTAAAATAAATTACAGTTAAATAAACATATTAGAACAAAAATTAATACATATTCAACAATCATTGCTTTTTATTATTTTATCACATGTTACTATGATCTGTACTTTTGGGGTTATTTACATGTATTGTTTGTATTGTGGAGATGATATATATGGGCTATACCCCACGTCCTCCCCAATTCCACATTCAGTGACATGTTATTGGAAGCTAGATATCAGCCAAGGTGGGAGTAATTACAGCATGGAAACTGGCAACTGCTGCAAGTTGGGGCTGTTTGTTTATTTGTTTTAGAGATGGTTGTTCCACAAACCACTGCACAGGCACCTCGGGTGGTCTGAAATGCCCTGCTTTACAAAGCTATAGTGGCAAAAATGTCTAGTGCTGGCATCAAAACAGACACGTAACCCAACAGAAGCACACTGAGAGCTCAGAGGTAAACCCACACATATATGGTCAACTAATATTTGAAAAGGGAGCCAGGATACTCAATGGGTAAAAGATGGTCTCTTCAATAAGTGATTTTGTAAAAATTGAATATCCACATGCAGAATAAAATTGGGTCCCTATCTTAACCACTCACAAAAATTAATGCAAAATAGATTAAAGACATAATTAGTTAATCCCCCCAAACCTATAAAACTACTAGAAGAAAACAGAAAAAAAGGCTCCTTAACATTATCTTGTTAGTGGTTTTCTGACAAGAAAAACACAAGGAACAAAAGAGAAAAACAAACAAGTGGAACTATATCTAACTAAAAACAACATGGGAGGTGGGCCCAAGATGGTGGTTTAGTTGGGTGCTGAGCTGATCCCCTCCCAAGACTATATTAAACTTATGGCTATATTTTGAGCAATTCTTCCTGAGGGACAACTATGAGCCAATCAAACAGCTTTTGCAAAAAAAAAAACAAGAGAGAGGGACTGCATAGAGAAGGTCAGGAAACCATGAGAGCTCTCCGGGAGCTGAGGGAACACCCAGAACAAGAGGAACTGGTAAGTGCCATTATTTACATTTTTTTCTGAATGTGGATAGTGGGTGGGAGTCCATCCAGCTTCTCTGGCTGATTTGCTGAGTGCTGTGGCATGTCCCCAGACACCCCTCTTGGAACCAGAATGAGAAGAAATAGGAGGGCCCAATAGTACACACTGGGATGCACACACAAGTGGCTCCCCAACCTGAAAAAGTGAAGTGCTGACACAATACTGTGTTACATACCTTCAGGGCTTCCTCATCCAGAGAAAATGCGGAGGTAGTGGGCACTGCTGCATGCCCATGTGGAGCTTTTCTGCCCCCAAAAAGTGTGGAGCTAGCAAAACATTGTGGTACCCACACTCAGGGGTACCCTCTGTGGAATAAGTGGGGTGTTGCTGTGCACACACAAGGCTGCCCTTGGGGATAATGGGCAGAGCTGGTAGGGCACTGAGAAGCAGGCATGCAGTAGTGCACCCAGATCCTCCTCTGACTGCGGACAATTAAAGCAACATGGCACACAGGCAGGGAATGAGGGGCATGACTGAGTATGTGAGGAGCTGTGGGAACAGAACTAGTGAAGTACAGCCATGTCTCACCCAGAGAGGGCATAGCTGGTGGAACATTGAGCTAAAAAGTAGCCCTGCCCAGACCCTGCCCTGATCATAGACAGTTAAAGCAACAGGGCATGCTAAGAGCACACTTAGCAGCTCCTACCCAGATTAGAAAGGCAAGGAAACAAAACGCTTCATGTTGCCCCACCTGGAACCTACACCTTCAGACCAGAGGTCATATCAGGTACCTCAAGCACCCATTCCAACTAGCCAGCTTGCCCAAACTGTCCAAATCAGATCATTTTTTCAGGATTGGGAGGGACAGCTATTCTAGCCACATCATAGAAACTCAAACAATGGGGAGACAGAAAAATATGCCCCAAATGAAGGAACAAGAAAAAAGTCCAGAGAAAAACACGAATGTAAAGAAGATATATAATAAAGAATTCAAAGAAATAGTCATAAGTATGTTCAAAAAACTTGAGAGTACATAGAAGAATACAAATAGATAAAAAATGTAATAAATAACAAATCAAAAGAAAACAATGTCTAAAATGAAGACTATATTTTAAAAAATCAATAACAGATTAGTTAACATGGAAGAATGGATTAGTGATCTTGAAGACAGAATAATGGGGCTCACAATCAGAACAGGAAAATAAAAAGAGAATTTTTAAAAATGAGGATATATAAGGGATCTCTGGGATAATATCACATGCCCTAACATTTCACATTATAGGGATTACAGGAAGAGAAGAGAAAGAGAAAGGGGCAGGAAGAATAGTTGAACAAATAATGTTTGAAAACTTTCCTAATCTGGGAAAGGGAACAAATATCCTGGTCCAGGAAGCACAGAAAGTTTCAAAGAAGATGAACCCAAAGAGACCCACATGAAGGCATATTGTGATTAAAATGGCAAATGTTAAGGATAAAGAAATGATCTTAAAGGGAGCTGATTGATCAGAAGTGACTTTACAGACCAAAAGGGAGTGGTAGTTGATAGTACTGAAGGAAAGAAATCTACAACCTAGATTGTTTTATCCAGCAAGGTTATCATTCAGAATTGAAGGAGAGAGTGTCCCAAACATCTAAAAACTAAAGGAGTTCCCAATCACTAAGCTGGCTTTACAAGAAATGTTAAATGACCTTTATGCAGAAAAAAAAGGGTCATAACCAGACATTAAAAGGGGGGGGGGGGAGGAAATCTCACTGATAAAGGCAAATCTATAATGATAAAAGTGTCATATGCTAATTAGAATAGCTGAATGACCTTTTGGATGTTGTTCTGGACATCCTTCTGGACAAAGCCATGGTGGCGGGGACCGAGGCAGAGAGGGTTAGAGGTGATCAGGCAGGGAGGCGAACAGTTAGGGATGACCAGGCAGGCATGCAGAGTGGTTAGAGGTGATCAGGCAGTCAGGTGAGAGGTTAGGGGCAATAAGGCAGGCAGACAGAGTGGTTACGGGAGATCAGGCAGGCAGGCGACTGGTCAGGAGCCAGCAGTCCTGGATTGCAAGAGGGATGTCCAACTGCCAGCTTAGGCCTGATCCCATAGTAATGATTGGGCCTAAACTGGCGGTCAGACATCCCCCAAGGGGTCCCAGATTGTGAGAGGGTGCAGGCCAGGCTGAGGGAACCTCCCAACCCCCATGCACAATTTTGTGCACCAGGCCTCTAGTATATAATAATTATAGTGAATTAACCACTTAAGAAACTAATATGAAGGTTAAAAGACAAGAGTAGCAAAATTAGCTATAACTACAATAAATAATCATGGGATACACAAAACAAAAAGATATAAAACATGACATCTAAAACAAAGAGTGGAGGGGGAGAAAAAATGTAGTGCTTTTCAAATGCAATTAAACTTCCATGCCTATTATAGATATAGATGGGTATATATGAACCTTATGGTAACCATAAACCAAAACTTAATAAAAATACACCAAAACTGAAGAGAAAGGAATCTGATTAAAAGGCAACATTGTTGATGGACTTAGAAGGTATTGTGCTAAGTGAAATAAGTCAGACTGAGAAAGATAAACATTGTATGATTTCACTTATACATGGAATCTAAAAAACAAAACAAATGGACAAACAAAACAAAACATAAACAAACTCACAGATACAGAGAACAAACTAATGTTTATCTGAGGGAAGGAGATTAGAGGGATGGCTAGAAAAAGGGAAGGGAATTAAGAAGTCCAAGACTCCAGTAACAAAATAAGTCACAGGAATGTAATGCAGAGTCAACAATATCATAATAACTATATATGGTGACAGATGGTTACTAAACTTATTGTAATGATCATTTTGTAAGGTATATAAATGTTGAATCACTATGCTGTACATGTGAAACTAATATTACTTATCATATTATATGTCAACTACAATTAAAAATAAATTTTTAATAAATGCAAAACCTTTACATGTTCAACTTTAAAAAAGCTTCTGCACAGCAAAAGAAACCACACCACCAGCCACATGAAAAAGGCAACTTATGGAATGAGAGAAAATATTTGCAAACTATCTGATAAGGAGTTAATATCTAAAATATATAAGTAACTCATACACTGTATAATAAAACAATCTGATTTTAAAATGAGGAAGAATCTAAATAAACATTTTTCTAAAGAAGATATACAAATGGCTAACAGGTACTTTACAAGACCACAAAAGGATATCACCTCACACCTGCTAGAATGGCTATTATCAAAAAGGCAAGAAATAACTATGTCCTGCAATGTGGAGAAAAGGGGACTCCGGTGCCCTGCTGGGGGGAATGTAAATTGCTGCAGCCCCTATGGAAAACAGCATGGTGATTCCTCAAAAATTAAAAATAGAACTACCACATGATCCAGCAATCCCACATTTGGGTCTATATCCAAAGTAAGTGAAAATGGATCTCCTTTCCAAAAAAGAGATTCTGGCAGCCCTATGTTCAGTGCAGTATTATTCACAATAGTCAAGATATGGAAACAACCTAAGTGTCCACCAACAGAGGAATACATAAAGAAGATGTGATTATATATTCAAGTCAATGTTAGTCAGCCAGGAGGAGGAAAGAAATACTGCTGCTTCCACAACTTGGATGAAACTTGAGGGCATTATGCTAAGTTTAAAAAATCAGAGAACAGGAAATACAGGATGATGTCATTTACATGTAGAATCTAGAAAAAGCTAGACTCAGCCCTAGCCTGTTTGGCTCAGAGGATAGAGCGTGGCCTGTAGACCAAAGGGTCCCAGGTCCGATTCAGGTCAAAGGCACATATCTTGGTTACAGGCTCCTCGCCAGCCCAGGCCCTGGTCAGGGCTCATGCAGGAGGCAACCAATAGATGTGTTTCTCTCATATCAATGTTTCTCCCTGTCTTTTCCTCTCTCTTCTACTCTCCCTAAAAATCAATGGGAAAATATTCTTGGGCAAGGATTAACAAAAACACACACACACAAAAAAACCAGAAAAGCTGGACTCGGAGAGAAGCAGAGGGAAGTGGCATTTTCGAGGAGCTGGGGTTGGGGTGGGGGAAGTGAGGAGATATTATCAAAGGGTATAAACTCCCAGGAAAAGATTAACAAACTCTAGGGATCTAATATACAACATGGTAATTATAGCTAATAATACTAAATGGTAATTATGTCAGGGGAAGGAAATGTTAACTAACCTTAATGTGATAATCATTTTACGAAATATACATGTATCAAATAATTACATTGTACACCTTTCACTTAAATATATTCCAATAATACTTGTCAGTTATGGCTGAATTTGTTAGATAATCTAGCTTGAATGCTGTTTTGTTCAGCAATGTTTCCCCAGGGCCAACTTATGCTTTACACATGACAGGCACTAAGTAAAGGGCTTGTTAAATAAATAAGTGAATGAAGTGCACAAAAAATAAATTATATTCAATATCATTTCATCAGATCTAATTTACCTTAAAAAGTCAGCTAAAAACTTTGCTCTTTTCCACCATTATTTCTGAAGTTGCTCTTCATAACAAGAATGGGATACTATCTGAGAACTGCTGTTCTCGTAGAGGTAGGAGGACAATTCCAGTCCCTGCTCTACCCACCTCTGTGTCATCTTGGAATAGCCACTTCTGTTCTCTGAATTGGCCAGAGAGTTAACTGTCTTTCTGGAAGAAGCCAGGCTTAAGTCATCTCTTCCTCAGTCTTCTCACTTAGAAAGCAGATAAACTTTCACTGGGAAAAATGAAGATAATTCTAATAGCTATTCAATGACATAATATGAGGTCTTTTTAAAAATTATGAGTTTCGCCGAGACCGGTTTGGCTCAGTGGATAGAGCATCGGACTGCGGACTGAAGGGTCCCAGGTTCGATTCCTGCTCTCTGTGGCCATAGTCATCTTGGTTAGGGGTTAATTTGCATACTCGCTCCTGATTGGCTGGGAGGGTATGGCAGGTAGGCATAGCTTGTAGGTATAGGGAGTGATGGTTAATTTGCATGTTACTCCTTTATTAGATAGGAGATATATATATATATATAGATAGATAGATAGATAGATATAGATATATATATATATATATATATATATATAGATATATGCAACAAGCCCAACTCCTTGATTACAGAGAGGAAGGAAGAGGGAGAGAGAGATAGACACATCGTTGATGATGAAAGAGAATCATTGATCAGCTGCTTCTTGCATGACCCACACTGGGGATCGAGCCCACAATCCAAGCATTATCCCTGACCAGGAACTGAACTGTGACTTCCTGGTTCATAGGTCAATGCTTAACCACTGAGCCAGCCAGGAGTTAGGCTTTTATCAGAGTCATATTTGTTAACCACATGTATAAATTTACATTTTCTTGTAGTAACATTTTAAAAAATAAAAATTTTAACTTTTAAAAATGAATTTTAATATACTTTATTGAACCTGGTATACTCAAAATCATACAAATATACAAATTACTAGAGGCCTGGTGCATGAAATTTGTGCACAGGAGGGGCAGGAAGCGGAGTGTGGTCCCTCAGTCTAGCCTGCACCCACTACAATCTGGTATCCCTCCAGAGATGTCTGATTGCCTGTTTATACAGGCGGTTGGACATCCTTCTCACAATCCAGGACTGCTGGCTCCAAACTGCTCGCCTGCCTGCCTTCCTGATTGCCCCTAACTGCTTCTGCCTTCCAGCCTGATCACCCCCTAACCACTACCCTGCCAGCCTAATTGATGTCTAACTGCTCCCCTTCCAGCCTGTTTGCCCCCAGCTTCCCTCCTCTGCTGGCCTGGTCACCCCCAACTGCCCTTCCTTGCAGGCCTAGTTCCTCCCCTGCTGGCCTGATGACCCACAACTGCCCTCCCTTGCAGCCCTGAAACCTCCCACTGTCCTCCCCTGCTGGCCATCTTGTGGTGGCCATCTTGTGTCCACATGGGGGCCGCGTTTTTTATCACATGGGGGCAGCCCTCTTGTGTGTTGGAGTGATGGTCAATCTGTGTATTACTCTTTTATTAGAAAGGATAATATGAGCTATGCCTTTTCTTTTTTAAAAAAAAATCATTACTTGGAAAAACAGTTTTTTAAGCTCTTCTTCACTATAGAAAGCTGGCAAAAATGTGACATCCACAAGTTTTTTAAAAGTCATAAGTTTGATAGCAATGCTTATGTAGTTTCCTTTCCTTGAAAGTTATCAAAAATTGATATCAGTCCATAAATTTGTAATAATTAAAATCTCCTCTTCCTACAATTAGATTAAAATCTGTTCTACCCTAAATGAAGTCGTGCTTCTGGGAAATTTAGAAATTGTATCATGCTAACCAAATATTACTTAATTACATAAAATTCTTCTCATCTTCTACATTACATCCATTTACATAACCTATTCTGAGAAAGGTGTTTTAAGTAAGTTTTATTCAGTTGGCTTGAGCAAATAAAAATCAATTAGAAAGACCTCTTTATGGAAAAGAATGACTAATTCAAAAATGAAACCCAAGGAGCAAAGTATTAAAGGTGGGATTGTTGATTGTCTGTGACCCTGGTCTGCTCTTTGGAATATGGTTTCCCCCAACTCAACAATTCACATAGCATCATCATGAGTATGCCCTTCCCATATCTCAACGTATTACTATTTCTTTATATTTTGCCTTGAATACATTTCAAAAAACATGATTTTTTTAAAGCTGGAACTTGTTATCTTGAACAATTTTATCTGAGAAATCATAGGCTTTATGCACTATCATTAAAATAATAAGTATATGGTCATCCTCACATATCTACCACATTTTAGGACGAGCTTCTTTAGTTAAAAAAAAAAAAAGCTAAAATCTGCTAAAAAAGCTCTTGCTAATTGAAAAAAATAAGGTAGCAGAGTATCTTTACTTTCAGAAAATCAACTCTACATTTTTAAATCATTAGAAAATAGAAAGACCAACTAGCCATGTTATGCCTACAGACCTACTTGGGCAGGCGAGAACATACAAAGGGTTCTATGTCCTAAAGGGCAGTGAACTTGGAATCAAAATTTAAACATTGATGAAGCTGGAATTCTCTTAGTAAACAATTATTCAGTACAAGAGAAAAAATAAGTTGGGCTAATGGTTTGACTGAAGATGGCATGAAAGGAGGAAAAGATTAGGAGAAAATGCCCTACACATGGGTATACATAGCAAAGCAGCTTAAGAGATAGATCAAGTGTCTGACCCTTGAATGAAATACATAAAGTTCACCTAGATTCTTCTGGCAGGTGGTCAGATACAGATTTTAGACTTGGAGGCCTCATTAAGAGTTATTCTAATTGCTTTGGTTCTCAAACATTTTGGTTTTAATTCTCTTTACACTCTTAAAATTTATTTTGTTTTGCAAGTTATGTCATGTCTATAGATATGTATACTATACTGATAGTAAAATTAGAGTTTGAAATATTTACTAATTAATTAAAATAACATTAAATTCATTGCCTATTAACCTAAATAATAGGTTATCACTATATTTGCTGAAGCAAAAATTAGTGAAATGCCTGGCATAATTGTTATAGTATTGCAAGTCTCTTTCAGAGATTAAGAGAGGAGGGCTAGGTTTGCATATCATTTCCAGATTCAGTCTGCTATGATGTGCTGTTTTGGTTGAAGAGTGTGAAGAAAATGGGACCCCCAGAGATTGTTGTTGGAAAAGAGAGAAATGTAATGTACTTCCAGGAACATGTAGGTAGTTTTCTTTGATACTAAATAAAGGTTCAACCAGTGGCATTTTCTTAAATGTTAGTTGCAATGTAAAACTATAAACCACATCAATGAACTTTTTGTCTTCTATTACATTAAAACTTATTGCTATATCTCAGCTCTTTGAAAGAATTTTTTACCCATGCATGGTTAAAAAATGTATATCATATATTGGGCATATGAAAACATTAGTTCATTAAATTATACAAATATTCCAAATATTGAAACATTTCATTCCACAACATGAAAACAATTATGTTACTTAATATCACCATTGGTATCACAAAAGTCTCCAGGGCTTCGTAGTTCAAATTTTATCATCAGCAAAAAAATACTATAAGTTGGTTTATCTTGAAGTAACAAGCTTCCTCCATTTATTTTCTGAAAAACATCTACCAACTACCTAAGTTTGACTAATCAAACTTACTTACTTAGGTAGTAAGTAAAACATGTTCCATTAAAAAGTTCAGTTGTCGCCTGGCCAGTGTGCCTCTTTGGTTGAGCATCAACCTATAAACTATGAGGTCACTGTCTGATTCCCAGTCAGGGCACATGCCCAGGTTGTGGGTTTGATCACCAGTGTGTGGGTACAAGAGGCAGCCAATCAGTGATTCTCTCTCATCATTGATGTTTCTCTCTCTCTCTCTCCCTTCCTCTCTGAAATCAATAAAAATATATTTTTAAAAAGACCTTTTAAGAAAAAAAGTTCAGTTGACAACTCAGTCACACGAGCTCCCGTCCAGAAGACAACCACTGCCCTTTGTTATGTATTTGATGTTTACTTAGCATTTCATTATACAAAACTAGAGGCATGGTGCATGAAATTCAGGCATGGGGAGGAGTGTCGCTCAGCCCAGCCTGCACCCTCTCCAATCTGGGACCCCTTGAGGGATGTCCAACTGCTGGTGGGATCGGGCCTAAACAGGCAGTCAGACATCCCTCTCACAATCCAGGATTCCTGGCTCCCAACCACTTATTTGCCTGCTTGCCTGATTGTCCCTAACCACTTCTGCTTACCAACCTGATCACGCAACCACTCCCCTGCCAGTTTGATTTATGCCTAACTGCTCCACTGCCAGCCCAATTGCCCCTAATTGCCCTTCCCTGCCGGCCTGGTCATCCCCAACTGCCCTCCCCTGCTGGCCTGATCTCACCCCCAATTGCCCTTCCCTGCAGGCCTAGCCCCCCCTCAACTGCCCTTCACTGCTGGCCTGGTCACCCCCAAATGCCCCCCTGCCAGCCTGGTCACCCCAGACAGCCTGCTGTTCAGTCATTTTGTCATCCCTCACTAACCCCCCTGCTGGCCTGGTTGCCCCAAACAGCTTGCTGTTTGGTCATTACTGTTACTGTATGGCATCCCAGACAATTTGCATATTCCTCTACTATTAGTATAGACAAAGGCTATCATAGGACTTGGCAGTTAGATGCTATTCAGTGAGTGTTAATCCTGATCACTCTCTCCACAACTCAGTTTTTACATTATGAAAAGAAAAAGTTGGCTGATGCTTAATAGGGTCCAATTTGCTTCGTGATCTGGGACTCTGGTTACTGATATAAATGAGGCATTTTGGAGACAGGAAACTTAGGTTGTAGGAGATGTGTTTTCCTGGGGGTGTGAGGGAACACTACTGGGCTCACATAGCATATAACCAGTAGGAGGACTCCACAGTCCCTCTCAGTAGTGTTTACTGCTCTGAGGACTCACAGCAGACAAAGCCATCAGCCCTTTTGCTGAGTTGGCTGCCGCCAAACACAAAAGCAGTGAATCTGTGGGCGGGAGAAATGTAGGGGCATGTGAGGACATGTACCCCATTGAGACATTCCAGTTTAGAAAAAGAGAAGCCATTCCTACACAGACCTACTTCTTTCAAAGAGCAAGCAGCTGTGAAGTTGGGTGTGGAAGCCCAGAGAAGAGAAGATGTGCTGGGTCGGTCTCCTGGGCCTCTGAGAGACCAGGATGAAGGGACAATGACATACTTGACAACAAGCATGGGCAGCCGAGAATCCTGGAGGAGAAATAGAAAGGGGGCCATGCAAGACAAGGCTTCTGGGAAGAGCAAGGTCAATTCCATGGAGAGGGCACAGAGGACTAGACTTCAGAGGAAACTACTGCTGGGAGCTAGGGCATGTTGCATTTGTGTGGGAAGCAGATGGCAACAGAGTGAGCGAGGGCACCCTACGGCAGCAGGTACCCAAAGCCAAGCAGACCACAAGGTGATGCAGAGGCTGGGATTCCAAGTCTCTGTATCTCAGAGACTACCTTTTGGAAGACTGCCTCTTTGATTTTAAACATCCTATATAATAAAAGAGAAACATGCAAATTTGACCGTACCTTCATTCCTGATTGGCTATGCTACCAGCCAATCAGGAGCAGGGGCGAGGCAAAGTGGCACAAGCACCGGGCCCCGGGGGTGGAAGTGAAACGGTAGTGATGGTGAGCGCCCAGCCCCAGGGTGCTGTGAGGGGAAGTGGCAGCAGCAGCAGCAGTGGTTGCGGTGTCAGGGAGCACTGGCCCCCGGGTGCTGTGAAGTGGCAGTGAGAGCCCAGCCCCCGGGGCCGGGTGGTTGCAGGCAGCCAGGGCTGAACTGAGCAGTGTGATGGTTGGGCAGGCTGGGGGTGAGCCATCAGTTGGACATTCCCTGAGGGCTCCCAGTATGTAAGAGGGGGCAGGTTGGGTTGAGGGACCACCCATCCCCAGTGCACAAATTTTGTGCACCAGGCCCCTAGTTAACAATAAGAGACCAGAGAAGTTTTTACACGCTCCACTTCACTGAAACTCTTCATCTTTTTTTGATAATATTTTTAAAATTTTAATTGAGATTTTTTAGTTGTAAGAAGCTCTTTTAAAACTCTAAATATCTATTTCTAGTCATTCATATCCTAATGCTCAAAGCACCCCCACCGGCTCTATTCAAATGGAGATCTGGACTGGTTGTGAGGGCAGGGAAGAAGAGAAGCAGAATTCTAGAACTAGTTGGAAATCTTTGGAGGAAGGAGAGGATATCCAAAGGCAGGAGACTGAGGGGGGGAAAGCATTTTCCCTCCTTGGTAATTTTTGCACAAGGCAGATTAAGTATCTGTAAAGTTTAACATGAACACTTACTGTTCAAATTTCTGGAGCCCAAATGCATTCATCCATGTATTCATTCATTCAGTTATTAATTGAGCACCACTATGTATCAATTACTGTTCTAGGCATTGAAGATTCAACAGTGATTTAAAAAGCAGAAAATCTTCCCCTTTTGGAGCCACTATTCTAGTTGACTCTCAGCATGGCATGAGTTCATGTCCATTTCTTAGTGCGTAATAAAAGAACAGGTAAATTCTGACTCACAAGTTTCCCTGTAGTCAACACAGGAAAAATGTCTTCATGGGTCAAGTTTGGCCATGAAGGATGGCTAAATTTCTCTCTGGAAGGACAAGCACATTTAAAGAGCAGAGATACAATGTTACTTGGGGCCAAACCCTAGACAGGAAGAAAAATGGCCTCAGAAATTGTCTGGTATTTAAGTATTTTATTACAAGAATTTTTAATATAGTCTAGACTATTATCTTTTCAATAATATCATCTGCCACCCCATCCAGAATATTCCTGTAGTTTCAGAAAGCAAACAAACAACAAAATGTATGGCTTTCCTTGAGCAGAGATGACCGAAATGTCCAGTTTGAGGCCTGGGTAAGCTGTCTCATTACTGTATACTTCTGGCCTGTGCCCCAATGTCAAGTACAGTTAATAATGGTCCCCTTAAGATTTTCCACCACCAGGAACTCCTATTTTCCCCCCATGGATCTAAGTTTTGAATTGTCTTCTTCTTAAAGCTTAGCCTCCCCTCTACTCCCCTCGTACTTTTCCTAATCAAAGGGAGGGTACATTTTAAACTTCAGTCATCAGTACCTCTACATTGAACCCATATAACTCCAGGACCAATGTTTTAGTCTTAGGATAATAAAGACACAGCAAATACAAACCTGGATTCTGGAGCTGAATAGTAACCTAGGGTTTGAAGCCCAGCTCATCACTTAATAGTTGTGTGACATGAGTAATGAACTTACCCTACTAGGCATGGTTGTAAAGATAGGTGAGACAAATTAAAAAAAGATATATGCACATCTATTTATTGAAGCATCCTATCTAATAAAAGAGTAATATGAAAATTGACCATACCTCTGCTACACCTATCAGCCATGCCCACCAGCCATTTCCACCAGCCAATCAGGAGCAAATATGCAAATTAACTCCAATCAACATGGCTGCAGCCACAGAGAGAGCAGGAGGGAGGCTTGGGTTTCCCTGGCGATGGAAGAAGCCAAGCTTTCCGCACACCCTGGCCAGCATAGGCCTCCACTCAATGCAACAGTTTCAATTATAGAAGATAAAAATCCCAACAGAAATAGCTGCCACCATGAAGCGAGCAGGAGGGAGGCTTGGGTTTCGCCAGTGATGGAGGAAGCCAAGTTTTCTATATATCCTGGTAGTCCCAGGCCTTCACTCAAGAGTACAATGATAGAAGATAAAAATCCCAACAGAAATGGCTGCCACCATGAAGCGAGCAGAAGGCTTGGCTCCACTCCAGGCTACAAAGTTTTAATTGTAAAAGATAAATAAATTCCAGATACCAGAGCCTCAGCTTGGGTCACTGGGGGGTGTGGCCAGCCTGAAAACCACAACAGGCCCCTTGCCCAGGCCACCCCACGCCCCAAGGGAACCGCTACCCTGATCCAGGACACCCTTCAGGGCAAACCAGCCAGCCCCCCTTCCCCATGCACCAGGCTTCTATCCTATCTAATAAAAGAGTAATATGCAGATTGACCATCACTCTCACACACAACATGGCTGCCCTCATGTGGTCAAAGATCCTGCCCCCATGTGGACACAAGATGGCTGCCACAAGATGGCCAGCAGGGGAGGGCAGTTGCGAGGGACCAGGCCTACAAGGGAGAAAAGTTGTGGGCAATCAAGCCTGTAGGGGATGGCAGTTAGAGGTGACCAGGTCAGCAGAGGAGGGCAGTTGAGGGTGACCAGGCCTGCAGGGAAGGGCAATTGGGGGGGACCCAGGCCTACAGAGGAAGGCAGTTAGGGGCAATTGGGCTGGCAGGGGAGCAGTTAGGCATCAGTCAGGCTGGCAGGGGAGTGGTTAGGGGGTGATCAGGCAGGCAGGCAGGTGAACAGTTTGGAGCCAGCAGTCCTGGATTGTCAGAAGGATGTCTGAGGAGTCCCAGATTGGAATCAGTGCAGGCTGGGCTGAGGGATATCCCCCCTTGCATAAATTTCATGTACCGGGCCTCTAGTATAATTATAAAACAGGAGTGGAGAATAGCATTAGATGTGAAATGACTTCCAATACATATTATTAATTGAAAAACAATGAGTCAGAAAAATGAGTGTAAAATATAGTACCATTAATCTAAGAAAAAGGGAGAGAAAACCAAGGCCAGTTTGGCTCAGTGGATAGAGCATCAGCCTGCGGACTGGAAGGTCCCGGATTCGATTCTGGTCAAGGGCATGTACCTTGGCTGCGGGCACAATCCCGGTAGGGAGTGTGCAAGAGGCAGCTGATCGATGTTTCTCTTTCATCGATGTTTCTGACTTTCTATCCTTCTCCCTTCCTTTCTCTGTAAAAAAATCAATAAGATATATTTTTAAAAAAAGAAAGGGAGAGAAATATACACATGCACACACACACACATACACACGCACACATGCTTATATAGTTTACCTTTGAACAACACAGATTTGAATTGCGTGGCTCTACTTATATGGATAAAGCTTGGAGATGTATTTTCTCTTCCTTATGAGTTTCTTAATAACACTTTATTTTCTTTGTCTTAATTTATTATAAGAATACAGCCCATAATACATGTAACTTATAAAATGTGTGTTAATCTACTATTTATGTTATCAGTAAGGCTTCTGGTCACCAGCAGGCTGTTAGTAGTTAAGTTTTGAAGGGATCAAAAGTTATATGTGAATTTTCAACTGCTCAGAGATTTGGTATCCTATACCCCTGTGTTGTTCATGTATCAACTTTATTTTTAAAATGGGGAATAAGCCAAGCCTATATAATAAAAGCCTAATATACTAAGTGTCTGGTCATCTGGCCAGCTGTTCAACCAATCAAAGCTTAATATGCTCATGATATGCTACGCCACTCAACTGCTTGCTATGATGTGCACTGACCACTGGGAGCAGACAGTTGACTGATCAACCAGTCACTATGATGTGTACTAATCACCAGAGGCATACATTCAGACCGGTAGGTTAGCTTGCTGCTGGGGTCTGGACTGAGCGAGATGGCACACCCTGGAGACCTCCTGTATTCCCTTGGCCCTGATCATGTACTGGTGGGGTCTTTCAACTTGTGCCTCTTACAATCTAGGACCCCTTGGGATGTTGGAGAGCTGGTTTTGGCTCGATGGCCTGCGGAACCATACTGGTGCATAAATTTTTGCACGGGGTCTCTAGTGCTTAAAATAAAATGGTTTCTAGTTGAGATCTATAAATATCATTTCCCATGAAAACTGATGAGCTGATTCCCTATCCAAGACATGAAATATACACAAGGAACCCTGTCTTACCAGATATTAAGGAATCCATCAAAGACTTATGGAATCTTGTTAAAAGGACTAAAAAACCAGTTGGAGAAGGCTCACACTGGCCATAGGGGATTTGAGATTCAATAGAAATAATGACTACACAGCATGTGATGTCAAATATGTTTAAAGCACAACAGTACTAAAAAACAAAAGACAAAACAGAACAAAAAATGTAATTGGTCACCTTCCAAGGAGGCTAAGAAACCAACTCATTATTTTGATCATGTAAATAAAAAGTATCAAGTATTCTTTTTTTGTCTTTCTTGTATGAGCTCTAACTCAGAGTAAAAAAATAACTGATGGAGGAAACTTTCCCTTTAGGTACTTGTTCTAGCTGATACATAAAAAAAAATAGTGAAAAACTGTCACCCTGTAGTAACCCCCAATAAAATAATGCACTTAAGCAGTTGTTATTGAGAGCTATTAACATTCCCAAAAGGGAATTAGTCACTATGTGACTACTGATAGAAGTACAAATAGTACCTTCAAGGTATTCTGGTAAAAGAGTCAAATCTTAATGTGGTTGCCATTTTATGGAGAATGCAGAGGACCATGTGAAATAATACCCACAGGGAGCAATCAGAAAAAAAAAAAAAGAATATGGAAACTCTCTGAGAACAGGTATTTTCTACAAAATGTTGGAGGCAAAACCAAATAGGTAAACAAACAAAAAACAAAGCAAAACAAAAATGCTGTATCAGTCAACTACAATGTAATTTCCTCTTTTGGAATCTTATTTCAATGAGCAAACTACAAAATATGTGTGAGACTTTCAGGGAAGTTGAAAACTGACTCGATAGTTGATATTAGGAGATATTAGGGGAGATAGTAATATGTCAAATATAGTAATGGTACTATCGGTTATATTTAAAAACAGGTCCTTGTATTTTAAGATTCATACTAAAATATTTATGGATACATTAATATGTCTGGAATTTCCATTTATATACTTCAGAAGGGAAGCCTGGGGAGTAGAAATGACCATGAAGTAACAATTAACAAGACAGGTGTTGGGAACATGACGGTGTATTACACTAACCTCTCTACATATATATACCTTTGATATTTTCATAACTTGGAAACCGGTTTCTGTTTTTTAAGTTAGTGTGTGATCTAACTCTGGTGGTTGGGGCAGAGGCAGGGAATGTATATGACCAGGGTTAGTTAAAGCAATTTAACTTCTTCACCATGATGTGGTTGAGGCCCAGCCTCCTACCATCATGAGTTTCATTTGCTTATACTGTTCTTTGAACATTTTTGAAAAACTGGATTTTAAAATGTCATATACCTTGAGCCTTGCTTTTGCTATCCAACAATTTTTTCTGGTTGATAGCAAGGTAGTCTTCTTAAAGAACTGCAGCATCCACCCAGTTCCTAATGGGGAGATCTCTGGCCATTCCCCAAACTAATAAAAACCTAAGAAAAGAACGCAATGTGCTGCCATCAGAGGCCTGTCAGCTTTCACTTCCCTTCCCTGCCTACATTAAGGTCATGACAATAAGACAAGCACAAGTAGGAAAAGTGGCTGGATCAACACTTCTGCTTTACTCCTCATTGGCCACATTACAAGGTAAAAACAAAGACAAGCTTCTCCTCAATGTAAGATTATGAGGAAAATGCCCTAACTGGTTTGGCTCAGTGGATAGAGCATGAGCCTGTGAACTGAAGGGTCCCAGGTTGAATTCCAGTCAAGGGCATGTACCTTGGTTGCGGGCACATCCTCAGTTGGGGGTATGCAGGAGGCAGCTGATTGATGTTTCTAACTCTCTATTCTCCCTTCCTCTCTGTAAAAAATCAATAGAACATATTTTTTAAAAGATTATGAGGAAAATATTTGAAATATGGCTAATAGTCACCAACACTGAACATGTCTTACCTTGAATACTGTCTTGAGACATATGCTAATGAGGGTTTGAAGCCATCACACCAGTAAGCCACATAAATACTAAACAGCTAGCACATAAACTTTTTTTTTTTTACTTCAGTGTACAGAGAGCAATTTGAAAGCAGAACTGTTTTTGGAAATGATTATTTTATTGTGTGATATCAGGGTGAGTCCATGTACTTGATATACCTATAAAATCTCTTTAAAATGTTGGAAACAATGTTAAAACTGATTAGTCAGCTTTTAGAAGTTCTGAAAGAGTATTAGTAAGTTTTGCCAAAATTCTTAAAAGATATAAAGATCCAATATTTACTGCATAACAATAGATTGTCATCAGGGAAGACAGCAAGTTACTAGCTGGATTTCAAAAACCTCTGCATAACAGATAGGTGGAGCTGAAACACCCAAAAAGTGCAGCCAGTGCCACCTACCTCCCATTTGGACCTAAAGACCTTTCTAAAGCACCTATTTCAGTCATGGTCAAGTAATGAAAATCTCAAAACTGGGCCTTGATATATATACTAGAGGCCTGGTGCACGAAATTCGTGCACAGGAGCCGGGGCATGTCCCTTATCCCAGCCTGAACCCTCTCCAATCTGGGACCCCTCGAGGGATGTTGACTGCCTGTTTAGGCCCGATCCCAGTTGGATTGGGCCTAAATGGGCAGTCAGAAATCCTTCTCACAATCCAGAACTGTTGGCTCCAAACTGCTCACCTGCCTGCCTCCCTGATTGCCCCTAACCACTTCTGCCTGCCAGCCTGATCACCCCCTAACCACTACCCTGCCAGCCTAATTGATGTCTAACTGCTCTCCTGCCAGCCTGTTTGCCCCCAACTTACCTCCTCTGCCAGCCTGGTCACCCCTACCTGCCCTTGCCTGCAGGCTTGGTCATCCCCAACTGCCCTCCCTTGCAGGCCTGGTCCCTCCCAACTGTTGCTCCCCCCCACCCTGCTGGCCTCATTGCTCACAACTGCCCTCTCTTGCAGGGCCTGGAACCTCCCAACGGCCCTCCTTTGCTGGCCATCTTGTGTCCACATGGGGGCAGCCCTCTTGTGTGTTGGAGTGATGTTCAATCTGCAAATTACTGTTTTATTAGATAGGATAGAGGCCTGGTGCATAGGTGGGGACCAGCTGGTTTGCCCTGAAGAGTATCCCAGATCAGGGTAGGGGTACCCTTGGGGTGAGGGGTGGCTTGGGTGAAGGGCCTGTGGAGGTTTGCAGGCTGGCCATGCCCCCCAGCGACCCAAGCAGAGGCCCTGGGATCTGGGATTAATTTATGTCTACAATTGAAACTTTGTAGCCTAGAGTGGAGGCCTAGGCCGGCAATGGCAGGCAGAAAACTTGGCTTCCTCCATTGCCAGGGAAACCCAAGCCTCTGTTCTCTCCAGCTCAGTGGCTGCTACCATTTCTATATCTTTTATAACTGCAACTTTGTAGCATTGAGTGGAGGCCTAGGCAGGCAACAGCAGGAGGAAAGCTTGGCTTCCTCTGTTGCCAGGGAAATCCAAGCCTTCCCCCTGCTCTCAGTGGTGGCAGCCATCTTGGTTGGGGTTTATTTGCATAATCTGCTCCTGATTGGCTGTGGGTGTGGCTGTGGGTGTGGCTTGTGGGTGTAGCAAAGGTACAGTCAAATTTGCATATTACTCTTTTATTAGATAGAATTATTGTGTTCATAGTATATTAGTATAGATTTAGTTATAAATAATTATAAAGAGGGGGTGTCCTCAAAAAGTTTTATTGATGGGATGTGTGTTCAAAAATATTTGAAGACCAAGAATATTAAGGGTCTTCATTTTGGAGTCAGATTGTTTGAGTTTGAACTCTAGATTTATTGCTCACTAGCTCTGTGGCCTTAGGACAAGAACTTGGCTTCTCTAATTCTCAGTTTGTTGGTCTGTAAAATAGATATATTAATAGTGTTTTCATTGTAAGTGCTGCAAAGGCTAAAGGAGGTATGAAGTTGTAGCTCTGGCACAATGGTAGGTAAACCAAAATATTAGGCACTATCATCATCATCATCATCATCATCATCACCATCGTTATTATCCCTGTCATTGCCATCACGATACAATCCAGCTGTTTAATCACTGATATTCATGCAATGTCCTAAATAATAAAATTCAAGTAGCCTCCAGTGCATCTTTGGGGGATCCTCACAGTTGTGTAAGAAACTCCATAACTTATTTTGGCAATTTTATTCAAGGCATGGGTAGTTTGAATGGTATGGTTTGTCCACACACATTCAACTCTGAAATAACTGAAGGGCAGAGCACACAATATCTTTCCTTACTAGTTATCTTCTTTCATTTGTTTTCAAATTTAAAAAAAAAAAGAGGCTCTTGGGAGAAATGAGATAAGGTACAGTGCCAGCATCTGTCACCCCACTTTCTTTCTCCAGCTTCCTCTCAGACTCTGCATGTACAGCTGCACGATGCAGCATCTGTATCCCTAGGTTTCCTCAGGTGAGAAGAGAGTTAAGAGGAAGTTGAGATAAGCATGCACTTTATTGTATGGATACCCAGGAAGTTGGTGACTCATGGAAAGTTACTCATTTCTCAATGTCTGCTTCACTAGGATTCATGCCTTCAATCCATATGTTTTAAAGACCCATGAGAACGGCCTGGGTGACCCAAAGAGCTGCGTGTTATCCTTCTGCAAAGCTACCACATGTGCATGCGGTCCAGATCTAGCTCCTGAGTCAGTGGCAGGCCTTGTTGGTAGAGCCTTTCCCACGGCCAGGCCTCGTCTAAGTCACGAGGTTATCACTGTGCTCACCAGCACGACTTGTTTATTTGAATAATCTGCTGTCTTACTGCTGCGCCTGCTCAACCAGAAAGCTAATGATTGCAGGCAAAATAACCTCTTCTTGTAAAGAAAAGCAGGATTTCATGCAGACATTTTTCTAAGAAAACTTAGAAGATAAATTCCACTGAACTTCAAGTTTGAAAAGCTAGTCGTTTAGGATATTTTCCACTGAACTTAAATAGGACTGCAGATAGGGAACAGAGCTGAAATTGTAATATTCATCTGATCGGGCTACATATTCAATCCTGATGCTTTGGAAGTCATTTCAATGATCAGAAACAATGTTCTCACTGATTTCTGCTGAGAGCAGAGACCAGCTTCTGGATGGTTGGTGTTGTGGGGCAGCATGTGTTGGTTAACACGCAGGTTATGGCTCCATATAGAACTGATAGAACCGTACAATTCCCAGCTATGTGATCTTGGTCAAATTAATAAGTTCTCTCAGCTTCTGGGAATAACAGCACCTACATGGTGATGGTTGTGAGAAACTATATAGATGCTCACTGTCTGGCCAAAAATAAGTGCTCATTTTATGCAAGTTTTCATCAGCATCATGATGATCATGATCATCACCAGCACATTAGTATGATATCATCGAGACAACTGGAAATTTGAAATAGGAATAGAGACACTTTGGTTAAGGTTCCAGTTCCAACATTTTTCTGGATTCCTGGCATGCCAGAAGCATTTGTTATGCAGCTTTGAGTCCCATTTTCTCCAAGTGGAAAATGGGCTCAATAAAATTTGCCAAGATTTCCCCAAGTGGTTGGCTCAGCAAAACTTAACCTATTAATTTGTTAGAATTTGGAAACCAGTCAAGTCCATTCCATTCTCCAGTGCTGCTAGGGAGGCAGCTCTGGTATCAGCAGCCACCATTTCCTGGATGTGACTCGGAGCTAGACTTGGTGTTAAGAGCTTTATGTGTCCTGTCTCATGGGCTGTTCCTGACAACCTGAGAAGTAGGCACTGCTATGATAACTGAGGTAACCAAGACACAAAACCAGGAGAGAAGACTCCAAGTTCCAAACAAAAGCCAATGTTTTTAATAAGCCCATTATATCCACCCTCTAAAGGGGGAGGACCATGGGAGGCCAACCAGCAGATACTCTACAAAGCACCATATTGGAGATAGCATGATTGTTATCATTTCCTTGTTTTTTATAAACTCAATAGTATGTTGCTCGAGCTCATTTGCCCCAAGGGTTGTATTCTTTGAACCTGAGCAGACATCCAGTGACAGCAAGAAAAATATGCTGGCTACTATGAAAGAGGCTTCTAAAAAACAAAAACAAAATAAAAGACAACAACCAGCTTAATGTGTTTTAGAGATACTCAACAAAGAAAGCAATCCACATCTTCACTAATAAAAGAGAAAGATGCAAATTGATCATATCTTTGCGATGTCCACCAGCCAAACAGGAATAAGTATGCAAATTAATCCAACAAACATGGCATGCTAATTTACATACACAGGCTCTGAGCGGCCCGGGGCAGGGTGGGACGCTTGCATCATCGCCATGGTGATGACACAGTCGTTCTGCACTGCTCCAGGCCTCTGGGTAGTGTGGGAAGGTGGAAAGGCGGCTCTGGGCCAGAGTGAAAAGGTGGCTTTGGCCAGAGCGCAGATGCTGCCGGCAGTTAGGGAAAGAAAAGCCCATTCTTGCACGAATCTTCATGCATTGGGCCTCTAGTAACAAATAAAATAGGTTCCTTGAGGTAGGCATTCAAATGGACACTTTCACTGTCATTACAATATTATCCTATATAATAAAGAAGTAATATGCAAATTGACCATCATTCCAACACACAAGATGGCTGCCCCCATGTGGACATAGATGGACACCACAAGATAGCCAGCAGGGGAGGACAGCTGGGGGGACCCAGGCCTGCAGAGGAGGATATTGGGGGGCAACCAGGCCAACCAGGGAGGATAGTTAGGGGCAACCAGACTGGAAGGGAAGGGCAGTTAGGGGCAATCAGGCTGGCAGGGGAGGAGTTAGGCGTTAATCAGGCTGGCAGGGAGTGGTTAGGGAATGATCAGGCTGACAGGCAGAAGCAGTTAGGGACAATCAGGTAGGCAGACAGGCAGGTGAGTGATTGGGAGCCAGCAGATCTGGATTGTGAGAGAGATATCCGATTGCCCAATTAGTCCCGATCCTGGTGGGTCTAATCAGGCAGTCGGACATCCCTTGAGGGGTCCAAGATTGGAGAGGGTGCAGGCTGGGCTGAGGGACACCACACCCCCATGCACAAATTTTGTGCATTGGGCCTCCAGTCTATACTAATAAAAGGGTAATATGCTAATTAGACTGGATAGATCGAAAGTCTTCCAGACGTCCTTCCTGAGAAAGCCAGGGGGCATGGTTGGCCTGCAAACCACCTGTGGCCCCTTGCCCAGGTCGGCCCTACCCCCCAATGGGTACTCCCACCCCAATCAGGAGTGTGGCTGGCCTGCAAACTGCTGATGGCCCCTCACCCAATCTGGCCCCACCCCCCAGTAGGGACCCCCAACCCTGATCGGAGACAGGGCCAGCCTGCAAACCTCGTGGCCCCATGCCCCAGCTAGCTCCGCCCCCAAGTAGGGTCCCCATCCCACCCCAGTCTGGGACCTCCTTCAGGGCAGGCCAGCAGGCCCTTACCTGTGCACCTGACCTCTATCCTATATAATAACAGGGAAATATGCAAATTGACCCTAATGGCAGAATGACCAGAATAACCACTGGACCAGTCACTATGAGGCACACTGACCACCTCATGATCCCTTTCCCTGGCCAGCAAGCTCCAATTGCCTGATGGCCACCGTGGTGGGGCTGAGGCCAGTGAATGGGTGGGAACAGCCTACTTCTCTGTCTCTTTCCCTGACCATCAGGCACTAACCACCCAATTGCGGAGGGGGAACTGACGGGGGGGCAGGGTTGGCTGTAGGCAGCTGGGGAAGATGGCTCTGATCACAAGCCAGGTGTAGGAACTGTACCTGTGCATAAATTTCATGCTCCAGGCCTCTACTATCCTTTTATCTAATAAAAGAGTAATATGTAAATTGACCATACTTTCAATCAAGCCACGCCCACAGACATACCCACCAGCCAATCAGGAGCAAATTATGCCAAAAAAACTCAACCAAGATGGGGGCCACCACTGAGAGCAGGAGGGAGGCTTGGGTTTCCCTGGCAATGAAGGAAGCCAAGCTTTTCGCCAGTCCTTGACAGCCTAGGCCTCCACTCAATGCTACAAAGTTTCAATTATAGAAGATACATAATCCCAAAAGAAATGGTGGCAGCCACAGAGCTGGAGAGAGAAGAGACTAGGGTTGCTGGGGCAATGGAGGAAGCCAAATTTCTGTAGCCCTAGCCTAGGCCTCCACTCCAGGCTACAAAGTTTCAAACAGAAATGGCTGTCGCCATGGAGCTAGCAGAAGGCTTGGCTCTGCTCCAGGTACAAAGTTTCAATTGTAGAACATAAATTAATCCCAGATCCCAGAGCCTCTGCTTGGGTCGCTGGGGGTGTAGCCAGCCTGCAAACCACCATAGGCCCCTTGCTCAGGCCACCCCACACTCCAAGGGAATCCCCATCCTTATCCAGGACACCCTGCAGGGCAAACCAGCTGGTCCACACCCATGCACCAGGCCTCTATCCTATTAATAAAAGAGTAATATGCAGATTGACCATCACTCCAACACACAAGAGGCTGCTATGTGGTCAAAGATCCTGCCCCCATGTGGACACAAGATGGCCAGCAGGGGACAACTGTGGGAGGCTCCAGGCCTGCAAGGGAGGGCAGTTGGGGTCGAGCAAGCCTGTAGGGGAGGGCAGTTAGGGGTGACCAGGCCAGCAGAGGAGGGAAGTTGGAGGCAAACAGGCTGGCAGGGGAGCAGTTAGACATCAATTAGGCTGGCAGGGTAGTGGTTAGGGGGTGATCAGGCTGGCAGGCAGAAGGGGTTAGGGGCAATCAGGGAGGCAGGCAGGTGAGCAGTTTGGAGCTAGCAGTCCTGGGTTATAAGAAGGATGTCCAACTTCCCATTTAGGCCCGATCCTATTGGAAGGATCGAACATCCTAAATGGGCAGTCGAACATCCCTCAAGTGGTCCCAGATGGGAAAGGGTGCAGGCTGGGCTGAGGGAGACCCCCCTCCCAATGCATGAATTTTATGCACCGGGCTTCTAGTGAGAGTATAAAAGAGATAGGTTGGAGTTTTTGAGAAGTTTTATGTTTATTCTCAGACATAATTCCAAGTAAACTTATAAAAATGTTTCCACGCACTGAGAATGTGTGCACTATGAGAAGAATTATAACAACTTTAAAGAAAGTAATCATTGTAATTAACATTTATGAAGCATCATTATATGCCAGGCTCTGGCCTAATAATTATTTATTGAGATTCCACTATGTTTTAGACACTATTCTGAACTCTGTAGACAGGGTCTTGAATAAAATAGCCACAGTTCATATGTTCAAAAATTTACTTTAATATTTTATTGGATACACAAGTATAAGCTTTTGGGAGGGAAATTTGAAAACTTTCACTGAAGGCTTAATATCTTTTTTTAAATTTTGAATGAACAATTCTAATTTTACAGATTTATCCTACAGTTATATCAATATATCCAAAGTTATATCAATGTTTCCTATGGTCATACTCATCACAAGGTTGTTTATGATAAACAAAAGGAAATATTTGTGATTCAAATGGATACATTTTGATATTACCATACAATGAAATATTACGTCAGCCACTGCAAAAGACTTAGAATCTTATAAAATTACTTGATAAAATGATGATAATGAAAAAGAGTACATGATTTATTTTTATAAATCACACTGAAAAATAAAAAGGCTACATAACCATCACATTTATAGTAGTACTTCTGAATAGCTTTGCTATAGGTAATTTAATTTTTCTTATTCTATTTCCTAAATTCCTATAATGAATAGTACCACTGACACAAAAAGAAATTACTTTACAAATATCATAGCCCTATTCATTTTCATTCCAGACAATCTGTTTCTGATTCCAATGTCTCCATGTATATATTTGACAGAATGCAAAGAAACAGAAGTAAAAGCATTATTTTCACTGCTCACTATGTCATTCAGAGAAGTTGGTGGTGGTGGGGGCGGGAGGGTATGAGGTGGAGAGGTGGTGGAGAGGTGGTGGGAGGTGGGGGGGGTGACTTGATTCATAGCACTGTGTACCTAAGAGCAGCTCTATCCAGCCCTAAGTACAAATTCCATCTCCTATTTGAGCCTTTGTTTACCCGCCTGCAAAGTGGCAGGACTGGACAAAATAATTTTTAAGGAAATTGTTGATGATCAAATGATTTCCTTACTCTGTTTGGCAATGACATGGCCTTTAGACCCTTCAGCACCCACGTCAGTTCAGTCCCTGACACAGCTGTGTGTGGGGAAAAATCATAGTTGTGACTAGAAAGCACGAATGAGTGCTGTGTTTGCAGATGCACCTCGTGGTTCTGATTCCAATGATAACATGTTGCTTTTGGAGTCAGGGAAATCCTGTGTTTGCCTGTTTTAAAAACAGTGACTTATTTCTCAAGCACATGTACTGAATCCCAAACAAATTAAAAATAAATATATTTATCAGTACCCTTTGGGCAATATTCAATAACCTAAGAGATGATGAGGAAAGATACCCTTTTGCAGGCCAAAGAACTAAGGTAAGAATGTACTGGGGATTCTCATAAGTGATTCTTTTTCTATAGTAACTGCATCTTCCTCATCAGCACAGTCCAATTGATATGCTGATGGCAGTGCGAACCTGTCTGGCTAACATGAGGACAAGAGTCACATGTGGCCATTTAGCACTTGAAATGTGACTAGTGTGAATGAAAAACTGAATTTCAATTGATTTAACTCTAAATAGCTACCTGGGGCTACTTTGCACCTGTCAATATGTACTTCTTAATCCCTTCACCTTTAGGGGTATAAAGTATAGCAAAGGGAATCCTATATAATAAAAGGTTAATATGCAAATTGACCGAATGGTGGAACGACTGGTCACTATGATATGCAACGGCCACTGCCTGAGGCTCAATGCAGGAGTTGCCTCCTTGTGGTCAGTAGACTCCCACAAGGGGAGCACCCCTCGGCCAGAAGCCAGGATCATGGCTGACAAGTGCAGGGGTGGTGGCAGGAGCCTATCCCGCCTCTGTGGCAGTGCTAAGGATGTCCGACTGCCAGCTTAGGCCCACTCCCTGAATTGGCAGTTGGACATAACTTGAGGGCTCCTGCACTGCAAGAAGATGCAGGCCAGGCTGAGTGGATTCCCCCTCCCCTGCCCAGTGCACAAATTTTATTGCACTGGGCCTCTAGTATAGTCAATAATCCTATCTAATAAAGAGATAATATGCTAATTGACCATCACCCTCTCACAAAGTTGGTGGCACACACAGCCATAAGGTGGCGGTGCCTAGTCCCCTCAGCCCCAATGGGACAGCAGGTGCACAGCACAGCAGTTCCGGCCACTCCGCACACCTACCTCCGGAGTACCCCAGTCCTCTCAGCCTCTTAGCCACTCAGGACCAGCCTGAGGCACAGGCAAGACTCAGATGGCAGCTTCCCAGTTGCCCAGGACTGCCTGAGGCTCAGGTAACCAGTGGTAGCAGCAGAGGTATGATGGGACCTTTGCCTTCCTCTGATTGCTGGGTTTCCTCCTGCCCCTGAGGGCTCCTGGACAGTGAAAGGGGGCAGGCTGGGCTGAAGGACTACCCCTCCAGTGCATGAATTTTCATGTATACAGGCCTCTAGTATTGTAATAAACATGTGGGTACTAGCCTTATGTGGGATCACATTGTAAGTTATATAAATGTTTAACCATTATGCTGTACACCTGAAACTCATATAATATTGAATGTCACTATAATTTAAAACAACTTAATTTTTTAAAAAAAATAACTAGGAACATGTGGTTTCCTCATTGACAGCTCAGGTTAGAGCTTTGCAATGAGAAGTGTGTGGTCCATAGACCAGCAGCAGCAATTACCTGGGGGCTTGTTAGAAAGGCAGAATATCATTCCCTGCCTGGAGCCTACTGATCCAGAATCCCCAGGTAATTCACATGCAAAATAACACATGAGAGGCACAACTCTCATGGCTGTTGAACTTCCCATTATGCTCCATCAGTTAATCAAGCAACCAACTGATCTTTCAATGAGTCAGCTAACTAGAACTGCTCTCTTATCAGATACCAGCATCTGTCCATGGTACCAGGCACTAGATTAGGCACAGCAGGGAAAATAAAGAAGGTATCAATCATAGGCATTGGGCAGTAGAGCATGAAGATAGGAGCATGAGAGTGAGTCAAAGCGTTCTCCCAACACCCCTGTCTAAATATGTACCATGAGCAAGTAATTTTACTTCTCCAAGAGTCCCTCCCCACCTTTTAAACAGAAACCATTTGTGAAGATTGAGATAATGCACATTAAGTGCTTAGAACATGTCTAGCACATAGCAAGCTGCTGTTTTACTTATTAACGCTCTTAGAACGCAGCTGCCAGAGCTCTGAAAACCAGTTGTTCAGATGGTCCCTGCTGCAGACGAGAGCCCATGCTGAGAGGATGCTACCTTCTCAAGGAATGTCATTCTCACCAAATCAGCATGTAGGAAGAGGTAGAGCCTATGGGCATAGATATGTTTTTCATTAAGGAAAATAGCACAAGGTAACCAATGTATTGGAATAATAGTGTATTGTTTATTTTTAAAGGCCATATCCTCTGCCATAAGACCAATCAAAACACGTAGCCATTCATCTACTTAGCAGATATTTTGATAACCTAATTCGAGGAGTTAGTAGAGATTTAGAACATGGATTCTGGACCCAAGCTACCCACTCTGCCACCTAATAGGAAAATTTTCTCTTCACCTGTAAAATGGAAATAATAGTAATATCAACCTCACAGCGATATGTAAAAATTAAGTGAATTGATACATTTATAGTACTCAGTGACTGAGTGTCAGGTACTTAGTAGCTCAGTAAATACAATCTAGAAAGACACTGCTGTCAAATAAAATAAAAATGTACGTATATACATGCACCTTTAAAAAACTCAGCCAAGTGAAGAAAAAAAGAACTGACTAAAGGTTATCAGCCTAAAAAGTGTTTGGAAGTAGTCTTTTCCTTACAAGTTAGTCCTGCCCCAGTTTTACTCAGCTTTCAAACTAAACGTGGCAAGTACTTGTGGACCCCAAGTGACCGAAAGCAATTTTGTAGTGCAGATTACAGCATCACAACTTATATGATTTCTCAGAACAAGGACATTACTCGGTAGCTTTTCTTCCTGGTATCTTTGGCAGCCAATGTTTCTGTTAGAGTTAGAGTCAAGTTATCTATGTGAGGCAGGGTTCCATTGGTGTTGTCCATAACCAAGTCTTTTTGGAAAGCATCCAACACAGCTGCATATGCAAAATCAGGTTTAGTGGTGCTACCAAATGTATCCATGAACTGTTAAACATTGTGGAAGAGGTTGGAAAAACAAACTCAGCATTTGAGCTAATATATACAGCACGCCATCCGACTGGACATCCTTTCTCCTTTCCAGCATGACTATTAACCCAGAACACAGACATTTTGACACAAACCACTGCTAGAAAGTGATTGCTCCACATAACTGGGTCCGTTCCTCTGATGCACCCTGATCTTCACTACATAAAACTTGGTTCTCTCACACTGGGAATAGTTTGTCTGGCTTTTAACCAGATTATCTGAAATTTCAATTGATATGTTTATGGATATCCAATTCTCAAAGAAAATTAAAGGAAACATGGAAACGATCCTGAACATGAATGTGTGTGTGTGGGGGGGTGCATAATATATATATATATATATATATATATATATATATATAAACACACACACACACACACACACACACACACACACACACACACGAGTGTGTTTGATGACTTTCTTCCTCAGAATCAATATTATAGGGGGATCCAAAATGGCAAAGTAGGTTAATGTGGTACTCACATCCTCCCACAACTGCATCAAAATTACAACTAAATTATAGAACAACTATCATTCAGAACTGCCTGAAATCTGGCTGAATGGAATCCCTACAATTAGAGAATTAAAGAAAAAAGCACATTGATACTGGTAGGAGGGGCAGAGACCTAGAAGGGGCTAGTCTGAAACTCACACATGTTCGTGTTTTTAATAGGGAGGGACATCTCAGCTATGGAGGTTTCCCTGAGGAGCGAGGGGTCCCAGCCCCACAAGAGACTGCTCAGCCAGTTCCAGTGCTTGGAAGAGAAATCCTCATAACTTCAGGCTGTAAAACCCAGTGGGGATTGTAGCTGAGTGACAGGGAGGCTGTTGGAGACCCAGGCAGATCCTCTTAAAGGCCCAGTGCATGGATTTACTCAAACACTCCCTCTCAGCTCCAGTGCTAGGGCAGTAGCTTGAAAGGAAACAAGGACATATGGGGAGAAACTAAATTGTCTGGCATCAGAGCAAGAACTCATGGACAGCTTTCTCTCAGACATAAGTGCTGATCCTCAGAGCTGATCCCATCTGACCCAATTTGCACCCCCACCCAAGCTGTTTGCAGGGTCTTTTTCATATGAATGGCCTGTTCTGGCTCAGGCTTCAGACTTCCCTAAAATCTCTCAAACAAGTGGCACTGAACTCAGTGTGCCCCATATCTCTTGATAAGTGGACCAGACCTGACGCTATCAGTAGCTTGCCATGTTTCACATCCTGGCCATTTCTGGGAACTCCCTAGCACAAGACAAGCAGCAACCAATCAGCCAATTTCTTAGAAATTTATTTAATTAGTAGGTGATTACTAAAACTAAATTAATGGGGACCAGTGTTTTTCTATCTATGTTTTGTTGATTCAAAGAATTTCTTTTAACAATTTTTTCATTCCAACACTAGAGGCCCGGTACACAAATTCATGCACAGGTGGAGTCTCTCAGAGTGGCCAGAGACCAGGGCTGATCAGGACCATCTCATCCAGTACTAATCAGGGCTGATCAGGGCTGGCCAGCTGGGGGGAGGGACCATGGGAGGTTGGCCAGCTGTAGGAGATTGGTTGTGGGAGCACACTGACCACCAGAGAGCAGCTCCTGCATTGAGTGTATGCACCCTAGTGGTCAGTGGTGTCATAGCGACTGGTCCACTGGTTGTTTGGTCCCTGTTGTAACAGTCACTTAGGCTTTTATATATATAGATTTCCCTACATTTACTCAAATTTTACTTTTTCTCTGCAGCAGTAACATGGACAAGTTTATTAAGTAGTCTAGCCTAATGTCAAATATGCTGATGCAGAGTGGTTATAAAACATTTTTGCAGGCCATTTAAATTCAGTCAGAAATGGTTTCTAGTCAGAGTGAAATCATATCTTAGTTTCAGAAAATGATGCCAGTATAAAAAAAGAGTTGCCATTATATCCATGCCTAAACTATGCTATAGGTCTTCTGCAGAAAAAGATGTAATGACTTTTAAACACAGCATTTGTTTTCTTATATAACTCCTCCTTGGACTTCATCACCCCTTTTCTTAATTTGACCAAATTGCAAACTGCTGATCTTCAGGAGCTAAAGGAAAGAAAGCTTTGAGGTTGTTTCTTAAAAATCCAAAGAACTTAACAACTCCCTGAAGATTTCACTCTCCTGAACAGAACCCACTCTAGCGCTTCTGCAGGGGTGGAGAAACTTTTTTTCTTCCAAGGGCCATTTGGATACCTATAACATTGTTTATAGGCCATATAAGATTATCAGCTTAAAAACTGGTCTGCTATATTTAGTCAAACATTTAATTAACTCACCCCTAATGCCTTCACAGGGCCTAATGGGAACAAATATCTCACACAAACTAGACAGTCTATAAGAGATTGCTGAATGGATGAATGAATGAATGAATGATTTGATGTGGCCTTAAAATTTTAGAATCACCATGCACTGATAGAGAATTCACTGCCTTTAGAACCGTGATGGTGAACCTATGACATGTGTGTCAGCACTGATACGCATAGCCATTTTCGATGACTTGAGGTCGCATGTGGTCACATACAGAGAAGTATGGGGCTGCATGCTGAGAAGGATGTTTCATCCTTGGCTACTGGATGGCCAGGTGCAGTAGCCGAGGATGAAACATTTACTGTAGTGTAGTGTAGACACTCTGTGCCAGAGGTCTGTAGGCCAAAACAACAGAACTCTGGCACAGAGCGTCTACTTCTGGGACTTCCAGTTAGGCCATTAGGGGATCTTTGACCACATTTCCAGTCAGTGGAGCAGGGAGCAGTGGAATGCCACAGGGGACATATCTCGGGGCCCTGTGATCACCATTACCAGCAACCATATAACCTCAGCAACCATCATCCAATCTACTGTTCTGGGGTGTCGTGGATTTCTAATTGACCATCATTACTGACATAAGTGAGGGGGAGTCTGGAAGAGATGAGGGCCTGTGCTATGGGTGCCGTTTCCCACCATTAGAAATAGCGGCAGCCAACTTACCTTATATAAGGAACACCATTTTGCAGGATAGTGCAGACTCCATTTCACCATTACTATTGTGCATCCTTATTAACCCCTATTTCTGCTTATTAACCCTGCCCTTTCCTAAAACACAGTTACATGTGCCATCTTGTGGTCAGGTAGGCTACTTAACCCCTAATTGCCTGCAGGGCTAATAGGCTATTTATGATTCTATCTTCTGTTACCACCCACCTGATGGAGAACACAAAAAAATAAAAAACCAAGGTTAAGTAAAGGAAGTGGTAATAGTGGTAGCCAACCCTCTCAAGAGACATGGACCAAGATGTATGGCATTATAGAAAAAATGGCAGATCATTTTGTGTTCTATGTATTGAAAAGGTAGTAAGCAGAACGTGGAATATAAATAGACATTTTGAAACTAATCATTCGCAGCTCTTGAAAAAAAGTGAGGACGAAAGGGAGGAATACATTTCCAGGCAGCTATGCCTTTATAAGAGCCAATCTAATTCCATCCTTACATTTATAAAAGGCTCTACAAATTTAACATCTGTAAGTCTGAGCATTGCTCACTCCATAGCTCAGCATGGAAAAGCACTCAGTGAGGGAGAATTTATTAAAGAAACTCTCCTAAGATGTGTACCAGTTCTATTTCACAATATGCAGAATAAAGATGCAATTATTAAGAGAATATCTGAGTTACCACTCAGTAGAAATATCATAAAAGACTGAATGATGAGACTGAACACAAATGTACAACATCAATTAAAGAGAGACATAATAGTAAATATTTTTCCATCTCTCTTGATGAAACTACTGATGTCACATCACATGCTCAGTTGGCCATTATTGGTCAATATTTTGATGGTCTCACAATGAGAGAAGAGTTGATAAAGTTAGTATCAGTGCCAACAAGTACATCAGGAAGCGAAATATGTAAGGTTGTTATACAAACATTTCGTGACCTAAGCATTGATATCTCTAAAGTTGTGTCAGTGATGACAGATGGGGCACCAAACAGGGTGGGGAAAAAAGTTTGATTTGTCAACTTGTTTACAGAAGCTATTGGACATCCGATTGTGCCTTTTCATTGTATTATCCATCAGGGGGTTTTATGTGCCAAGGCAGGATTCACCAACTTAAACAACTTAATGTCAGTTGTTACAAAAATAATTTAATAGCTGCTTGCCCCCTTCACAAGCGAGAATTTTCTGCACTTTTACTGGAGGTTGATTCCACCTACAGTGGACTGCTGATGTACAATAATGTAAGATGGCTGAGCTGAGGCGAAGTTCTTGAGTGCTTTGTGTAGTGCTTTGAAGAAATTAAAATATTTCTTGAGGATAAGGATTTGGGAAACTTTTCTCAGCTCAATGATTTTAAGTGGGTCAACACCCTGATATTTTTTACAGATCTCTCTGTTCATATTAATGAACTGAACTTAAAGTTACAAAGTTTTGGCAAAAGTATTATGTTTGGACACATATAAGCTTTTGAAAGTAAACTTAAAATTTTCAAGCAAGATGTAGAAACTAAAACTCATAAGTATATTCCTCAAGTAACAAAGTATTTTGAGAAGGGCAGTGCAGCTGTACAAAATGAAATGGAACCGTTGCATATAAAGTACCAGCATGTTTTAGACTCTTCACTTGACCAGTTCAGTGATAGATTTAATCAATTTAGAAGCCTACAACAGACCATAAAAATAATTAGGTATCCTGACGTAGTGGTCTACAGAAATTTGGAATTAAATGGTTTCTAATGGATGCAAATTGATGATTTGGAGATGCAACTTGCAGAATTTCAAGACAGCATCTAGGCTCGGGTGTTTGTTGACTTGAGGTCAAAGCTTGAGAATCTGGAAAGGTGCTGCCTGGAGAATCAAGAGGAGTGCCACTATGAACAGGAAATTTGGAGTGCCTGGAACTGATTACCAGACACTTTTAGCACCCTGAAAAAAAATATAACAATGGCTTTACTCACAACTTTTCCCTCTACATACTTTTGTGATACCTTATTCTCAGCGTTAAATAATATCAAAACCAACAAAAGAAACAGATTGACAGATGAAGTTAGTAGCTCTTGCTTGGGCTTGAAGTGTACAAAATACCAACCTTCAATTGAAGGTTTAGCCAATGAAATTCAGCAACAAAAAGTCACTAATAGGCAGGTTAGTTGAAGAATTCCCCTTCACCCTCACTTATTTTAGTTCATGGCACCCCACACAAGTTAAATAATATCAAGACCAACAAAAGAAACGGACTGACAGATAAGCAAAGAAGTCACTAAGCAGGTAAGTAATTAGTTTTTGGCTTATTAAATACAGTTATATATTACAATTATACATTTTTGTTATTTAAACTATAAATATCACAAAATTATTTTTTTTCTCGAAGTGACACACCACCTGAGTTATGCTCGTTTTTTTGGCGAATTTTGACACACCAAGCTCAAAAGGTTGCCCATCACTGCTCTAGAAGCTGCTGCAGTTACCCTCTAGAACTGTTCACTCACGTTTTGGCTGCTTGTCATTTTCCAGCATCCTGTCACAATGGTCCCTCTCTGCCTAGCCCATGTGAGTCATGAGCTTCTAAATTGCCCATGTTCCCAGGAGAAGAGCAGCACTTTTCAGGTAGTATACCCACGTTGACAACACTTATCTCTGTGTTTTGATAGACTGTGCATTTCTTAAATGGATGTTTAAAGTATCAAATGAGACTACTTGCCCAGACTCGAGCCTCTTGCTTTTGTGACTTGAGGGTTCATCTGTCCAGGGTCAGCTAGTTAGCCTGTGAAGTGCTCCATCTCTGGAGACAAACTTCCCACATTCGGATATGGGCTCTGTCACCTACTCTCCCAAAAAGGTACCCTGTGAAGCACTCTCCCTTGACATACTAGTGAGAAGACATATTAGACCTTTATGGACCCAATCAAAATTCTTTTTTTTTCTAAATATATTTTATTGATGTTTTACAGAGTGGACGGGAGAGGGATAGAAAGTCAGAAACACCGATGAGAGAGAAACATCGATCAGCTGCCTCTTGCACTACCCCTACTGGGCATGTGCCCGCAGCCAAGGTACATGCCCTTGACCGGAATGAAACCCGGGACCCTTCAGTCCACAGTCCGATGCTCTATCCACTGAGCCAAACCGGTTTCAGCCCAATCAAAATTCTTTCTACTTCTATATAGCAACTTGATTCCTCTATTATAAATATTCAGTATAAGTAGTAAGATAATGTCGGGAATAAGGGCATAGGTTCTGGTCAAATAGACCTGCCCTCAAGTGTTGGGTCTACCACTTTCTGTATATGTGACCCTGAGAAAGTTGCTAAACCTCTCTGAGTCTCCACAGTGTTTCTGTTTGAATTCAGATAATACTGTCCACTCTTAGGATTGTAAGGAGGGTCAGATGAGAGTATATATACAAAGGGTTTGACTCAATGTCTGAAAAAGGGGAGCTCAATAAATGCTTACCACCAGCAGCACCATCATTGTTGTTGGGCAGTGACTCTTCATTGTTTTTGTACAAGTCTTGAGACAGCTTTTATTGTCGACTATCATTTCAAGGATGTTTGTATTTTGGAAGATGGAGATAGGGTTTCTCTGCAAGGCGGAGGAAGGGTTTGCTTCCTGATGAGAATAATAAAGATGCGGTCTCTCTCAAGGACAAATGTTGGGCAGATTTGCTAGCAGCAATGTCTGAGGTTTCCTAAGCTCAGGGTGCCTCGCCTAGACACAGATCCACTGAATATGCAGTATCTACCTGGACATCTCCATGTCACCCCGGTGAGACTTGGGGAGCAAGAGGAACTAGTATCAACAGGAAGCACATGTCACCTGCTGTGTCAGGAGTAAGAAAGTCCTTCTTCATGGATACAAGAGTTTTGTGTCACTTGCAGCATCTATGAATCTCTGGCAAGTTAGCTTGTTAACAAGCAAGTGGAGTAAAATCTCAGACCCTTCATAGTTCTTGATCATCATCATCATTATTCTTTTAAGTGCAAAAATTGTTGAAAGCAAATAGTAAAGTCTTTATTGAAAATGAAACTCCTTGGATGATTCAGGATACCTCTCCCTTAGAAGGCACTAATTACTTACTTTAATATATGTACCATGGATTACTTATTATACTCTCACTCAGAATCATGTAGAAAAATCAAAATTAAATGAACTTGCAAGGTATTTTAAATTCCAGTTAAATTTGACTGTATTTACTGGATATGAGTTAAGCTGATTAATTATAGAATTACATTTAAGTTACAAATTGAAGATTAGCATATTCCTTATTAATATAAACAGGTTTGTTTATTTCTGCTTGCTTTGAAGGCTAAGAGTTCAAAACAGCCATTCGTGCAATTTGGTGTCTATATCGTACTGCTATGATCTCACAGAATGTTTCTTGATATCTTTTTTATCTATGTCATGTTAGTGAAATGGTTTGGAATAAACCAGGAAAAAAAAACAACAACAAAAAGATTAAAACATTGCTCCCAGAAAACTCATTTACAAAACATTCTTCTTTGATGTCTTAGTAATAAAACTATTTTATACCAAGAGCCCCTACTTTAATGTTCCTTCATTCTATTTTTATACAAAGCCCTTTATTTCCTTGTTGGGAGCATGTGGTCCAGCTCTATTTGTGAAGGTGCCAGGCTGGTGTAGAAGGCAATGATGGAACAGAATAAGTTAAATGGTCCTTGGTCTAAGGCCTGGGTCCATCTCTGTGACTAACCTTGAACTCTAAACCCCAATTTCCTCATCTGCAAAATGGCATTACCACATATCTCTGAGACTTCCTTACTTGAGGTCTGAAAGATAGTGCTTCATAAATACTATTTAAATGCATGCATATACAATAAAATAAAAATATATGATCTGCATATTAAATGCCACAAAAAGTAAGAATGTTTTTTAGCAGATATGTAACATTGAATTAAAAGTAATTCCTGCCAACAACTGTTCTTTGGCTTACTCTGAAAGATTAGAGAAGAAATAAATGCATAGGATTTATATTTCTTTGCTTCGGGGATGATGTGAAAGATATTGTTCCTATGTTGTTCAGGGAGGCCTCAGTGAAGATCTGGGTAAAACATTTCTTTCCTGGTTAACTCCCCAGATAATTATGTCTTAAGAGGAATTCCTATGCCTTTACTTCATTAACACTGTCAATTTTGAAACTTTTCTGTTTTGCTATGGACACCAGGAAGCTCTGAGTGAAATCTGTGGTTCAATGATTGAAATCAGCTGTACCAAATTTAAATTACTAGTCAGAATAACGGCAGCTACCATTTATTGAGCATAACAATGTGCCTGTGATTTTCGTAAGTAATCTTTACTTCTCATGCTGACCTCTGAAATAGGTGTCATTAGCCCATTTTACATATAAGAAAACAGGCTCAGACAGGTAAAGCAATTTGTTCAGGCTTCCATAGGAGGTGAAGCTGATGTTTGAATGCAGCTAATTCAGACTTCAAAATATATGTTCCTTCCACAATGTCATAGTACTTCCAGTTTTAATCATCTTTCCTATCTAGATGTTCTTGGATCCTGATTTTATTTTTACAGTTATTTGTGGGGTTTTTTTTATTGCTTATTACCAACAGTAGTACATATGTCTCCTTTTTTTATTTGTTATTTGTTTTGTTGGACACTGCTGTATGCATCATTCCTCTGTCTCGCTATGTTCGTGTTGACTGGTTATTATATGGTTTCTATCCTGTAAGGCTTTCATAAAGACAGACACACAAATTGGAAACTTGCCTTCCAAAGCCAAGCTAAACAGCAAAAGTCAATTCTGCATATGCAACTAATATATGTCCATGAAAACTAAACCTGACTGAACCACAGGACAAATGAGTTTTGATTATAGCCTAGTATTTATTATCCAGTGTGGGCAGTGGCCTGTGATGGCAGATTAAAACACACATGTACATATGTATCACAAATCTACATACCTGTAAGATGCACTGCTGGGCTTCCTGAGATAAAGTCAGCCTGTCTACTGGGCCTTGAATATGCAGAACTCTCATCTTTGAGTGCATTCTTTGTCTCTACCTTTTTCACCTAATTCATGTTTGCTCATTCTTCATGAATAGCCTTCACCCCACTGAGTGATTTCTACTCCCCCACTCCAAGGCTAGATAGATCCAACCCCCTTAGTCCCCCTAACAGATACCAAGCACCTCTTCAAAGTGGTGGTCAGAGTTGTTATTTGACATTTATTCATGTGCTTCTTTAATTTCTTCCTCCTCTAATATATCGTGAACTCCAAGATGTTGCCTAGCACACAATACAAACCAAATACATTTTCATGAATGAGTTAGCAAATCTTTGGCTGATGGACTTTGAAGATGGTAGAGTTAGAGACCTTGGGTGAAGGGGGAGGTTTTGAAACGAAAGGACCTCAACACACCCTCTTGACATACCAGGTGTTGAATGAATAAACATTTATGGACACTTATTAAGTGACACTCACAATGTTAGGCACCTTCACAGTTTTCAAATCAATAATTTGGCATGTCATTTTTTCCCAAAAGTACACCACAGCCATCCTCTTTCCCACTATTCTCTGGTCCTGGGTGCTGATCTAGAGAAGGATACACTCTTCTGTGTCCTCAAACTAGGTCATCATCAACCAGGACCCTGCACTGCTAAGAGGCACTAGTTTTGATTCAGAGGTGGCACTGCCTCAGAGTACCAGGTAGGGCTTCTGAGATGAGCAAGAAGAATCCTTGTGGATGGAGAGGGCATGAGACAGAGAACACTGGCCTGCTTGCACGTCTCCACTCTTCCACCTTCAAGATCTCTCTCTCTCTCTCTCTCTCTCTCTCTCTCTCTCTCTCTATATATATATATATATATATATATATATATATATATATATATATATATAATTGACTTTTTTACAGAGAGGAAGAGAGAGGAATAGAGAGTTAGAAATATCAATGAGAGAGAAACATCGATCAGCTGCCTCCTGCACACCCACTATGGGGGATGTGCCCACAACCAAGGTACATGCCCTTGACCAGAATCAAAGCTGGGACCTTCTAGTCCGCAGGCCAACGCTCTACCACTGAGCCAAACTGGTTAGGGCTCAAGATCTATTTTAACATTCAGAAGAGCTCAGCCACACAACTTCATATCACTACCCTCGCTGGGTGATTGATGAGTGGGGGTCGAGTACCTACTAGCTGAGGAAAGAGGGAACCATTGCTCTGAGGTGGATCATTGCAAGAACCATATTTTGAAGCAAACACAGAAAAAGCTTGGGAAAGAGCCTGGAAGACATCAGTGTAGTCATTACTGGGTAATGGGGTTTGAGAGGTTTAAAATTTTTATCTTTCTATACAGCAGGGATTCTCAACCAGGATGATTTATCCTCCTATCCCCACCCCCAGGACAGCTTTCAAAGACTGGACTTTCAGTTGTCACAACTGGGAGAAGAGGGAAATTGCTGCTGGCATGTAGAGGGTAGAGGATAATATTGCTGCTAAACACCCTAGCCCCTACCCACCTGTCAATAATGATGAGGCTGAGAAACCTGGATACATAGTTATGTAACTTTGGGTTTTAACATCCTGGTGCCTCTCTTTTTTCATCTGTAAAAGTAGGTATAATAATATCTCACAAGATGGATGAGAGTATTAAAGGAGTTACCATCCCTCAAGTGCTCTCAATCCATAATAGTAGAAAATGCACAATAAATGGTAAATATTGCCTGGCTGGAGTGGGTCAGTTGGCTGAGCATCATCCTGAACACCAAAAGTTGCTGGTTTGGTTCCTGGTCAGGGCACATACCTGGGTTGCGGGTTCAATCCCCAGTCAGAGCATATATAGAAGGCAATTGTTTTCTCTCTCTCTCTCTCTCTCTCTCTCTCTCTCTCTCTCTCTCTCCCCCCCCCCCCTCACACCACCTTCTCTCTCTCAGCAAGTCCTCAAGTGAGGATTAAAAATAATAAAATAAAAATAACTTTACTCAGACTTTTTAAAAAAATAAAGGAAAAACAACAATTTCAAGCTGATGCTCAGCTTAACATAATTCCATTTTCCCACTCCTTTCAGAATAACTTCAAAGGTCTTCATGACCCTGCTCTCTCTTCTCTAGCTAATTTTGTCCCATATCCTCTCACCACTGAAACTTCACTCCCCAATGTTTATTCCCGGAACATATCTAACTCTTTCCTGCCTAGGGGGCCTCTGCACATTCTAGCCTTTTCCTAGAGAGCTCTTCCCCTGCCTTGCACTTGGGAAAAAACCTCTCTTCCTTCTTGTCTTGCCTTGCCTTAAATGTTGCCCTATCAAAGAAAGCTTCCTTGTTCAGAATGCCCAAGTAGGACTAGATTGTGTTTTCTGTCATCACCCCCTGCTTCTTTCACAGCCCTGGTCACAAGCAGACCTTATTAATTTGTTTGCTTAATTGATTAATGTCCCCATGCTTCAGAAGGACAGGGACCATTAGGCTTGTTCTGCCCTAGCCAACGACTGGAGTAAATATTTGATGAATGAACAAATGAATTGGATAACTGGGAGGAGCACTCTTCCTTTGAGGTTGGAGGAAATGAAGCAAATAGTGAAGGCCCAGAGCCATCTTGAGGTCACGAGACATTCAGCTTTAATAACCTCAGCTTTCTCAAGAGTCAAGTCTACTGTTGTCAGGGGTAACAACTCTGGGTAGAGAGAGAAAAATACACATCCAAGTGATTTTAAGGGTGATTCTTATTTAAATTAATGTCTAATTCTACTGACCTATTGCAGATCCATTATTGTTAAGAGTTGTGGCTTTAGGGCCTCACCAGAGATTACAGCTGCAGCAGACACAACAATGGGTTCCAACATATCACCCCCTGGTGATTTGAAACGCCCTAGAAATAGCTCAGCATTGTTCTTCCTTAGAAATCTCTAATATGTATTTAACCCAAGTGCTTTAATATTGAGTAGTTGGAACTTAGATTATAGCATATCACAGTGATTTCTATGTTTCTCTTATTTATGTATTAATTTACTTAACACCATGGAAGGAAATGTCACAAAGTGTTGAAGTGTTATATATGTAATATTGCCTCACATTTTTTTTTATGAGAGGGGAGGACAGAAATCTCAAATTTACTGAGAGTGAAAAAGGAGTAGTAATCATGGGTCTTAAACATGAGTATCCCATAATACAAGGATGAATATGTGAGATGGAAACATTCCAGGCCAGGGTTTCTCAACCCGGGCACTGCTGGCATTGTCAGCCAGATGATTCTTTGTTGTGGAGGATTTACCTAGGCGGGCATCATAAAATTGCCAAGTAGGTGCCATGGCTCCTACCCACTAGATGCCAACAGCACCTCCTTGGTTGTTACAATCAAAATATTTCTTGATGTTGCAGAACATTTCCTGGGGTCAAAACTGCCCCCAGTTGAGAACCATAGTTTATTTGCTAACATTTCTTCAGCACTTCTTTCTGTACCAGGCATACTATATACACCATATTCACTCCTCAAAAGCAGCTTATGAAGTAGATACTAATCTTATGTCCCTTTCTCTAAGGATGAAACTAAACTTATTTAACCACTGCCCTTGATCTCAAAGGAAGTGGTAAAGGCAGAATTCAAACCTGGGTTGGTCTACTTCCAAACCTTACCTTCGAACTACCATGCTACTAGGAAAAGTCTTTCTCGATTTATATTTAGAGATGATTTTTTGACATTTTATGCAGCACTTTCCTTCCACAAACATTTATCGGCACCTGGCACATAGAAAGCAGCTCTATCAATCCACTGGGCTAGAGGAGGCTCTGCAGCTGGCTTTACTTCTCAGACCCACTCACCTCCCTTGCCCTGCATTTAGGGATGTTGATTTCTGCAGACTGTCTTTATCCAGTGTCCTTGTCTTCTGGCTTTCTGTTGGGCTCAGCTACTGAGAGGCTCCAGAAGGAGAGCCCTCTGATGGGATGAGAGGGAGGTTGGAGTATTTACTTACTGGCTCCCTTTCTGCCAGATAGCAGTTTGCTGCTTCTTTACCTAAAGAAGCACCTCCTGTTGGGTGGCCCTCCTATCCTGTCCTGTCAAGCCATGGCTGCTATGGACTCTAGCTGTTGCTAGCCCCAGGGAGCTTGTTCATGCCTTAAGGGTTTCCCTTCCTCTGACCACTCTTCTTTTTTATTTAAATCTTCTTGGAGGATATATTTTTTTTCATTGATTCTAAAAAGAGTGGAAGGAAGGGGAAAGAGAGAGAAACATTGAGGGGAGAGACACATTGATTGGTTGCATCCCACACATGCCCCTACAGGGGCTGGGGAACCTGCAACCAAGGTACATACATGCCCTTGACCTGGAATCGAACCTTTGACTCTTTGATCAGCAGGCTGATGCTCTGACCGTTGAGCAAACCACCCAAAGCAATCCACTCTTCTGACATAATCCTTTCCTTCAGCATACCTCAATTGCCCATTCTGGGTGAGAAAACTTAGTTTTTTGCTTGGATTCTGAAGACGGACACAAAGGAATGAAAGGAGCTAAATAAAGGAACAGAGCCTAACCCTTGTCTTGGAGATTTTTCAACCAAATCGAAGAACAAATCATCAAACCAAGTAGGTAAGTACATTGTGAGCATGGAAAATGTGCAATATTAGTAACAGTGGTGATAGTAAAGACTACAATTTATTGAGCATTTACTTCAAGCCAAGGTACTTGAAGTCTTCCTCTCATAAGTCTGACAATAACCACATGGGGTGTGTGTGTGTGTGTGCACTCCCATTTAAGGTTGAAGAAACTAAATTTGAGAGATTACATAATTTGTTTAAGGCCACACATTCAGGAAAAGGCAGAACCTATTACTGAATTTAGCAAAGTAGAGTCAAATTTGGCTAATATTAACCTCAGTTGCAACCAAATGCAATTTAAAGAAAACAAGCATAAAACTATCAAGTATTTTAGAGAGAACTGTTTCCAGTTGAAAAGGCACTAATTCAAATGATGCTAATTCAGAAATTGTCTTTGCTCAGGCAAGGAATCTGAGCTCTTCCTGAATAAGATTCTAACATAATTATTTCTTCTCAAACATTTACAGTCTTAACTGCAACAGCAGTCAAAAAATCATTCACTTTTTTTAAAGATTTGTTTTTATTGATTTTAGAGAGAGGAAGGAAGAGGGAGAGAGAAATAGAAACACCAATGATGAGAGAGAATCATCCATTGGTTGCCTCCTGCAGCCCCCCACTGGGCATCAAGCTCACAACTGGGACATGTGCCCTAAACAATAATAGAACCATGACCTCCTGGATTGGGGGTCAATGCCCAATTACTGAGCCACACAACTGGGTTCATTCACTTTTTTGATCAAGGACTTTGAAATGGGCTTTAATATCTGGAACAGTAATTAACACTTCTACCTTAGAGACAGTAGAATTCACAGTGCATTATTGTACAAAATGGACCTCACAGGGAACAAGACATTTTGGCCCCAGAGTTTGACCCTGCCATTTCAACACTACAAATGTTTCGATTACAAACATTAATCAGATTTACATCAACACTGCAGAATTTTCATCAAGGCAGGAGTTTCTCAGGTAAATGTTATTAAGTCAATTTAATTCCTTAATCAAATTTCTTTTCAGCACAAGTGAATCATCTCTAATTTTTGGATTTTCATTTTTACTTTATCACAATTATTTTCATAGGAGGGAGCTCATTTCTTTCAAAAAAAACTTTAATAAGCATTTGCTTCATCTATCCAATCATATTCACAATGACTTAAACGATTTTTTTGCCACAGTGAATTTTCTCATTGGCCATTCTTTCTACCAAAGCTCATTTTCCTGGACCAACTTCTGCAAAATCTAAATGTTAACACGATGTTATTTCTCATAAGTTTTTAGGCAATATGACATTTTCTCATGTGCAGTTTTAGATATCCTCCTGTTGGATACACAAATATTTTCAAATGTTATATCTTCCCATTAGATTGACCCCTTTATCCTTATGCAATGTCCTTTTATTGTCTTTTATTACAGCAAGTCTTACTTTATCAAAGTATTTCTAAGAAGATAAACATAACTCTCTACTCCACTACCTGACCTCAAGTAGAGATGCAACCTGCCCATGGAGAGCTATGGAAGGACTTAGGGCCCCAGTATGTGTTGGGTGACAAGCACAGTGCTGGGGGTGGAGGGACACAGGAGAGCCCAGCTCCCTTCTCTCCTTTCACTTCTAATGATCCTGAGTAAGAAAACCAAAGGAATTAGAAGGGAAAACCAAACCTAGACATGGGGTGTGGTATTTATATTACTACACATTGCTTGTAAACCAGCCCTTTTTCACCTAAAGCCCATGGCATTGTAAGGGAAAAGGTTGATGTTGAAATATGAATGCACACAATCTATTTTATTTGGTGGGGAATTGGGGTGGGAAGGGGCGTATCTTAGCTTCCATTAAGCTTTCAAGGAAGCTGACGACCCAACCAAAGCTAGGAGTTAGAAATGGGAATCACAGAAAGAGTTGGGTGTAAAGCACCCTGAATCAAGTTAAACTCGCCACAACATTTTCACTATTTGGCATTTTTACCTATTTCTCCTTCTCTCTTCTGCATATTCCACCCACTCCCCTTACCAGGCAATATGATACAATGACCTTCTACTACACTTCTCTGGTGCTGTGCACGGCATAATCACCACTAGAGAAAACAACTGGCATGTGCTGCCTCAAGCCACACCTGCTGCCTTGATGGTCCTATAAGCATTATGCAAGACACTCATGGGGGCAGGAAAATGTGACCACTCCATCTCTGAAAGAACATATACACATTCATTTAGGGAACTGATGTTGAACTCTTTTGTAAAGTATAAGAGATCAAGTGAATTCTCTATCACTCCATTTGAGGCAGTGTCCTAAAGCATCACCTCAAAGATATGGTTCTACAGGCAACTAGTTTATGTGTCTACTAGAGGTCCAGTGCACAAATTCATGCACCAGTAGGGTCCCTTGGCCTGACCTGTGGGATCAGGCTGAAACTGGCTCTCTGACATACTTCAAGGGGTCCTGGATTGCAAGAGGGTACAGGCCAGGCTGAGGGACTCCACTGATGTACGATTGGAGCTGGGGAGGGATGTGGGAGATTGGCCAGCTGGGGAGGGACTGCAGGAGGGCTCCAGGGTGTGTCAGGCCCGTCCCAATCAGCCAGAGCCCAGCTGCAAGCTAATCTACCAGATGCAGCATTTGCCCCCTAGTGATCAGTACACATCATAGGAAGTGGTTGAGCAACCTTAAAATATCATTAGCACATTATACTTTGATTGAACAGACGACTGGATGTCCAGACACTTAGCATATTAGGCTTTTATTATGTAGGATATGTAAGAACCCCTTCTCAGATCACTCACTCTTGGTTGGTGGCCCTCTACTTTTTCTGACTTGCTGGCAGAAATTAGATAGGCTTGTTTGGGAGAGACATGAGAGTAGACGGTCACTGGTGAAAAGTATCTAAAACAGGGCAGAGTCCATAATGCTGTCCTGCTCCCTCCCGTGTCTCTGCTGGCCATACACATATTCTGTGTTCTTGTCTTTCTCTTCCCGAGGACTCTATGCTCCTTTCCCATAAAAGCTGTGCTTTGTTTATAACCAAATCCCCATGCTTTGCCTGTTTGCCAGCAGAAGCTTAATAAATATTTAACAACTTAATTAATGAATGAATTAAACAAACATGTGGGGCTTTTATTTTCAACCAGAGGCACTATATAACTATATATCTCAGCTCTTTACCTCTATACAAAGTTGGCACTTAGTAAATGTCTACTAAGGTTAGGATAAAAGCTATGAAACAACAAGGTAAAATATAGTTGCAACCAAACTAAGTCCATATATGCTGTGGATCTGTGGATAGATGTAGAAAGTAAGCACTTAGAAAGTAAGCACATCTAAAAAACTCATTTCTCAAATCTCATTATTTTCTGGGCTTTTGGTGATGTGAAGGTTAAAAATACAACATAAATGTAATGTGGGCCACATATGTAAATTTAAATTTTCTTATAACTGTTTAATAAAGAAGAATAGATAAAATTAACTTGAACAATATATTTAACCCAATATATCTACAATATTATCATTTTTAAATGCAATCAATATAAAATGTTATTCATATGACTTTTTTTTCTGGTTCTTCTAAATCTGTATTTTACACAACACAGGACTATAAGTTTCCAAACTGTCTAAACCTATACTCATGATGAAATTACACTATGAAAGGACCTAAACTATGATATTCTCAAATTTCAATATTTTTTTGACACTGGCAAAACATATTCTGAAAATATCGATGTGAATTTTTTGCTGGGAGAATATGTTTCCAAAGAGGCTGAAGCATATTCTGTGTGTTTTGCAATTATTAGAAATAATTTCCATGAAACTTAAGTGTTGAGCCTATAAAGTACCCACTCTCTTCCTCTTTCAAACTGTTTTCATTATTTTAAAGATTAAATCAATTAGTAAAAAATATAAATCACTAAACATTTTTTAATATTTTAATCTTTATTGTTCACTTTATTAATTATATTGTTCTCCTTTTTTTCCCCTATCGCTCCCCTCCACCCAGTACCCATCGCACCCTCCACCTTCACCTCTCCCCCACCACTGTCCTCTCCCATAGGTGAATGATTTTTGTCCAGTCTCTTGCTGCACCTCCCATACCCCTTTGCTCCTCAAGAATTGTCAGTCCATTCCCTCTCTATGCCCATGATTCTGTTATATTCACCAGTTTATCCTGTTCACCAGATTTTTAATTCACCTGATTTTTATATTCATTTGTTGATAGATGTGCATTTGCTGTTCATAATTTTTATTTTTACCTTTTTCTTCTTCCTCTTCTTAAAGAATATCTTTCAGCATTTCATATAATATTGGTTTGGCGGTGATGAATTCTTTTAGCTTATTCTTATCTACAAAGCACTTTATCTGACCTTCAATTATGAATGATAGCTTTGCTGGATAGAGTTGTTAGCCCTAGAAGGGTTTGACCTCCAGGCCAATTGGCTGTGAGGGTCAGCTGTGCTTAGGTTGGATGGGTTGAGTCTCCGGGCTGAGCAGGGAGGCTTGATTTCCGTCAGCTCCACCCTATGTGGCACCTGGGTCTCTGTGCCAGATGGTAATGGCTGCAAGCACCTCTGAGAGAAAGCTGCCACCGAGCTCTACCTGCCGCCGGACAATTCAGCCTCTCCCCAGATGAGTCTGCACACCCAAAGTCTCATCCAGAGTCGTAAAACAATCCAGTCCGGTGGTTTCCCAAACAAGAGAGCAGGTCACGAGTCCTCTCTGTGTACTCGCACAGCTTTGCTGTTCCCAAGTTTACTCACACTCTCCACAAGCTCGCCCCCTCCACAAGCTCGCAGACCCTTCCAGCGCCCAAGTTTCAGTATGCTTCCCTACTGTCCAGTTTCACCCCGTATGAGTGCGGGTTCCCTGAATTTCGCCCAGAACTGGGGAATCAGTGTACTGGGATGCCTTTGTCTCCCCTGTTCGAGAAAATCAGCCGGATTTGCAGCCGCCCGCCCTATCTGCTGGCGTGCGCGCACAGCTCCAAACCTCTAATTCCACATGTATCTTCAACGCTGCCCTCTGCCACTCCTCTGAGTCACAGTGTCCTATCTTTACCTTTATTTGTGGAATTTTCACTCAGCCAGCTTTCTGGTGATTCTGGATGATGTTTGTTCTGTCGTTAAGTTGTAGTTTTGAAATTGCTGTGTGGGGCAGCAAGATAGGTGTTTATCTATGCCGCCATCTTGGTTCCTCTCTCTAAGTCACTAAACATTTTAACATTTCAAAAGCAAACTCAATTCTGGGGGCTCCAGAGACACAAACTTCACAAAACAGGTTTTGCTTTACTTCTATCTTATATTTTTTAATATATTTGTATTGATTTCAGAGAGGAAGGGGGAGGGAGAGAAAGAGAGATAGAAACATCAAAGATGAGAGAAAATCATTCATTCATTGATCGGCTGCCTCCTGCTCACCCCACACTGGGGAGAGAGGCTAAAACCTGGGCATGTGCCCTGACAGGGAATTGAACTGTTATCTCCTAGTTCATAGGTCAATGCTCAACCACAGAACTACGCCAGTCGGGCATTTGCTTTTATCTTATTTTTGCTCCTTCCCTTAGTGAAACTAGTCAACCCTTTTAAAATTGCTCTGTTCCTCTTCTGAAGTATGCATTTTAATAAAACAAAAAACACTTAGCCCTGGTGGGTGTGGCTCAGTTGGTTTGAATGTTGTCACAGATATCAAAAGATTATGGGCTCAATTCCTGGTCAGGGCACATAAGTAGGTTGTGAGTCCCAATTGGGAAGCATATGGCAGGTAACCAATCAATGTTTTGCTCTCATATTGATAGTGTTCTCTCCCTTTCCCATCCTCTCTCTCAAAAAAATCAATAAAAGCATATCTTCAGGTTGGATTAATACAGTTTTTAAGTAAAACAAACAAACAAACAAAAAATAGAACACTTAAAAGTCTGTTTCTTAGATTTTTGTAAGACTTCAGTTCTTAAGATAAATGGTGAAAAACAGCAGATGTGGCTCAATTGGCTGAGAGTTGTCCCATGCACCAAAAGGTCATCAGTTGATTCCTGATCCAGGCATATGCCTGGGTTTTGGGCTCCAGGCCCAGTAGGAAGTATGAAGGGGTCAGTCAATTGATGTTTTGCTCTCTCTCTCTAAAGTCAATAAAAACAGGAGAAACCAAGATGGTGGCATAGATAAACACCTGAACTGCTGCCTCGCACAATGATTTCAAAACTACAACTAAAAGCAAAACAGACATCATCCAGAAGCACAGGAAGACTGCTTAAGTGGAAATTCTACAACTGGAAGAAAAGAGAAAAGCACACTGAGACTCACAGGAGCTGTGGAAGGCAGAAGTACAGAGGCGCACACACGGAGATGGCTGGCAACTGAGTACGCAGCTGTTTTTTTCAAGTGGGAGAGACACAAAAGCTCCCGACTTCTCTAAACTCAAGTCTCTGGTGAGACTCTGAGGACCCAGACTCATATGGGGAGAAACTGGACTGTCTGGCAGTGGGTGCAACTCAAGGGCGGCTTTTTCTTCGAGGTGCTTGCAGTGATTACCATGGGACACTGAGACCCAGGGGCCTCTTAGGGCAGGGCTGATGGGAAGCCATTGCTGTTTGCTCTGCCCTGAGACTCCACCCCATCCAAGCTGAGCACAGATGATTTTACATATGAATGCCCTGGTCCTTTGAATTATAAACTTACCTAACAGACTGCAGCTGAGTCCATGAGACCCAGAACATCCAGAAGAATGTCCAAGGTACCACAGCAGCTTGCATTGCTTCACAGCTGGGCCTCATCTGGGCACCTCCAAAACCCAAACAAAGAAGGGGAACCTACAGATCTCTCCATAGCTCCTGTTGGGTGGCCTCAGGCAGGGGCTAAATTAGCACCTCCTTAAAAGATTAAGAGCCAATGTACACAGCGGTCAGAGTGGGATCATCCAGATTACAACTCCTCAAATATATAAGGGACACACTCAGGGAGCAGAATCAGTGATTACCAAAGCCCCACTGAAGTAAGTCTTGCCTCATAAGGGTATCTCCAGCACAGAAATTCTCCCAGTGTACGCACAGATGACCCTCACAGCCAATTGGCCTAGAGGTCAATTCCTCCCAGTGATACCAATAACAATCAAGGCTTAACTACAACAAGACTGTGCACACAGCCCACAAAGAAATACACCAAGAGTATCCACCTCAGGTAACTGGGGAGGCTGAGCCACTGGGCCCTATAGGACACCCAGCACACAAAGCCACTCTATCAACTCAGGGAAGCAGCCAAAATGCAGAGACAAAGAAGAAGGTCACAAATGAAAGAAATGGAGGAAAGCAAACTACTGGATATAGAGTTCAAAATCACAATTATAAGGTTTTTCAAGAATTTTCTAGAAAAGGCTGATAAATTTAGTGAGACCCTCAAAGATATGAAAAGGACCAACTAGAAATTAAGCATACACTGACTGAAATAAAAATAATATACAGAAATCCAACAGCAGACTAGAAGATCGCAAGAATCAAGTCAAAGATTTGAAATACAAAAAGCAATAAACACCCATCTGGAAAAACAAAAAGAAAAAAGAATATAAAAATAATGAAGATAGTGTAAAGAGCCTCTGGGGCAACTTCAAGTGTACCAACATCCAAATTATGGGGGTGTCAGAAGAAGAGAGACAGCAAGATACTGAAAACCTATTTGAAGAAATAATGACCGAAAACTTCCCCCACCTGCTGAGAGAAATAGAATTACAAGTCCAGGAAGTGCAGAGAACCCCAAACAAGAGGAATCCAAATAGGACCACACCAAGACACATCATAATTAAAATGCTAAGAGCAAAAGACAAAGAGAGAATATTAAAAGCAGCAAGAGAAAAACAGTTAATTACCTACAAGGGAGCACCCATACTATTGTCAGCTGATTTCTCAACAAAACTATGCATGCCAGATGGTGGTGGCAAGAAATATTCAAAGTTACTAGAGGCCCAGTGCACAAAATTTGTGCATGGGGGTGAGGGCAGTGTCCCTCAGCCCAGCCTGCACCCTCTCCAATCTGGGACACCTTGAGGGATGTCCAACTACCCACTGGGATTGGGCCTAAACAGGCAGTCGAACATCCCTCTCACAAACCAGGACTGCTCGTTCCCAATTTCTCACCTGCCTGTCTTCCTGATTGCCCCTAATCGCTTCTGCCTGCCAGCCTGTTCCCCCCTAACCACTCCCCTGCCAGCCTGATTGATGTCTAACTGCTCCTATGCCAGCCTGTTTGCCCCCAACTTCCCTCCTTTCCCTGCAGGCCTGATCACCCCAACTGCCCTCCCTTGCAGGCCTAGTCCCTCCCAACTGCCCTCTCCTGCCTGCCATCTTGTGGTGGCCATCTTGTGTTTACGTGGGGGCAGGATCTTTGACCACATGGGGGCAGCCATCTTGTGTGTTGGAGTGATGGTCAATCTGTATATTACTCTTTTATTAGATGGGATGAATAGCAAGAACCTAAAACCAAGATTACTCTACTCAGCAAAGCTATCATTCAGAACTGAAGGATAGATAAAGAGCTTCACTGATAAATAAAAGCTAAAGGAGTTCATTACCATCAAACCAGTATTATATGAAATGCTGAAAGATATTCTTTAAGAAAAGGAAGAAGAAGAAAAAGGTAAAGATAAAAATTATGAACAACAAATACAGACCTATCAACAAGTGAATCTAAAAATCAAGAAGTGAATTAAAAATCTGATAAACAGAATAAGCTGGTGAGTAGAATAGAATCAGGGACATAGAAAGGGAGTGGACTGACAATTCTCAGGGGGAAAGGGATATGGGAAGAGACTGGACAAAAATCGTGCACGAAGATACTGGACAAAAATCATACATGCATGGATGAGGACAGTGGGGGGGGGGGTAGGTAAGGGAAGAGGTTGGTGGTGCAAACCGGGTGGAAGGGACCTATTGGGGGGAAAAAAGAGGAACATTTGTAATAATCTGAATAATTAATATTTATTTAAAAAAACATACAAAAATATATATGTATATATTCACCAAAAAAATAATGTACAGGTCCCCCCAAACCCTTGCTATCCAAAGGTGGTGAAATCCTATGAAATGTTTTTAAAGCCTAAATGACAAAAAGTGAAGAAACAATTACCTGCCTATTACAAGACCACTTTGCTATTAGCAGAACCAATAGTAACTCCAGCAGCTGTCAAGGTCCTTTTTCTCCGTGTGAAAATAGTATGGATAGTGGATGCTTACACCTTCAGTGCACCCACAATGTCTGTATTTCATAGACCATGATTGAAACATCGAATTCCATCCAGTTTTACGCTAAGTTGTAATGCCCTTACAAGATCTCTTGGGCTTTTCTGATACCCAAGTCACGTTTTGCTAAAGGTTTCACAAAACAAATGGCAATAAAGCACAGATGGTCACAGACACAGTTCAAAGCTAAGCTGCCTTAATGTCGTGATGTGGAGTGTAGGGACACTCTTGCTGCTGGGGGCACCCTGTCTCCATAATGACTCTCTGACAAACACCGAATGCTATTCTCAAATTCTGCCTTTTTTTATAAAAGCAAAATCCTCTCTGATTTTTTTAAAATTAGCAACAACAGATGCTAAAGGACATTACATTTCATAAATGCAAAGAGGCATAAAAGTGGGGAATACTGACACTAGGTTGATCATTGGAACTGAATTGTAATAGTCCCAAACTGCAAACAGCTGAATGGCTAAACACATGTGGCATAGTTAATGAAATATACACAGAATGTAAATCAGTCTACTTATGCTGCATGCAACGACACAACGAGTGGCAGAAGCCAGACAGTCAAGGAGATGTCACACTGTATGCTTCATTTATGTAAAGTCTAACGACAGGCAAAAGGAATCCATGATGCCAGAACTCAGAACACTGGTAACCTGCAGTGGAGAAAGTGATTGAGAGAACAGGTAACATCTATTTCTTGATCTGAATGCAGATAACACAGGTGTGTACATGTAATATCTGTGGAATGTTCTGTGTGTTCATTATTATTTGATAACACTTACAGAGTATTATGCTAAACAAAATAAGCCAGAGAAAGACAATTATCACATAATCCCACTCATATGCAGAATCTAATGAACAAAATAAACTGATGAACAAAATAGTTCTAGAGACAGTGAAGCATGGAACAGACTGATGTATTTCAGAAGAAAAGGTGGGGAGATGGAAGAGATTAGCCAAGAACTTATATGCATACTAGTGGCATGGTGCATGAATTCATGACACTGAAAGGAAATTAATTAGCAGAAATAGTTTAATACCACTATTTACCCTTTCTCTGTAATAGAAGTGTCAACCAAATTCAAGATCAACAATAATAGATCAAAACACACGTGTGTAATTGGTGCCAGTGAGAGCTTTATATGTATAGTGTATAAGCGAGTCAACTTAATCAAGGAGAGAGGGGGGGGAGAGAGAGAGAGAGAGAGAGAGAGAGAGAGAGGAAACTTGCTTAATCAGACCTGCTTTCTGATTTAGCTAAACTTTTTCCAGCCCAGTTCCACCGCAACTTCTCTTTCAGGTAATTGTTAGCAACATGGCAGTAAATAGCAACACAGAGCAGATTATTATTGTAGATCACACAGGGAGAACAAAAAGTAATATATTTAACTGCAGCAGTATTTGACTATATTCTGTGTAGTGGAAAACCTGAAGTCATTTTCAAGGTCCACCATTTCTTGCTTTTTTTTTCAGTTGGGTCAAGTTTCTAAACTGTCTAAATCTCCATTTTTTGGCTAATGAAAAGAAACTAGGATTCCACCAAGTCTCCTATCTACCTACTCCAGGACTTCTGTGAGGCTCAAATGGGATGAGGCATTGCAAAATGCTTCACAGACATTTGGTTAAAGTGTAAAATATTTCCACCTGGCTATAAAGCAAGTCGGGTCCCTGGGCTGAAGAAACTTTAAGGAGGCTAGTCGCCAGAGAGAGGAAGCCAGGTGTTGCTATGTGATGTCATTACCTGGCACCCACAGCCACCATTTCTGGGCTGCGCAGCACTGTGGGTCACATTTTACGCCATGGGGTTTCGGCAGTGTTGGCTGCGATTTGGTGGGCTATCACTCTGGGATGGTGGTGGGGCCTGTGTCCCACTTGAGGGAAGCCAAGTGTTACTTTGTTAGCACCAGGTCTGCAGTGCCATTTCTCTAAATGACTAGTGTGCATCACGGCAGATCCTGCACTGAGCATCTGCCCCCTGGTGGTCAGTGCACATCATAGTGACTGGTCAGAGGGTCCGATACTTAGCATATTAGTGTTTCAGATATATAGATATGCATGTCCCAGGGACAGAAAATAGTGCAGTGAAGGGCTGGGGATGGGTAGAAGTGGAGGGGTAGGGGAAAGGGAAACATATGTGATACTTAAGCAATAAAGATAAATTTTAGTGAAAATCAACAACAAAAAGAATAACTAGATGTGTAAGAGAGAAGCCTGGTGGCATACACTCCTGCCACATGTGTTTCTATTAAAGATTGGTCACCTTATGCTGCCTACTGCTTCTGCTTTTTGAATTTCTAAGGAAATAAAATAACTTATGTGGCTTTTACATAAAAGGCATGTTCTCTCCGTGTGCCTGCAACTTTTGTTTTCTCCCCTTCTGTCTGACTGTTTCTCTGTGTTTCTCTCTCCTGGGCCTACCCTCTTTGTCAGGTGGGCAAAGTCACTGACAAAAGCGAGATTAGTCATAACAAAACTCTTCTGAGTGAATCAGAGTGGCTGACGGTTGTCTCTGAAAGCTTCAAATTAATCTTGTGATGGTGACGTGTGGAACTTGAATAGTTAAAATATTTACTATTCACTTCCCATTTTACTTTTCATTTTGAGCAGGACAAGGGATCAATTTTTCTCCACCCATCTAGCTCCTATCGAGAGTGACTGTGGGAAATGAATCTATTTTTATAAAGCCATACATTTAACAATTACATGATAGACTGTGGACCCTGTCTTGCTGTGAACACTTAGCATATTTATAAGAAATACAGGTGTGGTCAAAAGTACAAAATAATATGATCAGAGAACTTTAAACAATCTACTCACAGCTTAGGGCAGTCATTTAGAGCAAGCACATTACTCCAGGGTGAGAAAAGAGAATAAGTTTTTCCCTTGGTGTCAACTTGAAAAAAACAAATTAAAAGACAGCGCCCAGCCAGTGTGGTTGAGTGGTTGAGTACTGTCCTATAAACTGTGGGTTACAGTTGGATTTCCCATCAGGGCACATGCCCAGGTTGCAGGCTCAATCCCTTGTAGAGGATTTGCAGGAGGCAGCCGATCAATAGTTCTTTCTCATCATTAATGTTTCTATCTCTCCCTCTCTCTTCCTCTTTGCAATCAATAAAAAATGTATTTTTAAAAGATAAATAAAATACAGGCATGGCTAACTGAAGCCTTGCTGGCACTACTGGGAAAGACGACCCTGCTATCTGCAGGAACCTGCCTTGGTGCAGAATAGCATGATGCTGTTTTACACAGAAGAGTTTTTAAAATGTGGTTTCTCCTGGAGTATATCGAACAGAGGTGACACATAGTCATCACTCTTTTCACATTGCAGCATGTCCCCCAGCTTTCAAATCTCCACAGTCTGCAGGGACAGGCTAACGGAAATCTACTAGTGACCCAGAAGCTGCACGCAGCTCAGCTTGTCCTTGGCCTTCTCCTCAGCAAAATGTTCCAGCCAGAGTAGCAAATGAAGCAAAGGATCTGGGTTGAACTTTCCTTGGTCTTTCTCAACCTTGACCTACTAAGAATTATACAAAATAGTCCAAGGTCCAGAAATAAAACAAAGACAGGGAAGGTCCCTAGAGCCTCTGAGGATTTAAACATCTTCCTTCCTGAGGATTTAAAATATCTGCTTCCACTCACATGGAGAATCAAAGGTTGATTGATGAGCCTTTTTAAACATTGCAATAACAGAATATTTAGTAGACACTGCGTAATTTGTTTGCTTTTGCTCTCTGGCTAACTTCAGAACCTCATATTTTGAAAGGCCAAGTATACAGTATTGAAAAAGATGCTTTATTGCTCAGGGATGGTGGGCATTGCAAATCATCTGCTTCCCACTTTCCTAAGGAACAGGGAAGGGCCTCTGAATGATTTTCTGGGAAACCACATCACTCGGCATTTTCATATAAGATGCAAACAGCATGTCATCATTCTATTAGCTTTATTAAAGCAGTAAAGCATACTGGGAAAGAGAGCCAGCCAATCAATGGGTACATTTTCAGATGCCTATGTTTGTAGAAATTTTTTGATTCCTGAAATACTCTGATTCTTTACTCCTTTAACCTTCTAGAATCATGAAGCAAGGATCAAAACAACTTCCAAATCTGGAGTTTCCTTTAAAGAGAAAATGTCCAGGGTTTATTAAATAATTTGATAGAATTCTTTGTTAATCTTTCCTTTTGAGGTTAAATTAAGGCCCCTAAGCTGATAGCTTGTTCAATATGCTCTGCAAATCAGTATGAAGAAATTATAGAGTAGAAACCTAATTTTTAAAAAAATATATTTTTATTGATTTCAGAGAGGAAGGGAGAGGAAGGAATGAGGTCTCTGTTTCCTCACCATCTACCAGCCGGAGACTGCTCTCAGCTCCTAGAGGCCACCAACACCCTTCACCACATGGCCACCTCCATCTTCAAGCCAGCCATGGAGCATCGAATCCTCCCAAGACTGAAATCTCTCTGAATTCCTCGTCTGCTCTCCAGCTAGAGAAAAATGCTCTGGTTTCAAAGGCCTCGTGTAATTAGATTAGGCCCACTGGGACTACTCCCTTTTGCCCTATAACCTCTATTATAAAACCCTGTGGCCGAGAAGCCGTGCGGCCGGAACGACCAAAAGCCAAAAGGCACCGGCTGAACGTCATATGATTTCTTCATGGGAACAAGTAAGTGTTGCTCTGTTCAACTCTCATCTTCCAATGAAGGTCAATTTGAGTGCTCCTGAGAAGGAAAGGTTAGAGCAGGAAATTATTCTTATCTCGACTACAATTGTCTTCAAGGTGGGCGGGGCTGTGGCAAGGCGTGCGCAGGTGGGCGGGGACTTGATGCTGGGTCCCTCAGCTCACTGGGTCTGTGTCTGGGTCTCACTTGATTTCGCCTGGTGAGCCTCTAGTCTAACATAAGCAAAGAGTAATATATTTCTACATTTATAGGTTCTACCCTCACAAAACACAGAGAGAATTATATAATGGTGAGGAGCAGTAGACATCACTTGGAATTCTTCCCACCATATCTTCTTTGTCAGTCTCTTTAGCAGCTTCCCTCAAATGTCTAATTCCTTACTTAAAATTCATTTTCCATGTTAGAATGGAAGCTTCATGAGGCTAGGCAATAATGCTTATTATTCACAATTGGTGTCTTGAGAACCAAGCATGAGACTGAGAAGGCTGTTGTTGAATGAATCAATAAACAAATGGGTGGATGAGTAGGTGGATGGATAGATGGATGAATTGACGGATACATTGGTAACTGAAAAGATAGATGGATTTCTATCGGTATAGTAGCTGACCCATTAGCTTGTTCATTTGATATAGAAACATTAAGAAACACAGTCATGACTAATGGGACTTTTGTTTTCAGGCAGGAAAATGGTGGGAAGAAGTTGGGTTTGTAGATTAAGAATCCCAGTGTCAAGGTTGAGATAATGAACCCAAGACTGTGACTGATGACAGTCAGAAAGAAACTTACAAAAGCTTACGTTCTGTCACCATATGAGCAATGACCTGTCACTTACTCTGCCACTTTCTCTTGGTTTCTCCAGGGATATCTATTACCTTTTCAAAAAATTAATAGCTGCTGACAATTCTATGACAGCTTGTGCGAAAACAGTATGTGCCTTTTGCAGCTGTACTAACTCAGCTGATGCAACTTCAACCACAGGCATTCTTGTGCTGCTAAGATTAAAAGCCTACACATCGCCCTCAGCTGCATTGCTAAATCAATAAACAGCCTCCTTCTAAGTACAAAATCCCAAATGGGCTGAAAACATTTTTAAATATACAATGCTGTATCTCTGATGAAATAACCAGATTCATATATTCCAAAGTTAAGCACACTTCTGAAGTTTGTCCTTACTGAGGGAAATACAAATGATTATATTTAATTATATTTCCCCTTCTGGTGACTCAGTGGAGTACTATTTCTGAGTTTTTTTAAATTTATTTTTAATTTTTCCCCTTGCTATTAAATTTATTGGGGTGATAATAGTCAATAAAATCATACAGGTTTCATGTGTTTAATTCTGTAATACATCATCTGCATATTATAACATATGTTCACCCCCAAGTCAAGTCTCCTTCCATCACCATTTATCCCCCTACACCTTCTCCCATCTCTCCCAACCCCCCTTTTACTCTTATAATCACCATATGTTGTTTGTGCCTATGAATTGTTTCTTTTTTTAATATAATTTATTGATTTTTACAGAGAGGAAGAGAGAGGAACAGAGAGTCAGAAACATTGATGAGAGAGAAACATCAATGAGAGAGAAACATCGATGAGAGAGAAACATTGATCAGCTGCTTCCTGCATACCTCCTACTGGGGATGTGCCAGAAACCAATGTACATGCCCTTGACCAGAATCAAACCCGGGACCTTTCAGTCCACAAGCCAACGCTCTATCCACTGAGCCAAATCAGTTAGGGCTGATTTTATTTTTCTTAATCCCTTCCCTTGTTTTCACCCAGTGTCTACCAGCACCCCATCCAACAGCTGCCAGTGCGGTCTCTATTTATGAATCTGTTTTTATTTTGTTGTTAGTTTATTTTGTTTGTTAGATTCCAAATATGAGTAAAATCATATGGTACTTGACTTCCTCTGACTGGCTTATTTCACTTAGCATAATGCTCTCCAAGCCCATACATAATGTAAGAAAAATGGTGGGGAACACAGAGCCTTGTAGCTAGTAGAAAAGCAGATGTCAAAGAGGGGCAAGATTAATGTACACCTCCAGATTAAAATACACAGCTGCAGTTAAAAATTTGAATACATTTCAAGGCTGTCCCTTTTCTCCACCCTCCTAAAGGCCTAACCCTTTGACTGACATCACAGTCTTATCAGAAAACAAGACTACATTTATTCTGGTGCACTGAAGGAGGTAAGCCTTCATCTGGTTAATTGTTTCATCCATGATTTCTTTGAATAAAGAAAAGCCATTACAATTTCAATTTCTGCTGGTTGCCTTTCCTAGGAATGAACCGACTGGGGATCGGGCAATTCCATCTTTGCTCGCCCTCAGAGGGAGGCAGGTTTAGAGCTGAGGGATGGCCTGCAGTGAGCCTGCCATGCTTCTCTGCCATGGCTGTGCTGATGTTCTCCGTCCAACTTCTCTTTGCAGACATTACATAATGTACCAGGGGAAATGGCCCGAAATAATCTCTGATTAGGCGGACTTGGACAAAGAACCAAATCCAAACTGACATCCTAAGCTGAGCTCGCCGTTGCCATTCAAATCTCCTGATTCTGAAACATTTTACAGCTTGTGTTTTGGTGTCTGTTGCTGTAACCTCATGGGGAGGGGGGAAGGTCTATCTTCATAGATAAATTTCAAACCCAGCCAATTATTAGACAAAAAGCTGAAGTCACTGATGTCTGTATAATGCATGAATATTCAATAGCTAGCATCTGCTAAAAACGGGGTCAATTATACCCTTTTTTGCAGCAATGGGTTCAATAGCACCTAGAATCTGGATGTCAGTTTGAGTCTCACACAATAAATCCAAGTTTGATCACACACTGTGAGAGTGTTGTCTTCAGTGCTGGAAGTCAGAGCATGTAAGGAGTCTGGAAGATGAATTAGTAAAAAGAGACCAAGGGTTGCAGACAATGTCAGGAGATCCAGGGCGGTGAAGATTATTAAAGTAATCTCTTAGGTTCCAACCTGGGGTTCCCTCTTTATAAAAAAAATCAGTGATGGCAAATAAAATAACATGTAGAGTGATATTTTTACACTCATAGCACAAGTGAATTATATCACTATTTTTTTTAGAAAAAGACAATTTCATAGCCTACAGTTTATTCTATCAAGAACTGATGTAATCTAGTGTATTTAGAGAATAGCCCAGAGACTGAAATATTCTAACTTGCCTCTCTGAGAGGTTCTTTGCAATTTTTCTAAGAACACTTGTTTTCCCTGATTCCTTCTCCCACATACACATGCCAAAAACTGGCATGTTGGGTGGGCTTTGACTGGGTAAAACAGTATGTGTTGGGCGAGGTTGGCACATAAATATTCAGAAAGTGTGTGTGCATATACACATGATGGCACACACATGTGCACATACTTCCAGCATGAAGTCCCTAACCCCAAATTTGCTATTAGGGGGAAAGACTCTTCTAAACTGGTAAATATAAAAAGTTTCTATGCACACTTGTCAAATATGCTTGATAATTGCATAGCCTTTTGATATGCATTGCTTGTTTACAAATTAAACGGAGGGTCAGTTTCTAAAAATGCAAAGAACTCCATTTTGGAGGAGGTTACTTTTGTTTTGGGTTGTGTTTTTTTTTTGCATGTGGAGGGGAACTAGCTTCCCCTGGGTGGATACCAATGATCAGAAATGCACTTTACATCCCTTGTATTAGAGGCTCACAAAGTGGGATCCCAAAGGAATCACAGGGGTCCCCAAAGTGTGATTCCACAAACCAGAAGCACCTAGAAACTTGTTAGAAATGTACACTCTCAGGCTTCCCCCAAGATCTACGGTATCAGACTTAAGGTGATTTGAAAGCGTGTACAAGCTTGAGAACCATGGCTTTAGAGCATTTAAACCCTGTCACGGCCTTATGAGAACAAATTGTCATCTCCATCTCCAATTTTCAAAAGATGAGGAAAGCAACGCTGAGAGGGGAGGTCATTTGTTGCACAGCTGGTCAATAGTGGGACTTTGACTTTAAACTCCAATTGTTTAGACTTCTAACCTTGAACCCTTTCCATGCAGCCTCCAATATTTGGCCACTGTTGACTAAAGAAAATAGCTTCATTGCCCAGAAATGAAGCAGTTTGCCAGGCATGACAGTGTAATAGTGCTTCCTATGTGTACACCGGCAGTCAAAACCTTTCCTTTACCACAGCTCTCTCTGTCTGACAGACCAGAATCCGAACCCCTGCAGCAAGTGAACAGCAGAGTAATAGCTCAGGGTGACAAACAGATTTTCAAATTTCTTAACCTGGCAGAATTCAGACTTCAACGTCCTGACTGTACGCAAGCCCTGGGCTTAAATAACTGAAACATGGGCTGCTGAGCCTTATCCTACAGCCTAATGTGTGTGACCTTGCAGCATAAACCTTCGCTCCATCCCAAGAATTCTGAACCAGGTGATAGCAGACACAGTGAAGTAGAAGACAGAGCAAAGGAGACAGTCAGGCAGATTCTGTGGAGCTCCTGAGACCTTCCTGAGACCATTTTGTTCTGGCCATGTTTTCCATTGATCGAAGTTACCATAAAAAGATTAATTAAAATGGGATTTGTGACACTACATTTACATTTTCCTTAGACCTGGCATCATAGTACAGGTAAAATTTGTGAGATTTGAATAAGGTTGATGGATTGTATTGATTTTCTCGTGGTGATATTGTAGAATAACTGTGCAGGTGCTACTATAGAAGAAACGGGGTGTGGTTTGGGAATGGGGGTGTGTAGGACCTCTCCTAATTGTCGTAACTGCATTTGAACCTACTATTATCTCAAAAAAATTACACAAAATTGGTGTTACCTTAGGAGATGGGGGAAATGGAGAGAGATTGATCAAAGGGTACAAATTTTCAGTTATAAGCTCTGGACATCTAACATATAGCATGGTGGCTACGAGTATTTTACCACACATACACACAAAAGGTAAAAAACTAGTCATGTCAATTAACTTGATTGTGGTAATCAGTTCACAGTGTATACAGATATCAAGTCATCACATCATACACTTTTAAAAGGAATGTACATACAACCTGAATATAGCTCCTCCTTATTTGTCAATCATACTTCAATGGAGCTGGTACCAAAAAAAAAAATGGTGTCATGGCAAAAAGAGCAGAAAGTGTGGTCTGGGGAGAGTAACCAGGGGCCACACTGTCTTAGATCCTTAGCTGTCATCTTTTCTGGGCCTTCAAGTCCTTGTTGCTCCCAAGCAGCTGAAAGAGAAGCTCTCACATCATCTCACCCTTTCACCGAGTCAGTGAGACCACATGCTTCTGCTCACATTGAAGTCACACTCTGAAGGAAGGTCTCCTTGATCTAGCATTTGGTGGGCACATTTAGCACCTATCCTAGGCGTGGTTGTTAGGTAACATGTCCACTCTGCTATATTGGTACAGCATATATCAACCCATTTCTTCCTGGAAAGGGGTGGACATGTTGTGGGGAAAGAATCTTTGTTAGAAAGAAATCGGTTGTTTGCTGTCTATTCAATCCTCCCTCTCCACACCCACCCCCTGAACTGCCAGACGGAGCATTTAAAAATATACCTAAGCTATTGTTGGGAGCCAAGAATGACACATCAACTGACTATCTGCTGTTAATGGTTTTGATGAGAGACTTGAGGTGACATGCTCATATTCTACTACATAATTTGATAGCAGAGATCAGATAGTGTATTGCAGAGCAGGGTGGAAGCTATTTGTTATTTTTTCCCTCCAGTTTTATGAAGGAATCTCCTTATCCCTTGACCAGACATACAATGTAATCGCTAACCAAAAGTCTAAAAGTGGAATGAATGATTTCATCAGTAGTGAGGTGTGAAAACAGGCAGGATGGCCACTTTTCAAGCAAATGTTGAAGACTGAACAAGATGAAAATATATATTTTTATTGGACATACTCATTATGCCAAAGATATATTACTTAATCCTTACAACACCCATGAGCTAAGTATTTTAATCCCCATTTTTTAGATAACTCAGAATTAGAAAAGTGAATTAATTTGTCAAGATCCCATAGCCAGTAGGAATGTGATAGGGTCAGGCCTCAAACCTGATGCCTTTGGATACTAAATTCATATTCCTTGCAGTTATGCTGTACACACCAGGCAGACTTTCCAACTGTGCATTTTTCATAAATGACTTGGAAAAAATTCTTTCGAATTTTGAATAGCTCTGATGTTAGCTACTGGTAAATGGCCACTATATTTGACACTATCAAAAATAAACACATCTTGTAAACTGAGGGGTTTTCCGAAGACTAGAGAGAACCAAAAGGTCTTAATGGATCAAAACATTTTTGGCCCAGATGATCCAGATTAAGCCATGTTAAAATAAAAAGTGAGATTGTGGAGCTATACAGTTCACAATTTTCTGTAAAGAGCTTTGCCTCTCTGCCACTTAGAGAAATTATCCTAACACTTCCCACGCACAAAATGCTTTAGGGCTTACAAAGCACTTTCACATATATTATCTCATTTGATCATTATAATCCTTTAAGACCAGTAGAGCATTTCACAAATGAGGAAAAGGAGGTTCACGGAGGGTAAATAAATTGCCTAGAGCACAGTTTCTCAAAGAGAGAACTTGTAAGTTTTGTCCCAGTCTCTGCTTCATCGTGTGGGAGTGTCCAGTGCACTGTCCAGAGAAGACCTGGGCTCCCACCCATTAAATGGCAAGAGCTCTGCCTAGTTGTTGTCACAACCACATCCCATCCAACCACATTTTCAAATGTGCTCTAGGGGAGTTGAATCCCACATCCTATGAAGAGCCACTGATATATGGCGGAGGTCAGGATGGGGTCACACTTTTATAAATCATGGAGCTGGGGCTCCAATCTGGACTCCAGGTAACAAAACAAGTACTTCATCTACCACATTGCTATCAAATGTGTAGCAACCTAACCAGAAATGGGCAGGCTCTGTAAAACAGTTCCTATTGTTTCATTCACCAGAGAGAGAGCATTTTAAAATAACGGAGCAAAACTAAGATTATCACTAAAGAACTAAGAAAATGACAAATTGGTCATTGAAATAATCCTACCTTTGCAATAAAAGCTTAAAAAATAAGCTACCAGAATCTGCACCAAAAGGCAAAAGGATACAAAAGAGCCTTGCAGGTCACAAAAGTTAGGTCTAGATGTACCTCGCATATCAGTAACCTTTGACTACTTCATTTAATGTAATGATATGTTTATATTTGGGAAGCCAAATTAGATCTTTAAGTATGCTCTAAATAACATGTAAATATATAACCACCAGATTTTTTTTAAGTTCTAAAATTTTATTAACATGGCATCATAGATGTCTTTACTGAGGGATCTAAGGTGTTTTCTTTTAATACAAATAAAGGGACTATAAAAGGTAAAATCTTGACTAGTATTTCTCAAATAGAAAATATAATCATTTTTAATGCAGTCATATCACTATATTATTTAAATGAATCTGCATTGTGCTAAATAATGAGCATATATTATCTTACTTAATATGCAACTCTATGGAATAGTACATCAACAACTTTTTAAAAATTATCTCTCATGCTTATTATTCTGCTTAGAACTTATTTTATATTAAAATTTTCTGTTGAGGTTGCAAAATGGATGCTTTTGATCCCAATCCTATCAATAAATGAAAATATTTGCTTTGACCTACCAGTGTGTTTTATTAAGAATTTTATTTTTGTTTCCTTCAGTTGATGAATGCAAGCTCCATTTCATCACAGTCTCCACCACTTCTAACTGTATTTCATTTTGTTTAGTTTGTATTTCACCTTCTATATATAATCCCTGTAGGCAATTGAATTTGATGAACATATACAGGTGCAGAGATCAGAGCTGATTATACAAATAAAAAAAGTTTGAGAATTGACAAAAATGATGGCATATCAAGATCTTTGGGTCCTAATGGCTAATAGTTTAAAATTATTCAGGTTTTTCACCTCCTGAGACCTTGGTTTCCAAGCATTAAAATAATGTACCTATGATAAATGATAAATTCACCCATATCACATGAAGATTGAATTAACAGATAAATATGAAAACACTTTGAATCTCAAAGTACAACATCTACCCATCCACAAACTATTTACCAACAGCCTATGATTTACTAGACACTCTTGGTTCTTGGGTTCTGGGCCAAGAAAAATGAACAAGTCAAAACTTCACAGAGCTGGTATTAGCTCTTTAGCCTTCAAACTCAATATTAAAGATTACTCTACTCATTTCTGACAGCTAAATAATAGTTTATACTTAGAAGAATGCAAGAAGACTTTCAACTATCACTTAATTGTAACTTTCAGGAGTTATTTTTGCCCAATAGCCAACCTGTTGTCAATAAACAAGGGCATATACTCCACTGAAATGTCAACCCATCCATGCCAGGTGGATGGGCTCCCCTTTCTTTTCTTCTATAGCATCCTGTGCTGAGCTCTATCAAAGAACCTATCACATCCTACTGCAATCATTTCATTACAACAGAATATAAACATCTTCACACAATGCCATGTGAAGGTCTAGCACTTAGTAGGTCCTCATCTTTGAAAACTGTTGAAGGATCCATGTAGAGTTCATCTTTGAAAATTATTCTCCCTCCATTCTAGCACACAAGTCACCAAAGTTCTGACTTTTTTACAAATCAGGATCATCTTAACATAAAAGAGAACATTTACCCTCATCTGAGTAAAAAGCTTTCTCTCAGACCACTTTAATCTTAATAATTTGCTAGCCATTTTCCCTCCAACCCTCACCCCTTGAATATGCTTATCAACCAAATTAGTACACTAAGTGAGAGAAAGGCTGAAAATACTTGTGCTTTTTGTCTTTGTCACCCTCCCCCACCCCTTTGTTTTTTCCTAGAAGAGTAAATACAGGAAAGACAAGGTAAAGGGATAATGGCTATGCTGAGTGCTAGAAGCTAAATTAATTAGAAACCCCACAACTCCACTCAGTCACAAACAAAGTCTCCTGACAGGAAATGGGTCTATAGCAGCACAGACATGATTGAAGAAATCTTTCAATCCATGGCCTTTCTGATGATGTTAAAGTTATTACACTGACTGATGTGGTGTGCTGGGCTGGATGTTTCTCCTAAGATAACATTCCCCGTGTTCTGTGGTGACTCAATTAGATTATTCTTACATTAGGAGAACACAAACACACACAAGAGATCCTCCCATCCAAGCCCAGGCTGTAGATGCAGTAGGACATTTTTATTATCCAGTCAGTGTTTCAATAAATGGATATATAACATCCTCATATATGCTCATGGAACTTGTGAACTTTATCAACTGTCAGCATGGAACAGCTCCAATTTCCTGGGGAGGATTTATTCCTTCATATACACAAATGTTAGTGCATTTCCTTTACATACAATTGTATAAAAGTATGTACATTTCAAAGAATATAACCAGGATATTTACTTAATAACACTCCCACCATTTTAAGGATAGCGGGCTATAGAGTATCTCTAAAGACCTGGACAGCTTTTAAACAGAGACAATTCACTTTTAACTGTAGATATGATAATAAGTATCATAATAGCTGACATCTATTCCATGCTATGTGTCAGGTACCAGGCAACACTATATATACCTAATTCTCACAAAAACTCTGAAGTAAATTTTATTCTCTTCATCTTCCAGATGAAGAAACTAAAATGCAAAGGTTAAAAAAAAAACTTTTCCAAACTCACACAGCTAAAAAGTGAGTCATCAGTCACACTTGGGCCAACATCGGATTTATCCCCTACATAAGATTATTTCTGTGACAATTGGCACAATCACTAGTTAGATGGTGATTTTGCCCTTTGGAATGAGCTTGGAGTAAATTTCTTAAAACCTGGATTGCAGGCAGGCTCTATCACCGAATTGCTGTAAGGCCTTAGAGAAATCATTTACTCTCCTTAACCTTCAGAGCCTCATTTAATTAAAGCAAAAGAAAACACCGGAGCTTGTAAAAATTAAATAAGGTCACAGATACGACCTTCTAGAATATAAATCCCATGAACATATTCTCCACTGTATCCCAAACACCTAGAGTCATAGTAGAAAGTACTAAAAATTTTTAGTTGAGTGAATAAATGATTGATGCAACCAAGGAAAAGTCACTACACCAAAGGTAATAAATTCAACAAACATTTATTGCACAGCTGATCTGAGTTCACTACCTTTTAGATGCTACAACCTAATCTAAATAATTTCATTGGGTCCCAAGACCACCCTTTAGCTTGGGAACTTGAATCTCACTCACGAAACAGGTAAGGAAAGAGATGCAGAAGAGCTAAGGATCTTGTCCAAGACTGCATGGCTAATAAGTCTTAAAGCTAATTTTTGAATCCAGATTCTCTCTGGTCAAGATACGATGGTAATCCAAAGCGAAGAACACATCGGTCTCTTCTCAGGAAGCCTGTAGTTCATTCATAGGCAAGTTACTTGCAGAAAGAAAAAATGGGGATCTATTGGGTGAAGAGTTATACAAGAAAAACAGCAAACACAGGAGTGTAATTGTGAGTGGGTTCATCAGACAAGCGTTGCTGAATCCTGGCTGTACTGTAGGATCATTGGAGCGTGGTACACCATACCTTGTAGGTACTGTGGGGTTGGTTCCAGACCACTCCCATAAAGCAGATCCTAACCTTTTTGCTGGTGAAAAGTCTTGCCTTCAATTTGTAAAAAAAAAAAAAAAGAAGAAGAAGAAGAAGAAGAAGAAGAAGAAGAGGAAGATCTGCTAAGGACAACAAAGCAAAGCACAGTAAAACAATTTATGCTTGTACTAGTAATTTAAAAAATACTCCAGGTGATCCCAGGGCAGTGGTCAGCAAACTCATTAATCAACAGAGTGGCAAACAATAGTTTGCTGACCACTGTGATAGGTTATAGCTATCATCAAGAGCCACAAATCCATGCAAATCTCTTCAAAAACTGCCTTATGTTAAGAGATCAGTAAGGTAGCACATGATCTCAGAGAAGTAGAAAGCGTAAATGACTTGCCCAAGGCCACACATGTAATATGTCAAAGTTAAAACAGATTCCAGAAACCCTGGGCCTGGGTCTTAGGAAGCATTCATAAGATAAAGATGCTGTTGCGGAGGAACCAAGATGGCGGCATAGGTAAACACCAATTGTGCTGCCCTGAGCAACAATTTCAAAACTACAACATAACAACAAAACAAACATCATCCAGAATCACCAGAAAGCTGGCTGAGTGAAAATTCCACAAATAAGAGTGAAGGTGGGAAACTGAGACTCAGAAGATCGGCGGAGCGCAGCCTTGAAGATACGCCCGGAGAGAGGTTCGGAGCCGTGTGCGCTTGGGGGCTGTAGGGTGGGCAGCAGCAATCCTGGCTGGATTTCTACAACAGGGAGGGCAGAGACGTCCCACTGCACAGACTCCCCAGTGCCAGGCGAGGTTCGAGATCCAGGGTGTGCACGCTAAAAGCTGCGTGCGGCAGAGGTCTGCAAGTCTGAGGAGAGTGCGCTAAACTTGGAACAGCAGTTTGCACGTAAACTTGGGACAGAACTTCGCAACCACGCAGAGCTGACTCATGACTTGCTCCCTCATTTTACAACCCTGGGCAAGACTTTGGGTGTGCAGACTCATTTGGGGAGAGGCAGAGTTGTCTGGAAACAGGTGGGGATCGGTGGCGGCTTTCTCTTGGAGGTGTGCAGCCATTACCACCCAGCACAGAAACCCGCGCGCCACATAACACGGAGCTGACGCTGCGTGCTCAGCCTGGATACTCCGCCCATCCAACCTGACTAGAGCTTTCCTTCATAGCTGATTGGCCTGGAGGTCAAACCCTCCTAGTGCTAACAACAAATAGCTGGGCTTAACTCCAACAATACTGTACAACCCATAAAGGATTGCAGTAAGATTATCCACCTCAGGTAACTGGGGAGGCTGAGCCACTGTCCCTTAGAGGACATCTACCACACAAAGCTAATCGACCAACTCAGGAAAGCAGCCACAATCCAGAGAAACATGAAATAAATGGAGGAAAAAAGATGACTAGACATAGAGTTTAAAACCACAGTAATAAGGTTTCTTAAGAGGCTCCTAGAAAAGGCCGATGAACTTAATGAGAACTACGAGGAAATGAACAAGACCAATGAGGAAATGAACAACACCTACGAGGATATGAAAAAGGACCAACTAGAAATTAAACATACACTGACTGAAATAAAAAATATTACACAAAGTCCTAAAAGCAGTCCATAGGGCCACAAGAACCAAGTCAAAGATTGGAAATACAAAGAAGCAAAATTCACTCGGTTGGAAAAGCAAGAAGCAAAAAGAATCCAGATAATTGAAGATAGTGTAAGAGGCCTCTGGGACAACTCAAGCATGCCAACATCCGAATTATAGGGGTGCCAGAAAAAGAGAGAGAGCAAGATTATGAAAACCTACTTTAAGAAATAGTGACTGAAAACTTCCCCCACCTGGTGAAAGAAACTGACTTAAAAGCCCAAGAAGTACACAGAACCCCAAAATATAGAAATCTAAAGAGGACCACACCAAGACACATCATAATTAAAATGCCAAGAGCAAAAGATAAAGAGAGAAATCAAAAGCAGCAAGAGAAAACAGTTAGTTACCTATAAGGGAGCACCCATTTGATTGTCAGCAGATTTCTCAACAGAAATGATATAGGCCAGATAAGGAGTGGCAAGAAATATTCAAAGTGATGAATAGCAAAAATCTACAACCAAGATTACTCTACCCAGCGAAACTATCATTCAGAATTGAAGGTCAGATAAAGTGCTTCACAGATAAGAAAAAGCTAAAGGAGTTCATCACCACCAAACCAATATTATATGAAATGCTGAAAGATATTTTTTAAGAACAGAAAGAAGAAAAAGGTAAAAATATAAATGATGAACAACAAATACACATCTATCAACAAATGAATCTAAAAATCAACTGAATTAGTAATCTGATGAACAGGATAAACTGATGAATATAACAGAATCATGAACATAGAGAGGGAATGGACTGACAATTCTTGGGGACAAAAGGGGTGTGGGAGGTGCAGCAAGAGACTGGACAAAAATCATGCACCTATGGGAGAGGACAGTGGCGGGGAGGTGAGGGCAGAGGGTGGCACGGGTACCGGGTGGAGGGGAGCTATAGGGGGGGAAAAGGGGAACAATGTAATTAATAAACTGAACAATAAAGATTTAAAAAAAAAGATGCTGTTGCTACCATAGATGGCATAAAATGTGACCAGGAAGGTAACTTCATTATATCAGAGGATGTTCAGAGAATCATTTCACATTTGGAGCAGAGCTTTCACCTAGCACCATACATTCCAGCGTGAAGCTTCATGTCACCAATAGGACCTAGAAATAGAAAGTGGGGAAGAAGCCATTTGACTCTGTCTCTCCTCACATCGCTCATCATCATTTGTGATGTGAAAGCACAAAGCTTACTTAGTTCATATCTATAGATCCTAAATGTAAAGAGACAAGCTGCTGCCACCAAGGCTTGTATGATAAATAAAGCCAACCATTGCAACTGCTGAAAACTCTCCCAGCCTCACAGTCACAGAATTGAAGGGCAGGGAGAGGGGCCATCTGCTTCTCGCTGGCTACAGATGCATTTGTGCTTGGATAGACTAAAGAGCCCCTCCGCCTCTTTAAAAGAAGCAACACAACCAACAACTTCTTGTTCATTTTTGGAGAAACTGCTTCTAGGTATGGAGTGTTCTCAATATGTTTGTATGTCAAAAATTAGAAAAGAATGTGAAAACCACTTGGTACTTTCTGTCCCCATTTCTCTTTTAATGGTCTAGGCTTAGAGAGAGCCTAGAATACTTTTCTAACCTGGAAGAATATAGCACAGATTTTTCTATTATTCTGAAATGTTGGACAAATGATAGTTTCAACTATTATGAATACTAGTACCTTTTAAAATAAAGTATGTTTTTGATAATTTTTAGAGAAATAGGAAGGGAGAGGGAGAAAGGGAAACATCAATGTGAGAGTGATACATCAATTGGCTGCCTCCTGCACACCCCTTAGGGATCAAGCCCACATCCGGGTATGTGCCCTGACGAGGAATTAAACTGGCAACCATTTGGTGCACAGGATGACACCCAACCAACTGAGCCACAGTTCCCAGGATTACTACCTTTTACTAATTTTATCCTAAAGGAGACGTTCATTATCTAAGTTCTGGGCTTTGGCCTGTGGTGCTTCGAGATCCCCCCAGAGGGCATAAGGGAGACAGAAAGAGAAGTTGGTGCTGAGTGTGGGCTCATTTATCTCTTCCTCTGCAGCCCTTCCTCAAAAAGATCATTTTCATTTTTATCTGTTTACCTATTGGGGTTCTGTATAAGATTGCTTTTTAGAAAACTACTTCAGTTATTAAAAAGTATTAATTGAAAAAAAAGATTATGAAACATGTGTATAGGATAATCTAACTTTTCAAAATACATGTGTATGTTTTTAATGATCAGAAAAAAAGCATACTAGATATACGTGCACTGTTTTATCTCTTACTGATGCAATTAGCAACGATTCATATTTTTAGTGTTCTGCTTACTTGTATTTTCTAAATTCTCTATCATGGATTTTGTGAGGAGAAATGAAAATCACTAGTGTAGTTAAAAAAGAAAAGTCAAATTTTCAACACATTTGAGTCTTTGAGGACTCCTCAGCAGCATAAAGGTATGGTTGGGAACCACATGAAGAGACACTCCTAAAAATGCCACTTGAGGTAAACAGCCTGCTCCTGGTATGAAAGCACCTGCCCTGGGCATCTATGAAGCTCCCACATCCACAAATGGACACACTGCTGGCTTCTCATCGACGCCACCCACCATCCTATAGAATCACCATTTCCCATCTAATGGTGATGGGATATCCAATAGCAGGCCATTTGGATTTAAAGAGCAGCATAATGCACTTGAGCAGATGTCCTGGTTTATAGACAAGAGGACCAAGAAGTGACTGTTGATGCCCACCACACACTGGTTACAGAAAATCTGGACCTGATCCTTGGTCTCCTGAGGTCCTCTCAGTCAACTGGGTATTATTCTTTCTTCAGTGACAAACTTAGTCAGAAGCATAGAGTTAAAGGCACTAACTTTGGGGTCAGACATATGTCGAATCTTGGCTCGACCCCTAATCAGCTTTGAAGGCCGCCTATCTTCTCTATGCCTCAGCTTTCCCCCACTGAAACATTGGGTCATGATAGTAGTGTGTACAGTCCTTGTGAGGTGTAGCTCCAAGATCTCAGGGCTGGACCTGGTCAGGGCTCACCAAATTCTACTAGTACAATAAATATCATTATTGTATTTCTTTTGCTCCTCCATCTATCTGTTTTCCCTGGGAACATCAAAATTGTATTAAATTGCTAAGTTCACCCCACTTATAGAGGATGATACAACATAAGTTTAGGTAAGGGGTGTCCCTGACATTTGGAATAATAAAGCAAGAGACAGCAGTGTTCTCCCAATTACAATCCTCTTACACAAATATGCTGTCCAGATAATGGGTAACAATGATTCGAATCTTATCAGTCTGTCATCAAATTCAAATATGAAATTTTACATCAATTTCCCATTTACTTGGAAGAGTGGATAATATTTGGAGGAGCATGGCTCACTGTTTGGAACACAAATTATAAAGTCTAATGAAGCAGAGACCTTTATATAATTTAATTTGAAAGTTTTCTAAATCTTTGCAAAATGTAAATCCATTTTATAAGAAAAAATGTGGTTTTGAACTGGAAAAGGAAGTTAAAACACTTTTTTTTTAGTTTCACGGAAATAGAGAAAGATATACAAGATTGTAGAGTTACTTTTCCCATTAAGTAGTACTATCTTGAAATAAAAACAAAAAGAACTGATATTATAGGTTTCTTTGCAGCATATTAACATAATCAGAAAATGGTAAGAAGATTGGTATGTCTAATCCTTAAAATTCCATGTAAAATGCCACAGGAGTAGAATTTTTGAAAACCCTATTTTGATACAGGTATTTATATCATGATGAAATTCAATTTTCCTATATTATCTCTGTAAAAGACACCCAAACACATCCTCCCTGTTACTTTTCATTTCTGAGGCTGTGATTTGTTTGTGCTGGGCTCTTTAAGAGAAAATACGGGCCATGTAAATTAAACATCAGTTTCCTTTATTGTCACCAGTATACACCTTGTAATCATGAATTATGCAGGTCAATATTTAGCTGTCCTATTATGAGAGAGAGCAGCTGCATGCACCTCACAAAGGGGACATGGAAGTTGCAGAAGGAGCAAAATTGAGCCCAGTGGTCTTGACAGGAGGAACAGCCAGACACCTCCTGTTCACTGTGATGTTTATTAAGGTACACTCATAGCATTTCAGGGACACTCGGCTGTCTTATCCCAAACCTAGACTTGACTATGCCCAATGGAATTAGAAATGAAAGAGAAAGAAGAAACTGAAACTGTCTACATTAAATTCTTTTTGAAAATATTTTGTATTCTTGGGGAGGAGTCAAACTCATTAGGTGATCCAATCAAAAGCTTATGGTGTCCTTTTCTCTTTCCCTTCCTCTCCACTCCACTCCTCTCTTGCCCTTATTTATCTACAACTGTATCTATCTGGACATGTTGCCCAGGTGAGCTTTATTGATTGAATGACTCAGTAACCGTACACTTACTGAGCACCTCCTGGTTGGTCTAGTGTTTCTTCACCCGAATGCACATTGGAATCACCTGGGAGATTATTAGATGTACTGAGGCAAGGATATTTGCATCTCTTACAGATTCTGAGTAAATTCAGTGTATAAAAGTTCGAGAATAGCTGGTCTAAACATAGGAGATTTATCCAAGATAAATTAGGCATTTCCATTCTCCAGTAAACTTACTAAATCATCAGCTTAAATCAGACCCAAATAAACAAAAACTAGCAAAAAATTTCCAATTTCCTTCCTTCCTTCCTTCCTTCCTTCCTTCCTTCCTTCCTTCCTTCCTTCCTTCCTTCCTTCCCTCCTTCCTTTTATTAAAATATGTATTGAGTCTTTATTATATGACAGAAACTGAAGCAACAGAGACATTACCCTAAGCCACAAGAGTACACAATCTGGTGGGGGATGGGGCAATAAAAATAAGGTGAGGAGGCCCAGCTGGCATGGCTCAGTGATTGAAAATCGACCTATGAGTCAGGAGGTCATGGTTCAATTCCCAGTCAGGGTACCTGCCTGGGCTGTGGGCTCGATCCCCAATGTGGAGCATGCAGGAGAGCCAATCAATGATTCTCTCTCATCACTGATGTTTCTCTCTCTCTCTCCCTTCCTCTCTGAAATCAATTAGAAAAAAAACTTCAAAAAAATAAGGTGAGGAGAAAGGTAAGCACTGAATTCAAAGGGATCTCAAAAGAAAGGCCATTTGGCCATCCAGAATGTAGATTTAGGGAGCAGTCTTTTTAAGGAGGTAATATGTGACCAGAATGTTCATGGTGGAGCTGGCATTAGCCCATACATATATATGTGCACTTGTATATACATAGGTGTGCATAGATATATTATATCAAGGGCATTATAGTCAAAGGGAATAGCATATGCAAAAAGGCATAAAGATAAGAAGGCTGTGCATCTATGGAATCATGGGTTTGTCAATGGGACTGAAGTACCAGTAAAAGGTACATTTGGGGGCATAATCAGAGAAGCTAGAGTATCATTTGCCACATCCAGGAGTTGGAGCTGGGCCCTGATGGCTATGAAGAAGCTCTGCAGGACATGAAATGAGTGAGATCCAGGTTTTGAGGCAAATCCTGGAACTTTCTTTTGATACAAGAAGGAATCAGGAACAAATTTGTTCATGCCAAGATCTCTACAGTACTCAATTTCTCCACCCATCTCTATGCCAATGTGGACAACTGACTGCTCAGCCTGAATTTATTAAATATTTTTGTAGGAAACTTGTCTCTATGCAAGCAGAAGCCTTTCACCATTTCTTAGTATTTGGAAGATACTAAAACTCTTCTTTCGAGTAATACCACGGTAATAATAATATTACACATGGTGAAATGGAAGCTCAGTAAAGTTCAGTAACTTACCCAAGATCACAAAGCTTGTATGTGACTGAGCTGAGAGAGAACTGTGAAGTTAGGTCTCTTTGATCTCACACATTTCAGTTTCCCAGCCCACAGAGAATGGGGTCCATGCTCCCCATGCCTGCCAGCATCAGCCACCAGCCAAGGCACTAATCACAACCCTGACATGAAGGTCAGAAAGGGAAAGTGATGAAAGCATGGCCAGTTTCGTTCAGTTACAAGGTCAGAGCCTCATGAGTGCTAATTAGGGCCCAGGCATGGGGGCCAATCTGGGGAGCTTTATGTGTGAATGTATCTTCCAGAAGCAATGTGCAATAGCCAAAGCAAAATGTGCAATAGTCCCTGACTCATGGCGTGGGTCTCAATATAACAATCTCTTTACACTTGTTGCTTTTTTAAAAAATATTTTGAGCTTCCCTACATCATGTTGAACAATTAATTATCTGGTGACTCAATGCCAGTATAAGAGGATATAACTAAGTAATAAATATTAATATGAGCAGAACACAGAGCAAGCTATTATAGAGCAAGGAGTATGGACTTCATCAAATACAAATTTAAATGTCTGTTTTACCATTTATTAACTGAGTTGACTTGGGGCAGAAGACTTAGCCACTCTGGCTCCCAGTTTCATCATCTGTGAAATGCTAGGAAATTGTGACCCACATAACACATGAAAGTCAAGGTCTTGTCATATTGTGAGACCTCAACAAAAATGTAGAATTTGCTTCTGCTATGACTAAAGATGGATTAATTCAGCATTAGTAAAACAGCCTCCAAAATGGACATTCTAAAGTGGACAGAGAGGACTGGTTTTGCATGAATGGACTAGCTTTTAGGAAAGCTGATGTTGCTTCCTGATGCAGGTGAGAAATCCTCATGCGCCTTAAGTATATAACCAAGGAGGGGATTCTGAGAGCCAGCATCTATGCAGATTTGAGAAGACATGATACCTATGGGGCACCTGGAGGTCTGCCCAGGGTCTGGTCTCATTGGCTGTGGGTACTACTGTCCTTACTAACAATGGAATGATGAGACTTGGAGATCCTCAGAAACACATCCCTGGTTGGACAGGGGCGGGGCACACAAATTAAAATGTGATAGAGGGAAAAGTTGGTTTTTAGAAGATAAATTTAAAGATCAAAGCGACTTTCATAGAAAAGAGGAAAAGAGCCGAAACCGGTTTGGCTCAGTGGATAGAGCATCGGACTTCGGACTGAAAGGTCCCGGGTTCGATTCTGGTCAAGAGCATGAACCTTGGCTGTGGACACATCCCCAGTGGGCGGTGTGCAGGAAGCAGCTGATCGATGTTTCTCTCTCATTGATATTTCTGACTTTCCATCCCTCTCCCTTCCTTTCTGTAAAAAATCAATAAAATATTTTTTTTAAAAAAAGGAGGGAAAGAGTATACATCATGTAATACTTTGAAGATCAAATAGCTTTCAAATACTCTAAGTAGGAAAATCCAACATTAGGGTTGTTCAGCTGGGATTGTCAAACAAGGGATTCTCAGATGGTCCTCAGAGACCCTATGACTGTGTACTTGGTAGAGTATGTTTTCAAAAGGGTTCAGGGCACAGACTCTGCTCAAATCTTGGCTCTCCTAATTTCTAACTGTGTGATTTCTATGAAAGTTGCTCGATCTCTCTGGGAGTACTAATAAAATGTACCCCACACTGCTGTTGAGATAATTAAATGTGTTAACATTTATAACACACTCAGAAAAGTGCCTGGAACATAGTGTTCATTCATCATCATCCTCATAATCTTGGATGTAGAAGAAACTGCTTATTCCTGTGTCCTGAATAAACCTTGCCTCAAATTAATGAACAAGTCACTTGAGAAACCTGGGCACCAAATGTCAAATATAATGTGATGCCTCTCAGCTCTAATATCTCAGCATTGAAGGTCTGCTTTGTACCAGGCACTGGGTGAACCCTCTAAATATAAAGGTAAGATATGCCCCTTCCCTGGAGTAGCTCGTGGACTGAGATGGGTAGATAGGTGCAAAATAAGCAGAAATCATTATCATTAACTGATAAGTTTAATAGCAGAACTACATTCAGAGGCTTATGGACACACACATGAGAGATGCTAATTCAGTTGTGGGGAGAGATGACCTTCAACATCTATCTAGAAAAGTTTTGCTTAAAGCTGTGGTATTTTAGGGGAAGGGAATGGCAAAGATATTATATGCACAGAGTATTGGCAAAGGCCAAGATCGAGTTCACCAATGCACAGTGTGACGGGCTGAGATGGATTCATGGTACTAGAGTCCAAACTATGGGACAAGAAGTGGTGAGAAGGGAGCAGTGGGGAGATGGAGGAAAAGTGGGGTGGGGGGAGAGGGTGTTAGACCATGAAGGGCTGGATGCCTTGGAGAGGACGTAAGACTTATCCCATAAGAAACATTATAGGGTTTCCATGGAGGTGTGAATCTGGCAGTTAGTGTGAAGAATGGGTAGAAGAGAGTGGGGATTTAAGGATTTTGAAATATACAAATATACAAAGAGAGAAACAAGGATGGCCAGAACAAAGCCCAGGCATGAACCTAGGATCTTAGCTGAGGAGATACTACATGGAGATAGATTATACATGAGATGCAAGGGAGAAATATTCAAGTATAACCACTGAGATTTCTGACTTGGGTGACTAAGTATGTGGTTATTCTGAAATTTAAAAAGTGAACAGGAACTAACGATAGGTTTAGGGGAATCATGAGCTCAGTATGGGACATGGTGATGGAGCAAATTGAGTAGAATGTATTGAGTGAGTCCTGACTAGGTCACTAATAAAGATTAAGTTAGATGATGCACATGGATTACTTTGTAAACTATAAAAAACTAATTATCTGAATTACTATTGCCCTTAGCTTACAGCATGAGCCTCACAAGTTCATATTTAACCTCTCTCAGCCTTAAATTTTCCATCCAATTTAATGAGAATAATAACCACCCATCAATTCTAAATCCACTATTAGGCACCAACCAGCATGCAAAATGTTGAGAGAAAAACTTATCAACTAGTGAGAAAGTAAGAAGAAAAGACTTTCAGTTAAAAACAAACAAAAGGAAAGCCACTAGCTGAGATTTTCATTGTATAGTCGTCAGAGTGACATGTGCTGAGTACATTGGCACTTTTAAACACTCTATGAATTTGTTCCCTGGGCAGTGTTTCTCAGTGGTTAGAGCCTTGGCCCATGCACCAAAGGGTTTGGGTTCAATTCCCGGTCAAGGGCACATACCTGTGGGTTACAGGTTCAATCCCCAGGCCGTGTCAGGGCATGTATGGGAGACAGCCAATCAATGTGTCTCACTCACATTGATGTTTCCTTCTTTTTCCTCCTCCCTCCCTTCCTTCCATTCTCTCTAAAAATTAATGGGAACAATATCTTCAGGTAAGGATTAACAATAGCAATAAAAAATGTCTGTATGAGTTTCTCTCACAAATACCTTACTATCTCATTGGAGAGGGGGAAATCCTTATCTTTTAAGTACTCATGTTGGCATATGGGTCTCCAATACACAAAATAATTCATCTCAGAAGAATATAAGATAGAAAATCGTATGGTCACATGGCATCCCTTTGTAATACTGGGACTTCCCTAAGTAGGAGCTTTGAAACTATGTCTGCTAACAATATTGTTCTCTCCCAAATACATCAATATATTATATTTCTTCCCCTACAAGTTAAGGTTGAGAAAAATGATTTATTTCCTTTAAGTGAATGCCATTGGTCATTACTAAAAATGTTTCCATGACAGTACTCATATCCATGGACTTTAGCCATGAATGTAGATTTAGACATCATGTATCTCAGATGAAACCACATCCAAGAAGCAGATAATCCTATTTGAAATAAAATATTTGGGATAGTTTATACCGAAGATAAAATCTACATGGACCTCGCCCATCCTGGGTCGAAAGGGCACAATGTTCACAGGTCTACTTGGCAATAACAAGAGCAGGCATTAAGATAGCACTGAGCAGTGCCCAGGCAGTGTTTCAAGAGCTTCACAAATAGTATCTCATCTAATTTCACTAGGACCCAATGAAGTACTATCATCCCTATTTTTCAGATGAAAAAACTGAGACACAGGGAGGTCAAGGAACTTGCCAAAAGTTACACAGCTGGTAAGTGGTAGAGATGAGATTAGAATCCAGGTAATCTAGTGCCAGAATCTGCACTCTAAACCACTGTGAGGATTTTTGTAAGTCTGTCCAATATATAGCCAATCAAGATAATCCTGTTTTTTTTATTTCACAGCAAGACTGTGTGTTTAATTTTCTACATGATCACATCCATTATCTAGTTAATTATCACCACCATATAAATAATAATCATCATAAGAGCTTTTTATTGCATGCCAATGATGTGCCTAGCATTATAATAGGTACATTGCCTAGATTGCCTCATTTAATTGATTTTTAATAAAAATTCTACCAAGGCAGATATAAGACTCATTTCATAGATAAGAAAATTGTGGCTCCTGGAAGTTAAGTGCCTTTCCTAACGTCAAAAACAGAAAGTTGGAGAGCTAACCAGGAATGCAGACCTCATAGCCCATGGCCTCCAATGATATATTGCTTCCATCTCACTCGATAGACATAGTTTTGGCCTAGAGTTATGATAAAATTTTAAATGCCCCTTCATAATGGACAGGACTAGGCATACATATGTGTACACTGCAATAGGTCACAATGCTTAACCAAAGTTTGCTTCAAAGTTTCTTTGCACTGTAGTCAAGGAGCCTGGTTGAGAACTAATGTTCTTCCTAGCCAAGGAGGCATAGCACTTTGTGAAACACATGACAAATATGTTTAAATAAAATGATGATTAGTCATCAAGTTTAGTGTCACTATCAGGCACTGGTATAATGAAATGTTTTTTATCCATTTTCCATGGGACAATTTCCAAAATTTTTGAACTGCAAAAACATTATCAGGTAATTCTATCAAAATGACCTTTTCCATGTGACAAATGATGTTGTTTCAAGTTAAAGAAAAATTAATCTTCCAAGTATTAGATGTAAATATTCATTTCAGCAATTATTAATAATCACTATTAAACAGAAAAAAATTTAAGTTTACATTATTTCTTTTCTGTTTATGTCTAAAACCACATGTGTTTTGCATTATTAGTAAAATCAATCTTTAATAATAAAAGGTAATATGATAATTAGGCCAGATGTCTTCTGTATATCATTCCAGATGTCCTTCCTGACAAAGCTAGGGCCGAAGGGAAGCTAGACTGGGTCCCAGGTGCCTGCCAGCAGCCAGAGGAGGGAAGCAGCCTGGGTTCCAGGTGCCCGGTAGAAGCCAGTGGTGCCAGCCAGGGGAAGAAAGGCCTACTCTTGCACAAATTTTTGTGCGTCAGGCCTCTAGTAAATAATGAAGACTCATGGCCATGACACAGATATATCTGAGATTTCTACGTTACAGACAACATATCATGCTTATATTTCTAATGGAAATACAATTGGATTATTAACATGACATATTAGTAAATGTATAATAGGGGTGTGTGTGTGTGTGTGTGTGTGTCGGCGGGGGGTTGGGGGAGGGGGTCTTGCATGCACACATAAGCAAACTAAAGCTGGGAGAGTGGTACAGAGTTGGACTCAACCACATCTGAGCCCAACCACTTCCATTTTGTTGTTCCACCATTTTCAAAGCAAAAGTCTGCCTGATGGTTTCAAATGGCTGCTCAAGCTCCAGCCATCACATCTGCTTTCTTGACAGCAGTCAGGAAGGAGGGGGAGAACGGGAGGGCCCTTTTTTAATGAGACATCCTGGAAATCACACAGAAACCTGTGCTTTCATCTGATTGACCAGAACTTAGTCCAAGGCCATATCCAGCTACAAGAAGGGGACTGGGAAGTGTATTTATTTTATCTTTAGCTGAAAATTAGGACCCTGCTTTTAGGAAGAAGAGAAGAATGAATGTTATAAGACAATTAAAAGTCTCTATCAGAGCTTAAGAATATAAAAAGATTAATATTCTTTTCCTTTTAAATTAGCTATTACCTTTTATCTTTGTACATATTTCCCCTCTCAGCCCCAAACCTAGGACCTGGCAACTATATACAATCTTAACTGGGATTGGGTGATCCAGGGTGTAGACATTTTATACGTAGAAGATTTGTTGCTATGGTCTTTAAAAACGTCTTTCACTGAGCCTCTAACTCCACTGCCTAGGAAAGGAGGGAGAGCACCAGACCACTGAGCTCTGGTCAGACCTCTTCTGATAAAGTTAACAAGTATGTCATTAATCCAACTCTGGTTCATCAGATATAAAACTCACCAGGCTAACAAACCATAGATGTATTAGACTTGGCAAAACTGTTCTAAAAGGGGAAATATAAAACAGCAAAACCATCTTGTTGAGAACAAGAAATCAGGCTCAAATGTGTGACCAAAGGAAATCCAATTCAGACAGATAATACCCCTTTGACATAACTGCCTGTGCCTGTAGGTTAGTTCAGATTTTTTTCATGTACAATTCATGGGAAGATTTCCCTATCCTTTCTGTTTTATCTTTTTCACTATCCTATACTAAGGAGCAATCCCCTCTCCCAAATGGCTTATCAAAGTCAAGGACACACGAACCCCAGTTGGAGGGGAACAGCAAATAATCTAAATGTAAGGAGGTCATAGGATCTGTAGTTACCAGGACCTTGGAACTAAAGTTAATAACTAAAAGACTTAAAAGTCTCCAGGGAGCGTGGCCGGCGTGGCTCAGTGGTTGAGTGTCAACCTGTGCACCAGGAGGTCATGATTTGATTCCCTGTCAGGACACATGCCCAGGTTGCAGGCTCGATCCCCAGTGGGGTGTGTGCAAGAGGCAGATAATCAATGGTGCTCATCATTGATGTTTCTATCTCTTCCTCTCTAAATTAAAAACATTTAATCTCAAGGGGTAGATTATTCAGCATACTAATGCAAGTGAAAAAAATTGATTCTTAGTATAATATATAAACTAGGAAAAACAGCTAACTGCCCTCTGACTGTTCATCTTGTTTAGTTATGTGGCAAAGTCACAGGCTCAGTCTCATACAAACATGTGGTCAAACTCTGGCCAAGCTAATCAGAGTTCTTGATTGAAAATAAGAGAAAATAATTCTGTTAACTTAATCAAGAAAAGAACTTATTGGGGAAAAAATGGGTAGGCTTTAGGGTATTTAGGAAGGCAGAATGGGTTTGGAAAACAGGCTTGAACCAAAGCTGGGCTCCTGAGAAAAAAGCCAGATCATACTTAGAGACAGTCATGGACCCTCACCATCACAGGCAGGGTAGCTTGTAACTCTGACACCCTTATCCCACATGCTGAATGCTTCCTATTCCTTTGCTTCAATTGTTCCACACTTTTCAGCTCAGAAAAAAATGTCCATCAGATTGGTCTATCTTAGGTCAGGTATTCAGGCTTTGTTAGAAGTCTTTCTTTTGAGATTTTGGTGTAGAGGACAGCCCCATAATCCAAGACTCACATTTCTGCTATGTCCCCCAAACAGGAGTCTCCAGATGTTCAGCAGTGAAAATATAGCTGTGCACATAGAAACTACAACTTGTCAGATGTGTGATCATGAGCAAGTTGTGTAACTTTTCAGGGATTCAAATACATTACCTCTATAAAGAGATAATTAATGCATATCTTCTAGGATCGTTTTGAGGATCAAATGAGGTTATATTTGTACTCTTAAGTTTTGAGGCCCATAGTAAGCATTCAATGGCCTAACATGCAGCTGTGAAGAAAATACTGATTTCATCAACATTAACAATTTTCTTGACTGTTATCATCATCATAACTGGATTTTGAGAATTTAAATTCCAAACTCCATTTCATCTGTGATGCTCTAAAATATTGATGTAATCGGTTGATATGTCTCTTAAATTTCTTTTAATCTATCAACATTTCCTCCTCTTCTGCTTTCTTCCCCTTTCTCTTACTCTCATCTGTCTCTTCCTCCAATTTTGTTACTGTGGGTAAAGAGACCATATATTTTATTCTGAAGTTTCTGACAGCCCAAATTCTCCTGATTTCATCCCCATCTGGCATGGGGTACGGTCCTCTCTCACTTGGACTTTCTGTACTTTGATAGTTAGATGTAAATGACTGATCAGACTCAAGTTTAATTTTCTGGCAAGACTTCTCCATAGGCAGGGTGTTGTGCTCCTATAAGAAGACACACAATGTCTAGTTATTTGTCTTTTTATTTTGTCAACACTGAGATCAATGCCTAGACCTGTTAATTAATTAGGAGTTGCAATATGTTACTTGAAATGCTCTGTAAGAACAAACTTTCCCTTCTCTGGTTCCCCTAAAATATAGTCATAAGTAAGGATAAATGCTTCTTTACCTTCATTTGTCAGTTTTTACAAAAATTTGTTCTAGCATCTTCCAAAAGTGACCAATTAATAAATGAGTATTTTTCCTAGTAGTATCATAATCTTATGAATTTGAATACATTTAATAGGTTCAAACTGTTTCAGTTATTGTCCTTACTAATGCTTCTGTGGCCCATCTCTGGCCTGTCAGAGTCTATTATAGTAACTCTGGGACCCTTCTGGCAGGGTCCTCATTGTCTTCTGGCTTTATTGATAACTTCTTTGCTTTTTGATATAACAAAGTGTTCTCAACCCACCACTTCCAGTTACAAAATCCCACCAGCAGCCTTTGAGATTTCTTTCTCATCCTTTCTTTTTCTTCTGCCAGGGGCAAGTTCAATTCATAATGGCCCCATCAACAAATTGTTAACATTTACTCCTTAACTTGACCTTCTTTCTCTAATCTCTCCTCTTCAGCCACACTCTATAGGTCTACCAAAATATTTTAAGATATGAGTAAGCAGCCCTGGCCAGTTTGGCTCAGTGGAAAGAGCGTCGGCCTGTGGACTGAAGGGTCTCAGGTTTGATTCTAATCAAGTGCATATATCTTGGTTGCAGGTACATCCCTCCCAGTGCAGGGTGTGCAGGAGGCAGCTGATGGATGTTTCTCTCCATCAATGTTTCTAGCTCTCTATTCCTCTCCCTTCTTCTCTGTAAAAAAATCAATAAAATATATTTTTAAAATATGAGTAAGCAGTTTACCCATATTTTAAAATATTTAGTAACTCATCCTCATTAAACATATATTAAGTCTGAATTCACTGAGTTTTGAGGTTCACCTGATTTAACACATTAGCCCCATTTTATTTTTAATTCCCTGAAGCATCTCCTATGCCCCAGCCAAATTACATCACCCCAATTCTTCAAATATTCCCTGCACTTCTCTACCTCATGACTTTGTCTAAGCTAATAAAAATTTCCACTTTTTGAAATTCCAGAATATTTCAGGTCACAGGTTAGAAGCCACCTCCTTCAGGGAGTCTTTACAAGCCATAGACCATCTTTCTTTGTCTCTTCCCTATGACATTTTTTACTTAATATTTCACATTTCAGGTACTCATCCACATATCTACATAGCATCAAGTGAATAAATAACTACAAACTTAAAATACTCAGGTAAGTTATGTTACTGATATTTTTTATATTGTATTGTTTCTTTTTTTAAAAAAAAATGTTTAAAAGAAATCAAACTGACAGAAAGCAAGTATCACATGACTCACTCATATGTAGAATTTAAAGAGCAAAATATATAGATGAATAAAATAGATCCACAGACACAGAAGCATGGAGCAGATTGAGGAACCTCAGAGGGAAGAAGGGTGAGGGTCCGTGGATGGGAAGAGATTAACTAAAGAATTTACTAGTATATGCATATATGCATAACCCATGGACCCAGACAATACTGCGGTGAAGACCTGAGGAGAAGGTGGGGCTAGAAAAGGTCAATGGGGGGAACAAGGGGACATGTATAATACCTTCAACAATAAAGAAAAAATTTTAAAGATATATCGGATTGATAATATCTCCTAGCATCTTTTCCCCAATTCTCCAGTGATATGTAAATGAACTGCAAGCCCTAGGAAGTCTGCCTGAGCAGTGGTTCAAACGCTTTATCTTACATTTGACATATTAATTTTGCACAAACAGAATGAACTGAATTCCTAAAGGCACTGCCAATTAAACAGAAAAACATCACAGTGATCACTGCCACTTTTGTCACCTTTTTTCTATAGGCAGGCTAAAAAGAAGAAAGAACCTCTAGAAAATAAAACACAATTCTACCATCACACTCAGGCACACTGTTTTCAGGACTTTGGTCTGTAGTCAAGGATATAGTGATGCTGTGAGAGAGCATCTACAATACAGGTGACAAAATAAGTGAGCAGAAAGGTTGAATTCTCTCTTGGTGTCCTGTATCTCAGCATTTTCAAGACCATTTGCTCAAAAAAATATTTGGAATGAACAAAAATATCAAAATCACAGCTCAGAAAGTTTTAAAAATCACTTGCTTGTTTAAAAACTCCAGTCCACAGTTCAATACTTCTTTAAGTTCGCAAACTAGAGATAGAACCTATTTGGTTGGGATTTGTAGAATAAAATTATTAATCTCCCTGTTAGAGCAGTAAGTTTCACTCCGTACATTTATTTCACAGTTTTGCACTGTGAAGGTCGTAGAAAGCTATCCATGGACTCGTGGCAAGCACATCCATCTTTTCTTTTCACTGCAGAGAATTTTATTCTCAAGTCTCTAATACAAAGAGTGTAATTTCAAGCTTCAAATCATACCTTTATGAGGGAGAATACTCACTAATGACAAATGGGATTTGGGGAAATGCCTATAGGATTGGGTGTTCTCAATATCAAGGAATATGGAAACTCTCAGGAGTTTAAATGTAGCTTTTCTATATGGATGTGGGTGAGAAATATGAATAGGAGGGAAAACTCCAGCTTGCAAAAGATGACATATATTGTTTGATTGTCTAGGATTGTGCAGTCATTAGTAAATTGTGTTCCTCATCTTCTTCTTCCCAATACAATGCTCCTACCTAATCCTGAAAACACTTCCCCGTGAATGCATGATAAAATCTTCAGTAGAATAATAGTGAAATTTAAATGGAGATGAGGTGCTAGTTATTTGATCTTTTAAAAGTTGGTTGCCCCTTTTATTTTATATATTTATATTTCAAAGATTCAAAACTGAAAATATTTATTTAATACAAATGAATTTAATTAAGCTTTTATTCTAGTACTAGAGGCCCGCTGCATAAAATTCATGCACAGGGGACAGGGGGACCCCTCAGCCTAGCCTGCACCCTCTCCAATCTGGGACCCTTCAAAGATGTCTGACTGCCAATTTAGGCCCAGTCCCGGGTATTGGGCCTAAACCAGCAGTCGGACATCCCTCTCACAATCCCTCCTAACTACTCACCTACCTGCCTGCCTGATCACTCCTAACTGCCCCCCCACACACACACACTGCCAGCCTGGTTGCCCCCAACTGCCCTCCTCTGCCAGCCTGGTCACCCCTAATACCCCCTTCCTCCCACTAGCCTGGTCTCCCCGAACTGTCCTCCTCCCGGCCTGGTCACCCCACACAGCCTGCTGTTCAGTCGTCCCTCACTAACACCCCTGCCAGCCTTGTTGCCGCACATAGCCTGCTGTTTGGTGGTTATTGTGACAGAGTCCCAGACAACTTGCATATTCCTTTATTAGTAGTATAGATGAGCTTTTTAAGAATGAGCCCTATTCACAATAAATAGATCTTTCCACATAAAAATTGGACTTCCCTTTCTTGAGGAAAACTCAATTTTTACTAGATATAAGATCTAATTTCAAAGAAATCTATAGACCCTAATAAAGTTAATTGTCCTGATTTTAAGTGTTTTAAAATGTATATATGCAAAAGTGTATACACAATTTTATCTTGCCATGTATAGTAGTGACAGAGAAGTCAATGTTAGCCAATGAAATTAGAAGAAAAGGTAAACATAAGGAAAACAAGGAAAATTATTTTAATTTGAAATAATTCAGGATCAAGAAACACTAAAAATACTTTAAAATTATTTAGAATTACAAGCAAAAATATTTTAAAGTTTCTATTTTTTGTACATGCCAACAAAATAAAATACTGTAGAATCTCTCTCAATTATTGTGGGTTAATATTTTTAAAATTAGCTGAAGTAAAAATAAAAATAAAATAAAAAATAAAAATAAAAAAATAAAATTAGCTGAAGTAGAGAATCTTAGCACACAATGTAACAAATATCTAATTTTACTTAAAATTTGTAATTATTCATTTTCTGATTTTTTTAATGTAAGGTTACACCCTTGCCTTTATATATAGATTCACTGGTTAAAGTTTCACAACCTCAATAACACCCATAGTATATAGTTTATAATTTTCAGTTTTAATTTGTTTAAAGAGGAGTAAAATTTTTTAAAATTGAGAAGTAATCTGACTAAAGAATTTTCAGATTTTATGACTTTTCCATCAAAATTATACTGTTTTGCCCAGCTATAAAATAAGACATTTTTAGATGTAATTGAATTTTCTCAAAGCAATTAATTTGGTTAACATAAACACAATTTTTGTTTTCACAATCATATCTTATTAAATTATATAAAATTAAATTATGAAATTACAGTAACTGCTGAAACTAGTTTCAACAAGTTTGGGAAACACAATTACTCTTGAGCATACATCTCAGCTGACAGGGCAGAAGTGCCAGGTGTGTGAGGAAGTAGCACCTATGCTTTGCAAATGGAATGGAGGGTTTTCGTTAATGCAGGAAAAGGCATGCATCTAATAAATGTTATAGTTGGATGAGAAATAAATTGAATAATAAATATTTAGAACATATATGTTGAAAGATAAAAAATAAACTAAGTTATATTAAAAATATTTGAATTAATGCAGAGATATTCTTAGTTCTTAGGAATAGTCATAAATGTCACAAAAATGTCACCTTTCCCTACATTACTCTATAGATGCAATGGAATTTCAATCAAAATCCAAACAGTCTTTAATTTAGACTGAGAGAATCATTAAAGAAAGTTTCCTTTAGATAATTTTTTAAAAAATGGAAGAAGAGTCAGGGATATTCTAAAGAAGGGTAATAGAAAAAACTACCTATTAAAATACCCTAAAACCTATCTTAATGTATAGTAATAAAATCATAGTAATTTTGGAACAGGAAGGTAAAGTTAGGATAATGACTTTCTATGTACAACTCAAAAATAAAATCAACTATTAATAAGAATTTAGCATATTTGATCAGGAGACATTTAACATAACTGGGGAGCAAATATGTTATTTAATCTATGATATTGAAACTAGCTAGTTGTTTGGAAAGAAAGTACATTGTTTTCATACTTCATTCATTACACCATTATAAACATTAGATTAATAAAAAAATATATAGAGGCAAAAATGAAACCACGAAGAAATATGTGTGAACAGTTTTATAATCTTCGGATGGAAAAGTTATTTCATTGCATGAAACCCATAAGCCACAAAGGGGAAAAGTGGATAGCTTTCACTACATTAAAAAACGTTGTCCAGGTAAACATAAATAGGACAACAAAATAACAAACAAACAAAAAACAATGTCCAACAACAAATTACAGAACATAAATTATACAGATATGACCAAGTGCTAATACCACTAAAATAGAAACTACTCTTAAAAACAGACAGTAAAATGTATGGGAAGAAACAGGAAATTTATATTTTAAAAAAATCAAAAGAGCCAATAAACATGTAAAAAAGGAAATGTAATACAAAACTTTAAAGCCATCCAACAGGTTGGTAACATTGGAAAAAAAAGATGTCTAGGTTTAATGTAGGGAACCAGACAGTATCATTTCCTACTAGTGGGAGTGTAACTATTATTAGATGCTGTGGAAATTGGTAACAAAATTTTAAATAAGCATACTCTTTATATTTAAGGGTATACACATTTGTAGACATGTACTAAAATAAATACACAAAGATGCTCATTATAAAGCAATATACTATAGCAAAGAACAAAAATCAACAGGCAACTGGTTAACTTATGGTGTATTCATAAACTGAATTGCTACAAGCCATTTAGAAAACTTATATTTTTTTTATATCTACTAACATGAAAAAAAATTATTTTTGTGCAAAGAAGCAGGATCTAAAAGTGTACTAACATAGGATTATTAGTTTCATATAAAAGTATCCTATCTAATAAAAGAGTAATATGCAAATTAACCATCACTCCACCACACCAACAATCCATGCCCACTAGCCAACCAGGAGCGAGTATGCAAATTAACCCCAACCAAGATGGCTACAGCCAAGGAGAGAGCAGGAAGGAGGCTTGGGTTTCCCCAGTGATGGAGGAAGCCAAGCTTTCCACCCTGGCCAGCCCAGGCCTCTGCTTAAGGCTACAAAGTTTCAATTATAGAAGATAAATAAACCCCAACAGAAATGGCTGCCACCACAGAGGGAGCAGAAGGCTTGGCTCCACTCCAGGCTACAAAGTTTCAATTGTAAAAGATAAATAAATCCCAGATACCAGGGTTTCTGCTTGGGTTGCCAGGGGTGTGGCCAGTCTGCAAACCACCACAGCTTCTCGCCCAGGCTGCCCCACGCCCTAAGGGGACCCCCACCCTGATCCGGGACACCCTTCAGGGCAAACCAGCTGGCCCCTACCCATGCACCAGGCCTCTATCCTATCTAATAAAAAAGTAATACACAGATTGGTCATCACTCCAACATACAAAAGGGATGTCCCATGTGGTTAAAGATCCTTCTCCCAAGTGGACACTAAATGACCACCAAAGATGGCCAGCAGGGGAGGGCAGTTGGGAGGTGATCAGGCCACCAAGGGAGGGCAGTTAAGGGTGACCAGGCCAGCAAGGAGAGAAGTTGGGGGCAAACAGGCTGGCAGGGGAGCACTTAGACCTCAATCAGGCTGGCAGGGGAGTGGTTAGGGGTTGATCAGGCTGGCAGGCAGAAGCAGTTAGGGGAAATCAGGAAGTCAGGCAGCGAGCAGTTTGGAGCTAGCAGTCCTGGATTGTGAGAGGGATGTCCAACTGCCTATTTAGGTGGGATCAGTCCTCAATAGGCAGTTGGACTACCCTCGAAGGGTCCCAGATTGGAGAGGGTACAGGCTGAGCTAAGGGACAGCCCCTCTCCCTGTGCATTAATTCTGTTCACCGGGCCACTAGTATATAATATTGATCTAACTACATAGCTATATATCAATATATGTATATATAGATCTATCTATCTATCTATCTATCTATCTATCTATCTATCTATCATCTATCTATTTATATACTAGAGGCCCAGTGCACAGAATTCCAGAGCAAACCACCACAGCCCTTCCCCCTATGCAGGAATTCTGTGCACTGGGCCTCTGATATATAATATTGATATATCTACATATCTATATATACATATATAAATATATCTATATCTATATCTGTGTGTGTGTGTGTGTGTGTGTGTGTGTGTGTGTGTGTGTGTATTAGAGGCCCAGTGCATGAAATTCATGCATGGGTGGTGGTGGTGGGGTGTCTCTCCACCCAGCCTGCACCCTCTCCAATCTGGGACCTCTTGAGGGATGTCCAACTGCCCATTTAGGCCCAATCCTGGTAGGATCGGGCCTAAATGGGCAGACAGACATCCTTCTCACAATCCAGGACTACTGGCTCCAAACTGCTCACCTGCCTGCCTCCCTGATTGCCCCTAGCTGCTTCTGTCTGCCAGCCTGATCACCCCCTAACCACTACCCTGTCAGCCTAATTGATGTCTAACTGCTCCCCTGCCAACCTGTTTGCCCTCAACTTCCCTCCTCTGCCAGCCTGGTCCCCCACAACTGCCCTCCCTTGCAGGCCTGGTCCCTCCCAACAGCCCTGCCCTGCTGGCCTGTTGGCCCAGAACTGCCTTCCCTTGAGGCCTGGAACCTCCCAACTGTTCTCCCCTGCTGGCTATCTTGTGGTGGCCATCTTGTGTCTACATGGGGGCAGGATCTTTGACCACATGGGGGCAGCCCTCTTGTGTGTTGCAATGATGGTAAATCTGCATATTACTCTTTTAATAGATAGGATAGAGGCCTGGTACATGGGTGGAGACTAGCTGGTTTGCCCTGAAGGGTGTGCTGGATCAGAGTAGGGCTTCCCTTGGGGTGTTGGATGGCCTGGGCGAGGGGCCTGTAGTGGTTTGCAGGCTGTCCACACACCCCCAACAACCCAAACGGAGGCCTTGGGATCTGGGATTAATTTATGTTCTACAGTTGAAACTTTTTAGCCTACAGAGGAGCCAAGCCTTCTACTTGCTCCATGGAAACAGCCATTTCTGTTTGAAACTTTGCAGCCTAGAATGGAGGCCTAGGTGCTAGGGCTGCAGAAGCTATGCTTCCTCCATTGTCCCAGAAACCCAAGCCTCTGCTCTCTCCAGCTCTGTGGCTACTGCCATTTCTGTTTGGATTATGTATGTTTTATAATTGAAATTTGTAGCATTGAGCGGAGGGCTAGCCCAGCTGCAAGCTTCTGTTGCCGGGGAAACCCAAGCCTTCCTCCTGCTCTCAGTGGAGGCAGCCACCTTGGTTGTGGTTTATTTGCATAGTTGGCTCCTGATTGGCTGGTGGGCATGGCTGGTGGGTGTGGCTTGATCAGAGGTGCAGATAATTTGTATAGTACTCTTTTATTAGATAGGATATATACTAGAGACCCGGTGAATGGAATTCATTCACGGGGGGAGGGGCTATCCCTTAGCCCGGCCTGTACCTGTTCCAATCTGGGACCCCTTGAGGGTAGTCCAACTGCCTGTTTAGGCCTGATCCCACCTAAACAGGCAGTCGAACATCCCTCTCACAATCCAGGATTGCTGGCTCCCAACTGCTCGCTGCCTGACTTCCTGATTGCCCCTAATTGCTTCTGCCTGCCAGCCTGATCAACCCCTAACCACTCCCCTGCCAGCCTGATTGAGGTCTAAGTGCTCCCCTGCCAGCCTGTTTGCCCCCAACTTCTCTCCTTGCTGGCCTGGTCACCCTTAACTGCCCTCCCTTGGTGGCCTGATCACCCACATCTGCCCTCCCTTGCAGGCCTGGTCCCTCCCAACTGCCCTCCCCTGCTGGCCATCTTTGGTGGTCATTTAGTGTCCACTTGGGAGAAGGATCTTTAACCACATGGGGCATCCATCTTCTGTGTTGGAGTGATGACCAATCTGTGTATTACTTTTTATTAGATAGGATGGAGGCCTGGTGCATGGGTAGGGGCCAGCTGGTTTGCCCTGAAGGGTGTCCCGAATCAGAGTGGCGGTCCACTTGGGGCATGGGGCAGCCTGGGCGAGAAGCTGTGGTGGTTTGCAGACTGGCCACACCCCTGGCAACCCAAGCAGAAACCCTGGTATCTGGGATTTATTTATCTTTTACAATTGAAACTTTGTATCCTGGAGTGAAGCCAAGCCTTCTGCTCCCTCTGTGGTGGCAGCCATTTCTGTTGGGGTTTATTTATCTTCTATAATTGAAACTTTGTAGCCTTAAGCAGAGGCCTAGGCTTGTCAGGGTGGAAAGCTTGGCTCCCTCCATCACTGGGGAAACCCAAGCCTCCTTCCTGCTCTCTCCTTGGCTGTAGCCATCTTGGTTGGGGTTAATTTGCATACTTGCTCCTGGTTGGCTAGTGGGCGTGGATTGTTGGTGAGGCAGAGTGATGGTTTATTTGCATATTACTCTTTTATTAGATAGGATATAGCTATATTTATATAATCCATGAAGATTATAAAAATATATTTTACATGTAGAGTGGATCTCTTTGGGTGGTGGTGACTAGGGGATTACTTTTTGAAAATATATTTTTATTGATTTTAGAGATGAAGAGAGAGGGAAAGATAGAAACATCAATGGTGGGAGAGAATCATTGATTGGCTGCCTCCTGCACACTCCCTACTGGGGACAAAGCCCACAATCCCAGGCATGTGCCCTTGAGTGGAATCAAACATGGGACCCTTCAGACTGCAGGTTGACCCTCTAGCTACTGAGCCAAACCAGGGATCACTTTTAATTCTACTTTATATGTTTCCATATTACTTGATTTTTCTCTAATAAACACGTTTGCTATTGTTTATTGAAAAATATTTAAAATAATTTAAGTCAGTGAAGAAGAATATTTTATTAAATTCACTTTAGTCTCTTAGTTATAATAAAAGATAACATTGTAGTAATACATGATTAATAATTATTAGCAATTTTTTGGACAAATTATAGAGTTAGAAGAAAATAATTCATTTTTGTTTGTGAGGGTTTTTTTCTTCTTACACGGTAAATAAGATTTTATTTCTACTTATGTCTGAATCTAAATATGCAAAATAAAGTTAAGTCAGTTTCTAAAATTCCTATTCTAAAGAGCATGGGTAGACTAATTTTAAAAGTAACTAAAGAAAACTCTAACTTAGCCCTGATCAATGTAGCTCAGTCAGTTGAGGGCCATCCCATACATCCAAAGGGTGCTGGTTCAATTCTTTGTCAGCACATGCACAGTTGGGGGTCAATACCCCAGTAGAGCATGCAAGAAGTAGCCCATCAATGCTTCACTCTTACATTGATGTTTCTCTCCCTCTGTCATCCTCGCTCTCTAAAAATAAGAATATTTTCACATGTATCTTTATTATTTAAAGTATTACAGATGTTCCCTTTGTGTGTTTTATTCCATTGACCCCTCCACCCTTCCCAGGCCTTCACCACTCTATTTTCTGTGTCCATGGGTTATAGATATATGCATATGAGTTCCCTAGTTAATCACTCCTTTCCCATCACCCCACACTCCCTTTTCATCTTATTGATGGTTTATTTTGCTGTACAGGAGCTTTTTATTTTTATGAACTCCCATTTGTTTATTTTCTCCTTAGGTTCCTTTGCCCTAGGAGATGTATCTATAAACATATTACTATGAGAAATGTCTAAGATTTTGCTACCTATGGTTTCTTCTAAGATTTTTATGGTTTCATGACTTACATTTAACTCTTTTATCCATTTTGAGTTTATTCTTGTGTAAGTTGGTGATCTAGTTCCATTTTGTTTTTGCATGTACCTGTCTAATTTTCCCAACATCTTTATTGAAGATACTGTCTTGATTCCATTGTATGCTATTGCTTCCTTTGTCAAATATTAATTGAACATAATGACCTGAGTCAAATTTCTGGGTTCTCTGTTCTATTCCATTTATCTATATGGTTCTTCTTCTGCCAGTACCAGACTGTTTTGAGTACAGTGGCTTCATAGTATAACTTGATATATGTTATTGTGATTCCTTCAATTTTGTTCTTCTTTCTCAAGATTGCTACAGCTATTCAAGGTCTTTTTTGGTTCTATATAAATGTTTGGAATGTTTATTTTAGATCTGTGAAATATGCTGTTGGTATTTTAATGGGGATTGCATTGAATCTATAGATTGTTTTGGGGGTATGGACATTTAAATGATGTATAATCTACCAATCCATGAACATAGTATATTCTTCCACTTGTTTATATCTTCCTCTATCTCTTTTTCCAATGTCTTGTAGCTTTCTGAGTATAGGTCTTTTACCTCCTTGGTTAAGTTTATTCCTAAGTATCTTAATATTTTTGTTTTAATGGTAAATTAAATTGGGGTTTGTTTGTTTTTTAGTTTCTTATTCTGAGAGTTCATTATTGGTGTATATAGTAAAAATGCCATCTATTTCTGGGTGTTAATTTTGTATTCTGCTATGTTTCTAAATTCACTTATTAAATCTAGTAGTGTTTTGGTGAAGTCTTTAGGGTTTTCTAGGTTCCGCATCATGTCATCTGTGAATAATGAGAGTTTTACTTCTTCCTTTGCAATTTGGATGCTTTTTATTTTTTCTTCTTGTCTGATCACTATGACTAGGGCTTCCAGCACTATGTTGAACAAGTGTGGTAAAAACAGTCATCCCTGTCTTGTTCCTGTTCTTAGTAGAAATGGTTTTAGTTTTTACCCATTGAATATGATGTTGGCTGTAGGTTTGTCATATATGGTTTTTATTATGTTTAGGTATGATCCCTCTATTCCCACTTTGCTAAGAGTTTTTATCAAAAAAAGAGTTTTGGGTTTTGTTAAAGGCTTCTGCATCAATGGATATTATCATGTAATTTTTTGTCTTACAATCTATGTGATGTATCACATTTATTGATTTGTGAATGTTGTACCAACCTTGCATCCCTAGAATAAATCGCACTTCGTCATGGTGTATAATCTTTTTAATGTATTACTAAATCAGATTTGCTAATATTTTGTTGAGGATTTTAGCATCTACAGTATTTTCCAGCATATAAAATGACATTTTAACCCAGGAAAATCTTCTCAGAAGTTGGGGGTCGTCTTATACGCTGGGTGTAAAAATACCGTAGATTGCAGTTAAGATGGGCATTGCTAACTCGCCAGGGACTTGCCCGGCACTTGCTCTCTCTCTATAGTTTGTTATCTTCCTCCTATCATCATCAGTTCCAGTCATCTTATATGCCAGAAAATATGGTATGCTCATCAGGGATATTGCCTGTAATTCTCTTTCTTTGCAGTGTCTTCATATGGTTTTGAAAATAGAGTAATGCTAGCCTCATAGAAAAAAAAGAGAAAACTTTACTGTAAAATGACTTATGCAATAAGAGAATGGCTCAATATAGTCACCAAAAACTCAAGTTATTTCCAAATCTCAACTATTTCACTATCTTCAACTTCAACTCCATCCAAAACTAGGTCTCCTCATGTTTCTAAGATGGCTGCATGGTTCTAAGATGGCACGTGTGTCCTTGGTCTGTCCATCAAGAGAGGAGTAAAACTTTTCTCCCAAGCATAAAATACAAGTTTTCCCTTTAGTATGAGTGAGTCCACTTAGGTTACATAGTCACTCATGAGCCAATTGTACATTAGTACAATGCTATGTGCTGATTGGCTTGGACTAATCTGCATTTATTTCTACATTGGAGATGGGGAAAATTACCTAAAAAACTGCAATTCTGTTTAGGATTGGGGTGTAAATAATAGATACTAATAATTTCCACTAAAAATAGGATATTTAAATTTATATCTATATATGTTTATAAGATACAATTGAAAGTTTTATTGGAATATTTAAATTGGTTGGCTCTATTGGTTAAATTTACTGTGGTTTTAAATTTTCTGTAATTTGGGGGATTATCCACATCACTTAAATGCTATGTGTTGCTTATATAAATCTGAGGTCATGGAATAAGTATAAATTTTTATCCAACTCAAATGTCTCATATTGATAGTAGTTCCCAAAGATAAGGCATTTAAAATAGGCAGGTAAATTTAGCTTAAATCAAAATTTTTTAAAAGAATGCATTCTCTAAATATCTTTGTTGCTATCATATTTGTAGAAAATCTTTTCTAAATTTTAGGAGTAAATTATCTTTGTTTCTGACACCATAGCTGAGTGACAAAGAAATTCTGAGTAATAGATTGTGCTGAAAACAAAAGAATAGGTGAAAGGACAGTGATTAGAGAAAGCATTATATAAAAGAATTTGGCTGATATACAAAACAGAATGCAGAGTTCTTGTTGTGAACAGAGAATGAAATGTTCTAGGTCATAAATCCTCCTAAGTTTTGGCATATACAAAACATATAATGTTAAATTTGGTTTTCTTTTCCAAAAAATTTTTTCTGAGATTGTCATTTACTACGAAGTTATAAGAAAGTAAACACTTAATTTGGAATAATTTTTAACTTATGTTGGAACAGACCTACAAGTGAAAAATTATGATTTGTTTTCTATACAAGCAAATGAAGGCAAGAGCAAGTGGCTACATTATGCCTCTTTATAAGAACTCAAAATGGCCTTCAAACTGAATATTGACTAAAAGACAGCTTTGAGCTCTTAGTGCATAGAAATAAAGGGGAAAATATGAACAGCTCTTTAGACTAAATGACAGATTGACAATAGTTTAGAACTGTTGCTTTCTGGGGAGGGTTGGAGAAGGTATTTCTGATTAATTAAAACAAGTACAAATCTTACCCAGTGTCTGTTTCCTCTGAAGGTCTGTTAATGCTGAATCATAATACACAGCAGTATATAGGCTGCCTGTGGAGAGTAAGTAAAAGAACAGAACCCTTTTCTTTTTTCCACTGGCAGGTAAAAAGGAAAACTGGCAAATTATGTGGGGCCATTGTCAATGTCCATAGGAAATTGTTTCTAACCTGGCCATGCGAAGATGCTGGAGCAAAGCATGTCCTTTGCAAACAGGCATTTTGCTTATGTTGACAATATTCTTTAAAAATTTTAATCTTCCAAGTGCCTCATAGAAACACTCAGCACTTCAAGATAAGGGCAAGACCCATCACCCTCCCATTTGGCAGTCACCCACATGGCTGTGTTATCTTTGAGCCTATAGCTCAGTTCAGTCGTGTTTCCACTGGGGCTACACGGGGGTACATGTCATTTTTAATAACTGACAAAGTCTAGTAGTAGTCAATGTTTACCACTACCTGGTTCCAGCCCTCCTTTCTAATTTCATGCCTTGTATATACTCTTTATTCTAGCTTTGTATGGCTTCTGTCTTTGCTCATGATGTCCCCAAAGTACCTATTCTCCTCCCTCCCCATGTTGAAATAGTACTGATTCTTCAGATACAATGCAACTTCTGGTAAGTCATGTGGTGCCCTGAGGCCTCAAAGATTTGTGTAATGACATGGTGACTCAGAAGTACCTATCTTCTCAGGAGAGCTACACACACAGCTAGCAATGACAGCAGGAAAATTAAAAAAAAAAAAAACTTCTTTATTATTAGAACTTTAGAGACTGGGATGAAGTCTGTAACCTTTTTATACAAGAATGCCCACTTCCAAATCTTACCATTTCTATTAACAGATGAAAGATAGAAAAGATAATGGTTCCCAAGGATGTGCAAGAATAGAAAAATTATTAGAGACCTTATGCTACCCTTTTGTTGTGACTCTTACCACTAATAACTGTGATCTAATAACTTTTCCCCAATCATCACTAAGATCAAAATCTTTCTACTTAAGGAATGAGGAAGGTCAGGGATGAAAAATGTACCAATGCTCTGGATGTTTATGCAAACCTCGTCAGTGGTAGGGACCAGTCCAAGTTTCTCTTCTAGTTTGGTTGGGCACACCTTGAAATTATGGCTCCAGATTCCTTTACTGATACCATAAGCCAGACTCCTTCCTCTATCCTCCTATGAGCTTGATATAAACCTGGGCTTACTGTGAGGCTCATTCCCTTTTGGGCCCATGTTAAGCTCCATATGAATCCTCTAGGTCAGCTGGAACCTGGAATGGAAGCATATATACCATTTCTGAAATTACACCACACCTGGCTCTATAATCTTTGTCCAAGAAACATTATGTTCTATGCAGTATTGTACAGGAATGCTTTTGCACCTGCACAGGAAGGCATCAGAACATTAGGCACTGAAATTAAGTATAATTTTGAGGGCAGGCATCTTGCTTCGCATTTTTAAGCTTGTAAGAAGAGAAATGAACACTCATACCTTACACATTATGACAAATACATAAAAATACTATAATAAAACAAAAATAAAAATTAACAATTGTCCTAATGAAATGACTTTGAACTAGTAATTCAAGACATTTTTACCTATAATGTTAATTTTCTGAGATTTTTCCACCAATTTTCCCACAAAACGGTAAAGATAACCTGAGCTGGCTAAAACATTTAAGCATAATTTGTGACCTTTTTCATAATGTGGAGACATTTGTGCTCCTTCTTTCTCTCCCTTCTCCATATTCCACATACTTCAGTTGGATCAAACTTCTAACACTATCCTACTCTGAATTGCTGCTCTCTCTGAATTCTTCAGTGGTTCTCCACTGTGTACAAGATAAAGCCCCACCCCTTCCACCAGCCCTTTTACTCTGGAGTTCATGATCAGGAACCAACCTCTGTTCTTTTTTCTTTTATTTCCAATTTTGGAAACGTATACAATTATATTTGTTCAGAGATCTCCAAACGTGCTTTGCATGATCTCATCTCTAGATACTTGAAAGTATCTTTCTTCTCAAAAGATCTTCCCAGTTTGAGGCTTACCTCAAATACCACTTCCTCCATCATTCCTCTTCACAGTCTTAAGCAATAGATGCATGGGACCAGAGACATCAAACTTCCCAGAGCCCTAAAAAGCCCAAGATCTTAAATAAAATGTATTATTTCCCAAATGGAAAACTAAAATTGGAAAATTGAAACTACTAAATGTTCAATTAAATGACTTTAAATCATATGTCAAATTCACTAATTGTTAAATTTAGTACTAATAATCAAAAACAATTGATGAGATTTTTTTCAGTTCACAAATATTCCTGTGAATGCACCATGATTCCTCAGATATCATAATCATTTATTAACCAAGTTATGTAAACAAATAATTTCCAAAGATTAAAAAATTTCCCATTTTTTTCATAACAAAAAAAGATAGTGGATATTTTCATAACAAAAATGATAGCTATCTTATAGAATTACTGTGAGGATTAAATGCGCTAAGACTTATGAATATAAGTAAACATCCAATACTCACTATTTAGTCCTGTTCTTTTTAAAAATATATATTTTATTAATTTTTTACAGAGAGGAAGGGAGAGGAACAGAGAGTTAGAAACATCGATGAGAGAGAAACATCCATCAGCTGCCTCCTGTACACCCCCTACTAGGGATGTGCCCACAACCAAGGTACATGCCCTTGACCGAAAGCAAACCCAGGGCCCATCAGTCCACAAGCTGACACTGTATCCACTGAGCCAAACTGGTCAGGGCAGTCCTGTTCTTTATAATGAACTAGAGGCCCGGTGCATGAAATTCATGCATTGGAGGAGGGTCCCCTCAGCCCAGCTTGTAGCCTATCCAATCTAGGACCCCTCAGGCCTAAACCAACAGTTGGACAGCCCTCTCACAGTCTGGGACCTCTGGCTCCTAACTGCTCATCTGCCTGCCTGCCTGCCTGATCACCTCTGTCTACCCTGCTGGCCTGGTTGCTCCTAGCTGCCCCCCACTGCTGGCCAGATCACTTCCAATTTCCCCCTCCCTGCCAGTCTGGTCGCTCCTAACTCCCCCCCCCCCCCGACACACCAGCCTGATTGCCCCAACAGCCCCCCCTGCTGGCTTGGTCACCCCAAACTATCCCCCCCCGCCTGCCTGCTCACCCCTCACAGCACCCCCGCCTGTCTGGTTGCCCATGCAGCCTGCTTGTTCAGTCATTTGGTCCTCCTTCAGTAACCTCCCTGCCAGCCTGGTCATAGGCAGCCATCTTTGTGAGGGTGTGATGGTCAATTTGCATATTACCTCTTTATTATATAGGATGAGTGCCATTGTCTACCTAGGAGAGTGATGGAAGACAAGGTAGGAAGGGATTTTCACACAGGAGAAACATGTGCAAAGACAATGAGGCACACAAAACAGTATACAACAGTGTAAGAACATTACGTGATTTAATGGGCTGAAGCTGAGGTTGTGTACAGAATTGCAGGAGTTGAAGCTGGATGGTGTAGTAGGATGCAATTATACTATGCCAATGAGTTTAGAGTTTATCCTGTGCATGCAACTAAAAACTACATAAGAATTCTAAGGAGGGAAAGGTCATGATTAAATTTTTGCTTCAGAATGATCACTCTGGAAACTAGATGGAATGTAGGCAAGAAAGGAGGCAGGAAGAACAGTTATCTAAAAAGTCCATGTAAATAGTCACAAGGACCCAAATCAGAGCACAAGAGATGAAGAAGAAGAGAGGAGAAAGAGAAGAAAACTTTCTCAGCAGGAACATCAACAAAACATGTGCACCCTTTGGTGGTGAAGATGAGCAACAGTAAAGGTTTAAAGTGGAATTTTGCATTTCTGTCTTGCTTATATAGGAGCACCAGAACAGTACTCCACAACTATAAGACAATACGTGTGTCTTCACTGAATTCGAAAAGAGAGAGGGTGAGAAGTTCTGTCATTGAGTGGTCTGAAGACTTCCATGGGGAGGTGACCTAGAGGTCAGTGCTCTTCCTAGTCTGTAGACCTGTACAATCTGTGAACTGTTTTTATTGATCTTCACCAAGATAAAGTTCTAGTGCAGGAAATTACATCAACTTTATCACTAAATTATTCAACTGATGATTTTTTGTAGGGAGACTTTCCTGAAGAGAGCAGAGTTGATTTGTATTTGAATCAAGTTCCTTAATTTCTTATAGACCTATGACTAGGACCAGTCCAAGCTTACACCTTCAGCAGCCCTGATGTAAATGACTAAATATATGGGTTTGAGGTTTTATCTGAGACCTATGCTGGAAATCACTAAGAATGGAAACATAGAAATGTTAGTAGCTACCACCATTGTTCAGAGACGAGGTTGCTAAGAGACAGCATAGAGATAAAAAGAGGGCTGTACTGGTTTACTAGGGCTGTTGTAACAAAGTGCCACAGACCAGGTGATTTTAACAACAGCAATTTATTTTCTTACAGTTCTGGAGCCTAGAAATTTGAACCAAGGTATATGCACGGTTGGTTCCTTCTAGGGGGCTCTGAGGAAGACTATATCCCATACCTACCTTCCCCTTAGCTTCTGGTGATTTCCTGGCAATCTTTGATGTCTCTTGCTTGTAGAAGTGTCACTGCAATGTCTGCCTTCTTTTTCTCATGGTGTTCTCCCTAGCTGCATGTCTATGTTAAATTTTCCTATTCAATAAGGATGTCAGGCATAATGGATTAGGGTCCCAACAACTTTTGCTTTAACAATTACATCTGCCAAGAACTTCTTTCCATATAAAGTCACATTTTGAAGGAAGGATGTTAAGACTTAGACATGTGAATTTGGTGGGGGTGGGCAGACACAAACAATTCCTAACAAGAGCCAAGGATGGAGATCCGAAGAACACCAATATTTAAGATTCATATACTTATCACACCCTGACTTACAGTACAAGGTGTGTTCTAAGTTGGTACACCTCAACTTCTCAACCAGATGGATAGGTTTTTGGAGATCAGGAAGACTATTTAAAGTGCCTTTGCATATTTTGCCTACAGGATTTAGTGTTTCTTGTATGTATAAGTAACTCAAAACAATGTTGTCTGATGATGTGTAACAAACAAAAATTGAATATGAAAGAGTCCCTAAGAAATGTTTTGAACAGAGTATGTTATGACACTCTGCCATATAGACAACAGTTGCTGTACTTGTCAGAAAAATCGCCAAAGTAGATGTTCAAGATACATTTTAACTCATTTGCTTAAACAACTCCATGCCTATCATCCACATCAAAAGACTGTTTTCCTGCATGGGCAACAGAAGGCATAATTATTTGCAAAAATTTTCAATGTTTATCGTTTGCTTTCCTAAGTGGCACAGTAGATTCGCTGTACCACTCCACATGTTTGCCAAAATCCTATTGTATTTTTTGAAACTGGGCATGTGCTCCTGGAACACATAGGAATAATTTTTAAAAGATAACTTCAAAATCTCTTCAAACTTTACTACTGCACATGAGAGCTACTTATAAACACCATATGACAGGCTGATATTTTCCTCCCATTGGCTACTGTATAATACGTTATCAATTATCATTATCAGTATCATTATTATCATCAACACATTGTTAGTTTATTCCATATCTCTCAATTTTAGAACAGTAGCTCGAAGCATGGGACACTTGGAGATTGATAATTCAATTTATTTTTTAAAGTTCTCAGTGATTCCCCTGCTTGTTAAAAAAAAATGAGGTAATTTTCCCTTTGACTAAAGGCATCAGAAAAATCCATACCTAAGTGGTTTTACTTTTTATAGCTATTTCACACCAATCATATTCTTATTCCCCTATCTAATACAGTATGCCATAGTTATTATTTATTTATATCCTAACTACAATCATAAAAGACCTCCAATGTAAGAGATAAAATAGTGCCAAACCCTTAGAGAATAAAATTAGAGAAAAGCAGCCTATTTACTTATGTCCAAATATATAGAACTTATAGGTTTTATTCTATAACTTTGGCAACATTAAGACTGATATTAAAAACACCTAACTTTCAATATAACACTGTGACTGCCTTATTTTCCTATATAAAGAACTAAAGCAAATAAAACATCCTAAAGAACATCTTTCCAATATAGAGAGTCTGTTCTCACCTGGGCTCTTCCTGACTTAATGTTGGCCACTTAAAGATGCACTATAGTGATTCAAGTTCAACTGAGATTCAGCCATTGCAAGAAATTCATAATTGCTTATAGTTTTTGAAAGAATACTTTTCTTTGTAATGAATCTAGAAATTAATCAGTTGTTGGTATAAAGAAACTAAGTTGGGAAGTGATTGATGGTATGTTTCTGCAACATAAATAATTTTGAAATCATTTGGTAATTTATTTACCCTTCATGTTTTCCACTGAGTTTTGATAAAAGTAAATAAGTTGTTTTTCTTTAATAGAGGCAGATTGTATTTATGACTCCACTTCCCCTCCTGAAATCTCCTTGAGAAATAAAGCAGCAGAGTTTAAAAAGTTGGAATGTTTACAAGCACCTACTATGTGCCAGGCACTGTTTTGGGAGATGAGGAATTGAGAAGTAATAAAGCGTGGTCCATGTCTTTGAGGTTGTTATAAGTCTAGCGAAAGAGATGAATCCACACAAAAGGATAGTTAATTATAGTATACAGGATGTAATATGGGCATGAACCAGGGAGTTATGGGAATGTTTAGTCCAATATAAAGGTTTGGTAAGGTTTTTGAAGGAGATAATATCTGAATTAATTAAAAGACAAATAAGAGCAAGTCAGGGGGAAAAGGTGAGAAAGATGTTCTAAAGTAAGAAATTATAGTATAAAATAGCATTGGGGCCTTAAATGGACAAAAATGCAAGAAAACTATTTTAACTGTTGCTGATAACATTTGCTCAATATTTATCCCATATTAAGAACTTGTTAAGCAATTAACATGCTTTTTTTTTTCTTGTAACAATATTATTTCCCCCCATTTTACAGGTGGGGAAACTAAGACTTAAAGACTTAAAAAGATTGGGAAATATGTCCAAGGTCACATAGCCTCCAGGTCACAAAACTAACCAGGGATTTGCACCCACCTGAGACTGCAGAGTTAGTGAAATGTCTCAACAAAAGAGGAATAGGGAGAGAGGAACCAAGATGGTGGCATAGGTAAATACCTATTTTGCTGCCCCACGCAACAATTACAAAACTACAATTAACAACAAAACAAACATCATCCAGAATCACCGGAAAGCTGGCTCAGTGAAAATTCCACAGATAAAAGTAAAGATAGGATACTGTGACTCAGAGGAGCGGCGGAGCACAGCCTTGAAGATATGCGCAGAGAGAGGTTCGGAGCCTTGTACGCCCAAGCGGTAAAGGGCGGGCAGCAGCAAACCCAGCTGGTTTTCTCCAATGGAGAGGGCAGAGGCGTCCCACTGCACTGATTCCCCAGTTCCAGGCGAGGTCTGCTGTCCAGGGAAGGTACGAAAAAATGCGGCGCAGCAAAGGTCTCCAAGTTTGAGGAGAGTGCACATAAACTTGAAACAGCAGTTTGTGCATAAAGTGTGCGACCACACAGAGAGGACTCGTGACTTGCTCCCTCATTCGGGAGACCACCAGATTGCTCTGTTTTACAATCCTGGGTGAGACTTGGGGTGTGCAGACTTATTTGGGGAGAGGCAGAGTTGTCTGGCAATGGGTGGAGACCGGCAGCGGCTTTCTCTCAGAGGTGTGTGCGTGCAGCCATTACCACCTGGCACAGAGACCCGCGCACCACATAGGGTGGAGCTGAAGCTGCCTGCTCAGCCCGGAGACTCCACCCATCCAACCTGAACACAGCTTACCCTCACGGCCAATTGGCCTGGAGGTCAAACCCTCCTAATGCTAACAACAATAAGCTGGGCTTAACTTCAACAATACTGTACAACCCATAAAGGATTGTAGTAAGAGTATCTACCTCAGGTAACTGGGGAGGCTGAGCCACTGTCCCTTAGAGGATATGTTGGTCCACATACAGCTAATGGACCAACTCAGGAAAGCAGCCACAATGCAGAGAAATGGAAAGAAATCAGGTGTGAAAGAAATGGAGGAAAAAAGACGACTAGACATAGAGTTGAAAACCACAGTAATAAGGTTTTTCAAGAGGCTCCTAGAAAAGGCCGATGAACAAAATAAGAACTACAAGGAAATGAACAAGACCTACGAGAAAATGAACAACACCTATAAGGATATGAAAAAGGACCAACTAGAAATTAAGCATACACTGACTAAAATAAAAAATATTATACAAAGACCTAAAAGCAGTCCAAATGACCGCAAGAACCAAGTCAAAGATTTGAAATATAAAGAAGCAAAATCCACTCAGCCGGATAAACAAGAAGCAAAGAGAATCCAAATAATTGAAGATAGTGTAAGGGGCCTCTGGGACAACCTCAAGCATACCAACATCCGAACTATTGGGGTGCCAGAAAAAGAGAGAGAGCAAGATTATGAAAACCTACTTGAAGAAATAGTGACTGAAAACTTCCCACACCTGGTGAAAGAAATTGACTTAAAAGCCCAAGAAGTACACAGAACCCCAAAATATAGGAATCTAAAGAGGACCACACCAAGACACATCATAATTAAAATGCCAAGAGCAAAAGATAAAGAGAGAATATTAAAAGCAGCAAGAGAAAAACAGTTAGTTACCTATAAGGGAGCATCCATATGATTGTCAGCGGATTTCTCAACAGAAATGATGCAGGCCAGATGGGAGTGGCAAGAAATATTCAAAGTGATGAATAACAATAATCTACAACCAAGATTACTCTATCCAGCAAAGCTATCATGCAGAATTGAAGGTCAGATAAAGTGCTTCACAGATAAGAAAAAGCTAAAGGAGTTCATCACCACCAAACCAATATTATATGAAATGCTGAAAGATATTCTTTAAGAAGAGGAAGAAGAAAAAGGTAAAAATATAAATTGTGAACAACAAATACACATCTATCAACAAATGAATCTAAAAAGCAAGTGAATTAATAATCTGATGAACAGATAAACTGGTGAATATAACAGAATCATGGACATAAAGAGGGAATGGACTGACAATTCTTAGGGAAAAAAGGGGTGTGGGAAGGGAGCAAGAAACTGGACAAAAATCATGCAACTGTAGGAGAAGACAGTGGGGGGGAGGTGAAGGCGGAGGATGGGATGGGTACTGGGTGGAGGGGAGCTATAGTGGGAGAAAAAGGGGGAACAATGTAATTAATAAACTGAACAATAAAGATTTAAAAAAAGAGAAATAGGGGTGCATTGCACCTTCTACCTCATTTGTTTCACAGACAATGCTGTAATCATATCCATTGCCTTTCAAGTCTGCTTCTCATAACAATAATGATGATTATTACAATGATGACAGCAATAACAAACAAAGCTTACTATGGTCAGTATGTCACATATATTACACTTTTTAACCCTTTCACCAATAAAAACAAAGCAACATTGTACACACCAACTTAGCAAAAACAACACATAACATTTACCACATGCCAGATATTGATTTAACAGTTTTACTGTATCATCTTTATTTTCACAAGTACCCAGTGAAGAAGACACCACTACTACCTCCATTTTATTGGGTAAACTGAGTCATAGAGAGGTTAAGTTGGCCAGTATCACACAGTCAGTTAGGCGGATAGCCAAGAAGCAAACGCAGGCATTTGAGTTTCAGAGTCTATGGTCTTAGCTACTGTTCCTCACTGTCCATCATCTGTCAAAAACAATGATCAGAACTCAACCCACTGATTAACCTCATTCCCCTTTCTTTACCTGCTATTGACAGAGAAGTAATCCTATCACATACTTGGACTGAGAAATGAAAAAGTAACGAAGTAATTCTGATCATAAGCTCTCCGATTCTGCAGAAAAGATAAATCTGATCCTAACATGGAAACTGTTGCCAGAAACAGGAACATAGAGTTCCAAATTTCAGTTTCTCTTTTTGGATGCCTTATAGGTGCCAAGGTCAGACCATCAATATCTGTGCAGCCGTGGCAAGAAGAGATGTTGTTGGCAAGAACCAGATAGTCCTAGCATACACACACACACACACACACACACACACACACACACACACACACACTGAGTGGTCAGATTATTAGATCTCTGAATGCATAATAACCTGGCCACTCAGTTTCTATCCTACATAATAAAAAGCTAATATGCCAATTGTCCCCTCAACCAGGAGTTCAACCAGAAGGCAACTGCCCATGTCCCCTCCCCCTGGCCAGACTGGCCAGACTTTACCCATGCACGAATTCATGCACCGGGTCTCTATAAATACTAGTAGTGGCACGTTGATCACTTTTAACTAAAACTATGCTTGTTCTAAGAGGGATTATATATATATAGAGAGAGAACAAGCATAGTTTTAGTTAAAAGTGATCGAAGTGCCACTACTAGTATTTAAGTAATGACTTGGTAATCTTATTTCTATTGCTTTTTGCAAACTCATGAAAGTGTAGGCCCAGCTTTGCTATATCTTCCAATTATAAGAGTAGCCAGAAATACAGATTTTTAAAATGTGAAATATTTTAATAGTTTTAAATTCCAATAACTAATTTTAAAAATTAAAAAATTCATTATAGAAAAAAACAAAATACAATTGTGGGTCACTTTCAGGTCACAGGCCACAGCTTATAATCTTTCTCATAGTCTGTGGTCTTGTAACCTTTTAAGATCTCACTTCCTTTGCCTGAAAATTCAGATAGTTGGACAAAGGGAACTCTAACTTCATTTCTAACCCTCTCAGATTCTTTGAAGACAATGCCTTACTTTGTAATGTAAAAACATACCAAATACAAGTTTGAATGAAATTGTAAGTCTTGGTAATAAGTAACCTCATTGTCCAGAAAAAAATGATCAATTATTTTATAGAGAGGGGACATCAGACAATATCTGAAGCTTCTCCATCCCCCATCGCTACATGACAGATGACAACAGAGACAGAAGATGACTCACCTACAATCAAGTTGCAGAGTTTGAGCTCAGACACAGGTTTTAATGTATGTCATTTTCCATCATCAGCCAGCTTTCTTATCCTGTTGAGGAAGTAATTTGAACTCCTAGATCCAGCCATTCCTGCAATCACTTCTCTGTTGGATTTTCTAATTACATGCACTAATAAATCTGTCCTCTTCCCATTATTTTCTTCTTGAAAATTAAGTTTATTAGGGTAAGTTAGGTTTCTGTTGCTTAGAGCCAAAAGAATCAGACAAATAATGTCCCATAAGCAATTGATTCCTTTCCATACTTCTGCTACCTCAGGTTTTTCTCCAGACTGGAATATCTGTCTTTCCTTATTCTTACAAGTCATACAAATTCTTTAAGATCTAACTTCCTCAATGAATATTTTTCTACTATTAAATCCACTCCTGAGTGAGCATGCATATCTCTCCACTATTTTTGCATTGTCATCAACATCTTGATTAAACACTTTCTAATTGTCAGTTTATATGTTATCTTCCAAACTAGAACATAGATTCCCAATTCAGATGCATATCTCACAGGTATTTTCTGGTTCAGCCACCAAACCTGGGATAGTGCTTTCTGCAAGTAGAACTCATACTTAAAACTTAGTTCTAAGTTAATAGAACTCTCCTGATCACTCCAGCTTAAGTTGTAAAGACACCTAGCTCCAAGTCACAAGTACTGAGTATCTTTTCATGTATAGCCTATTATTGTGCATTAAATTTGCCTTTAGAGGGGAAAGATCTCTGAATCATTTGACTTTTACCACTTTACACAGTACAATCCTTCTGGAATGAAATATTTAATTTCCTTTGTTCTTCAGTCTAGTTTTTAGAGAATCAGAAGGCTATTCCAAATGTGTAATGAGGCAAGAACCTCTCTTATTACTTTTGCAGTGTTCACATCTTCAGAATGCCTCTGCCATTAGCAGTGCATAACAGTTCCGGCCTATTGCACCGAGGAGGTATGCAGGGTGAGGGTGCCAAAAAGCATATTTTAAAAATGCATATTTTCCTTGATGAAGAGAGAAACTTGTAATTATTTTAAAAGCAGTCTGGTTTAATAGTCACTTTGTTTTCTCAAAGATTAAAATATTTATTTTCTGAAATGCAAATCGTATATTGCACTGACTAAGCAACACTTAAGAATTTTGAGTAGTGGAGCTAATCCAAATGCGCCAAAACATATCTGAATGGATGAATCACTAGTATTGACTTAAAATACAATATGATCGTGTTGACCAATTTCACTCTAATAAACTTAATTATATATATATTTAACTAGCAGTAGGTCTTAAATTTTATGAAAGGTATAGACTCTTGAGTCATGACCAACTAACAAGGTCAAATAAGCAAGTGAATAAGATGAATTTTTATGGCTAACAGTGATTCAACATTAGTCATACTTTCTTGGCAAGATATAAGCTAAATTACATGGAAGTAAGTAGCTTGAACTTACAGCTCACCTGGCCTAAAGTCCACCTGAATGATATGGGAGTTCATATAGAATAGGCATAATTTTAGGGTTGCTCTTTTTCTCAACATATACATACATACACACAGAGATACACTTGTACACAAACCTACACATGCACACAATATTCATTTTGGACATTTGTAATTCAGGCATTATAAATAATTCCTATTCATTTTTTAAAGTGGGTTATGTCCATCTAAACAGTACACAACTGTTTACAGTGCCTTCTTTTACATTCCTGCAGTAAAATCTATAATAGCTATTCCACAGGAGGCGGCCACCCATCACCGCCACTACAGAAGTTACAAACATATGGTGTCATTTTGCCATGCCAACTTTTAGATATTCACTCTGAATTTTGACAAAAGAAGAAAACTAAGCACAGAACTGTCTTTCAGATTATCATTTTTGAGCTCCTGAAACACGGTACACTGTGCCAGTATGATGGTCAGGTTTTTATTTTGGTAATAAATTATCATTACCAGCATGGTATATTTAGATTCATAGCAGTACCAGAAAAATACACCTATAAATGATACACTATGTTTTCACATAGTCTGCTTAAAGTCTTATCTTTTAACTGGGACAATTCTTGGAATGCCCCGGAACTCTTTTTCCCAGTAAAAGTAAAACCAAAGTAATTAACTATCAGCATTACCCAGCAATAGCACCTTCAGCCTCTGCTCCTTCCCTGTTAGTCTTCTCAGCTAAATACTTTTTTTTTTATCAGCTCAAACCACATAGAAAGACTGACAACAATCTGTTCAGATTTATCAGCTAACATTTCCCTCTTTTATATTCTTTATGAGGTTAGTACCTAAATATACATATTGCCCATGTAGTATCCCCTTATTTGTGGTTTCAGCTACCTGTGGTCAACCATGATCCAAAAATATTAAATGGAAAATTCCAGGAATAAATAATTCATGTTTTAAATTGTGTGCCTTCCTTGAGTAGCATGTTGATTTCATGTCACTCCCTTCCATCCCTTGTAAATTGCCCCTTGTCTAGCTTATCCAGGCTGTGTATGCCACCTCTCCATTAGTCACTTAGGAATGCCTAGGTTATCAGATTGACAAGTCATGGTTTCACAGTGCTTATGTTCAAGTAACACTTTTACTTAATAATGACCCCAAAGCCATTTGCATAATTTAAAATTGTTCTACTTTATTTTTACTTATTGCTATTAATCTTTATTGTACCTAATTTATAAGTTAAATGTTACTGTAGGAATGTATGTATAGGAAAAACAAATTGCATATAGGGTTTGGTACCATAAGTGGTTTCAGGCATCCCCTGGATGCCTTGGGACTTATGCTGTGGGTCAGAGGGGACCAGTGGACGTGACAGATGCCCTGAGGAAAAGGTGTAGGCCTCTTTCAACTCAAACAGAAATAACCCTGGGTAAGAAGTGCAGGTATGTTCTCAGGATGCTAGGATTCTGTTTTTCACTTTAGAATATTTCTGGCCAGTGTTGCTTATTTAAAAGATAGGATTTGGAATCAGAATGCCCTGTGCTACAGTCTCCACTCTTTCACCTATTTGCACAGAGCTTTAGAAAAGTTGCAAAACCTCTCTCAGTCTGTTTTCCCTTCTAAAAATGAGGATGGTTGCCCTTATGCTGTTAGGCTTAATTTAAAATGACCTAAGCGCAGAAATTTAAAATGACCTTAAGAACAGAAAATGCAATTTAGGTAAAAACTAAGAAAATCTGAATAAACTATATATTTTAGTTAATAGTAAGCATCAATATGGGTTCTTTGTAAAAGATGTACCATATTATAGTAAAATATCAAGAATGGGGGAAACTACATGAGGGTTATATTGAAACTTTCTGAACAGTTTTCTCAATATTTTAGTAAATCTAAAACTTCTAAAAAATAAAGTATATTTTAAAATATGACATAAGTGAAATGCCCTGCACATAGTAGGTGCTCAAAAAATGGTTGCCAGTATTATAAATATAGACTCTTTGGTTTTGCAATGTGCATTATATGCAGTATGATATGATCTTATTTTTATCCCCAGCTTTATTGAGATAATTGACATATAACATTGACTTGTTATAAGTTGAAGGCACATAGTATGATGATTTGATATGATCTCTTCTTTTCCCCAATTCAGCAACTCTTTTTCGTAGGCAGTTTTTTTTCTCTCCCTCCATGTCACTCTATTCCCTTTCTCTACATCAATTCTAGTTCATTCATATCCAGTCTACTACAAACTCATATTTAGTTAACAATTTGTTTACATTTCTCCACGACTAATTTTAGTTCATCAATATTATTTGTTGGATTTGGATTTTACCACACTAATAATGCAAATTTTAGTTACTTTCAATGATGGGTCATTTAAAAATTTTTTAAATTGATTTTAGAGAGAAGGGGAGAAGGACAGAGAGATGGAAACATGGATGAGAAACATCAATCAACTGCCTCCTCTCTGTCCCCTACTGGGGATCAAGCCTGCAACACAGGCATGTGCCCTGACCAAAAATCAAACTGGGGAACCTCCTGGTTCATGGGTCAACGTTCAACCACTGAGCAACACTGACTGGGATCCTTTTTTAAAAATTATTATTTAATTCAAAGTTCCAAGCTTTCTGCTGGGAGGGGAAAAAAATGGCAAAACACCCTATTCCAGAAAGACTCTAAAAACAAAGATATAGCAATGGAAAAATTTGGCTTTTCTTGTAGTAAGAAGATAGATACTCAGCTTCCTAAGACAGCCAGCAGTCCTGAGGCAGCTTTGCTGGATGTGTATTAGCACTAATCGGTTGAAATAACTAAAAATAGTTTGACCAAATACCAGTGTTATCAATCTGTTTTGTGGTGTCTCTGATGTTAAGGTCGTGTGTAAAAACAAAACCCTCTTGCTCCTCAAAAACACAGCTTTGAATGGATTCAGATAAAAGGTACAATCAGATGAGAAGACTTGAGCCTCCTGATAATCTTTCTCAGGTGGCGTTGTTTAGGACTGGATCTCTGTGAGAACAGATTTTCCTCATTCTAGTGCTGGATGTCAGCATTTATTTAAAGCACAGCTCAGGAGCCTTTTGCTTGATAAAGAGAAGTTTATTTTTTTTCTGTAAATCACAATAGTTTTCATTGCCAAATAACTAGGACACCTTTGATTGTTGGTGATTTATTAATGGGATAGATTTTAAAGATGGAATTTCCCCTGCTATAAAGAAACAGCATAATAATTCCAAACTGAAACCTGAAAAAATATCAGGCCCCATGTGTGGACCCATCACCCAATATTAAAAGAATATCCAAGAAACTTTTACTGTTCTGAGGCAATACTTTCGCTCTACTGTAGTCCCAAATACAGGTTGAAAAAGCGAAGAACTAGTGATGGGGGTGAAGAATGGAGTGTGTAATCCACCTGCTCTTTCTCAACCAGGAAATGAGTTTTATTTTTAATAAACTGGTCCACAAGCTTGAGCTAGCTGAAATAAATTATCAGTGCTGGCTGGTGTGTGTACATATGTAAGCAAAGCAAACAGAGAAACCTGGGCTCACTCAAGAGTGGATAAATATAGGAAAACCTCAGACTCTACTACAGCAATATAAAATTCAGTCTTAACTGGCAGCAACCAGAAATTCACTATTTTAAGAAACTGGTCTCACAACCTCAATGGGGCTGGAGCTGGCTTCGCACAGCGCCCCTCGGGGCCTTCACTGGCTGTTCTGAGAGTTCACGTGCTGCATTCACTGAGGGAGACAAAACACATCCCTGACTTTCTTCACCGGCTCGCTCCACCAGAGCGCTGACCTCTTCCTTGCCCTCTTGCCCCTCCTCCTGAAAGCGCCACCCCCTCCTCTCTCTGGCTGGAGAACAGCAGATAGAAACAGGCGCTTTTTTCACATCTAAGGCGGCCCGCAGCCGCCTCAGGCTCGCTCCAACCTCAGACACAGAAAGCTGCCCCTTAAAACTGCGAGGCTTTTTGCTGGAGCATTTTAAGGGGCCAGAGGCGGCCAGACGTTGAGGGCCTCGGAAAGGCAGAAGGTCACGGCGCAGTCACCTTGGGACGAAAAGAGGGTCACAGGGAAGAAGGTAGAGGGCCTGACCCGGGCAGAAGGATCAGAGGGGGTGTCCCTGTTTGGGGGGTTAGTGAGAAAGAAAACGGGGGATTGGAGGGCACCCAGGGAAACGGTGCCCCAGGGCCCTTGGGCGACCCCAGTCGCAATCTGCCGACCTGGGGATGGAGGAGGGTGCCCTTCCTGGTGAGCCTGGCAGATTCGCCTTCCGAGCTTGCTCTCTCCCGCCGGACCCAGTGATGGCTCTCAGCATCCCAGAGCCAAGCGCTGCACAGAGGCGCTCTGCTGGCTCCACTCCGGCGCCCCCACCTGCCGGCGCCCCCGCCGGGCGAGCGCACGCCCAGGAGGGCGGGCCTGGAGCGGAGAGCCGCCGCCCGCCGCCCGCCGCCGGAGAGTGCCGAGAGCCGGGGAGGGAGCCAGGCCTCTGTGGGAGCCGCAGCCTGCAAATCACTCCCAGAGCCTCCCGGGCCACGGAGCGGGACCTGCGAGGCTGGCATCCCGCGCTCCCGGGGAGGCCCGGAGCGCGGCGCTGCACCCCAGGCCCCTCCGGGGTCCCGGCCGCGGAAAGGGCGCCTTGCAGCCCCTTCCCCAGGGCGCGGTCTCCACCCTTGCTCCTCCCCGCCAGCTGCGCCGCCAGCTCCCATTGTTCGCCCCGCCCGCCCGGCGACTTCCCGGCGCTGCTGCTGGGCCTCCGGGGCGCACCTACCTTCTGCTGCCTGCGAGCCATGTCGGTGGGCTGCTTGGCGTTGAAGGGGTAGGCGATGCAGCGCATCACGAACACGTACAGCTGCAGCCGCTTCTTCCTCTCTTCTTCCTCCTTCTGCAGCCGCTCCAACTCCTCCTTCTCCTTCTCGCTCACCACCGACGGGCTGGGGCTGGAGGGCCGGCCGCCGCCGGCGCGGCTGCTGGGCTGCAGCCCTCCAGCCCCGCCGCCGCTGCTCGCGCCGCTGCCCCCGCCGCCGGCGCCTACCCCGGCCCCGGCGGCCGCACCGCCGCCGCCCCCTGGCCCGGCGCCGCCGCCCGAGCCCTCGCTGGTGCGGCTGGGAGACAGGCGCGCTCCGGACGCGGCCGAGCCCAGCACCTCCTTGCAGCTCTCCTCCTCCACGATCTCATCCGATTCCTCTTCGCTGGACGAAGGGTCCAGCATGGTGCCGCCTGGAGAGGGGGGTCCCTGGAGCCCCGACTTGGGGTGCAAAAGATGGGGACGCTGGAGACAGCTGAGGGTCGGCTCTCCCGGATGGGCGCTTCTCCCCAAATCAGGGAGCGAGCGCCCTAAAGCTCAGCCTCGGCCGCCGCGACTGCTTCCTTCGCCCGGCGATCCGGAGCTGCGCTCAAACCCAGGAGCGCGACAGGAGGGAGGGAAGAAAGGTGCGTCCGTGGGCCGGAGGTGGGCAAAGGGGACAGTCAATGGCGAGCCCGGAGCCCGCAGCCGAATGCCATCTGCAGCCGCTGAAGGAGGCGCCTGCAGAAAAGATGCCGAGTGTTGCAAGCTGTCGATGCAGCCAAGAACCGAAGAGGCAACTTGCCGATTGGGGAGGGAGCGGCGCTTACGTGTTTATTGGCTTAACTCTCCAGTGTCCGCGGCGTACAGGGTGGCTGCAGAGGGCTGGAGGAGAGCGCGAGCGACCCCAAAGTCTCAGAGCTTCAGTGCTGACCCTAACGCTTTCCTACCCTCACCCCCCCCCTTCCTTTTGTGGACAGTTTCCTCCTTGATCCTCAGTTCTCACTGCCTCGACCTCTCTCCCCCTCCCTCGGACAAAAGTTCTTGAAGGAGGAAGAAATACATTAACCAGTGGTGACTTGTTAGCGAGGATGCTCAATCCAGAGGTCTCACTAAGAAAAAGCCAGCGAGATGCAGAGTGGTAAAGCCCCTACCTCCTTTCCCCAGTCTTCTTCGCACCTGGGGCGTGGGCAGTGTATGTGTCCCACCTGTGTAAACTCGGACTCCAGCAATTAGCTTTACATACACCCACTTTCGTTAAAATAAAAGTGATCAGATTAGGGCGGATTTGTGTATCGGCCTTGCAGCTCAACTAATTTAAGTAGAAAAAAAGCTATGATGAATATCCTTCATTTCCAAGAATTGGGGACCCTTTCTTGCCGTGATGAGCCAAGCAGAGAAATAGAAGGGTTTCTGGATCTCAGCCCTTTCTCCATTCTAGCTTGCTGGAAGATCTGGGTAGAGGCGTGGGGACCCCGAATTAGACAAAGTCTCCCCCCACCAAAAAAAAAAAAGAAAAGAAAACTCGTTAGCATCAACATCTAATACGATGATTCTGTCGCACTGTCTTCATCCCTGGCTCCCAGTTATCTATTAATTCAAAAGCAGCAGATGGTGCCTTCCTCCCTGTGCTCTTAGGCCAATAAATCCGCCGAGAGCGGAGCTGGCCAGCGTGCTGAATCTAATCAGCGACCCGCAGATGGATTGAAAACAAACCAACACTTTCCATCCTTGGATCTTACTTAAGCTATCTAGAGATTCTCTCCACGCCCCCACCTTCTTCCACCCCATGGGCTATATTTATGTATTTTCTAATGCTCTAATTTTTTGTAGGTACTGTTGGGAGTTGTAAATGCGTGGTGGGAATTTAAAGTTTACATCACATCTGTCTTTATGTACCTTCAAACGCATCATGAGTTTGCTAGAGGCTTTGATATTCAAGTGAAGCTCCCTAACTAGTCTCTATGAGAACTAAAAATAAACCTAAGTTACAACTTAACCCTAATCACCCGTTTGATTTTTTTAATTAATATATTTGACTTTACCACCATACTCTCTTTAAGGGCATAACTTTTGTGGTCATCACTCATTCTCTACCAATTTAAAATAAGTGATGTGGAAATTGTTACAATTTGGCAGTCTTCAGGTTAAAATTATTTTAAAGATATAAAAGTTGTTCAAAGTAGGTTGTATTGGTTTCCCTGGAACAGAAAATTTAGTAAGCCAAACAATTGAGCAATAACTTTTTTTCAGCACCTTTTATGGGGTGAACATTGTTCTAGGCACTTAAGGTGGATGCAATTTTTAGAAGACATTCTCTTAGAGTCCATAATCTCCTTTAGTAGATACAACATAAACAGGTGGGGGAAAAAACTGACAGCAAGTACTTCAAGACAACATACCCAGAAATCCAAGTTAGTACACTGCTAAAAGCTTGCATGGATGAAGTAACTGAGAATGGAACAGAATCACATATTTCTCAAAGAAGAGAGTTATATTTTAAAGGAAGGAACCATATGTATGGATGGTGCAAAGGGAAGATATTACAAATGGGAAAAGTGATTTGCCAAGCCATAGTGATAGGACAAGGAACCAAAGGTGGTACAAAGTGTTATGGAGATGGGATGTTGGCAGGCACGGGGAAAACAAAGAAGGGGGGAAAAAGCTGAAATAATAACTCATTTGGTCAAATAGAGGGATCATGTTTAAGACACAAATGAATTTAGTTAGATAGGGAGCATGTGATGATTTGTGGAAGGGGTGCTCTTGAAGGTCAGAAAAAGGCCATTCATCAAATATTTCTTTTTTAGACACAGGTAGAGAGTGACCATGACTTCTGTCTTCAGAACCATTTGGAACTCCTGAAATCTATAGTAAGATTCTGTTGTGATATATATTATGAGAAAGAGAAGCATCAGTGATGAGAGAGAATCATTGATCAGCTGCCTCCTGCAAATTTGGGGATAGAGCCCACAACCCAGGCATGTGCCCGGACCAGAAATGGAACTGTGACCTCCTGGTTCATAGGCCAATGCTCAACTACTGAGCCATGCCAGCTGAGCGAGTTTTATATTTTTACAGATTCCTTTAGATTTGTGGGGGGGTTTGCCTATTAAACTAATTAAAATATAAATTCAGTATCTACCTTTGTTAATTATATAAAGCTCTGCTTTGGTTATTAAGTATAACATAAACTAGATAAATATAATGCTCTTCTTAATCCTCTCATTTGTATTCAAATAGACAGTAACAGATTTTAATATAAATATTTTTATAATATTTAATGTCTATTTGATGTCTTTTCAAATGTATATCCTTTCAAATATATTTTTTACATTAGCTAAAAGCCAAGTTAATGTCCTTGGTGATATAACTCTTCTACTGCTGAAGATCAGATATGCCAAGCAGGACTCAGGCATCTAACCAGGTAATAGGGTTTTCCTAGATTCAAATTCTGATAAACAAGAAAGAAAATAACCTCAGAGGCTCTTAACATCTACCTTTTGTTAATATCTATATTCAAAGCAATAACTTTAACATCTTTTAACATCTACCTTTTGTTAACAACCATATTTTTATTTTAGAAAAATACAATTCTACCAAAGATTCCAATATGCACAAGTATTTATATCCTTAAATAAGCTCTTTTATGTTTGCATGTTTGACCCCCACCTCCTCCAGTTCTGCCTGGAATAACTTGAATAACCTCAAGGTGATGGAATAAATTTTAGTCAACCATCTGGTGACCATATCATGAAAGTAGTAGTTATAGCATTGCTTTTTTAATCCCACCAACTAGAAGCAAAGTCTAGAGGAAATGGAAATAAGACACTAAACCAAGGTTTCCTAATCTAGACCTAGATTATCACCATTCTCTTCTGTAATGTTTGATGTGATTATGTAAAAGATCACAAGTGTGAGGGGATGTCGAACTCTTAGGCAATTGATAGACAGGTGAAAAACAATCACATTTTTATGTTACTCATATAACATGTTTCAGTGAAATAAAACTGAGTTTAATGTCTATTTTAACGTTTTTGTGTGTTTGTTACTAAAAGAGTCTGGCCAAGTGAAATTTTTTAAATCTCACAATAAAGCTTATGTTATCTAGAGGGTAATAATCTCATCTGATCAATATTTTATTTGTGATTTGAAGAATATCTCACAAGCACCAAAATGATCATTTGAACCTTATGGTATGCCTCTGTTGAGTTAAATGCTTGGTCTCTCAATCCCAATAGCAGAATTATTCTGAGAAAATTATTTAATGACTTAGATAGAAATTCCTTCATAAAATAAGGGATAATAGTATTCACTGTGGAATGACATGAAAATTAAATTAGATGTTATGGTAAAAACTAAAGGCCCAATGCACCAATTTTGTGCATGGGGGAGGAGGGTCCCTCAGCCCAGTCTGTACCCTCTTCAATCTGGGACATCCCTCTCACAATCCAACTGGTCGCCTGCCTGTCTTCAGATTGCCTCTAACCACTTCTGCCTGCCAGCCTGATCACCCCCCAACCACTCCCCTGCCAGCCTGATTGATGTCTAACTGCTCCCCTGCCAGCCTGTTTGCCAATAACTGCCCTCCCCTGCAGGCCTGGTACCTCCCAACTGCCCTCCCCTGCAAGCTTGATCACCCCAACTTTCTCCTCTGCCGACCTGGTCAGCCCTAACTGCCCTTCCCTGCAGGCTTGATCACCCCCAACTACCCTCACTTGTAGGCCTGGTCCCTCCCAACGATCCTCCCCTGCTGGCCATCTTGTGGTGGCCATCTTGTGTTCACATGGGGACAGGATCTTTGACCACATGGGGCAGCCATCTTGAGTGTTGGAGTGATGGTCAATCTGCATATTACTCTTTTATTAGAATAGAGGCCTGGTGCATGGGTGGGGGCCAGCTGGTTTGCCCTGAAGGGTGTCTTGGATCAGGGTGGGGGTTCCCTTTGGCCATGGGATGGCCTGGGTGAGAGGCCTGTGGTGGTTTGCTGACCAGCCACACCCCCAGTGATCCAAGCAGAGGCCCAGGTATTTGGGGTTTATTTATCTTCTACAATTGAAACTTTGTAGCCTGGAGCAGAGCCAAGCCTTCTGTTTGCTTGGTGGTGGCAGCCATTTCTGTTGCGATTTATATATCTTCTATTATTGAAACTTTGTAGCTTTAAGTGGAGGCCTGGGCCAGCCAGGGGTGCAAAAGCTTGGCTTCCTCCATCGCTGGGGGCAACCTTAGCCTCCTGCCTCTCTCCAGCTTCATGGCTGGCACCTTTTCTTTTGGGATTCTGTAATTGAAACTTTGTAGCCTGGTGTGGAGGCCTGAGCAGCAAGGGCAGGCAGAAAGCTTGGCTTCCTTCGTTGCTGGGGAAACCCAAGCCTCCCTCCTGCTCTCTCTAGCTACAGCCCTTGATTGGGTTTATTTGCATATTCGCTCCTGATTGGTTGGTGGGCATGGCTGGTGGGTGTAGCAGAGGTATGGTCAATTTGCATATTACTCTTTTATTAGATAGGATATGTTTCAACAGATTTTAGTCTTAAATATTTTTTTCAACTAGGTAAAGAGCAACTTGCAATAAATGAGATGACCAAAACTGGAAATAAATCATTGAATGGAAAAAAACAACATTCAAAAAAATCAAGTCCTGTTTGGGTGGCTCAGTTAAAAGAAAAAATGTTTCTGGTTTGATTCCCAGTCAAGGAATCACCTAATCATTAATTGATGTTTCTCTTTCACATCAATGTTTCTCTCTCTCTCTAAATATCAATAAAATATTTGGGTAAAGATAAAATATTAAAAAAAATTTAAATTAAAAAAATCAAATAATCTAGAAATAGATTCTTGAGTAAAACAATGTTCACTTGCTAATTTATTTAATTGATCCTTGTCTTACTTTAGATAGTATTTTTGTTTGAGTAATCTTCTCTTTATCATTACTCCTTATCATCTGGTGATCCTTGCTAATGTGACATGAATTGGGTTAGGATGAAATTAAAGGATAGTCATCAGAATAAAAATAATAAAATCAAATCATACAAAAATCCCTTTCATTGTAGGCAATAAAACATGCTTTGGAATGATAAATAATAATAATTGTAGGAATTGGTCTTGGAAAACCATCTTATTAAGGTTTTCCTAGTTAAGAAGATATAAAAGAGCCTTGGCAGAGTAGCTCAGTTGGTTAGAACATTGTCCCTATATACCAAGGTTGTGGAGTTGATCTCAGGTCAAGGCACATTACAAGAATCAACCAATGAATGTATAAATGAGTTGAACAACAAATTGATGTTTTTATCTCTCTTAGTATCTCTCTCTCTCTCTCTCTCTCTCTCTCTCTCTCTCTCTCTCTCTCTCAAAAATCAATTTAAAAGGATAAAAAGGAAAAAGTGGAACCATTTATTTTACAATAAATATTTCACTTGAATTCTGAAAATCAACTATTCACAAGGGTAATCAAATTTCTTGTATACACAATTCATTTGAATAGAAGTGAGTAGCTAGATGTGGTATACAATAAAATGCATACCCAAATAGCTAGCTATTCCAACATGATAATATATTAGGTAAATGCTTTGCTTAGCTCAGTTCTTCAGTTTGGCTTATCTGAGTAAATGCTGCCATTTCATCTCCATCTTCTCAAAATAGTTTTCTGGGTTGATTGTCTCAGTTGTATTTATTTTCACAAACTACGGTGGCTTTAGACAGGGAGGATTTCTGCATATTGTAAATGGGGATGATGAAATCAGTGTTTCATATTAATACGTTTCAGTTTTATAGAACTGAAAATGGAGAGTTCTTTCAACTTAGGCTATTCAAAAAATATATAAGTCTTAATCTTTTGGAGGAAAAAAAAGTCAGTAGGAGTAAGAAGTCAAGAGAAGCTTGATGAATGAAGGAAAAGTAAGTGAAAAGTAAAGACTACCATTTGAGTCAGGGGCCAATAGGTGTGAACATATTGGGGGAAATGTTCTAAGCAAGGTATAGTTACCTAAAGGCCAAACCAAACTAGCAAAAGAGAATTTCACAGTTTATGGCCTGGGCTCTGCTCCTAGGTATACCTCTTCATCTTCCTCTTCTTCTCAAGGTGACACTGAGTCTTCTTAGTGGAGTCCACTATTCCAGCCCAGTGCTTGTAAGAATGCCATTATTCTTCTATCATCAATAAAAAATTTCAGCCCAAGCTGATTCAAAATAATATTTAGAAAGATGCTGACATGCTGTTATTTTTCATTTTAAGTTGTACCTAACAATTTATGGTGAAGAGCAAGGGACTTTTATGAAAACCTTGGATTGTATTATGATGGGGTTTTGGTTTATTTCAACCAATGTAACTCCTGTCTTTTCATTCTTTCATCCCATGTGGCTCCTGAGAGATATACGAAGAACAGTTACAGATTAAAATCACAATGCCATTATGAGGGCAATAGGGCCAGGGCTTAATAAATTTACACATATATTTTAGGCTTTGTATCGAAACAAAATCTCAGCCTTTCCTATCCAGAATTCATCTCTTGATATTGAATCACTTTCTTATCAGTGCTAAGGTACAGGAAACTGAAATAACAATTTAGACATGCCTGCAGAAAGAGAGAGAGAGAGAAGAGCCTGCCCAAGATTGCCAGCCCTGAATCCACCCAGCCCAGCCACAGGAAAGAAGAAAGCCGAAAATATATACCTGGGTGCCAGAGTACTTTATTGCACTGTGACCTGACCACTCATAACCATGCCCCAACTGGCAAACATCACCTGATCAATCTGATTACTATGCCCTCTTCTAGAGGAGGAGAGAGAAGAGGGTAGCAAAGCAGACTGGCAGAGAGCTAGAAGCTTGCCTTTCTCCCTATAACAGTGATTTTCAATCCATGTGCCATGAGAATTTTTAAAACATGTAATACCTGACTATTTAGTCAGGGGCAATGATCTCTTTTCCCTTAGACTGTCAGATAAGAAAATGACAACAACCAATACAACAATAGCCATCTCGTGTGAATGAATAAAAATTATACCTTTTTGTTGTTGTTGTTGTTGTTAGATCAGCAAAAAATATAACAAATGTTGATGAGCTGTAGAGTTTTATTAACTAAAATGTATGTGTGCAACAAAATTAAAAAGGTTTAAAATTGCTGCCATATAAGATTATAACTCAAACTACCTCCTTTCACCGAGTGGATCAGGCTGTCAGACCTCTAATTGTCCTGCAACCAAGAATTCAGATGGGCCTCTGTCCTTTTTCCTCAAGAGCGGATTTATCTTCAGCAGTTGTTCTTATTTGGAATTTTTGGCACTACTTTGGCAATATCTTTGAAAGAGATAATGCATGTATGTGCTTAGAATAAACTCTGGCCCATAGTATGCTTCTGGTATGCTAGAGGAGATGCAGTTAACTACTATGAAACTTATATTGCAAATAACAAGTCCAGGTCCTATTTGGGGGAGGGGGGAGGGAAGGGAACACAGTTAACTGAGGCCAGTGACAAACCTCTTGTCCCTTAAAAAAAATGCATTTAAGACTAGACACCTGCAGTAACTAAGAGAATCAATATCAGAGGCACAGCACCGGTCTTGGAAGTAGTGGACCTGTGTTTTTTCAGTTCAGATGTAATACCTACCCCTTTGTCACCCACTCTGATATCTGGGTCCACTTTTATACTTTGAGAAGGTACATTAGCATAAAGAGGAGAGTTAAATGAAGGGAGGGGGCAAAGTAGAAAAGCTGGAAGAGTTGGTGAGGACTCTAAGGGGAACCCATGGAACACATCTGAGCAGGCACATCAATTGCCATAGAAATACTTTCCTATATTTCCTTTGCAGAGGTAAATATGTTATTTCATGCCCTAAAAAGACCAGTATACAGACTTTTCTTGGATTGGAGAAAGTCCATCTGCATTTTAATCACCTCATCACAGAAAATGCAGTAAATGATGCACTGGAAGTCAACTCACAGTAGAGAGACTGCAAAAAGCTAGACCTAAATGATGAGGTCTCAACTCTCCTTGCATTATTATTTATACTGCACAACAGAAGGAGCTGCCTATGAGTCATCAAGTCATTTGTACTGTTAGCCATTAAAACAGCACATTTGCCATACAGTGGCCATTATCCATTTGATTGGTTCAGATATTGAAAGGGCAGAGCGGACTGCAAAGAATAATTTAGACAGCCGCCATTTTGGACTGTGTGACTTGGCAGCCACCATGTTGGCTGCGTGATATGTAAACTTACCTGGGGGTTGCCATCTTGAAATCACAAAGACCAACCCCTCCCTTTGAATTATCCAATCGCGAAAGACTGTAAGCTTGAACTCCAATCAAGAGCAAAGGACAGGACAGGTCACATGCGTTAGGGATTATTTGCGTCACTAGTCCCAGCCATCACCCAACCAATTGGAACTGGCCAACTCATTGGTTCGAGTCTGGCCCCACCTCCCTGTAAAATCATCATGCTTGGGAAATTCCCTCTCTTTGGCTTCCTGCCTCTGCAGTGGCAGAGCCAGAGTGTCAGGCCAGGACTTATAATAAAGGTTCTATGCTATTGCATCAGTTTTGGCTCCCTGGTGGTCTTTGGGGATCATGAAATCTGGGCATAACAATATCTGTGGAAAAGGGAAAACCTTACCTGTGTGATGATGCCTTCAGGCAGTCAGTTGAGTAATCCCATAAAACCCAGTAATCAATTTTTTCCCCACCCAAACATATGCATAGTCTCTGGAGAATTCATAGGTGGTAGGAATGACTTCTCATGGAGTAACTTTATCATGGGGCACAATAACCTACTCAGGGTATTGAGGGCAACTGAGTCTTCAATTCCTTGTTGACATTTTCAATTGGGTGATAAAAAGTGGTGAATATTAAAACTGTGCCCAAATTTATGGTACTAAATATGTAACTTTAAAATTTATTTTCATAGGAGTAACTCTTTTAAAAATAAGAGAAATTGTAGCCTGTTGTGAGTTTCTCCCCACTAAGTTTTTCCAGGTTATTTGGCCTCTAGGTGGTATCGGCGAATTTCTGACATCCCCATATCAACCTTATATTCCATAATTATTAAGTCCCAAAGTCAAATAATTATTATTTGTCCTCTCAATTACCCTTGTTATTGCCATTGTTTGCATATTTTCTTATTCTTATAGACATGACTCACTGGATAAAACGTGTCTGTGTACATATTGTTTTATTCATTTAGTTGTTTCAAGAGAAAAATAAGCTGAAAATCAAATCATTTCATTTTCATAAAGGCTATATGAGTTGTGCCTTTGGAGTCAGACAGACTGATGATCACATACTGATTCTACTGTGTGGTGTACCCCCATCTTACAAAGAACGCCTCAAGAAGTCAAATTATGGAGTCATTTATTAAAGGTCAGCGGCATACGAGGCCTGGAGCAAAAGCGCTTCAGCCCTCGCAGCCCTGAACAGCTCACCACATCTAGCTTATATTGGCAGAATATCACAAAAGTATTAATTACATCTTTGGATCTGGAATAAGGAACGTGTTTTGCAAAAAGCATTTTTTACAGAAGCAAAAATTGAGCAAGTTAGTTACTTAAAATATCTAAGAATCACTAAGTCAACAGAAACACATTATTTGGGACCACCTGTGCAATTTAGAATAATTGTGCTGTCCAGATTCTGGGATCACTGAGTCAATAGGAATGCACTATCTGTAGCTACTGAGGCAATTTAGGGTATGTTCTGATTCTGGGACCACTGAGTCAACCGAAACTCAGTTATCTGTAGCTACTGAGACAATTTAGGAGAATTGAACTGTCCTGGTTCCAAGAGAAATGTGTTTGGATGACCAGAGAGATCACAATCAATGGGATGTTCAAACCATCATCAATGGAGTATTCAATCATACATAAGTTCAGAAAATCAAAATAACTTCCTATTGTTTTAGCAAACAAATAAGTACAGAACCCAAACAGCAGATTCTACCTGAGATGATTGCTACCATACTTCACTACCAGTTGTGTGAGTTGGAAAAAGATAGTTCATTCTTTGATTCTCAGTTCAACCTCCGAAATTGGCAATGAATGTACGAATAATGCATAGAGTTTTTATAAAAGTGAATCAAGTTTATGCTCCATCTAAAATGCTTAGCACAATGCCTGACATAAGTTCAGAAAAGAGACTATGAATTTGTGTCCTGCTGAATGGAAACACTGACAGAAGAGATATATGAACATTTGCCTTCTGCAGAGAGATAAGTCCTCTTGGAGAAACTTCTGCAAAAATTCTGTTATCAAGAAACTGACCTTCCATCCATCCATGAATAAAGAACTGCATTTGAGATAGCTTATAAAAATACATGAGGTTATCATTACATATTTTATCAAAAATCATCTCAAAAAGAACTGATTTGTCAAATGTCCATGAAATAAAAGTGTTATAACCAGACTTGTAATGAGGTTGACATTCCTAGGAGAAAAAAGAAAGAAAAGGCCTTTCATATATTGCTCTCTGAGGACTCAGCTAAACAGCTTTCGAAAAGAGCTTCAACTGGCTTACATTTGCATAACAAAAGACACCCCCCCCCACCTTCCTATAGTCTTACTTGCAGATGCCAAATAGGATATTTATTAAAGTCTAGATGCAATTAAACCTTTTGTGAAATTTGTGTTTGATCATGAAGAGCGGTGAGTCAGAAAGTCTGTGAACATAAAGGGAAGTACACAAGAAAGCATTCTCATCTTATGTTTAGCAATAACATTCAAATAACAAAAACAAGGGAAGATTTCAGAGCAAAGTGAAGTTTTCTGTTGATTGTGTTCATCACTAATCTTGGTTTCTTTGTTTATTGCTCTCATTAACTCAACTAACATATGGTGGATGTGGGTAGATTTGCTTATAAAATGGTGATGGGAAAGAAAGGTAGTCTTGCCCTAAGCTAATCTGTCTGGATTCTGAAAGTGCTTTTGTATGAAAGGAAAATATAGTGAGTCCTCGAATAGTAACGTGTTTCATTAACATAACAAAACCAGTGCTTCAGGTTACTACAAAAAGATGCCATGAGAGCTAAGCTTTTTTATTTCACTCCAGAAACTTAAAAGGAAGTCTGCTGTCACCTCTAATTGTTCTGAATTAGGAATTCTTTTTAAACTGTCTACATTTTACTATGAATATTTCAAAGAGGTAGTTCTTAAGGAATTTACCTCAGCTGCAGAAGTATTTTTTTTTGGGGGTGGGGGGAGGAATCAAGCAAGGTGATTTTTTTTTTTACATAAAAGAGGGCTTAAAATGATTAAATAATTTGTATGTAATTCTAAGGACACCAAAGAAGAGATATGCACATGGATGGTGTGACTGAAGAGAGAACAAATTTCCTTTTGCTATGATTTTGTAGATTTAAATTTCCCAAAGTAATTTTACTGCCTCCTGACCTTATTTTCTTTTGCAAAAGCAAAACAAGTCAGTTGAGAGAAAAGGAGAAGGAAAACAATAATCTATGATTTCATGTTCCTGGATTATTTAATTCCCTGATAGGCTTGTCTTGCTTACTTATAAACATACCAAAAAATTCATAATTTAAAAATTGGCAGGAAATGAAACTGCAACCCTTCTGTCCCTGCTGGAACATAGCAGGGAATCGGGATTTTCTCTTATCTGGGAGATTCCTTTCAGCATGCACCAATTTTCAAGCTTGGGGATGCTAAGTGACAAGAAATATATGTGAAATCTTCCAGTGAGCCAAGAGCTCTGGTGTGTGTGCCCTGATCGTGCATTCCAGGCCCTCGCGGCATTTCAGTTCTGCTATTGAAATGTGAGTGCATTTTACCATTGCAACAGGCATTCCTTGTCATTTAAATTAGATTTTTGTGAGCAGAGACTCTGACAAACTTTATCATTTATGGCAGTATATGGGAACTTCTAATATTTATTAAGTAACTGGACTTTAGAGTTTAATTCTTTTTTCATTGATTAATAAACACACATTGAACTGTTATTATGTACCAGCTTCTGGGTTGGATCCTGAGCACCAGGTTAAAAGAACCAACGTTCCTGCTGTCGAGGATCTCACAGCCTAGTTAGGAAGATAGTAAAAGGAAATGATAATATCCTCTAGGATGTCCAAGCATAGAGCCATAGGCCCTGGGTGTTAGGGGATCTGATAGGTACTCCCTACCCCGAACTGGTGGGCGGAGTTATGATGTAACTGGCATCTGCCACAGAGACATTGAGTCCCCAATCATGCGCATGCCAAGTGCCCTGTGTCCCACCCCTTCCCGTTCTGCCCTGGGCCCAACCCCTTACTGTTCCTGCCCTTAAAGGGTGTCTCAGTGCACCACGTGGCACCTTTTCTCCTGGACTGTTCTCTGAGGCAGTCCAGGAGGCAGTCCAGGCTGGGTCTCTTCTCCTCCTCCCTTGGTTTCTGTGCCTTCACCCCACCTGTGAGCTCTTTCTCCTTTGGGAAGGGTCTTCTCCTCAATAAAGTCTGTATCTTGATACCCTGGTCTCTCTCTGACTCATCTGTTTCATCTTTCAAGATCAGCTAGGAGGAACCTAGAACTGGGATGTGAAATAGTATGAGGAACTAGAAAAGCATAGTTGACAATGGGCTATACAGTCTAAAGTGTCTGAAACATAGAAAGTGTATCAAAGAGGGTTATCTGGGGAAAATCTCTATTTAGAAATATGTCTCCATGATAGTGGCAGAAAGGTCATAAGGTGATAGCCTTCTAAAAGGAGAGGGGCAGAGGGATTTTCTGGGTAGGGAGAACTATGTGAAGCAGAATGGTACATGGAAGATCTGCTCAGATACTGGAATCAGTTGGGCCTGGGTTCAAATCTTGACTCTGTGACTCTCTAGCTAACATTAAACTAAGTAGAAATTTCCTTGAATCTACTTACAACCCACATTACTTTTCTATTTTTAATTTAGACTTTTATTGTGAGCTTTAGAGAAGTCTAAGGTTAGTAAGCTTTAAAATTTGTCCTATTTGGGGAATAATGGTAATGCTCATAATGATAAGTGTTGTTGTTGAGATAATGAACACAGCATTCATTAATGAGGTGTTTATTTAATCTACGTAGACACTAAGAAGTTTATAAGTTTTCTCTAATTTATTTTTCTATCAAAGCATATTGTGGTCTTGATTTGAACTTGTTTTGTTGGACACCTCAGTATACCATGGGCAAATGAGATTCTAAGACCACATGTTCATTGCTGTTTTGTTATCATAGTAATCAGCTAGTTATTGGTATTAATAGTAGGAGGGGAGCAAAGGGAAGATCAGACATTGGTAGCATAGTCATCTTAGCTGCTTCATCAGGAAGCTACAGGGAAACCACTGGTCTATTCCTTGCAAACATTCTCTGCAAATCACTGTGGGGAGGGATCAAGCAAAAGGGGAGATTGACACCTGCACAGTGAAGTCAGAGTGACTGACATTAAGGAAGGTGCTTGCCTGTCCATCCAACCTGGGGAAAAACTTAATTGGCTAGGGGGTGGAGCACTGTAAGTGTAGGAAATCTTAGAAGTAATAATCCCCACACAGTTGTCTCTCTCTTGCTTTGCTCTTGCCTACTTGCTTCTTTCTTGCTCCATGACCCACACTCACCCATCCTCTAGTCATAGCCATATGGCCTTGAGCAGCCACATAGTCCAGGGCCATGCAGACTCTGCATGCAGGATGCTGGACTGGACTGTGTTTTAATATGAATGGAGACTCTCGGCAGTGGCTTTAATTCTTGCCCTGCTGAAGACAAGATTGGACTTTTTCCATGGTGGGATGGAGGAAAATGCAACATTGGAAACTCAGAGTTTTAATTTTATGGATATAAAGATCACTTCTCCTCTTGTGTGAGTCTCTGGGAACTCCTTTCTATTAGAGTCACCGAAGGAGGAACTCATGAGGCTGAAAGTGGTAAAGAATACAAACTTATTAGGTCATCTGGAAATCTATATAGCCTAAGCCCCAAAATGGCACCAGCACCCAGGGGTGGGGAGTCAGAGATTTTAAAGGACTGTAGGTGGGCTTTTTTAGCAGAGAATTTTCTGGCCTAGTCTGGATCCTGAGCAAGTCCAAAGGGGGAAGATAATGGTCTTAGCAAATGAAATGTGATCTAAGCAAAAGGGATTGGCAGTTGTGAAGTGGTCTAAAGATCAGTTCCCAGGGGAGGGGGTATTGATTAAATTATTTGATCAGACCTAACACTTTCCTTGTGACATCACAAGAACTCCACTTCCACCGGTAGCAGATGGGGACACATGGGCACCCTACCTATAACATTTCTCTGACATCTCTGTCTCTCTCCATTTCTCTTTCTACAATCAGCAAACATATCCTCAGGTGAGAATAAAAATAAAGAAAGAAATAATAAAATATATGAGTCAAATCCTTTACCACAGTAACCTGGGTCAGATTCTGGCCATACTACCTGATAAATAAATACGTGTGTCTTGAGCAAAATACTAATGGTTCAGGCCTCTGTTTTGCTTTGCTATGGGACTTCAAAGGATCATTTCAAATAAGGTTTAAGAAATATAACTATTTGATTTCATCATAATCATCTTTTAGTTTTTTCTCCATACTGATGAATACAGCTATTACAGCAACAGCATAGCACAAGACTTCTCCTTTGGTGTTCTCTCTCTCTCTCTCTCTCTCTCTCTCTCTCTCTCTCTCTCTCTCCATCTTTCTTTTTCAGTCTTCCCACTTTAAGGGAAGTTTCCTGAATAAATATATATTTGAACTTGTGGGGTTAATCATCATTGTGCCACCTTTACATTGCCTCCACGAGACAACATTCAAATACCATTATGGACAATGCTTACCTTATTTTGTCTGCTTCCTAGAAAGCCCCTTTTGTTTAATTTGCATCTGTTAATTTTATACTCCATGTCCCATCAGTAACTTGTAGTTATTAACCTCTATTTTTCATCCTTTTCAAATTTCCATTAAGACACTTGAAAGACACAAGTTTTTAATTTTTATTTTGTCTCTCCCATGGGCATTATTTTAGCCTCAGAGCTCAAAAGGCATGGCTGTGAAATCACCTCTGTCCTCTTTACAAAAATCCACATTATGCTCTGCAATAAAGTGAGTTTCAGAGCACACCACAATCTTTTGTGGCATGAAAGACAAACCTCCCAGGTCCATAAAATAGCATTAACCACAGCATTCACGAAAGTGACTCTGAGTTAAATTTAGGAAGGAGCTTGGAACTTCTGAAATTTTTAAGGTCTCTCCCTCTGAACTGGGAAGAAACAGGACTCATTGCTTTGGCAATGAAGTGAGAAGGAAAATGCAGGTTTCCACTACTTTTGTCCTTTCTTTTATACTTTCCCACTCAGTCATATCTGAGTACCACAACTTCATGTGGGGCCTTCCCTGGAGATCGAAGGGGTCTAGTGATAGGAAGCCCCACTTTACATAACACATTGCTCTTACCATTGGGCCATGGCTCTCCAATTTTAGTGTGCCTGGAAATAATCTTAAAAATGGAACTTTTTAAGACTTCATTCCCCATGTTTTTGATGTATTTGGTCTGTGGTAGATTTCTGAAATACACATTTTTGTCAGATGCCCTAGAAAGAATTGATGCAAATGGCCCATGGCCCTGTTAGAGAAATGCTCCTTAGGGAGTTTTCATTCTGATGACACATAGATGGAGGAAATGAGACAAGACCCCAGATTATTACTTGTGCAGGAAATATTGGACAGACCTGGAAGGAAGAAAGACATATGTAGGAGAGAGAGGCCATGGTGATGGGGAGCAGGCTGGGACAGCAGAATGTCTTCATGCCAGTGTCATTCTGAGGGAGTCAGAATCAGAAAGTACTGAAGCCCAGGAAAAGGACATTTTTCACAAATTACCATCAGTCCTGAAGTATCTGCCCTTTTCTGAAGACCGGTTTCCTCCCTATCCGGTCGACTCAGCTCCGGGATCATCTAAACAGCCACTCCGCCTTCCCGTAGGGCTTCCTAGGCCTATTCAAGTCATCATTCTTGGCACTTCAGACCCTGCTTCTTACTCTTAGCTTCCAGGTTGCAGTTTGATGGAAACAGGATGTGAACACCAGATTCATCCCTCTTGGCAAAGTGACCTCTGAGAGCCTTTCTGGCCTCGCCCCTTTCCCTACCTGAGGGAGAAACAGCTGCTCACCATAGAGAGTGAGAAACCTGGGCTGGAGTCTCCACTGAGGAATGGAGTTCCTGTACACAGAGTGCAGACAAAGAACCACCCAGAAAACCAAGGCTTATGTCAAACCATAGAAAAAATGAGCCAGGGCCCAGATAAAACTTTTCTTCTGATTACTGCTCAATGGGAAATATATTTTAAGACAGGAACGCTATTTTTAAGGACTCATTTTATTAGTCTATTGATTCCAGATCCAGAAATAGGTCAGCTCTCCTCCTGTGCTGCTAAAGGTATTTTTAAGAAGTCCTTAGATAATTGCAAAGTCACTAATTTTCCCCTCGGAGCCCTGACTCATGCTTGGCAAGGATCAGACAGCATTTCATTCTTAGCCTGTTTTGCTGTCAGCCTATTTTTCATTCACTGAGAATCTCTGACCTCCCCATCCCAGGTTAGGCAAGTTAGCGGCATTTTCATATGCAGTCTGCAGCTATTTTAAGAATTTAAATTACATAAGCAAGGCCTTTTTAGAATCCCTTCTTAGGGTCAGTCCTACACAGGACATCCTTAAAACTGGTGCCAGGAGCACGTGAGCAGCGTAGCCATTTGCTCTGTTATGATTAGAGCTCCAGAGGGAAGCAGAGTGCAGGTCATCTGGCCTGGACTTCTACAGAGTTCCTGGGAAGAAATACTCAGCACAGAGGAAACGGCACAGGAAGCAGCCTGTGGTAACGGAATAGAAACTCAACTTAAAGTAGTTAAGCACAGAAAGGAATGTATTGGCTCACCTCCCTAATGTGCAGTGATAGTTTTGGGCATCACCAGTCCAGAGCTCAAGAAAAATCATCAGACTCCTTCCGTTCCTTTTCTTTCAGTTCTGCTTCACCTTATATTGATTTTACACAAGGTCAGATATTCTTTGTATGAGGTCCACTGTCAATTCTGAACAATGTCCTTTGGAAAGAAATACTTTTTCTTCTTAAGAGTCCTCCAAAAGTTGTGACTTGAACCTCAGTGGACTGACTTGGGCCAGATGCCACTCATGTTCAATCACCATGGCTAAGGGCATGCAATGCTCTGATGAGGCAATCCAAAATCCCACACTCAGCCTCAGAGACAGAATCGCCCACAGAAGGACATGAACTTCAAGAGTAAAGAGTGGTTTCTTAAGGAAAATAAGTGTTTGGTCTTCAGAGGAAAATCAGTGGATATTGGGGGAAAAAGAAAAACAACTTAATATTACTTGATTAGACAAAACAAATGGTGACTGTTAGTCCCTTGTTGGACTTCTGAATGTGGGGGACCACCTAGTACCCTCAGGTCCCCCACACCTCCAAATCTCATTAAACCTCTAAAATATGGACAAGGGATAAGAAACAGGAAGGCAAACCCTATCATGCTACCACCTTTTTGTCCTGCCACTGAGTCTAGTGCACAGGAAGTTAAGCACATCACATAATCTCTTTCAATAAGATAAAAATTCTATGATTTAGCAAGTTCCTACAATGGTCCAGGTGCTACGCCTGATCTCTCTCTCTCTCTCTCTCTCTCTCTCTCTCTCTCTCTCTCACACACACACACACACACACACCAGATATTGCTAATCTATACAAACTATTTAGATTCATACCACTGATGTATGCATACTATTTAGACACACTAATTGGGGTAGTGAAAGAAATAAAAATTCAAAAGAAACAGCAGTGTTTTTTAAAAGAACACCTTCTTGAGGGCAGAAAATATATCAATATATCTAGTTCATTTCTGCATCCTTATATCATTTAACTGAGCACAGGATCTGGCATGTTAAATGTTGGTTGAATGAATGCATGCCCACCTAACTAATCTATTTAGTTTTTACTAGGTTCTGACACTATGTAAAGCACTTTTTAAACCCTAATTAACTTAATCCTCATAACAACCCTATGAAGTAGTTACAGTTTTTAATATCCACTTACAGATGAGAAAACTGAGGCAGAGGGGCTACACAGTAGTGAACAGAGGATCTGTGTTCCAGGTCAGGCAGCTTGATTGGAGAGTCTTCCCTAAACCAAGTCTCACGGGTGTGGACATGGAGATGAGGATCTAGTTTCCCGACTTGACACCATACTAGACAACAGAGAAATGGTCAGTACCTACCTACACTGTTTCAATATGTCACTGGCCGCAGCGGTCATTTAAATTGAAATTAGGTTCACATTTGGTTTTTCAGTATACTAGTTAAATTTCAGGTGCTCAATAGCCCCAGGTGACTAGTGCAGATACAGAACAATTTTATTATTTTATTCTCACAGAAAATTCTACTGGGTGGCAATAGTAGATGAATTTTCAATCTTGACATGGGGAGGGGGCACTGACTGTTTTCAGTGGAGCATCCCTCCTCACCATGCTGGCTGCTCTTCCCTATCAGCAGTGTCCTTCCTCATCAAATGGGCAGCCATGCCCTTCTATGTCCCACCCCTTACACACTGCTCTGGGCATCTCTACAGTCACATCAGTCAGAAGTCAATTTCTCATAACTGCCATGCTTCCTCAAGTTCCACTTGGAGTTTTCAGGCAGAAAATCTAGCTTCATTGTTGGCAGGAATCCCTGGCAAAGGTGGGCCTGAACATAAAAGTCTGAGTTTGATAACCTACAGGTTACTGTCTGTGTGGTGAAAAGCCTCATTTTTGAAGACATACAGATCTGGGTCTGAACTCCATATCACCACTTACCTCTATGGAAGAACCTCAAATAAGTGGCTCAAGCCTTTGATCTTTTCACCTTTAAAATGGACTTAAAATGGTATTGACCACTTACCTTACATTGTCATTGATGTTCTTGACACAGTGTCTGGTAGCCAAGAACTGGCAGCTGCTAAATTCACTGTTATACTGATTACATAACTCATAGGACACAGAGTTCTCCAGACTGTGGGATCATCTTTTTTCTTTTTAAATTTCATTGATTTTTTTACAGAAAGGAAGGGAGATAGAAAGTCAGAAACATCAATAAGAGAAACAACGATCAGCTGCTTCTTGCATACCACCTACTGGGAATGTGCCCGCAACCAAGGTACATGTCCTTGGCCAGAATCAAACCTGGGACCTTTCAGTCTGCAGGCGGACGCTCTTTCCACTGAGCCAAACTAGTTTCAGCTGTGGGATCAACTTTTTAAGACCAGTAAGAAAGACAATACCCTGAGCCAAACTCAGTTGACCATGATCACCTCCCGCGGTAATTTCTGGGACATGCTGAAATCTGTCCGGGAAACTTCCTGGCACCCCTCTTTGGTCTGGACTACACTTTCAGCACAATATGGGTCATTCATTTCATCGTCTTGCAATGTTTTCGTCTTTTTTTATGCATGCCAAGCATAACCAAGGGCCTTGTCTAAGCCCTCCAAAACACAATGATAACAAGATTGTGGTATTTAATAAACTTAAGGAAGGAAAGTACAAAGCAGAAAACAGAAGTTTAATATTGGATCATAACTATTACTACTTGTAGTGTCCATAAATTGTGTGATTCCAGAAGGGACTCTCAGGTCTCTAATCTATCACCAAGTTACAAGGGCCAAACGACCTCCATCAGGCCATACAACCTAAAGTCAGAGGTGTCCCTTACCCCAGAACTGGTAGAATAATCCAGCCCCATTCGAGCCAAAATAAAATAAAATAAAATAGGCCTCCATACTTATTCTGAAGTGACTGCTTCAAATAATCTCTACTTCCCGATTTGAGGGCAATAAGTAAAAATCAAGATGACATGGAAGCTAGTGAAAGGCGAGGCAGGGAAATACATTGATGATTCCTCAGTTCCCCCAAACCAACATACTGCATCTCAGAGTGGATTGAAGGAAATGTCTCTAACTGCATCTGGCTCTCCTTGCTGCTCTTTGATCTATTGGTTTGCTCTGAGACGCAGAGCAATGAGCAGTTCATGTGGTGTTTGCGCTGTGGCCTGTGTCAAACCACAGGTTGGATCTCATGTTCCCACCCTTTTTTGCAGCCTTGGTTTTATCACTGAGGCCTCTATTTCTCTTTCAGAGACAAGACAAATAGGCCTTAGCAAGAACAGAGGGCTCAGGAGAGGAAGAAAAGCAGCTACTGAATGAAGTCAATGTGTAAGTGGCCTTAGAGGAAAGCTTGAAGTTCCTTAAGGAATTATCCCTTTGGAGTGGGGTGTTACAAATAACAGCTCTCATGATGCATCAGGCACTGCACTTGCACTTTTGAAGGTATGATCCCATTTCATCCTTAAATCAGTATGGTAAGATTAGGTATGTTATCCTCTTTTTGGAAGCTGAAGCTCCGAGGGCAGGTAAAGAGATTAAGATTGCTCATGGGTAATGAGGAACAGCACAGTCAGAGATGGGGTGACTCCAGGGTGTGTGCTGAAGCTCTAACCTTATACGGATTTTAGTCATCTTCCAGGTGTGCTATTTCATTGACCACAGTAGGTAAGGAGAGCAGGAAGCAGTATCAACCTCATTTTGCATAAAGGAACTGTAAACTCAGAGAGTTTATATGACTCAATGTTATCAGGATCTGCTGAGTTTTAATCTAAATAGTTGCCATTATGTTGAGCAGAAGTGGCTGAGTTAAGATTCTAGCTCAGACTTTTATAACAGAAATTCTTCTTCACTGGGCGTTTGGAAAGACCCAAGGGGACTAATCTCTTTGCATAGCCATCCCTGTGCCAAAGGTTCTGTTGAGGTATAACATTAATATCATAAAGAATTTGGTGTTCATTAAAAGGAATATAATATCTCAAATGTGCTCTGATTTAAGAAAATGACCTTTTCCCCCTTCCCTAGTAAGTCTTCTTGAGGTCACATTGGGCTACATCACCCTGCAGACCAGATGGCTTTCCTTTGTCATTTGTATTGCCTCTAACTCTCAATACAATCGCTGCTAGTTTCAAAGGCTGCCACCCCCCCCCCCCCCCAAAAAGAAGGTCCATTATTATTTAAAATAGGAAAAATTAGTGATGGATAAATCTTAGCATTTCCAGAGATAAGCACCCTAACTAAGGTACTATTAGAAGCCTCTTTTCCTACTCCCTGGAAAAAGTTGTCATGGTGATGAGAATAGCTAATGGAGGAGCAAGGCCTAGTGAAGTTACCATCACACTTTGGTTTACAAAATCTCTGTGAAAAGCTCTTTCCATCAAGCTCAATTGGGGACTTTGCTTGGTTGCATGTTGTGCAGGGTGTTTGTGATAATCAATTCACTTTGATTATTGTCTTTTTATGTTATCATATGACTCTCAAGGGGACTCAAATATTAAAAGAGGAACAATGGATACTTGTAATTGTCTCTACATCTGGCTTGGAAAGTGGGTTGCTTTCTTGAGACAATAATTTCATTTCAGGGTATCTCTCTTACAGAAATAAAGCCTCTATATCTATATAAAATTGTAGATATCCAATATATAAATAGATATAGATGGATATAGATACTTATTGTTCTAGTGGAAAATAAAAGCAGGAACAAAGTCCAACAATAGAGAGCAGGTTGATTACATTATGACACACATTTATATCACCAAGTACTTCATAGGTATAAACAAAAATAAAGTAAATTCGATCTATATGTATTGTCCTGGAAGGATGTTCATGATATAATTGTCAAACGAAAAAAAAAACAAGCTTCAGAGTAGGAAGGATGCTTGGAAGGAAGGGAATATTATTAACTTTTGTTTGGCTTCTATGATAAGTATAGTTATGAACCTCATACTGACCTTTCAGTCAACTACAGATCTCATATATAGTTGCTTATAATGGAGCTGAAAATCCCCATTGCCTAGTGACTTAGCAGCTGTCGTAACATTTTAGCTCAACGCGTTACTCCTGTGTATGTGGTCATGCTTGTGTAAACAAACCTATTGTGCTACAATACTTGAAAATAGAATCAATGACCATGTTACTGGTTTATTATTAACTTTACTATCTGTTTTATTGTTATTTTAAAGTGTACTCTTTAAAAATAAAAAGTTTGTTGTAAAATCGTGTGTGTATTACACCAGCCTCAGACATCATGTCTTTTGATTGCACCATCTCTCTTATGCTTGCTTTGATCTGGTGTTCTTTATAACTTTAGTGTAGCCTAAGTGCCCAGTGTTTATAAAGTCAACACTAGTGCACAGCAATGTCCTGGGCCATCACCTTCACTCACCCCTCATGCAGGGACTCACGCAGAGCAGCCTCCAGCCTGCAAGCTCCACCTATGGTAAGTGCCCTATATAGGTGCACCATTTTTACCATTTATTCTGTATTTTGACTGTACGTTTTCTGTGTTTAGATATACTTCAATACACAAATCCTTACCATTGTGTTACAGTTGCTTACAGTCTTCAGTACAGTGACATGCCGTATAGCTTTGTAGCCTTGCAGCAACAGGCTACACCATATAGCATAGTGGGTAGCAGTGGGCTGGACCATCTAGGTTTGTACAAGTGCACTTTATAATATTGCATGAAGATGAAATCGCTTAACAATGCATTTCTCAGAATGCATCCCCATTGTTAAGCAATGCATGACGTACAACTTATACTTTTTAAAAAATCTAATAAACTAATGTCAATAATAAAGGGAGAGGGGGTAGAGAAGGTGATTTAGGGCAACCATTGTGCCTGAATGTGGCTCCTGGCTAGTGAGCTGGGAAGCCAGCACAGGTGCTGCTAAGATTCTTCTGATCTTTAGAACCTACATCTTATGACCAAAAACAAATCCAAGAAAAGGGAGAGGTTGGGCTGTTATCTGCTAATGTTCTCCTTCATAATAGCATTTTCAATGAGACCATAGAATGGTTACTGCCTAATAAGGACCAAGCAGACAAATCTATTCTTTTCCTTCCCTCTTAGAAAGCATTATATAACTGTGGGAGTGTTTCCCAAACTCAGTATTCCTGGAAGAAGAGCACTGTTTAAGCATTGTGAGTGGGAGAAGAAATGCTGGTGGGTTAAATTAGGCCCCTGGAAGTATCTGAACAAATCTGTTCTTCCCTCCTCCCTCTCGCCTCTCTTCCTCCCTGCTTTCCTTCTTGCCTCTTTCCTCAGTTCTCCCTCCTTCTCTCTCTTTCTTATGTTCTTTCCTCCTTTATTCTTAAATTTTTATTTATTTAACATTTTAAATTATTTTATTCAATTATTTGAATTGCAGGTAAAGAAGTAAGCAATTTAGTCTTTAAATTATATTCTTCACTGATTTATAGTAAGATATATATTGCAATGGAAATCACAGAATATTCTGTATCACTTTAGATTTAAAACCAAAAGTCCATTTGGATGTCTACCACGTTAGAACTTATAGACTTTTTTTCAGTTTATGTTTCAGGTTGCATCTTAGTTTTTTGTCTTATCTCATACTTGGGGAATCACATATATTTCAGCAAATTAGTTACTTCTATTGAGCAATTTATTATAGAGACTTTTCCTAAAAGCTGTTAATCACTCTTTAAGTGAAAAAAATCATACATATCCATGAGTCCAGTTAGTGCACAGTGGGAAGTTAGTAATTAGTTGATGTTAAATAATAGAATTCCCAGAAGACAGCATCCTATGTCCTAAATGTTTTGGGCTTTTCCAAGTTGTGAGAGCTTTTTGTGTCTTTTTTCCTCTCTGTTGAAGAGTTAGAATGTGGCTGGTAATTATCTTTCATTTTGATCTCTAAGTTGGATACCATGGTAGTTTTCTAACTTTTGAAATCTTTACCTCTAAGGTTAGGGTCTTCCCACATAGTCTTAGAAAGTTCAACCTTTTCCCCTTTGCGATGGGTACATTTATGAACTATAAACGTTTTTATGATCATTGAGTCCTTGAAACCAGCTACTACACTTATGGACTAAACAATATCCTCAAATGCCAAGACCATCAGCAACACAAGCTGGGATGCTTGCCATGTTCACGGGCAGGTGTTCTATAGCCCGAGATACTAAGTACTGACAACACAAAGACAAACTTTCTGGAGAAACCCCCTGTGGGCAAAGTCCTTGACTGGGCACCAAGGTCACATTGCCTGCTTGCTTCTTCCTCCTCTCTGGGAACCTGTTACTATGGTGATGGGGAAAAGAATGCTGAATTGGGAGACCACTGGAAAAATATTGCAGTTGGCTATACCAGGTATTTTAAATTGACTTTTTATTTTTGCAATCATTTTACATGTAAGAAAAGTTACAAAGATAGTTACAGAGCGCTTCCATGTACCTCTCACTCCTTTTCACCCCAGTATATAATAGCATGGTACACTGTCAAAACTGAAAGACTGACATTGGCATGTTGTTATCAAATAAGCTTCAGACTTTATTGGGTTTCAAGTTTTTTCATTGATGTCCTCCTTCTGTTCCAGGATCCACTTTAGGGATCTATATTGCCTTCAGTTATTATGCCTCCCATCTCTCAAGCATGCCCCCAAGCTTTCTGCATCCTCTGACAATTTATCAGTCTTTATTTTAGAAAGGGTTGTAATCTGCCCAGAATTTTATAAAAGTTTGCTCTTTTGAGTGAGGTTGAGTTGTTGCATTATTGCTTCTTTTGTGTTTGCTGCGGCTCCTATGCAGATAAAATAGTCCTTAAGATTCTGAAGACGTGGCAAATGATGTGTCTGGTTTGTTTGCTTCGTGTGAATCCTTTGACTGTAGTCAGTCATGACCACCAAGAAGGGCATGTTTCTGGCTGGTAAGCACATAATCTTAGTTCTGACTTAACTAATTGTACAAGTAATTTAAATCTTCAATTCCAAAGTATCCACATAGTTTTACCCCACGATGCCAGATTGTGTGAAATGGGTTTTACCCCTCTCCACCTTCAGTACTCTACAAATAGATAGTAGTTTCCTCTAACGAGGTTCTTTAAACAATCTGTTGATACCACCCCATAAGCTCCATGCCCCAATCTGTTGTTTGAGCTCCAACTATTTAAGGGTTGAAGTAGTTGCAGAAGCAGAATATCCAAAATCAATCTTGCTGCTTGATTTTTGTCACCACCTCTCCATAACATCTGTTTTGAATTCTAAATTGAACACTTATTTTGAAAGTGTTCTGTGTTATCCTCTTTACATTATGCTAAGAGTAGACACTTTGGAAGCAAAGAGACAGACCTCTGATTCTATCTCTGCTGCCCACATTAAGACCTCAAGCAATTACTTATCTTCTCCGAGCCCCCAGTTCCTCATCTGTAAAACAGGGGAACAGGTGGTCTTCTGGATTGGATTTTCAAAACCTTTAATATTTTCTAAGTTGTTCTCTTTGTATCTATTTGCTATTAGCTCACGGTTAGCCAGGAATGAAACAATCTAAACATAGAGATAGCTGCTTCTGGTTCTCTTTCTCCTCCATCAGTGTCAAATACCTGGATGATAAAAAGATTGGGGTGAAGGTAAAAGGGATGCGTGACCATTAGCCAAGTGTTTGCTGACGCAGGCTCTATATGGATCCCTGGAATGGGCTAAGGCCCTGGTGGGCTGGCAGGAGGAGCATTTTGCAGTTAATTGGGTGATGGGTGAAACGGTCAGCAATCTGCTCTGTCTGTGGAAATGTTTCAAGTTTCCATTGCTCCATTGCTCTTGGGTTCTCATGTTGAGATTCTCTCCAGAGAGCGGGGCTCCTTTCATGTCCTCATGTCTCTGCGTTCATTCCAGCCATCCTCTGTGGACTATGCCTTCACACGTAACCCTTGAAAATTTACCCTGAACTCATCACGGATCTGATTCATACTTCATATGTTAATTAACACACTGTTGCCACTATTTCTAGTGCTTTACAGAAGTAAACTTAAGCTACATCACCAGTCTAAAAATATATTCACATTTTTAACTATCGTTTTTCCATTTAAGAATCCATGTTTGTGAAGAAGATTTTCACAGCCCTCCTGACTACAAGTTTTGGGGACAGTAACTAAGAGAGGACTCTTTGGGTTCCCCCACCCCAGATTTGTCATCTGATGCTCCTACTTTAAAACATTAGTTTGCCTGATTGATTCAACATATATTTAATGAATATTTATTCTGTGGCAAGCACAGTGCGGGGTAGTACTGCTGTGTGGATAAAGAAATAATTTTGGAAAGCACTTGACACAGTACCTGGTACATGTTCATTGCTAAAAATGGTTGCATTCCTTTCCCTCTCCTTTGTCAACAGTCAAATATTGATCTATTGATCAGAGTGATTAACAGTGTCTGATGCAGTGGCTATCCATGTCTATACAGCAACTCAAAGAAGAAATACTGAAATATTCATGCTATTTCTCTTTCCAACTCTCTGCTATTTAAAGAAATATATGGGATCAATAAAGCAAGAGGTTAAAAGGGAGGAGGTATGTCAAACAACTTCTTTTGAATCCCATTCCATTCTTGGCATGTGTTCACCTTGGTCAAATTACTCAACATTTTGCTCAGTAGCTGAGTGTTGACCTCTGAACCAGGAGGTCACAGTTTGATTTCCTGTCAGGGTAACATGCTTAGGTTGTGGGCTCTATCCCCAGTGTGGGGTGTGCAGGAGGCAACAGGTCAATGATTCTCTCTCATCAATGATATTTCTATCTCTCTCTCTCTCTTCCTCTCCCTTCCACTCTGAAATCAATAAAAAAAATTCTTTAAATTACTCAACATTTCTGAGCTTCAGTTTTCTCATCTATGAAACTGGGATTTCAACAGTAACTATTTCATAGAGAAGTAAAGATTAAATAAACTGATAGATCTAGAACCTTTGTCATAGTGACTGACATACAAAAAAAGTACTCAATAAATAGCAGGTGTTATTATCATTAGTATAAATATTATTGTCTAGGAAATAATAATCCTATCTAATAAAAGAGTAATATGCAAATTGACTGTCATTCCAACATACAATATGGCTGCCCCCATATGATCAAAGATAACTACCTTTATGTGGACACAAAATGGCCACCACAAGATGGCTGGCAGGAGAGGGCAGTTGGGAGGGACCAGGCCTGCAGGGGAGGACAGTGGGGAGGACCAGGTCTGCAGGGGTGGGTAGTTGAGGGAAACCATGCCTGCAGCAGACGGCAGTTGGGGGGACCCAGGCCTGTAAGGAAGGACAGTTGGGGGGACCAGGTCTACAGGGGAGGGCAGTTGGGGGTGGGGACAAGGCTTGCAGGGGAGGGCAGTTGGGGGGACTAGGCCTGCAGAGGAGGACAATTAGGAGTGACCAGGCTGGCAGGGGAGGGAAATTAGGGGTGTCCAGGCTGGAAGGGGAGGGCAGTTAGGGGCAACCAGGCCTGCAGGGGAGAACAATTAGGAGTGACCAGGCTGGCAGGGGAGGGAAATTAGGGGTGGCCAGGCTGGCAGGGGAGGGCAGTTAGGGGCCAGCAGAGGAGCAGTTAGGCATCAATCATGTCCTATGCAAATTGACTATCACTCCAACACACAATATGGCTGCCCCCATGTGATCAAAGATGGCTGCCTCCATGTGGACACAAGATGGATACCACAAGATGGCCAGCAGGAGAGGACAGTTGAGAGGGACCAGGCCTGCAGGGGTGGGTAGTGATCAGGCGAGTAAGCAGAAGCAGTTAGAGGCAGTCAGGCAGGCAGGAGAGTGGTTGGGAGCCAGCATTTCTGGATTGTGAGAGGAATCGGGCCTAAACGGGCAGTTGGATATCCCTTGAGGGGTCCCAGATTAGAGAGGGTGCAGTCTGGCCTGAGGGACACCCCCCCATGCACGAATTTTCTAGTTATTTCATAAGGTCTTAATAGATCAAGCTACTCTAAGAGAGTTGTGCAACTACAAGAGGTAGTTTTCCTAAATGTTCTATTTTCAAAGTAGCTGCATAAATCTATTTTCCTGCCATATTCCATGGGAGGATATGAATAAGCTGGATGATGCTATTTGCTCCAGGGACCACCATTCTAAGTGTTTAAATAACTTGTCATCCAAAGAGAGTGAGAGGGTAGCATGGTTTGTGAGGGGAATTTGTCTTTCTCATCAAGCAGTGCATTTCTGAAACATTTCTATCTTGGACATAGAAATCATAATAGTTACTTATGTCCATTGAAATGGAAACATTACCTAGAATTATGGTTAATATTGTCTAACTTGAATACTTGATGAATGAGTGGAGAAACTGGGAGAGAGAAAGAAATGATAGGTGGTGTAAGGAATAAATTCATAAAATAATTAACTTCAAAGATTAATTTGGTGGCTATTTGTAGTATGGATTAGAAAGAGAAAAACATCCCTAGAGGAAGATTATTAAGGTTATTTGTAATCTAATCTGATTTTCTTTTCTTGAGGGAGCCATAAGACTAGTAAATTGGGGATTTTAAGCAATTAATTAATATCCTGCCTTAATCCTTAAAGAACTCAGAGTGGCTTAAGACCTGCAATATTATTCTCATTAGAAACTTTGGGTTTGATTATAATCTAATTCCTTCCTTTGTTCCTACATTCAACCTCCCCACATGTATTTTTTTAATAATTCTTTTTTGTTGAATGTATTACATATGTCTCCTTTCTTCCCTCTATTGACCACCTCTAACCTACCCCCACCCCCTGCCCCAGGATCTTACTACCCCATTGTCTGTGTCTATGGGCCATACATATAAGCAAACAAGGTCCTAGGTTGATCACCTCCCACCACCCACCCTCCCTGCCTTCATGTGTATTTATTGGTGATCTACTGTGTGCCAGGCACTGTGTTGTTGCATGTCTATTGGTTGGGAATTTGATCATGGCCCTTGGCCCTGTTGAACACACTACCCATTTCTAGCTGATGATGTGTACCATTTTGTCCTTTCCTGGGTTTAAGCCAAACATGTTTCACACTGTAAGGTTTTTAACAAACTTCTTCAGTTTAGAACACAGGTGCACTTCTAGTCATCTGAAGATGGCAATATTATGGTGAGAAACAGATTACCGTCCCAGAGACACTGATCATGTGGAAGCTCTGTGGGAGACCCAGGTCTTGGGAGGCAATCAATTACTATGATGAATATTGCCAAATAGCTAAGTGTAGTCTTTCTAGTGTAACACACTAGGGTGGTTAAAATTAAGAGGCCAATGAAAGGCTTTGTGAATTTGACTTACCTCATTCAGCCAAAGGTTTTAGAGAAAAGGCAAAAAAAAAAAAATGAATAAATTACTAGCACTGGGGAATAGTGTTACTTGTGGCAGCTATATCTGTAGCTAACACATACTGGAGGCTCTGTGCCAGGCACCATGCTGAGTGTTTATGTATATTAACTTGTTAAATCCCCAAATATTATATCCTGCTTCCCTTTATGGTCTTCTCTCTCTGCAATTTTCTTCTAGGTGTAGCATATCTAAACTGTATCAAATGCATGTGCCAAAATTTGTCATAAAACTTAGAAAAAGAAACAAGTGAAAAAAAAAACAATAGTATAGATGGAGTGGATTATGCACATACTTCCAGAAGTTTTATTTAATTGCATTAGTGCCAACTTGAGATCCATGTATAGATACATGTTTTCAGTATGATTCTGTCAACACTTTCGTGCAGTTTGTTACTGCACAAATCTGTAGGTGACAAAAGACTGAGAGGAATTCTAAACAGCCTAATAGGTGCTGACTACCTAGGAAGACAAAAATCAAACATATTTTAAAGAAAGGGAATAGAAAGTTTTCTAGCTGAAAACCAGTTTAGCTTAGTGGATGGAGCGTCGGCCTGAGGACTGAAGAGTCCCAGGTTCGATTCCAGTCAAGGGCATGTACCTTGGCTGCGGCACATCCCTAGTGGGGGGTGTGCAAGAGGCGGCTGATCGATGTTTCTGACTTTCTATCACTCTCCCCTCCTCTTTGTAAAAATATAAATAAAATATATTTTTTAAAAAATGTTTTATAACTGGTTAAAGTATTCAATAAAGTAAATGTTGAGTGGGGATTATGTGACAACCATTCATGTGCTATATATACATGACACAGACACATGCATGGTTCAGTACACAGCAGCAGGCTGTGATCTCCATAGGGATAGGCTGATGTTCACTCAGCCCCTGGCACAGTGCTTGATCCATTCCTGGTGTTCAATAAATGTACCCACAGGAAAGAGGGGAGAAATCTGGAAGACATCAGGGTTGGGGGCTGGGGTGATGAGTTGCGGGAGACAGCATATAGAACCAAATAGAAAGTGACCAAGTTCCATATTTAATGTTAAAGACAATTAGGTGATGTGGATGCTGTCTGTGCTCCAGCCAGGTTTCCTAGAATTCCCCTTTGCCTGTGACCCTCCCCTCTCTGCTGTGTGAGCCACATCTAGAGCTCTTTGCTTGGAGCTACCAAACTTGCTTCAAGTAGAGAAGTGGAAGTGGCTGGAGGATTATTTCACCCCAGGTAACCATTAAGACCAGGACCAACCAAGATGGTGTGGGGTGTGAAAGGCCAGCTCTCTTGCTTCCAGTGGGAACAAGTTCTTAGGGGCACTTTAGAGCCCAGTCCTCTCTGTCAGGACCACTGTGAGGCTGAGATTCTGCCTGAGGTGGCCTTGGGAATTGGCTTTTACTCCATCTGCTCTCCTGGGTCCCCTACTCCTTCATTGGTTCTCTTAGGAGCACTGGATAAATCACTTGCCAATGAATCTTAATCTTGGGGTCTCCTTCAGTGAGTTTGATGTAAGAGAGTAAGTGATTCCCTAGAGGCCAGAGTGTGAAGTTTTCATTTTCTCATCCCCAGAAAGAGATAGAGTGCCAGGCATATGGTAGGTGCCTCAGAAAATCTTGAAGGAAGGAAAGAAGGAGGTAAGGAGGGGAAATAGGGAGGGAGAGGAAAGGAGGGAAGGAAGGAGGAAGTAAAACCTAAATGTCTGAAGGAAAATTCTGTATATAAATCTAAATAGAATAACAAATAGAGAAAGGTTGAAGAAGTCATGTGTGCATCTCAGAAAGGGCTATTCAATCCTATCTGACAACTATTTATGGAGCACCTACTACATCAGGTCCTATTACAGATGCTTAGAATACATCAGTGATCTAAATAAAGATACCTAAACTCACTGGGCTTACATTTTGTGGGGGAAATAGACAATAAATCTGAAAATAAGTAAATGATATAGTATGTAAGAAAGTTCTAAGTGTTAGGAAAAAAGAAAAAAAAATCGAGGTAACAGAACAGAGCGGGTGTAGGCAGTTTTAGTATTGAACAGGTCAAAATAACCTGAGGTGGGTGAAGATTTGAGCTGAGATACTGAGTTCAAGCAGATCTTTGGGGAACAGATGTTGCAAACTGAGGGAGCAGCTAGAAAAATGGCTGAAGGCAGAGCTGGATCTGGCATCTTCAAATAATGAGGAGGCCAGTGTGGCTAGATGGCATGAGGAGGGGAGAAAGAGGAGGTCAGAGAGGAAGTGGGGGCCAGGGCACATGTGGCACTGTAGGCCACTGTAGGAAGTCTGGATTATGGGCACAGTTTCACCCAAATCTTGATCACAGGAGGTTTGGAGTAAGGCAGACCTGGTCGGAATCTCAGCTTTGTTCTTCCTGTTCCTTTAGGCAGTTACTCCCTTCTTCCAGCCATTGTTTCCTCATCATTGAAATGGGTGCAGGAATAGTGCCTACTTCACGAGGCTGTCCTGAGAATACTGTGGAACTTGTAGCAAATATGAGAGCTCGATCAATACAATTTTGCAGAAAGTAACACACATCTGACAACTCAGACTTCTGCTCACTCTGGAAGTTATTCTATGGAAAGAGGCAGGAAGTTGCACTTGAATTCTCAATAGCTACTCTCAATAAAGGAGGATTGAGCAAGGAAGTCAGAGGAGGGATCCCTCTGTCTGTCTATGTCATCAAAGTGAGAGAAGAGTATGGGCAAACACAGAGGAGGCTATCAACCCAGCCACCACAGGGATGGAGCAGGAGGAGTGAGCATTGGCCTTTATTAAAGGGAGGCAGATAGCTTGTGCCTCTGCCAAGCTTTTTGTCTCCCAGGGCTGGCTGTTCCTAGGCTGCTTCCTCTCATCCTGTTTTCCACAGCCTCACTTCCCAGCTCAGTGAACCTCAGACACTGGTTTTTGGAAGTCCCACGTTCCTCTCCCCGTCTGCAGTGTCTGTAGGGAAATGGTCTATCGAACCACATTGTGCGTAGCTCTTTCAAAGAATGATGACTGCAAATGCAGCTACCAGGAAAGGGAAGAATCAGCCTTCTTGGTGGAGGATGTCAAGACTTAGAGAACAAACTCTGGACTTCAGAGTTTGCATCTCAGCTCCACCACCTGCTAGCTAGATGGCAGCTGATGCTAACAACTCTTCATTGGAAAATGATCAACTCTTAGGATTCATAATAATAATCAAAGATAACATTTTAAAATATATTTTTATTGACTTCAGAGAGGAAGGGAGAGGGAGAGAGAAATATCAATGATGAGAGAGAATCATTGATCAGCTGCCTCCTGCATGCCACCTACTGGGGATTGAGTCCACAACTCTGGCATGTGCCCTTGACCAGAACTGAACATGGGACCTTCAGTCCACAGGCTGGTGCTCTATCCATGGAGCCAAATCAGCTAGGGCTCACAGCTAACATTTATATAGCAATTGTTATGTCCCAACCACTGTCCTAAATAAATGCTTTATATTTGTTCATTTTTGTGATGTTCAGACAAAGGCATAGACATATGCTATGATTATCTCCATTATAGGAGCCCTGGGACAGCGAGGTTCAGCAGCTTGCAAAGCTCAGGCAGGCAGCAGGTAATGTAGGGACTGATGGAATCCGGGAACTTGGTGGCACTGTTTTGCTGTTGCTCCCAGGTTTTATCTTGTTTATCTTTCATCTTATCTGTATTCTAATTGGAAGCTGTTGTGAGTTTTTCTCTGACCTTTGATTTATTCTCTTTCGGCTCTGGATTCTCTGTAATGGTACCTAAAACTAAGCTGCTAATGAAGTAATTTAATTGGATGACCTAACACAGTGCCATCTTCTGAAACCAGAACAGTAAAATGTATATGGCCCAAGGGCTGCGTCCAAGTTTAGCAGGATTCCCATGAGGGATTGCTTTTTTGGCCCCAAATTGCTTGAAATCTTATTCAGAGGGCAACCAATGGTCCTTTCAAAACATCTCAGCATTTGATTCATTGACACCTCACAAGAGGGGACAATCCCAATCTCACTGGCTAGAGCCATGGGCGAACAATCCTGCAATAATCGTTCCTTGGTTTCCAGATATTGCTGAATATGGTGCACTCACACAGGTTTCTTAACAAGTACAATTTGGAGTCGTGAAATTTAGCTGGGAGAAGGCTGGTTACTTCCAGGAGCTCCAAAGTTGGTCATGCACTGAGTGACGGTGGTTTTTACTCTCAGATTTTCCCAAGAGAGGCAGAATTTGGGTGTGGAAAGGACATGAGACTGGAAGTTGGACTCTCAAATTTAGTTCCAGCTTTGCCTTTGCACAGATCCGTTCTGTTCGGTGGGTCTCAGTTTTATCTTCCGTAAAATAAGGAGTTTGACAAGTCACAGGTCTTACAAACTGGCATTCTCTCAGCAAACATTTGCTGTGCACTTCTGGGAGTCAGTTCCCTCCCAGATAATGGGGCCAAATAGAGTACAAAACATACCTTAAGGCTTGTCCTCATGGCACTCATATTTCACAGCAAGATTATATTTCCCCCAAAAGACTCCAGCAATATTCTGCCCCACATGTTCTCCCAGAACCTTGTTTCTCTCTATTCCAAGGTGGAGTCTAATTCTCCTCATTCTCTCCCTTCATACCTGAGTGGGCTGTGACTGCTCCAATCAGCAGAGTGTGGCCAAAGTAATGCTATGTGACTTCCTGCCAGGTCACATTGTCTAATGCAGTCTCCTCTCTCTCTCTCTCTCTCTCTCTCTCTCTCTCTCTCTCTCTCTCTCTCTCTCTCAGGATGCTTGCCCTTGGGTCCTGGATACTTGTGCAGTGAGGAAATCAAACTAACACACCTACAGGGATCACACAAAGAGACCGAGATGGCTTAGAATAACAGCTATCAGCTGTTATGACTTTAGCATGACATAGACAAAAAGATAATATTTTAGCAAGAAAATAAAAATGTCTGACAAAATGCACTCCCTGTCACCTTACACCAACCTTGCATCTTTGAGAGAGATGAGGAACCAGGAACAGAAAGGTTTAACTTATCCAAGGTCACCTAGGTGGCAAGGACAGAATTTTGGTGCAAACTTCAATTTTTTCTGGTTCTAAAGGCCCTTCTTACTACACCATGGGATTAAATGACCATGACCTGGCCTGTACTTTATCTTAAAGGTATTTTCTATGTCTTTGCTTGTAGTTTAAGTTTTCTTTAAATACCTAAAAATTTTCTGGAAGTGATATTTCAAATATCCAACTGGAAATGTAGCTGTGGACTAAAAAAATGAGTGGTGTGAGCAAATAGGAAAGTCAATTGAAGCAGCATGTTAGAAACTGACAAAGAATAAATATTTAATATTCCTCAACTTAAATATGGCCCAGCAATCACATAGATGCATAGTGCTCCATGCTCTTAAGTGCAAACAAGAGTTTCAGAGACACTGCCAATCTCTCACCAGAATCTGCCTTTAATTAAGCTATTTTCTGTAGTTGTTTCCCCATGCAGCTTGCAAGCAGGCACCCAACTGTTGGGACTCAGTAATTGGCATTCTACTCCCTTTCTCCCTTTCTGTCTACTTGAACTCCTTTTATCATCATTTTCCCTGATTGGTAAAGGATGACATGAGCCAGATGACAATGAGAGGCTGTGGATGGGAGCAAGAGCCCTGGATTGTAAAGAGCCCTGGCTCCTAGACCTCTGTCCGTCTCTGACTCACTGTGTGACCGCAGGCCAGTTATTCCAGCTCATCACGCCTCACCTTCCTCATTTATAAGATGAATCCTTGTAGATTAGCTTTGACAGACAATATGTATGTACTTTACTTGCTAAGTCTAATGAATAATGGCTAAAAATACTGAAGGCCATATTAAGAAGATCTCTGAGGTACATGCAGGTTAGGCAGGAAAGACTTCCTTCATGTATGATTAGCTGTGTCTGACATGGGCACACATAAGTAGATGAACTGAGAGAAGTTGGGTGGTAAAAGCAGAAGGTGGAAATGGACTCAATTGTCCAGGCTGCTTGGAACGTTAGGGGAAGGGTAGGGAAGGGAGAGTAAACCAACTTGATGAGATTAACCTGTTTTCCATCTTCCATCACCATACTCTCCTTGTGTATTTAATTGTACTTACACATCTATTTCCTCCTCTAGAGAGTGAGCTCCTTGTGGGCAGGAACTGTGTAGATCTCATGTTGGAGATGCAGTAGGAAATGAGAGCTCAATATTTAGATTCCAGAGTTAGAAGGATCTGGGTTTGTGTTTTGGCTCTACTGTTTATTAGCTGTGTGATTCTTAGGATGGTCGACACCCTCTTTAAGTTTTATTTTCCTCAACTGCAAACTAGTTAATAATCATACCCACCTGCTACATTTATGAAAAAATATAAAATTAGTGCAACAAAAATACTTAGCCTAGTACTTCCTGTGTTAAAAGTTGATAAATATTAGTTATCATTTTTATAATTATCATTATTAATTTTTAAATGCTCAATGGCTAGCACAGGGATGGCACCTGGTAGGAACACAATAAATGTTCTCTGCACAAATATATACATAAATACATATATGTGTGAATGAACTGTGGAGCATAAGTTGGGAGTTCTTACACTTATGGTCAGTTTCAGGCTCAAACTACTTCCTCAGTAGTTCCATTGAAGTAGCGCTCATTATCCAAGCAGCACTGGAATTGTGTTATAATTGTATGGGCACTTGCCCTCTTTTCCCACTTAGGATTGCTAGATTTAAGGATGTATTTGAGGGAAGGGGACTATAAGTTCTAGTTAAATTTGAATTTCAGTTAAACAATTCATCATCTTCTTAGTATATCTAGGTATTGCATGAGTTATGCTTATCTGATATTCCAATTTTACTGGGCATCATGCATGTTAGCTGGAAACCTGAGCCCCACCAGACTGTAACTTCTTGAAATTAGGTTCAGTAGTCCACTCTTATCTGAGAGAGATATGTTCCAAGAACCCCAGTGGATGCCTGAAGCTATGGGTAGTACTGAACCCTATTTCTACTATGGGTTTCCTATGATAAAGTTTAATTCATACATTAGGCACATTAAGAGATTAACAACAATAACTAATAATAAAATAGAACAATTGTAAGAATGTACTGTAATAAAAGTTCTGTAAATGTGGCGTTATTAAGTAAAATAGGGCCACTTGAACACAAGCACTGTGATACCAGGACAGTTGATTTGATAACCAAGACAGCTACTTAGAGCATCTTTGTATAAAGCAAACACTGGACAAAGAGATGATTCACATTCCTGCAAAACAGTGTGAGACTTCATCATTCTACTCAGAATGGCTCACAATTGAAAACTTATGAATTGCCCTGGCCGTGTGGCTCAGTCGGTTGGGGCATCGTTCTGATGTGACAGGGTTGTAGGTTCAATCCCCAGTTAGGGTGCATACAAGAATCAACCAGGAGTGCATGGATAGGTGCATCAATAAATCTCTCTTTCTCTCTCTCCTTTCCTCTCTCTTTCAAAAATCAATTAAAAAACACACATGAATTATTTATTTATGGATTTTCCAATTTAATATTATCAGACCAAGATTGATGGCTGGTAACTGAAACTGCAGAAAATGAAATTGCAGAAAAGGGGGCTACTGAACTATGACTGACTTACCTTTCTATCTGCTTTTTAGGAATTAAAGGGACCTTCAAACCCAATAGTGAATTCTCCTTGGGTGTCCTTGCTGTTTCCCTAGAAGTGATGATAATCTTCTCATGTACTGATCCAGAAAGCATTTTAAACTTGTCACCAAATCGCTCTAAGAGCACAAATATTGCCCCAACAGCAGAAAAGAAGGGCTGGATGATGAAGAATAATTAGCTCATCTTAAGTACGTGCACAAATGTGCAATTACTCTCACACATCTACTATAGCTTTGTTTTTTCATGTTTTAAGTTGCTTACCAAAGAATAAAGCTTGATTCTCAAAAATAAACTAAAAAGGCCTTTTATACCTTGTGCCTTTGCATGATTGCTTAGCTCTGGAGAGATCGCAGCTGAAGGAGTACCAAGTAGGTTGGTTTGTGTCACAGCTGAGTGACAGCACAGCCTGGAGGTGGTTGCAGGAGAAGATGGAGTCGTGGGAAGCCCCAGCCACGAAGCTGCAACTCAGAGTGGGAGGTGGGAGATAAAGCTGGTGCAGTGTTTCCCAAACCTGTTTCACCAAAAAACTCACCTATATATTTAACAACTGCCTCCAGCAATTCTCACCATTAGGCAACAAAGAGACACAGGGAAATGTGCAGGCTTTACGATCAGAAATGGATCTGTAGCACATCAAAATTACAGCTAAACTACAGAACAACCATCATTCTGAACCACCTGAAATATGGCTAAACAGAAGTCCTACAACTAAGGATATATAAAAGAAGCCACATTAAGACTGGTAGGAGGGGTGGAGACACAGGATAGGCTGATCCCATATCCATGTGTGGCTGATATAACTTGGGAGGGATATCTTGACTTCAGAGGTCCCTCCTGAGAAGTGAGGGCTCCCAGCCCTACAACAGGCCTCCCAGCCAAGGGTTCAGTGCTAGGGAACGAAGTCCCCAAAACTTCTGGTTCTAAAAACCCATGGGAATTGTGACTGAGTGAGACCGAGGCTGCTGGAGTTCCTCTTAAAGGGCCCACTCATAGAGCCACTCAGACTCATTCCCTCTGAGCTCCAGTACTGAGGCAGCAGCATGAAGGGCACAGGGACATACAAGGAGGAACTGAATTGTCTGGCATCAGGACCAGGGCTGAAGGCACAAAAGAGCTGGCAGGGGATGTTATTCCTTTGCTAAGCCCTCCTACACTGACCTGCAGTACTATAACTGAATTTTCATCAACTGGGCTATTACTGTTTGCCCCACACTGGTGATTCCAAAACCCCACCCCACTCAAACTATTTCCAGTGGCTTTTCCATTTGAATGGCCTGTCTTGGCTCATGGTTCAGACTCTCCTAATATCTCCCAAACAAGCAGCATCTAAACTCAGCATGTCCTATACCTCTCACTAATTGGCCCCAGCCTGGCACTAGAGGCAGCAAGCCTTAGTTCAAAGTTTTTCCTCTCTTGGGCACCTCAAAGCCCACCACATGTAGCATCCACTTTGTTTCTTATGCTGGGAGGCCCTAGGTAGAACACAGGCAGGGGCTGACCTTGGTCTGTGCCTCTGGGAGGCCACACATGGTAGATAGCTTCAGACCACATGGAAGTACCATTGAGCCACCTCCAAAAGTGACACACTCAAGGGCAGGCTCAATGGGCACCAGAGCCCCACTGAAGTAAGTCCTGAACTTTGGACAGGCGATCTTCCAATGGTGGTGGCAGCCACTCCTACTAGACACCTAATACGTAAGCCAAGCCTGGAAGACATAGAATCTCCAACTAATACATAGGAACAAACACAGGGAGGCTGCCAAAATGAGGAGACAAAGAAATATATCCCAAATGAAAGAATAGGACAAAACTCCAGAAAAAGAGCTAAACAAAATGGAGACAAGATGAAGAATTCAAAACAATGGTTATAAGGATGCATAATGAACTTAGTGTAAGAACTTAAACAGCATAAAAGAAAGACATGAAAACCACACACACAGAGTCATAAATGAAGGGAATCAACAGTAGAGTAGACAAAGCCAAGAATCAAATCCAGATTTTGAATATAAGGAAGCAAAAAACACACAATCAGAGAAGTAAAAACAAAAAGAATCCAAAAAATGAGGATAGTGTAGGGAACCTCTGGGACAACTTCAATCGTACCAATATTTGTATAATGGGGGTGCTGGAAGGAGAAGAGAGAGAGCAAGAAATTGAAAACATATTTGAAAAAAATAATAACAGAAAACTTCTCAAAACTGGTGAAGACTATAGACACACAATCCAGGAAGTGCAGAGTCCCAAACGAGATGAACCTAAAGAGGCTCACACCAAGCTACATCATAATTAAGCGTAAAAGGTTAAAGACAAAAAGAAAGTCTTAAAAGCAATAATAGAAAAGCAGCTAGTTACCTACAAGGGAACTCTCATAAGATTGTCAGCTGATTTCTCAACAGAAACTTTGCAGGCCAGAAGGAATTGACAAGTAATATTCAAAGTGATGAAAAATAAGGACCTATAATTAAGATTTCTTTACCCAAGAAAGCTATCATTTAGAATTGAAGGATATATAAATAGCTTCCCAGGCAAAAAAAAAAAAAAAAAAAAAAAACCTAAAGGAGTTTATCACCACCAAACCATTATTCCATTAAATATTAAAGGGTCCTCTTTAAGAAGAAGAAGAAAATATATAAAAATATGAACAATAAAATGGCAATAAATATATATCTGTCAACAATTGAATCTAAACAAAATAAACAAACAGGTACAGAGAACATTTTGATGGTTGCTAGATGGGAGAGTGCTTGTAGGGGGAAGGAGTGGATGAAAAGGTGAAGAGATTAAGAAGTACAAATTGGTAGTAGCAGAATAGTCATGGAAATATAAAGTACAGTATAGGGAATATAGTCAATAATATCCTAATAACTATGCATGATGTGAAATGGGTATGAAATTTATTGGGATGATCATTAGAATGTTATATAATGTCTAATCACTTCAGTGTTCACCTGAAACTAATATAATATTATATGTTAACTCTAATTGAAAAATAATTTTAAAGGGGCGGGGGGGGGGGGGGAGAAGAATCTTTTTTTGACCCTGTAGCTTACTAGCTAGCTATGTAGTCATGATCCTTCATTTCATTATTTAATATCTCAGTTACCTATAAAATGATTATTAGAAGAATTTTTTTGCAGAAAAACCACCACTGAAATAAGCCCAAACTCACCAGCTTTCTAGGGAGGGATCTGCTTGTTTCAGGATAGTGGTTCTCAGAATGTGGTAGCATTATTAGCATCAACTGGAAACTTGTTAGAAATGCAAATTCTCAGGCTTTGCCCCAAACTGCTGCTAGAAACCATGACTGTGGGGCTCAGCAATTGGTCTGTTTCCACAAGCCCTCTGGGTGTGCTGATGCTAAAGTTAGAGAGGCACTGTCCTAATCCATATTGTCATGTGCAAATTCTTGCAATTGAATGGATTAACCTAAATCAAGATTTTAAAATAAAAAGACAGCTTTAAAATAAAAGGGAATCGGCATCTATTTGAATTAAAATTTCTTTACTGACAGGAACAAGGAAGTAAGATATTTGCAATTGTCAGTCTATTAGGAAACGGTCCTTAGGGTCATTTAAACATATAATCTTTTGTTCAAATACCTTATCCAAGATCTTTGCTGGATGCTGGGCAACAATGGTGACAAAATGGGAATCTAAGAGAAAAACTCCCCTGGTCCAGGTCTCTGACCTGGGGGAGCTTACAGCCAGGCAGAGCAGAGAGACCATTATAAAAAATGCACGGACAAATGTAAACTTGCAGCAAGAGTGAAGGAGGAGAGACCTGAGGTAGGAGAGTAGCTGTAATAAGGGCTGAAATCCAGGAAGGGAAGACCTCTCTGTTATTTTCTTGAGGAAGTGTCACTCAATTGAACTCTAAAGGGCAAACAGGAGTGAATGTACAAGGTGAGGGAAGGCCATTGTTCCCAGAGGCATGAGTTTGGCAGAAGGGCGTGCTGCTGGAGCAGAGAGGAGGAAGTGCATGGTTTGAGATACAAGTTGACAAGGAAGTGATGGCCAGGCCATATTAGCCAAAAGAGCCAAGTTTAGATGCTATGCCTTTTCCTCAGGAACAGTGGAGAATACTGTTTTGTTTATTCACAAGTAAGTCTACATATTGAGTGTCTACTGTGTACAAGCCCTGTGCCTTTACTCTAGGTCAGGGGCCCTCAACCAACGGTGTTTTGCCCCCTTGGGAACATTTGGCAATGCCTGGAGAAATTTTTGGTTGTCACAGGCAGGGGAGAGAGAGGAGGAGAGGAGGAGTTCAGCTGACATCTAGTAGACAGAGTTCAAGGTGCTATTAAATACCCAACAATGCACAGGACTGTCCCTCAAACAGTGTCCAGCCCAAATTATCTCATGTGCAAGGCTCAGAAATCTTGGACGAAGTGAAGAAAAGATATATAGGTGTCTATTTAAAAAATTTTTTTCTCCAAAGAAAATAATGTTGGGCTATTAAAAATAAAGCAAAAAATAAAATATCAGTAACAAAAGTCTTACTTGAGCTCAGTGATTCTTTTCTGAAAGACAGACATCCCCTGGCTCAGAGATTTGATCTTAATAAAACACACATGCACACACACACCATGTCAAGATTTAAGTCTACATGTTCTGATTCTATAGCTGATAGACAGGTATGCAACATAGTCATGAAAATATCTGACTCTGCTTCTGCAGGGCATTGGGTCCTTGAAAACACATGCATACAAATACATTTAAAAGTACTCTAAAGTTTGAGAGAAAGACAAAAGTACCTCTTAGGCATTCTTCCGGTTGATGAATTGCAGTTGGTAGAAATAGAGTAGGAACTACTTGGGCAGGGAAAGACAGGACAAGGGATGATTTTGCACCTAATCACACATTTCTTCATATCAAGGGAGTATGACTGCAGCCTGAAAGTCATCCCTAGTCTATGTTCAGGAGGCTGGGAGACGGCCCCTTTTGCACACTTGCTAAGGCTGAGAGGAAGGCCAGCTCCCTAGCTCCCAGTTTGTGTCGGTGGAGCTGCCAAATGCACAGAGGGCGCCGCAGTCTCTTTATGGTGTTCGGTTTCCTTCCTGTTCACTTGGCGCCTTGTGTCTTGGCTGTTTGCCCTCCCTTCCCACTGATGGCTCAGTGCACATGGTCCAAGCCATGAAGCTCCCCCAGCCTCTTCAGAACCAGGACCTGGCCCTCCCTCCAAAGAGAAAGGAGAGGGATCCGAGCACCAGAAAGAAGAGAACACAGCAACCACCGCAGCGAGGACTCCAAAGAGCCCCAGATACATGGCCACTTTGGCTTTGGGCATCTGACCCAGCTGCTAGTGCTAATATTTCAGCTGTGCCCTGCTGCTGCCACAGGGAAAGCCATCACAGAGTGGCCCAGACATTGGACCCACAATTATTTCTTCTTTTCCTATTTTGTGGATAGTATTCAGGTGTTGGCCCCAAAATAAGGGAATGAGTGTTCCAAGGCAGGAGAGATCCTGCAATACCTGGGAAGTCTTCTTGGAGGAGGAGAATATATCACATCCTACTATAGTCAGGTGGGAGCAGAAATGGCCCTCCCTGCGCCCTTTTAACAACCAAGGATCCTGGTGGAAGAGGGAGACCTGAGTGTCCTGATCCACCTACACCTCCATTGCTCGGCTGAGTCCATTTTCCAAACTCTTTTTGGAAAGATGACCCCTCTGCACACTGTCTCTGGGTCAGGGACTTGATTTGGAGCCCAACTATCATGCTGAGGGCACTGTCATGTCATTTTTATGGTGGGACACCCTCCATCCTTGGCTTTTTTTTTTGCTCGTTTAGGTGCTTGAAAAATACCCAAGTCTCATCAGGGATCAGAAACCAAAGACAAGAAATAACTTTGTTTTCTAAATGGCACATCTTCTAATAACTCCTAATCTATGTAGGGGTCAATAGTGTAAGCTGTTTGTGTCTCAGTTTCTCCATCTTAAAACAGAACAATATTTCAAAATGGGGCTCTGCTTCATAAAATTATTATTAGCAGTAGACAGGACCTTGTACATAGCCATTCAGAATAGTTACAACCACATATTAAGGGCTGGCACATGCCACCTGTTGTTTTATTAATACACTAGTGGCCCGGTGCATGAAATTCATGCACATTAAAAGGGTATTAATTAGAGGAAATATTTTAATAGTGCTATTTGCCCTTTCTTTATAATAAAAGTGTGACAGATAAAAGGTAATGAGTACAATGTATATGAAAATAATACATAATTTCATTAATAAATAAATAATAACAAAATGATATAACAACAATAACAAACTCATGATATAAAAACAAGATTGATGCAAATAATGACTCCAATCTGGGGGTTTCTGTCTGTCTTTTCAATCACATGAGCGAATTATCTGAGACCCCAACCTTTGCTTCCCCTCCATCTCCCACCCGCAACAGTAACTTCTTCCAGACTCACTTTGATACAGTGGCTAGGAGATCTGGAAGTGCGTCTGCCACCAGAACTACATTTCCCAGTATTCTTGGTGCTCCCCACACTCTGCACGAACCAAGAGGACTGTGAACTTTCTCTGCACACCCCAGAGACTGGCAGCCAGCCCCCCCCCCCCCCCCCCCCGCCACTCCCATTGTGGGTGCTGGGCTGGGGGCGTGGACCCAAACTGCCGCTTGGATTCACAACCGTGACCCTGAGGACTCACAGCCCTGCCTTGCTCCTGGCCCTCATTACCCAAGGTGCCCTGGGTGCTCATTTGCATGTCCCATGTGATAGGTAAACCCCACAGCTCACTCCCAGCCTAACTATCAGAGCAACCTACATATGAGCCTCATGAGGGAATCCCATGGCATCAGATTCCCCTAACCATCCCAAGGTCACCACGAAAGGATGCAACTTAGTCACAATAACTGTAAGGAGGGATCTCGCTGGCCCTTAAATAGTGCGCGGGCAGAGCTTATAGCATGGTGTTTGCTTCCACAGCACTACGGCCATGCCCCCACCGGCCTTGCCTCCTGCCTGCTGGCCATGCCCGCTGGCCATGCTCCCTGATCCTGATTGGCTGGTAGCATAGCAGAAGTATAGTCAATTTGCATGTTACTCTTTTTTTTTTTTTTTTTTTTTTTTTTTTAAATATATTTTATTGATTTTTTACAGAGCGGACGGGAGAGGGATAGAAAGTCAGAAACATCGATGAGAGAGAGACATCGATCAGCCGCCTCTTGCACGCCCCCTACTGGGGATGTGCCCGCAGCCAAGGTACATGCCCTTGCCGGAATCGAACCTGGGACCCTTCAGTCCGCAGTCCGACGCTCTATCCACTGAGCCAAACCGGTCTCGGCAGCATGTTACTCTTTTATTAGATAGGATGGAGAGACTTCAGGCCAAACCCAGACCCAACACCTCTTCCTTGTGCTGCCACATCCTTTTCCTTCACTGCTCCTGGTCAGGGGCAACCTTAACCACGGCAATTTCTACAGTGTGTGTCCTGGCTCCACTACTCCCTCCTCTCCCCTCATTACCCAGAGTTGTATGGACCAGGGGTGAGCACAGCTAGAGATTCATGGAATAGGCAGCTCTGTAGGAGAGGGCCTGGAAAAAAACACCCACAAACAAACAAACAAACAAACACAATTTCTGCCAAAGTAAAGTGAGCTCAGGCATCAAGCTCTGGCTTGGGACTTTGTGTTGGGAAGCCTGGAGGCCACTGCATTGCTGAGGGTCTCAGGTCAAGTTGAAAGGTATGAAGTGGAGCATCTGGGATCCTGACGAACAGAAGTGGCTAGGAGCTGTCAGTATGCAGAAGGCATTAGAAAGAAAAAGCCATGAATAACGGAACCTCTGAGGTACAGTGGGCAGTCAGCTTGCTGGTAGTGAGAACAGGGCCAAAATGCACCGAGATGGGACAGACAGCAGTCAGACCACCTGGACGGACGGAGCATTGGTTGGAAGATGTGCACAGGCCACTGCCCAGGTCTCCTTGCTTTGACTTCCTCTCTTGCCTCTCTGGGGCCCACTCTCCTGGGTTTCTGTAGTGAGATCCCTGTCTCCTTGACAATGAACTTACTTTTTTTTCATTTGGTTGGAGTCAGTACCTTGTGAGCAGTATAAATGTACAACTGGATATGCACTGCAGTTCTGCAGGTCCTGGCTTCTCTTCTTCACTCTTTCTCCATTTCTTGCTTAACGCCTACATGTTTCAAAAAGGTAGGCTCTGTTCTGATTTGCACAAGTTGTGACAGTCACCAGGTACACAGGATCATAAAGAAATAGGCACTTACTCCTCAATGCTTTAGAGGGGGTGGTGATACATTTTAGAAGCAAACGGCAGTCATATTTTATCTGTACCCTCATTATTCAGAAAGTTTCATTAGCAATATTTCTGAGTGTTTTCTTCCTTTTCTTTATTCTCTAAATTCTGAGGTAGATTATAGCATGATGTAGGAGAAAGAGTTTGGCTCTAGAGTCCAGGAGACCAGAGCTAAAATTCGACTTCTTTAAATCACTTAAGTGTTTTGAACTTAATACTCCAAGGGAGCTCAGACAAATTAAATTGGTAAACTTATGCAAATGGCCTCACAGGTAGTAGGCTTTTAATAAACACTGGATCCCTGCCATGCTTCTTACAGAGTTAGACACTTGGGTTGCAGGCAACAGAATGTCATTCCAGCTAAGTTGCATACATTGGGAAATACACTGTACAGATGGAGGGGCAATTCCAGAATTCTAAGAAAAAGTTGCAATGGGCTTATGAGGGATTTGAACTACTGAAAAGACAAAGCAAACATGAGTAATAATTGTTTGACATAATGTTTATAATAATTAAACAAAATTTATAAAGATTTGGAAGCCATTTACAGAGTTCTATAATAAAGAAAAGTGGCACTTTATTTTAAGAGAGAATCTTAAATGAGTTAGTGAGTTAATTAGCAATGTTTTATTCAGAATAACAAACTACAGATTGAAGTATGGTAGCAATTGTCTTAGGTAGACACTACAGTTTTAATCTTAACCTGCTATTTGGCTTCTGTATCCATTTGCTTGCTTGCTATAATAATAGAAGAGTTACTTTGATTTTTTGAACTTATGTGTGATTGAATACTCCTTTGCTGGCAGTTTGAATGTCCCATTGATTGTGATCTCACTAGTTACTGAAGCACATTCTTCTGAGGACCAAGGCAGCTCAATTATTCCAAATTATCTCAATAGCTACAGATAACTGAGTTTCAGTTGACTCAGTGGTCCTGGAATCAGGAGAGCACAATTATCCTAAATTGTCTCAAGTAGCTACTGATAGTGCATTCCTGTTGACTCAGTGATCCCCAAATCTGAACAATTATTATAAATTGCCCAGGTGGTCCCAGATAATGTGTTTCTGTTGATTTAGTGATTCTTAGATACTAACTTGCTCAATTTTTGCTTCTGTAAAAAATGCTTTTCACGAAACAGGTTCCTCATGCCAGACCCAAAGATGTAATCAATACCTTTGTGATATCCTGCCAATATAAGCCAGATGTCTCAAACTGTTCAGGGCTGTGAAGTTTGGAGCACTTTTGCTCCAGACCTCGTATGCCCGCTGGCTTTTAATAAATGACTCATAATTTGACTTTTTGAGGCATCCTTTGTAAGATAGGGGTACACTACAACAGGATTAAGATGCCTTTGGGACTGTGGAAAATAAGTTAAATAAAGTGCTAAAAATGTCCATTACAAGCATGATAGTGAAGCAAATAACAGGTACATGTCCCAGGAGAATTGTCTAATTTATCAGATTCTACAGATTTTCTTAAATACTGAAATAATTATATTTCCAAAAATTCGGGAAGGGGTGTCTGCAACATTACTGTTACTGGTGAGGCTGCCATTACACCCATGTTTTACCAAGTGATGTTTCAATAAATTCTAAAATGTTTTAAGAAATAAGCAAAATTTCTCTTGGCACATCTTCTTAACTCTTCTGCCTTCTGTTTCAAGTTTTTTTTGCTACTCAGCCCCAAATCATGTGGAAATATTCCACCCTGTACTTCTAAGATTATGTCCCTTCTATTTTTTGAAGCTGACATAGAATAAATAGGAGTCTCTTAATCTCAATTCCAGATTTCCAGAACAACTCCCAGTTAGTCCTTCTTGAATGAGGTATCTAACCTTAATAAGAGTAATCAAGATGGTAGGGTCACATGTACCAAGCATAGCTGCCAATGAGCCAACCTGAATGAGACAAGTCCATGGATCTGTAAGCTATACAATGGTTGGACATGGGTTCTGGAATCAGACTACTGGATTTGATTTTCAGTTTCATCATACATAGGCATGTGAAGTTGGAAAAGCGATTTAATGTTATAAATCTCAATTTCCCAAATATACAATGGAAACTATAAGGCTTATGTCGCAGGTTGTTCTGAGGACTAAAAGAGCTGATTTATATAAATATCTTAGCATTAATGAAGTGGGGGGATGGAAGGAGGCAGACACAAGAAGCTATCTATTACAATAGCATCACAGCACATTTTAGTGACTAAATTTTAATTTCTTCAAAACATGGCATTAAAATACCATGACTGTTAACTCCCTTAAAATACAGAATCTTTTTTGGAGCTTGTCATAGCTAGAGATCCCAAGAGCTAATTTAGAATTTTATTGAAGAAAATTAGCATGATTTTTTCTTTATTTTGACTACGTCAATTCTAACATAGAAATTGTAAATTAAATGAGGTTATTAATTCAGAAAAAAAGCTGTAAACTCTGCTCAAAACATTAAATGCATCTCAGGTAGAATAGAAATTTGGTATTAGTTTCAACCCTAATCCAGTCTATGAAGATAATTTTAAATAGATTTCATATGCACTCTTTGCTTTTAATGCAAATTTTGGATCTGAATCTGAAAGCAACATTCTTGCTTTAGATGAATCTTGAATTTAAGATTTGACCATGGTCATTTTGTCCTGAATCATACAAATATCTTGCTTTATGAAACATAAATTCCATTCAACCTGGGGCTGGAGTCATCTTATACCACATTAGGCATTTAGGCAGGGGTCCTAATTCTTTCAAGTCAGTTCTTTGCAAGCTTCAATATTTATCATCTACTGCTCAGGAAGACGTAGGCCTTGGGGAGAACTAGGTCTATAAAAGCTTCCTCTGAAAGATTCATTTTTTTAATGGGCACTTGGATATAAAGATTGTGACTGAAATCTGGTGATGTGTGTTTATGAAATATATATCTATGCCTGAATAGATGGATAGATGGCTGGCTGGCTGGATAGGTGAACAGAGATGACTAGATAGGAGGATGGATGAGTGAGGGGGTGGATGGGTGACCAGCTAAATGGGAATCTGACTGGCTGAGTAGCTGGGTGGCTGACTAGCTGACTGAGTATATGGAGGGATGGGTGGATGGATAGATGGCTGAATGGATGGATAGGTAAGTGGGTGGGTGAATAGAAGAGAAGATGGGTCGCGCAATAGACATTTATCTTTTTGTTGTTTATGTTATTGTCCAGAATCATAACATTAAAATCTAATCATCCAATCGTTTAATCCAATCATTAAAGCTATTTCTCCTCTTAGAAATGTGCCATTATGTGCATTCTTAGGAGACAAAGAACAAATGGAGCCATATTCCCTTTATATCCATTCTGGCAAGTTCAAGGACAAGCATCGAACTTCACCTTGACCCATCAGACAGTTTCTTGTAGCAGTTGGAATTTAAGTGCTGCAGGGTGCTGTGGGTTTGGAGGAAATCCCCTCAGCAGCAGAGGTGGCCTGTGGAGGAGGGTTGGGGAGAGGGAGGGGGAGAGATCTGTTCCCGCTGGGAAACCACTCTGATTCCCCAGGCCTGGCCTCCAGAGATTGCTTGCTTTGCTTTGGGCTTGTTTTCTCAGCCTGGTATTCAGCCTTCCTACTCTCCTCATAAGCTTCTTTCTTTCTTTCTTTCTTTCTTTTTTTTTTGCTTAAATAAGCAAAATTGTTTCTGTTGCAATCCAGAAGACTGCCTGACATAGACACCGAGAAGTAACAGCTCTAGGCACATTCCAAGTTCTTTACAGGCATTAATTTATTTGATATTTAAAATAATACTATGAGTAAGTACTTTCATTATTCCTGTTTTACAGAAGAGTAAACACAGGCAGTTTACATAAATTCTCAATATCACACAGCTATTAAGAGCAGAGCTTGCATCTGAATCCTGGTCTTCTGACTCTAGAGCATACTTAATTCTGCATTTTTAACTGTTTTATAACATTGCTTCTGCAAAGACGATAGAAGGAGGGAGGGAGGGGGTGAGGCAGTGTGGCAGAAACAATGAAAATTTCATCAAAACCTTTTCCCTTTTCTCCTGGCACACAGTTAGCTTATATTTTCCAGCCTCCTTTTCATCTGGATATAGACATATGAGTGAATGCTGGTCAATAGAGTGTGAAGAGAAGTGATTTGTGACCTTTCTAAGTCAAAGAGGTTAAGATATGAGTGTGCTTTTCCTAAGTCTTCTTTTTCCACTGCTGGCTGGAATGCAGAGGACCCTGGGGGCCTGGAGAATGGTGGAGCCACAAAAGGAAATGACCAAGTAGAAGGAATTGTGAAGTGAATAAGAAATAAGTTGATTTTGTCACACTAATATAATTTTAGGGTTGGTAAGTGAAACCTCTAACCTACTGTAATATGGCTAAACTTGAATTCCAGTGGACAGAGATCTCTGACATTTTCATGGACTTGTGTTTCTTTACCCACAAGTAAAATCCTAATTCCTGCCCTAACTGGTTTGGTTCAGTAGATAGAGCCTCGGCCTATGGACTGAAAGGTCCGGGTTTGATTCTTGTCAAGGGCATGTACCTTAGTTGCAGGCACATCCCCAGTGAGGGGGTATGCAGGAGGCAGCTGATCATGTTTCTAACTCTCTCTCTCTCTATCTCTCTCTCTCCATAAAAAATCAATAAAATATATTTTTTAAAAAAAGAAAGAAATCTTAATTTCCTTGAGAATTCTTCCTGGAACCCCTACCACTCCATTTTCATTTCCATCAGGACTTTCAAAAGCCCTGGTTTTCAGTTTTCTCTCCCCTGATGACTTCATGTCTTTCTCACTGCACCCCAAAGCAGATGGGATCTGAAGATTGAATCACTTTTTAAAATCCGCCTTTTGGAACTTCTCCAAAACCTTTGATTATCCTGAACCTGTACTCTTGCCTTTCAAGTACTCTTTTGTTAAAAGCCATATCTTACAATTTAGAAGTGAACATTTTTTCTCTGTGCCCACAAATTTTGGTGCTAGGCAAGAATAAAATATGATAATTTCATGACATTGAGTTTGTTAAATTATGCACTGATGAGGCTTCATATTTCTCTAATTAGAGGGTAAGATTTGAGTAATAGCAAGTAAATTGCTGCAACATGACTAAATGCATTCCTTTATTTTGAATGACACCCTAGTAATAAAAGGCCTAGTTTTACAACAAATCTCTTATCTCAAAAGGTCAAGATATTATATATTTTCAAAAGCTTCCCTAGCTGTAAAACATCTTCTGGGAAATTTAATACCCTGCCTTATAGAGAAAATAATTAGCAGGGGATAAAGATGCTATCCATCAAAGAATTATGAGACTATGAAGGATTACATAAAGGGGATTTTTCTTTGCATTTGCTAAATTGTACAAGAAGAATTTCATCAAATACATGTAAGACCAAAATGGATAACTGCCAGGGTTCCCCATTGAAATGGTAGCAGGAATAATTAGGCTATAATATTGGCTATAAATAGCATCTTTGATCATGTTAATTCAGACATTTTACCTTGAGCTCCATCATAACAAAAATACTGTGTATAAAACAACATTTGTATGTTTTTTAAATTTAGATCAGAGACTGAGGAATTAGATTAGATGACCTTTCAATGCCCCTGCAATTATAACTACTGTAAAAATCACCTTTTTAATTTTAAATCTATGAAGAGGACAGAAATGGTTAGCACCATTTATGTTGTTAATTGAAATCAGGTCAATATAAGAATTCTATCAATGAAATCACTAATGCATGGTCAATCACAATATCAAAAGATGTAACATTTGAAAGTGAACTTAGGCAGCCATCTAATGCAATGACTTTTTATTTTATAGATGAGGATATTGAAGTCCAGAAAATTAAAGTGGTTTACTCAAAGTCATCTATCAAGTGATTGCTTGATGTAATTGAGAAGTCTAGGAGGGAAATCCAACTGAATTCAGTAGCAGCTGCATCGAGGGGCTCACTCACATCATCAAGATTCTGCCTCTGTCACTTGACTCTGCTTTTCTGTGTGTTGCTTCTTCTCAGGCTCACTTTAAGATAATCCCAGCCTAGGTCCTTTCAATTCAGTAGCTCCAGCCAAAAAAAAAGGCTTCTTTATTCTCCTGGTTCCAGTAAAAGTCATGAGTATAGTGTGAGTGGTTCCAGATTTTCATTTTCTTGATCTGCTTCAAGGTGCCCATCCACAAGGCAGGGAGTTGGGTCAGCTTCACCTAAACCATGGTCGGCAAACTCTTTAGTCAACAGAGCCAAATATCAACAGTACAACAATTGAATTTTCTTTTGAGAACCAAAAACTGACTTCTCCGCATGGGCCACAAAGTTTCAATCGCACTGTACTTGCGCACCTGCATGTGATATTTTGTGGAAGAGCCACACTCAAGAAACCAAAGAGCTGCATTTGGCTCTTGAGCCACAGTTTGCCAGCCACTGACCTAAATTATATGGGACTGTGGTTGGGAGAGGAAATCCCGAAGGAGAGTCCTGGCAACATTGCCAAAAGAGAAAATGATGCTGAATTTCCTAGCAACACATGCCTGCTATACACAGGATTGTTTCATGAATCCTCTTTTCAGGTTAATGAATAACCTCATTATTTCATTCATGGCATATCATAGAGAAGAAATTTTATTTAATAAACATTTCAATCTGTAGTGTATTATAAAACAAAATTTTAAGTAATCATTTTCTATGTAAAGAGAAATGCCAACGTTTCTCCTTTAAAGAAACCCCACTCCAGTTAATGTACTTTGAATTAATTCTGGAATAAAAATACATTTTAGATTATTGTAGGAGAAACCAAGATGGTGGCATAGGTAAACACCTAGGCTGCTGCCCTGCACAACAATTTCGAGAATATAACTAAAGGACAAAACGGACATTGTCCAGAACCACAGGAAGGCTGGCTGACTGGAAGTTCTGAAACTAGAGGAACATAGAAGTGCATGTGGATAATCAGAGCCTCTGCAAAGCCTAAGTAAGGTACGAAGACTCACGCACACGCAAAACCAGAGAAGACTGGGCGTCTGAACGCCTGGCAGGAGTGCTCTAGTGGAAAGGAGACAAAAACTCCAGGCTGTGCTGAACCCAGTTTGGTTTGTACTCAAAACCCAGGGACCCAGACCCTCATGGGAGGAATCTGGACTGTGAAGCAGAATCCCATTGGAAGAGCCAAAGGCAGAGCTCTGGAGATGTGCATACGCGAGTGCACTCAGAGAAGGCAAATTGGGCCGCTGGTGGAGTCTGGCAGGAGAGAGAAAGGAGCTCTGGGCAACACTGTGAGGCGGAATCTTGGGGGAACAGCCAAAGGTAGAGCTCTGGGGGCGCCCGAGAGTGCTCGCAGGGAGGGCAATTTGTTGACTGTGCAGCTGACGTCTGGAAGAAGGGAGAAAGGAGTTCCAACTGCATGGAATCCCAGTACCAGGCAAAAATCTGGGATTCTGGATTTATTGGGAGAGAAACTGAATGGTATGGGCAGGCGAAACTTGAGGGTGCCTTTCTCACAGAGGTGCTTGTGGTGATTGCCCACAGATGCTAGGACCCGGTGACCTCGTGGGGTGGGGCTGACAGGAAGCTAAGGCTGTCAGCTCCACCCTGAAACTCTACCCCACCCAGAAACTCCACCCCATCCAAGCTGAGTATAGAAACTTTGGCAAATTTTCAAGTCTTGGCACATAAGGCTGTCTCCCAGCGTAGACACAGCTGATCCTCATAGCCAGTTGGCCTGGAGCTCAATTCCTCCCAGTCATACCAACAACAATTAAGACTTATCTGCAACAAGGCTGTACACACAGTCCACAAAGGGGTGCACCAAGAGTTTCTACCTCAGGTAACAGGGGCGGCCAAGATACCTAGCACACAAAGCTACCCTATCAACTCAGGGAAACAGGAAAAATGCCCAGAGAAAGAAACAGATCACAAATGAAAGGAATGTAGGAAAACAAATCGATGTAGAATTTAAAACCACGGTTATAAGGTTTTTCAAGAGGCTCCTAGAAAAGGCCAATAAGTTTAGCAAGACCCTCAAAGATATGAGTGAGACCCTCGAGGATATGAAAAAGGACCAACTAGAAATCAAACATACACTGAATTAAATAAATATTTTACAGAAACCCAACAGCAGACTTGAGGAATGCAAGAATCAAGTCAAAGATTTGAAATACCAAGAGGTAAAAACACTCAACCAGAAAAGAAAAAAGAATCCAAAAATTTAAGGATAGTATAAGAAGCCTCTGGGACAACGTCAAGCATACCAACATCAGAATTATGGGGGTGCCAGAAGAAGAGAGAGAGCAAGATACTGAAAACATATTTGAAAAAGTAATGACTGAAAACTTCCCCCACCTGGTGAAAGAAAGAGACTTAAAAGTCCAGGAAGTGCACAAAACCCCAAACAAAAGGAATCCAAAGAGGACCACATCAAGACACATCATAATTAAAATGCCAAGAGCAAAAGACAAAGAGAGAATATTAAAAGCAGCAAGAGAAAAAACACTTAATTACCTACGAGGGAGCACCCATACAATTGTCAGCTGATTTCTCAATAGAAACTATGCAGGCTAGATGGGAGTGGCAAGAAATTTTCAAAGTGATGAATAGCAAGAACCTACAACCAAGATTACTCTACCCAGTGATGCTATCATTCAGAATTGAAGATCAGATAAAGAGCTTCACAGATAAGAAGAAGCTAAAGGAGTTCATCAACACCAACCTATTATATGGGTAGTTATTATTATCTCCAATAAACCAAAATTCAAATTTAGTATAATCACCATTGACCTGCCTTTACCGAGCAAAAGAAGACAGGGCAGTAGACAGAATTCTGATCAAATTAATCAATGTATGAATCTAGAAAGTGCCAATTGGAAGGGAAATTGTAGAGTTATTCTCATTTTCATGATCAAAGCATTTTTAAATGCTTCCTACTTTATCCTGTCTAATAAGAGTATAAATTAAGTGGAAAGAAAACAAAACCAAATAAAGCTGTGTACCTATAAAGCCCCTGTTTTAAGCCAAAAATGTTTAGGAGAAGAGGCCACATACCTTGAATGTGTCCTGATGAAAGCTGCAAGTCCTCAGACTATTCTTTTTTTAATTAACTTTTTCTAATTATATTATGGCCTTTAAAAATCAGTGAGTGCAGGTACTCCCCAAATCTTCAAACCATGCAAACCCTCAGAACATATCTAGTGATCTCTGGGAGTCTGCAAAATGCTGGTCTGCAAACACCGGCCTCCACCGAGCATTTTCCATGTCACTGGGAAGACCTCATTTCTAAGGATGACTGCTCCCTCCCTTTAGGTGGCAGCCAGTGGAGCACTTCAGGTAATAGTATTGGTGCCCTCACTTCTCCACTTCGTTATTATGAGGAAAAATCCCTAGTGTTTGCCTCCTGTGAGTCTCCGTCAGGTGCTCACCTGGAGGCGTCCTAGAGGAACATGGCATTGGAAGCCAGGCATTAGGAGCTGGGCAGAAATGGGGAACTCTTCCTCTCTCTTTGGATCTTGGTCCAGCTTTTTGCCTGGTTTAGCTGGACTTAGTCTCTTCACTATGAGGGACGCATGAGCATCTCATTTGCATTGAGCAACATGATCAGGACTATGACCAAGCATGTCAAACTCGTGGCCCCCTGGCCTCCTGCCTCGTTTATTTGGCTCATGTTAGCCTTTGAGCTTGACATGCTTGGTTTAGACCTATACCCCATACTCACCCCATGCCATCTGTCAGTAAGTGATTTAACCTTTCTCACTCCAGTTTCCTTATGTGAAAATGGGATAAAGTAGTATACATCCTTAGGACTGGTACAAAAAAATATATAATTAGTTGTATATGCACTTGTTCTTGAGTCCTTTATCCCTGTTCCTTGCCTGGAAGCTGACCAACAGAGACATTGATGGACTCCCTCATCCTCTGATTGTTCTTGAGTCAGTGGGAGACAGGAGGGCAAGAGGAGCATGAGGTCAGGATAATTTTTTCTTCAGCTCTGCCCTTCTGAGTGGCCTCTCATTCCCAAATCTACATGTAGTTAAACTTTTCCCTAATTTATGAACAAGAAAAACAAAAGCTCAGAGATTTTTAAGTAACTGGCTCAGAACACACAGCAGGTTTGTTCTGATGCCAAAGCTCATTCTCCTAATTACTTCACTGCCTTTTATTATAAGAACTAGAGGTGCGATGCATGAAATTCATGCAGGGGGGGTGTGTCCCTCAGCCCAACCTGCACGGTCTCCAATATGGGACCTCTCAAAGGATGTCCAACTGCCTGTTTAGGCCACATCTCAGCAGGATTGGGCCTAAACAGGCAGTCAGACATCCTCCTCACAATCCAGGACTGTTGGCACTCAACTGCTTGCCTGCCTGCCTTCCTGGTTGTCCCTAACCACTTCTGCCTGCCAGCCTGATCACCCCCTGCCAGCCTGATTGCCCCTAACTACCATCTACTGCAGGTCTGGTTCCCCCCAACTGCTCTACCTTGCAGGCCTGGATTCTCCTCCAACTGCCCTTCCCTGCAGACTAAGTTGCCCTCAACTTTCCTCCTCTGCCAGCCTAGGGAAGGAACTTAAATGTCAGTCACACCTGGGAAACCATGGATTGGCCACTGCAAACACTGGGAAATTTGGGAATACATAATCTCCTAAAAAAGGAATTTGTTCTCTTGTGCTCCTTTCTGTGCTTGGCTCTTGGCTTGTGGTGCTCTCTGGTTTTGCTCCGACTCTGTTTCCTCCATAGCCATGTAGCTCTGCAGACCCTACAATCCAGGAACTAGTGGACTGCAGCTGGAAACACAAACTAATTTAGCCTCATGCTGGACTGAAACCAGCTCCAGCATGGAAATAAAAGTCTGGATACTGGACTAAAGGAAATGGGACATTAAAACTAAGGGATGTTATTCCATGGAAATAAAGCTTTCCACTAAAATTCATCCTTCAATGGAGGCCTCCAGAAATACTTATTTTAGAAGTACCCCAAGAACTATACTCCCATTAGCAACTGGGGGAGATGAGGCGCTCCCCTATTCTAGAACAAGGACACATACCTAGGATTCGGATTCAATCCCTATTTGGGGAGTATGGGAGGCAACCGATCTCTCTCTCAGACAATTTTGCGTAAAAATACAACTGAGTATTAAACCGGACAGATGCTTTGAATGGTCAGGAAAAAGAATTCTCTAAGGTACAGTTAAAGGTCATTGATATGATCATTTCCCCAGCAGACATCTTTCTAATAGAATTTCACACCACCTTGAAGAATCTGGTCAGCCAGATTCCTTCTCAGTGACTCCAGGGATATGGATGAACAGAAAGGTGGAACGCAAGAGAAGAGGTCAGTATATGGCATTCAGGACACATGAGTTTACCCAGATCTGCCATTTACTGGCAAATCATTTCCACTTTTTACACTTCAGGAGCCCTGTTTATAGAACAATGTTGACCATGCTCATTTATTCCAAGTTTAGGCTGCATAAGCATCAATAATTGGGCTAATTAATATGCAGTACTAGGATCCCACCTGCAAATCATTAACTCATTAGAGCAAGGTCATGCCCAACAATTTGCATTTTATGCCAGCACCTGAGCTAATTCTCTTCCCAATGGTCTGCTTTGTCATACCACAGCACTAGACTAGGTGACCTCTATTTCTGCCTGAATCTTCTGATGAATTGAGTTAAAAGCAATATACTTTCAATGTTAGTGAATAGTGATGGTTTTTTTGTGAGCAACATTCTTAAATATCACTTGAAATGTGCATTTAAAAAGGGATATTTTGCCTTGAGATATGTCTAGTTGAGTCTTCACTGTTATTTCCTTAATTGGATGGAAGTCACAATATTCTTTCATAATTTTCATTTCAGTTAGGGTTTAGTGTATACATTCATGTTTTCTGAGCTAAGAAGTATTCCAATAATGAATTTCCTGAAAGGAATAAAAATATAAAGCTATCACCATGTATTTACTGGGAACAGTTTTGAAAGTAATTGGAAAGTGGCCAAAATCTGAATTATTGTACTATTGAATTCAAGTCAGAATAGTAGAAAGCAGGAACATTGCACTGGCTAACTAATAGCCTTTGTTCAACTGAGGCTTATCCTGTAATAAGAAATATCATTTGAAAAAAAAAAACTACATGATATAAGAGGACTCTCTATTTTCCCTAATCTTAGTTTTAGATATGACCAGTTCTACCACAAAGCAAGAGGTACCTACTCCTGTCTTTCTCCTAATTGGATAAGTGATGTGAATTTCTTTGATTTCCATCTGCCTGTCATTAATTCATCCTTCTTCTGATAATGACACCCTAGTTGTTTCTGGGAAACATAGTTTCTCTCACTCTTAGATCATGTGTTTTGTGGAGCAGTGCTTTTAGGGTGAAAGGACATTCCTCTTAGCACGGGGATGGGTTCAGGGATGGGTATGGAACAATATGGACTAATAAGAATTAAGCTTCAGACTTTCTTTGACTAGGTGAAGAAGAGACCAGTGCTTTCATTTTGCTAGATTTAAAACTGGGTGGATGTGGGCTAAAGCTGCTGACCACTGGTTTGTCATTCAATAGCATCTAAAAATGGAGGCAACCTGGGGAGAACAGAGCCAAAAAAAGCAAGTGAGAGAAGGAATAGCTAATACTTTAAGCTGTGTTTGAAGCTGTCAGATCTATCTATGAGCTGATAAATTTCTTTAACCAGCTTTCTTTCAGTTACTTGAAACCAAAAAAAATCCTAGCTGATTCACGCACCAATTTTGCCCAAATCATGTACGTTCTTTAAACTTCAATGAAATGCTTTGTCACTTTTTAAAAAACTTGTGGCCCGGTGCATGAAATTCGTGCACGGGGTAGGGGTGGTCCCTCAGCCCAACCTGCCCCCTTTCACATACTGGGAGTCCTTATGGGATGTCCAACTGATGGCTCACCCCCAACCTCCCAAGGCCTAAAGCCTCAATTAAAAAAAAAAATCTGTAAAACACAGTAATTCAGGAGTTTTTCATTATGGATTGGGTTCACCAAGAAGACCATGTTGCAATGTAAAGCGGAGAAGCTTGGTGGAAGTGCAAGCACCCTGTAGGTAGCCAGCGTGGGCTCAGGCTGTCAGGGCTCCCAAACCTGTTGCCTAATAGAGCTGCTTTGTCTACTAAAGAAAACACTCTTCTCTTGTAGTCCTTTCTACATTTTTTTCATAAGCATCCCTTTAGAGAAGACTTCTTTAATGTGTCCCTTCCTTTCCCCCAAAAGAGGGATGATCCATTGTTTCAAGGAGCAGCAGAGGGTGGGGGAGGAGGCGATGAGGACCTAGGTCCTTGCAATCACCAGAGAACTCTGAACTCGCTGTGTCAGAAAATAACCCTGTGTAGGGAAGAGCAGAGCAAATGGAAAAGTCTGTGGCCTTTTAAGCTTCTCCTGGATGCAAAGACTTTGATCCTGTGATGTGTCTGATGGTAATTTTCTGCATTTCTGGGTCAGCTAGGATATGACTGAACAGATTCAAGAAGCTGTTGTTCCTTAGTGAGTTTTTCTGTCCCATTTTTCCTGAATTGACCAATAATCTGAGCTCTGTGGTGAACATGTTTGGGCTGTGACCTGAGTTTAGGTGAAAAATCAATTAAAGCTGTGCACTAAGAAAAAAAAGAAAGAGCCGCCGACACTGCCACCCTTCCCTGTCCTTCCGTGTGCCAGGCTCAGTACTTCAAACTCTCTCTTACAGAGAGTTCACAGCTTTAATTGAAGTTTCCCCTAAACCCAGGTCACAGCCCCAACATGTTCACCACAGAGCACAAAACTACATTTCCCAGAATTCCTGCTGCTCCCAATACCCAGTGGCGCCCACCCAGTCCCGCCTCACTGCACTGCAGCCACGCCCCCGCATGCCTCGCCAAAGACATATCTTTCCATTTGTTAAGATTCTTTTGTGCCCTACCATGTGCTAAAACAATGATGATGACACAAACATTTAAATTAATCTTCAGATATCTTCAAAATATACTGTACACTTTATTCTACTAGAAACTCTTTCTGAATTTTGTAGACAACCTATCTCCTTCCTCATTTTCTGAGTATTGATTTAATTTATCAAGATGCCATCTGTTCAGTTCCTCTAATCCTCAGCTCACCCATGTTGAAGATGAGATGTCTCAAAATGAATGTATTGTTCAAATTGAGGACTTGGGGTGGCTTATGTAATTCCATTTTGTTGCCTCTTCAGCCTCAGTCATGACTTATGCCACTTCATTTTATTTCCCATTGTCCCAACATCTTATTGTTTGGTTTTTGATGAGTAGAGTTTATTGAAATGATTTTAGTAAACCTTCTGCTCAGAGGAACAGAAAAACAATACCTAGAAATGAGATCTATAAAGATGAATATTAATTTGGTACATTTAGATCCTCTTTGTGGTTTTTTGCGTTGCAAAATACACAAATCACAGAGGAATGTTTGTTCTTACTATGTAAGTTATATGGCATATTGATTCCATTAATGGCCTCAATTCTTTCCTCTTTCTTGTATCCCCAAGTTTGACTGTGTAACTTTGTAATTCCTTTCACTAGAGATTCCTTTCACAATGGAGTTACTTCATTAACCTTGAATATGGGCTGTCTTAGTTGCTTGCTTTAGCCATGGGGATGTTAGCAGAGATGACACAGAAGCTTAAAAAAGCATGTGGGGAAAAATGACATATTTTTGAAACCAGACAACCAATGGGTCTTGTCTGCCTGTCACTACTTGAGCCATTTAAGCAGATACAGGGTTGAATCATATACAAGTGTTTTATTCCCACAAACAGGTCGAGAGCAGCAGGTCACCCCTCAAAATCTGCTCTACACCTACCCATAAACCAGTTGCTTACTAGTATTTGGGGTATGTTATATCTAGTGCTTGTCATAGTGGGCGGAGCCCCTGTTACATGAAGCAGGGACCCTGGGCTCCAGGAGCTAATGGTAGACACTCTCAGAAGTGTGCATATGCTGGTGCCACTGGCATCCATCCTGAAATGCATTCGTAGTTAATATTTATGAGGGCTTCTACCAGGGGAGTCTGTCGGGGCATATGGAAACCCCAGCCTCTATTCTCAGCAAGTTTCCACCAAAGTGTCTGAGTCTGTTTACTCACAATTTGCTGATGTTTTGACATTTCCTCCCTGATTTGCCGAATGCCTCATGGCACATTCATGATCAGAAGTGATATCCCAATGAGCAAAGATTGGCTTCTCCTGTTGCCATGGGCCATCCTGTCTCATTTTCTCACAGAATAAATGTTGTACTCAAGGCAAAATAAAAAAGTGGCAGCCCCAAATGTCTGCAGTTTCTGTGTCTTATGTCTGGCCCTGAATACCTCCAATTTCTGTGTCTTATGCCTAGCTCTGAATGCCTCCAGTTTCTGTCTTATGCCTAGGCCTGAATATCTGCAGGATCTGTGTCTTTTGCCTAGCCTCTGTGGGTGAGAAAGGAAAGCCAAGCCTACACAGCTAGCTCTGTAGCAATAGTTTTGCAGACAACATTTCCACCTACCTGGTGTGACAAGAATAAAGACATTACCAAACTATTTTTCAAATTTAAAAAATGAAACATGTTTGCTGCCAGTACAAGCAGTGTAAAACTTGAAAGCAAAACTTCCTCTCCCATCTCACTCCCAGCCCTATTTACTTAATTCTATCTACAATGTTAAAGAAACATAAGAACACATCCATTTTCGTAAGTATGTGGGATTTTTGCTTACTGAATTAGAGCTTACGATGTCACTGATTATGTAATCTGTCATTATTTTATATACAACATGAAGACTGTGGCCTAGCTAATAGCAATTACAAGATATCATAAATTATAAGGCTCACTTTATAAAAGTGTGAAAAATGCACATCTTGGAATCAATGGAGTATGCATTGTTTTTCTTTTAACAGCATAGCACATATATATTTTCACTTTAGGGCAATTGCATCACCTCTTTTTAAACTGTTACATATTATGACATAGTTATCTGGCCCACAATTTATTTAGCCACTCTTATATTATTTACACCAGGGTAATTTCAAATTTACTATTAAAATAGCACTGGATGAACATGTACCAATATAAACTGCCATACACGTATATACAGACTTATATGAACATGTTATAAAACATATTCCTAGAAGGGTCAAGGGTTATGCACCAACCAAATGTTTACTAGTATAGTTACAGAGAAAACAGGAGCTAGTGGTTTTAATCCCCTTTTCCAATGGGAATACAGTGGCTTTGAGCATGCGAGTGCCTGGCTCAGGCTCAGGTGGTTAGCAGGAGGTGGAGCAGTTTGCCAGTCATTTTCTGACTGGGCAAGACTCTCAACCCCGTGCTCACCCTCTGCTGCCCTTTCCACTGTGGACTCATCATATATCTTTTTTTTTTTTTATTGATTTCGGAGAGAGGAAAGGAGAGGGAGAGATAGAAACGTCAATGATGACAGAGAATCATTGACCAGCTGCCTCCTGCATGCCCCCTACTGGAGATTGAGCCCACAACCCCAGTCTGCAGGCCCACGCTTTATCCCCTGAGCCAAACCGGCTAGGGCTGGGCTCATCTTTGATAGAACATGAAATAATTGGTAAGTTTAACAAGTAGGTATTTCAACTCTTGGAGAGAGTAGGTCACATTTTTAAAAGGCTCTGAACGTGATGTTCATGGGCACAGCCATTTACTTTGTAGGTATTAATGATCTGTGATGGCAAAGCTACTTAAGTTATTTGTATGCATATCTGAGCAGTCAGATTCAAGGCTGATAGGTTTGGTTTAGTAGAAGTTATTCTGCTTTTGGGGGAGAAAAAGAAAAAGCACAGGTCTTCTTGGCTCTATGGAGTGGTGGGGTTACTAGTACCTGTGAGTAGTGTTAAATTGATTGTCCAGATTAGGTATTGGTTCCAATTTGGCAGCCTTCCACTGTTCTCTTCCTTGGCCTTTTCTCTATCTCTCTGCTCTTTAGTTAATAAGGAGGAGTGTCTATGCAGGCCTGGTCACATCACACCAAGCAAATTTCTGCTGTTATCCCACTCAGGCAATGTTGAATGTACATACAACTTTATTTAAAAACCTATAGAATTATTCTGATTGACAGCCAACACTATTCAAATCTCCTAGAGCAGTGCTTCTATGCATATGAATCCCTGGGCCCTGATTAATGTTAGAATTTTTATTATAATTCTGCAGCAGGGCCCAAGTTCTGCATTTCTGGAGGAGGGGATGTCTGTGCCGCTAAGCCACACACCCCAAATTGAGTAACAAGGTTCTAGATCTGCTGTCAGCAAACTACAATCAGTGGGCCATTCAGGACCTCATCCAGTTTTTAAAATAAAGTTTTATTGGAACACAACCATGCCCATTTGTTTATGTGTTTGTTATCTATGGCCACTTTTATACTGCAAGGGCAGAATTAGCTTCAAATCCCAAAATATTTGCTACCTGGCCCTTTACAGAGAAAGTTTGCTGCCCCTGATTTGGATGTTTCCTTTCATATTGAAAACTTGGTCCACAGAACAGATTTTCAACCTTCATCCAATATCCACTTGTGGGTGGAAAGGGGCCACACATCAAACCTGACAAGCTCAGGGGAGGCCTGCAGGGTAGTCTGGTAAACTCAGAGACCTATGGTAACTGTTAGGGTCACCAAAGGAGGAAGACACAAAGCCAAAAGTGATAAGGAATTATAAATTTACTAGCAACCTGGTGCACAGATTTGTGCACCAGTGGGTCCCTCAGGTGGCCTGCACAGATGGGGCCAAAACCAGCAGTCCAACACTGTCTGCTGTTCCTGCTACTCCTAGCCCTGCTGCACCTGCTGCCACTCCACTGCGGTCTCCAAGTTGCGGCAGCCAGCCATGAGCCCTTAGTCTGGCTCATGTCAGTCAGTTGAGCTCCTACTGTGGGAGCACACTGACCACCAGGGGGAAACTCCTGTATTGAATGTCTGCCCCCTGGTGGTCAGTGCACATCATAGTGACTGGTTGACCAATTGAATAGTTGAACGGTTGAATGGTTACTTAGGTTTATATATATATAGACTAGAGGCCCTGTGCATGAAATTCGTGCAAGGGGGGTTCCCTCAGCCCAGCCTGCACCCTCTCCAATCTGGGACCCCTTAAGGGATGTTCAACTGCCAGTTGGATATCCCTCTCATAATCCAGGACTGCTGGCTCCCAACTGCTTGCCTGCCTGCCTTCCTGATTGCCCCTAATTGCTTCTGCCTGCCAGCCTGGTTGATGTCTAACTGCTCCCCTGCTAGCCTGTTTGCCCCCAACTTCCCTCCTCTGCTGGCCTGGTCACCCCTAACTGTCCTCCCCTGCAGGCTTGATTGCCCCCAACTGCCCTACCTTGTAGGCCTGGTTCCTCTCAACTACCCTCTCCTGTAGGCCTGGTCCCACCCAATAGCTCTCCCCTGCTGGACTGGTTGCCCTTAACTGCTCTCCCCTGCTAGACTGGTTACCCCTAACTGCCCTCCCCTGCAAGCTTGATTGCCCCCAATTGCCCTCCCTTGCAGGCCTGGTCCCCCCCCAATAGCCCTCCCCTGCAGTCCTGGTTCCCCCCTTAACTGCTCTCCCCTACAAGCCTGGGTCCCCCCAACTGTCCTTCCCTGCAGGCTTGGTCCCCTCAAACTTTCCTCCTCTGCTGGCCTGGTCACCCCTAACGGCCCTCCCTGCAGGCCTGATTGCCCCCAAGTGCCCTCCCTTTCAGGCCTGGTCTCTCCCAACTGACTTCCCCTGATAGCCATCTTGTGGTGGCCATCTTGTGTCCTCATGGGGACAGGATCTTTGACCACATGGGGGCAGCCATATTGTGTATGGGAGTGATGGTCAATCTGCATATTACTCTTTTATTAGATAGGATAGAAGCCTGGTACATGGGTGGAGGCCATCTGGTTTGCCCTGAAGGGTGTCCCATATCAGGGTGGGGGTTCCCTTGGGGCATGGGGTGGCCAGGATGAGAGACTAGTGGTGTTTTGCAGACCAGCCAGGCCCTTTGGTGACCCAAGTGGAGGCCCTGGTATCTGGGATTTATTTATCTTCTACAATTGAAACTTTGAGGCCTGGAGCAGAGTCAAGCCTTTTACTCCCTCTGTGGCGGCAGCCATTTCTGTTGTGGTTTATTTATCTTCTATAATTGAAATGCTGTAGGCTTAAATGGAAGCCTGGGCCAGCTAGGGTGTGTGGAAAGCTTGGCTTCCTCCATCTCCAGGGAAACCCAAGCTTCTCCATGGCTGCAGCCATCTTGGTTGGGATTAATTTGCATACTCACTCCTGGTTGGCTACTGGGCGTGGCTTGTGGGTATAGTGGAATGATGGTTAATTTGCATATTGCTCTTTTACTAGATAAGATTAGGTCATCTGGACACCAGATGGGCTGAGCTCCAAAATGGTACCAGCACCCAGCGACAGAGAATCAGAGACTTTTGAAAGATTCTAGGTGAGCTTTTTTAGTGGGGAATTCTCTGGGCAGGTCTGGATCCTACACAAGTCTGGAGGGGAAAGATAATGGTCTTCACAAAAGTAAAAGGGAATATCAATTGTGATACCCACCCAGGAGAGTGGGTATCAATTCAATTATTTGATCAGACCTAACAGTAACCACATAGAATGACCTGAAATTAAAACAATTTAAAAGCCGTTTATGGCAGGTAGTCACGCCCTAGGCCAGTATCTTTGCAAAATTCAATCTTAACCTTAAATAAGCCTTTCTATTGTCTTTTTGGATATATAGTAACACACCTTTAGAATGTCAAAGTGATTTCCTTTTTCTGGATCCTTCATTGTAATTGAGTTAATTGTTGATTGTTTGCTATCCTCTACCCATATATGTAAAAGAATTCTGTGTCTATCATTTTACTTTTTATCCAATCCCAGAAATTTTGCCACCTTGCTGTCTCCTACCTCCTTAATCTATCACCAGTGGATTTCATGCCTCCTCCTTTGATTGTAATTTATAAAATAAAGTGCAAAATTGTCATTCTCAGGAGCATTTTTTCAATCCATTGAGATTTTTGCTTCCTGTTAATTGTCATTTTGGCTTAAATTAACTCATAAAAATTCTCTACAGGTTTGAGTGGTTCTTATGTTGGCATAAATAAACATTTATGTAGCACTTTTTATGCAGTATATATTGTGCTGAATACAATTATGAACAAGTTATGATCACTATTCTCATGGAGCTTATATTTATTTTCTTCTTCGATATTTATTCAAGTTATTATACCTCCCCAAAACTCAGTTTTCTAATCTATAAAATGGGAGCAAAAATACCTATCTTTTAGGGTTGTTGTGAGAAGAGAGCTAGGTATGTGTTAATTTTTTTAAAAAATAGCTGTTATTGTATCATTTTTATTATTATTCTTACTCTCTAGATTTCAGAAAAAAATGTCCTTACCTTTGTTGGCTGTGTGTGTGTGTGTGTGTGTTTCCTTCCTGGTTATTCAAAAGAACTGGATCTCAATGTGACTTTTTCCTCAAACTTCATAAGAAAGGTTTAACAATTCAAGCATGGTTTTGGACTTTGAAATCTCTCTTTGATTTAAGACCAAAGCAGGAACAGCTTTCTCTACTTGCTTAATCTGCCAGGGGTGAGGTGCTAATGGTGACATGGCCCCCCAATGAGAAACGGTGGAGGGACAGCAGGAGGGCCTCACTTTCTCAGCAAACGAAGCAGCCTTTGATGGGCTTAACTAACAGCTCCCACTGGCAACCTGGAGTAGCCACTATGCTAAACAGCTGAGGTGAATTTTTTCTTTATTGATTAAGGTATTACATATTTCTTATTCCCCCATTGCTCCTCCACCCCACCCGCATCCCATGCCCTCACCCCTTTAGTGTCCCTGTCCATTGGTTATGCTTATATGCATGCATACAAATCTCTGGTTGATCTCTCCTTCTTCCTCCCATCCTCCCCTGCCTTCCCTCTGGGGTTTGACCATCTGATTGATGCTTCTCTGCCTCTGGGCCTGTTTTTGTTCATCATTTTATGTTGTTCATTATATTCCACAAATGAGTGAGATCATGTGATATTTATCATTCTCTAACTGACTTATTTTGCTTAGCATAATGCTCTCCAGGTCCATCAATGCTGTTGCAAATGGTGGGGTTCCTTCCTTTTTACAGCAGCATAATATTCCATTGTGTAGATGTACCACAGTTTTTTAATGCACTCCTCTGCTGATGGGCACTTAGGCTGTTTCCCAAATCTTAGCTGTGGTGAATTGTGCTGTTATGAACATAGGGGTGCATATATCCTTTCTGATTGGTGTTTCTAGTTTCTTGGTATATATTCCTAGAAGTGGTATTACTGGGTCAAATGGAAGTTCCATTTTTAGATTTTTGAGGAAACTCCATATTGTTCTCCACAATGACTGCACCAGTCTGCATTCCCACCAGAGGGTTCCTTTTTCTCTGCCCTGAGGTGAATTTTTAATTCATTATTTACTCAATTTCTAATTCAGTCTGAATCACATTCAGGCTGAAAGAATAAAAAACTTTTCTTTGGATCATTAGAAACCCACATTCATGTTTATGTTATTTGGTATCTGTATTCAATCTTTAATATTCTACATGGTTGAGAATGATGTATGTCGTAATTTTGTTCCCTAGGAAGTAGATCTTGAAGCAAAGATGAGAATGACTCGTTTGTTTGGGAGGCAGGGGAACAAGGTAGGAAGAGAGGGCAGTGAGGTCTGAGTGGGTCATCTGGAGGTGGCACATAGCTACACTAGAGCACTCTTTCAGAGCCTGGACTATGTATGAGGTAGAAAACATGCCTTAGAATATCTTTCCGATGTCACCGAGCAAAGTTGCTGGGTCCATTGCTATCGCACACAGAGAAGCCAGAGTCTGAGGCAACAGGGTTTTTTGCAGAGAGAAGGGTCTGATTGCCAGGCAGCCAGATGAGGATATCCAGAGATGAAGCCCAAACCAGTCTCCCTGAAAGAAGACTTGAAGCAGATGAGAGGAGAGACTGCACATGTGTTCATTTAAATTCAGGGATCTGAGTAGACACATTGGGAACTGAGCCATCTAAGTACCGAATGTGGCAGAGTGGGATTTGTTAAGCCTATATGTGTTCCTGTTTGGTCTAGGTACCCGATCTTCCTTGTGGATGGATGTCTGGTCCTTTAAAGGCTTCTGGTGATTTGAGTTCTGTGAATCTGGTTCCACTGGGCTTGGAGGTCAGCTTAGGGGCACTCGGCTGCTACCGCGCCTGCTCAAGCCTCTGGGACCAGTTTGACCCAGCTTGGTTTGCTGGTCTCAGGAGCACTTTGAGAAAGCCTGCTATTATCTCCTAAAAGACACAAACCCACATACACAAAATTACAAAAAAAATTAGGAAAAAGCTTGATTAGGGTCTGGTTTCAGTGTTTTGCCTGGTTTCACAGAGAGCTGAGGGTGCTAGATATTTTATGCACCAACTCCAATCACTAGGTAATCATTGGCTCAGGCTCCTGGAGGGGTGTGTGCTAATATTCTGGCCTTTTTGGCTCAGAAGAAGCAGCTACTGTCCATTGGAAATAGCCAGAGGGCATTGAGTGGTCCATCCAGGACAATGGCAGCATTGGACAGCCTAGCTATTTCCACTTCCTGTGCCTGAGTTGTGTATAAACTAGGGGCTTACTGAGTATTGATTGTCCTGTATTGGTGAATCTGGTCATACAAGCCAAACTAGAGGTAGAGCCAGGGTTGGAGAAAACAGGGTTGAAATCTGCCTAAGTACATTTAAGCATTTATGAGAAAGTCTTGATTCTGTAGAGATTTTGAAGAGAAGGAATCAAGCTTCCTTGATGTTGATGGGGTTCAGAACATACTTTCCCCAAATATCGTATCTTGACACTGAATATTTTAAACTGAAGGAATTTCAGAAAATGGCAGAAGTAGGAAGGTCACCCTGACCTTCCCCTACCTTTCCCTCTTAATCATAAAACACTTCTATGAAAGGTCCTCTCCCTACACTTATAGGAAACAGCAGCCTTGTTTTCAAAGATGAAGGCATGCCAAGGAGAATCGGAATACACAGGTCCTGCTCATCCCCCCAGTTTACCTTGCTGACTTCTCCCTCTCTGCTCTATAATGTTTTTCCACAGCTGCCCACTCTTCATCAAACCTGGCATCAAAACACTCAAGTTTAACTCTTCAGGTCTTCATTTGTGTGTTTGTTTGTTTTTGAAGGCTCCCATACCAATATAAAACATATATTGAATAAATTTGTATGCTTTTTGCATGTTAATCTGTCAATGTCAGTTTAAGTTTCAGAACCAGCCAGGGACCCTGAGAGGGTCAAGGACAGCATTTTCTGTCCCTGCGATGCTTTAGGTATCAGAGGGAGAAGCTGACAAGCTAATGAAACAAACAAACAGAAGTTCTGATTCTTCACATTTCCACATGTCAAGCATATATTTTTCCAAGATAAAAAAATCCATAACTGGGGTTACCAAATGGTATTAAAAAAAAGATATAAAAGTGGTCAGGGCTTATGTTTTAGGACAAGAATTTTAAATGTCTGGGTGTCAAGGGTTAGGTTCTTGAGCAATAGTTGCTGAGATAGCATGTGTTATGCAGGAGGTTTATCTAAGGAATATCTTGGTATCAACACCAGTGAGGGAGAGGGATGAAGCAGAATTGAGCAGAGATCAACTGAGCTGAGATGCCGGGCCCAGAATAGTCTCTGCCAACTGTCCAAGGAGCTCAGGGGCTAGGAAGGCCCTCATGGGGTGCCCTAGATGGCACCAAGTTGCCCAGGCCCTCATACTCCCGGTCATCTCATTTATATTGGCCACTGGATACAGGCTCCCCAGGAGGGAGAGGTGGTCCCTATAGTTAGGGCCATTCTTATAGGGACTGATAGTACTCCCAGAAGCAAGGGCTCTGAATCCTTCACTGAAGAGGGAGCTGGGTTGTACATCAGTGTCCCCCACACTGAATATTCTCAGCTTCCCCAGGACTCTGCCCCCACCACAGGTTTTTAAGATTCTCTACCTTGAACCACCAGGGTTGCATGATTTAAATTTGGATATGATTCTCATGCTTCACAGCCTTCAGCTTTTTTGCTCTGCCTTCAGCATTATTTGGTGCCATTGCATTATATAATGGACCTATTGGAGGGTCATCTCAATTTTAATTTTCCTGGAGTTTGAAGTAATTAGGACATTGTGCTGCACCAGCATGGCCAAGGGTGAACCTGAGTTGGGGTGGCTGAAAGGCTTAGAAAAGACAGACAAGAGAATGAAAGCTGGGTCTTGGTGGGACGCTGCTTCTCTGAGAGACAGCGATGATGCCCACAAGTTGTGTCTTATTTTATAGCAGATGCCACGAGCCAAAGTAAGGGTGTGATTAAGATGTTTACAACATTCTCATGGGTTTCAATCCTACTCAACTACATGCACCTGAACTCTATCAAGCCTACATTACTCAGGCACGTGGGGCCATGTGTTCGGACCACAGGTTCAAGCTTACAACTATAGCTAGTTGGCTATCAATGTGCTGGGAGGGCCCTGCCCTCCAAGCTGGGACTTGCACGGAGCAATGAGAGGGCCGTGCCCTGTCATCAGTCCAAGGCTTGAACCTGTCCAAATACTGTAGCTGCTCCCTATAGGACATTGCTTTTATTTTATTGATATGGTGCATTACATTGATCTTTGGATATTAAAGCAAGCTTATCATCCTGGTATAAAACTCACATGGTCATAATGAATCATCATTTTCTGTTGTTGTTGTTGTTTCTGTTTGCTAGTATTTTGTTGAAGATTTATATCTATATTCTTAAGAGCTACTGGTGTATAGTTTTCTTATGTCTTTGTTTGGATTTAATATCAGGGTTGTTCTGGTCTTATGGAATGAGTTGGAAAGTATTTTCTCTTCTAGTTTTTGGAAGAGTTTGTGAAAACTTTTATTAATTCATCTGTAGGTAAATCTTCTTTAAGTGTTTAGAAACATTCACCAGGAAAGCCATGCTGGCCTGGGCTTCTTTTTGTGGAAGTTTCAAAATTACCAACTCAACCTCTTTCCTTGCTGTAAATCTACTCAAACTTTCCATTTCTTTTTGAGGGAGTCAGTTTCAGTAGTAATTTGTCCATGTTATCTAAGTTGTCTGACTTGGTATATAGCTTTTTAGTTTTCATTGATAATCCCTTTTATTTCTGTGAGATGACCAGTGATGTCTCCTCTTTCATTTCTGATTATCATAATTTTGAGTCTTTTTTTTCTTTTCAATTCCAAGAATTTTGATTAGAAAGAGAAGGATATTTGGCACTAAACAGATCTTGAGATTTGGGTTTTATTTATTGACATGGTGTATTACGTTGATTTGGCACCGAATCCTATCACTTTCACTATGTGACTATTATCCTCAAACCTTGGTTTTAAATTAGAAAATGGAGATAATAAAATATTTCATTCACTTAACAAATATGTAGAGAGTACCTTCAATGTGCCATCCACTGTTTAGGGTTAGAGGTGAAAGCGACAAAGTCCTTTTCCTCCTGGAGCTCACATTTCACCTTTTTATGAAGTTTAAATAAGATAATATGATAGAATTACTGACATATAGTGAATGCTCAGTTAATGAAGAGCATTGTCTATTTCTTCCTCTTATGTGGTATTGGATTCCAATTCAGGTTCTCTTGGGAATGGTGTTGGATGACTTGTGATACTTCCTGGCAAATTTGTCTTTCTCATGCCTCATCATAGTCAATTCTGCTCAAATACAAACAATGAAGGAGCAATTTCCTTTTAATCTAACTTCTAATTATCCATAAATGCATGCTTTTCTAAAATGAGTCTTTTCCTTTGATATATGACAGCAGACATGTAGCTAGTCAAGACTTGATTGACTACCATGCTTGTTGCATTGAAACTCAAGTAACAAAGAGATCTGTTATAATCATTTACAAACATGTTAAATTGCATCTTTTTTCCAATATATTTTTTCCTTTCTCCATTCAAGCATGTAGCAAGTCTTGCTCTCTTGCCTCAGGAAAGGTTAGCAGAAAACAAGAAAAAGAGGGTTTTGTCTCCCTTTGGGCTTTTGATCTCAAAAGCCTAAGTCCACTGAGTAGATGATGCTAGACTTCTGCCAGGGAGACAAGAAGGAAGGGGGTCCCTATGGGGAACAAGAGTAGAAAGGCCAAAACATTTTTACTTAGGATTACAAGGGATTTTTGGTAACAGAAATGTGTGAGTGTAAGAGAGAGAGAAAGAGAGAGACCTAAGCAGTGGAGATTTGGGCTGTTCTCCTTAGAAGTTCCCTTGAGAAGTATCTCGACTACCAAGCAGGATGACCACATGAGGTAATGTTAGAGAGTGGGAATTTTTGAGCACTACTGAGGCCGTGGACTATGCCCCAGATAGAGTTGTCAGTGCTGACATCAGGCCAGGCCTTGAGATATGGTATCATAACCCCTTCCCAGCACCAAGGCCTTTCAAGATAGACCACTGTCAGCTTTCTGAAGAACAGGATGACCCTATGAATAATGTGTTTGTCAATGGCATGATCCTGATGTTACTTGGAAAAAACTGTTTTGTCTTGGATTGCTTGTTATGCAAAAACAGGATGTAGTTAATGTGCTTAAAAGTGGTCCTGCACAAAGGGGCAGGGCTACTCTCCTGACTCCCTGCATGGAGAATGGCAGAGCAGTCTCAGGGCCAGCTAATAAAGGCTCCCTAAATTTTAATTTGGTCTGGGTTCCAGTGGTTGTTCACTCACATCTGCTCCACAACATTTGGAGGCCTCAGCAAAATCATCAGCCTTTGACTGGTCCTGTGACCGGAGTCCACTGGGGTCTCTGGACTCTCCAACCCAGCAGGAGATCTCTGAGAGACAATCCTCAGCCCCAGGACTGGTAGAGGTCAGACACCCCGCCTGCTAAATTTCCTGATTGAATCTGACTGGAGCCATCTGGATCTGGTTCTTACCGGTAAGAAACTTATTCCTGGTTCTTTGCGTGCCCATCTAGGGCCTCTGGAAGGCTGGATGTAGAGCTACTTCTTAGACCAGATCCTGGCTCATGACAGTGCCCAATGATCCTTAGTTGGTTGTTATTGTCTTTGTTATCTGTGTTATTGTGATCTAATTGTCTCAACCAGTCTGCTTCATGTTGTCTGTACTCCCCTACAATGTTTTTTGAAAAATTTTCAGGAATTCAAGTGGCGAGCAGATGATTACAGAGCTTTCATTAATGATTTTGATTTACAGAAATTTTGTGAGCAGGAATGGCCAACTTTCCCATATCCCAGTGAATGGAAGGATGAGCTTCATCACCTCCCCAGAAGTCAAAAACTCAGACTGCCTTGTATATAAATGTAAGTGTGAGAGTCTGTGTGAAGTGAAAGCCACTTTGTGCTGTCTGGCTACATACATGAGAATATTTGTTATCTCTTTCTATTGTTTAATTTGTTTAAAAACCCTGCTTTATAGGGAAGACAGTAGAGAACTTTTCTGAGAACTGTGACCTGCCTGTCCTTCCTGATAGATTTACAGTGGGTCTCTGGGAGAGGAAAAGAGCTGAAAACTGCTTCGGATCAGGTGTGAGAAAGGATAGAGGCAGCAGAATTCACTCTCAGCCTGCTGAGATAAAGGAGTCCTAGACTGGGGGACAGGGGATAATTGGAGATAACAGAAGTGGTGAAGGTTGAGATCTGAGACCTTGGAGTAAATAAGGAAAATCTGGGAGGGAGAGCAGCTGTTCCTTTAGTGTAAAAAGCCTGGTTATACAGGATCTCAGATGGCTTGCCTTACTGTCTCTCCTAAGGACAGAGTAAATGGATAATGCAGAAAAGGGGGGGAGGGTGTTGGTGGGGAGAGCAGGGAGAAAGAGGTTTTTGTTGATTCTACTGGCTACAACCCACTCTGCTGGCGCCCTTGGTTTCTTGCTTATCTGAACTATGCTGGCAAAACAAAGTGGACCTTCCTCTGCCCTATTTACAACTGGGTACTTCTTGAGCAGTGGTGGAATATTCAGCAAAGGAACTAAAAGAAATATTTTTACCTACTCTTAGTTTTATCACAGAAGGTCTAAATCATAAATGTTAATCTAAGAAATTCTGGCTGTTTACTCATTAAAGGATTAAGGTTTCAAAGAATAAGGAATACTGAGTAGAAGGTCTGAGGCATGGTTATGCAATTTCAAAGGACATAGAAAGGTTTGAAGGCTAATTTGGAAGTGGGTTTATAAAGGTGGTTGTGTATGTAGTAAGAAGGAGAAGAGATATGTTGACATGAAATTAAATAATACAGGCCAATAAGCCAAGAAGAGTAAATAATTTCCATTCTGCCTCCCTAAACAGAAGGTAAATAGCTTATGCCAAAGGGAGGGACTGATAAAAGAAATCTAACAGTTACTGTTCATTCAGAAAATATTAAATATTACTTTGGAAAGTCTATAAAGAGGACTGGCAAGGAAAATTCAGATCTTAAAGCAGGTCAGTATATTTTTCTCCTTATAGAATTCCTCCGAAATTTGGCAATACTTAATAAATAAATCATGGCAATACATTTCTTTGCATAAATTCAATAAGACCGGTTTCCAATAGTGGTTTTATTAACCAGAAACTTTGACTGGCTTCCCCATGTGACTCATACAGTGACAGAATAGAGCAGGCATTTAACATATGTTAATTAATCAATTAAAAATTTTCATTATTAAAAGTCTACTATGTTCCTGAAATTGCCCTAGGCACTGGAGGAACTATCTCATTTAATCTTTTAAACAGCCCTTGAAGTGAGTTGCTTAAAGTCTCAAAGTTAGTAAGTGGCAAAATTCTAGCCCTGATTGACACCAAACCCACCATTGCTTTAGATATTTGAGTCTTTTTAGTATAATGGCAGAGAGAGGAACATCAATATGTTGCCTTCCTCATGTGCTCTGGTCGGGGATCACACCCACAGCCTGGGTTTGTGTCCAGACTGGGAATCGAACCTGCCACCTTTTGGTATACTATAAATAGATTCTCCAACTATCTGAGCCAAACCAGCAAGGGCAATCATTTGGCTTTTAAATTTCATTATTAAGGAATCCATTTCCTTCTTTTTACTCATCATTTCTATCATTCATCCATTCATTAAAAATATAAATATATTGAGTTATAGATGTCAGAATTGTCCCTCTGAATTACTTTTCAAATCAGTAGGAAATTTATAGAACTCAGTAGCCTCAGAGAAAGAATATTCAGGTTCCAAATATGTCCAGGTGTCTCATTAACTGCATACTGAGGCCTGGGCTGGTGAAAAGGTTTTAGGACTTGGAATTAGAACATGTTGGTTTAAATATTAGGTAAATTATATCCTAGCTTACTAGCTAGTTTTGCTTTGGGAAAGTTTGTTATCCCCTCTGAATCTGAATTTTCTTATCTGTACAATGGGAATAATACACACACATGAGAAACTTGTGAGGTCATGTATGCTGAGTAATTGGGAATCTAAACACATGCAATTTTTACTAATTATAATCATGATTATTATCTATACTAGAGGCCTGGTGCACAAAATTTGTGCACTCTGGGGCAGGGGTATCCCTCAGACCACATTGCAAGAGGGCATAGGTCAGGTTGAGGGACCCCACTGGTGCACAATTGGGGCCAGGGAAGGATGTGGGAGGTTGGCCAGTCCAGGAGGGACCTCCGGAAAGCTCCAGGGCATGTCTGGCCTGTCTTGCTCAGTCCTAATTGGCCAGACCCCAGCAGCAAGCTAACCTACTTGTTGGAGCATCTTCCCCCTGGTGGTCAGTGCATATCATAGCAACTATTTGACTAGTTGACTGTCTGCCCCTGGTGGTCAGTGCACATCATAGTGAGTGGTTGAGCATCTTAGCATATCATTAGCATATTACTCTTTGATTGGTCAAACGGACCACTTGATGACTGGAGACTTAGTATATTAGGCTTTTTGTTATATAGGAAGAAGAGGTTTAATAAATCTACTCTGGGAGAAAATTGAATTTGAGGGAATAAGATCACTTTGGAATTTGATAAATTCTAGGGTTAATAAACTTTAGAAATATTTTTGCTACCTCTGAGGAGATGCAGAAAGAGGCTAGCGTAAGAAAGCCATGTACAACTGAGCACTTTTGAGCTACACAAGATTACTTGACCCAGTAGGCAGAAGAGGTGGGCTAAAACACAGTTTATACTTTTCAAGGGGTGTCTATATCAACTCAAAGGAAGGGATGCCTTTTTTATTTTTGTAATTTTTCTACCAGAGAGGACTTCTGTTTTTGCATTTATACTTCTGGGAGAATCTATTTGTAATTTTCTCAAAGTCTCCTCAAATCCTGAGACAAGGGTACAGATAGTTTATTCAGGAAGAGGTATCAGGAACTACAGTGAAAAAAAAAAAGAGTGATATAGGGAGGAAGTATGCATATCAAACTGGTTTATACTTGGGCAACTGGAGTTCAATTACAATTCAGACCCTCTGAGGAAAATTTGGAGAAACTGTCAGTCAAAGAATGGGAGAGCATGTCACTTATTCACTGACCATTGGTTTAGGTTTGCTCCTGGGATACCAATTACCCCACATTTTAGGGCCAGTTCACTTCTGAGGCAGAAAAGTGGATACACTTCTCCAAATAATGCTCTTGAGGTAGATACTGGTGTTATACAGGGAACTGTCCATAACAATGGTTTTGAAATCAGGTGGGCTCAGGAAAGTGTTTCAGGGCATGGTTGTAGGCTAGGAGCTTTGCTGAGAGTGCTCTAGCAAAAGTGGGTTTGAGGAAGGGGCATGCTAAAGAGGTCCTGTACTTACACAAACCTGGCCAAGAACTGATATTGTTCAGCACTCATTTTCATTCCATTTTACTTCCTCTTGGTCTTCTCGTGCCCATGAATCACACAGAACCTGAAGTCAACTTCTTGCTTTCTTCCCTTAAATAGCTGTCTGGGTAGCCAAGCATATGACTGAATACAGAGGACATTAAAATGATAACTTGGCTATTCTCAGATGACACAGACCTGCTGAGTCATCACATTGCTTAGGTGCTACAGCAAAACAAATAGTCCAGTGATTATGGTTTCCAAGGATTCTGAAGTATCTCTCTTTCTCTCTCTATGTCTCTGTCCATCCCTTTTTAATTTTATTAACAAACATTAATGGGAATGAGATTATGATCTGAATGGTAGCAGTCATTTCTAATTACTTGAGGTATTATTCAAAAAATATAAAATGTTTATTAAAGGCCTGACTTATGTCAAATACTAGAATACAGAAGTGAACAAGGTTGAAGGTTTTTGCCTTCACAGAGTTTACATTTTGGTGGTGAATAAATAAGAAAGAGAAGAACATAATAAAGAAAGTAGAGTGGTATGTTACAGAGTTCCTGGCCAGTCTACTTTGGATAAAGTGGTCAGGAGAAGCCTCTTCAGAGGTGCTCATGGACCTGAGACATGAATGACAAGAACAACCTTCTTAAGCAGAGGGAAATACAAATAAAAAGTCCCTGAGTAGGAAAGAGCCTGTTGTGTTAGAGGCAATGTGGTTTTAAGGATTATAGTACAGTAGTTAATTGGGTGGGCTCTGGAGCCAGAATCTACCACTTAGTAGCTTTGTGATCTTGGGCTCATCTTTAATCTTTGGGACCCTCAATTTCCTCATCTGTAAAGTGGAGTAGCAGAATTACTTCCTCATGTAGATGCTGTAAAGATTAAATAATATATTGTAAAGTGATTATCACCATTACCTGTAAATGGTAGAAGCTCTATAAATGCATTGGGTTGGCCATACTCTTTTTTCCAAAAATACTCAGCTCAGAAAATAAAGTGAAATGTGTAACATGGCAGAACATTGTAAAACAGTTAAACTTTTAGATGTGGTTTGATCTAGAGATTTACAATGGACTCTGGTCTCATTCCCTTAATTCCTTTAGTTATTATATTTTCCAGGTGATTCTGCATTTGCATCTGACTGGCTACTCACATGATGGCAAAGATGGCTTCACATGACAAAGCCTTTTTCTTCCCATCCCCACAGATGTTCCAGGCCTCACACCTCACTCCATTCTATCTATACTAGAGAAGGAAAGCATATCTAAGAAGGTTTCCTGTTGAAGTTCTAAAAGTCAATCTGATTGGATTGGCTTAGGTCACATGCCTACCCTTGGACCAATCACTGGAACCAGAAGGTAGAATGAACTGATTGGCTTAACTCAAGTCTTGTGCTCTTCAAGTTGTAATTTAGTCAAATTTTTAAAAGATTCCAGAAATCTCCAACGAAAATTGGGAGTTGATGGAAAAGCAGAGAGAAAATGATGCTGGGACTCAACAATATGTGCAGGGATGTTATTTTTCATTATTATTACTTTAATTAGATAATAGAACATTCTGTAAGTGTGAATTAAGAAACCTGTGTTATAATTTTGATCTTCTTATAGCTCCAAGACTTGTATATTCAATTAACCCTTAGAATATTGGTTTTCTCATCTTAAATTTATTTGCTCAACATATTAACTTGTGTTATAGGCAAGACATGTATACAGTAGAAATAAGCAGAGCCATCCCTATCCTCATCAAGCTCATGATTTAGTCTAGTGAAATTAAATATGAATTTTAAAGCCTCATCAAGCAGATTTCTTAACATCAAGGTGCAATAAAATGTGGTACATCTATTTATTTTGCCCTGGTGTCATGATTCCTCTATTTTACTTTGCATGAGGACAGAAACTAAGATACAATCTGAAAACTATAGAAAATTTCATTTTAAGCTTTATTTTATTTTAAACTTCTCAATCTAAGGGAATTTGGCTCCACTAGAAACTCTTCTTTCATGATTCCATTGTAATCTGTTTTATAAACTACCAGTTCCTGTAAGCTTTTGTCATAAAAAATGTTAGGGCATAAAAGTAGAAACACTATTAGAAGGAAATTTTATTTGTCAAATTTATTTGTCAAAAAAAGTAAAGATTTACAGCATCCCTGGGGGGAAGTGTTTGATTTAATAATGAATCATTCTAATTAACTAGCAAAAATCAATCACGGAAAATAAAACACGTAATTCACTGGATGAAACGAAAACTTTTATTTTTCTGTTCTTTTCTAGAACTAACTTCTTTAGTTGGAGACATTTGCTAGTTTTGTTTTATAGAAATAATCATCTTTTTCCTTTGAAATTTATGGCTCCTTACAGGAGCTGAGAATGGTAGTTCATTTTGCTGTGAGTTCCCAACATAGCGATTGTTACTGCCACTATAAAAAAAAAGGGCCAGCCAATTATGATGATGGACTGTGTCCTTTGGCCATGGGTACAATTTTGAGGAAAGACTGATGAATTTTGTTTTCTGACTAATAGAAATGACGAGCCACACCCAGCCTATTCACCTCTGCCCTTTGTTGTACCATTGACTCACCAACCATAGTATCATATAGGACACTTACTACGTCTGAACATTCTCCTTAAAAAAAAAAAAATCAGCTTTACTCAGGTATAAGTGACCTATTAAATTGTAAGATATTTAAAGTGTATGTCATGACGATTTGATGTAAGTATAAATTGTAAAGGAATTTCCCCCATCTAGTTAATAGAGCACCCATTTCTTCATCTATTTATCTTAAGAACATAAATGTTCAAAAAAAAAAAAAAAGCAGAAGAAGAAGGAAATTCCCCCTTTAAAGCACATCAAAACTTGACCATGGCTTTAAGCATATGGAGATAAAGCCACACCTCTTGCCCGTTGTTGTCAGGGGCAGCAAGTGGCCAAACTCCTTAGATTTCCCTAAGAGCAAAACTTGCTCATTCGGTCAGGATCCTACCCTTTCTCTGAATCTTCTTCCAATCTCAGAAGAGTGCTTCTGGGCAAAGATGTCCTTGCCTCTAGTTCCAGGTGTAGATCTTGTGGCCCAGGCCTGTGTCAGTCAAAGGATTGTTCCCTTGCCTATATGATTATTTCAGAAAAAGGTACATCACTAACTATGTTAATTAAATAAGTAATTCTCCGAGGTCCTGGGTGATCAGTGTGATAAGGTAAGTGCCTTACAAGTAATAGCTCCATTTCCAGACCTCCTTTCTCTATGTTAGAATTTTTATACTGGAATGATCAGAACACAACATTCCTAACTAATTAAACATGCTCTCATATTGAAAGGGAAGAGATGCCCCAGAAGGAATAGTTACTTTTCTTTTATCTAATAGGTTCTGATCTTCCCTTCAGAAGTGCCAGGTGCTAGTGTCTCTGTAGGAAGACTAATTTTAATAGTGAATATTCTCCCTTCTACTGAGACTCTGTTCTGAATGACTTCCCTAGGTTCTTAATTTACAGCCTTTCCAAAGGAGTCCAGATGAGGTTCATGGGCCTCAGTTAACTCGGCTGAGGAGAATACAAAGTGCATGAAGTGACCCTGGATGGAAACTAGTGTAGAACCCAGTTCTCACTCTCCTGGATCTCATAGCAGTGGTCATACAGCACTATGATAGTATTAGGGTAGTGATAGAGGAAGCAGAGTAGACTAGTGGTTAGCATATGAGCTCAGGAGCTGTGCTGTTCAATACCATACTATAGGTTATGTGCATTCACTGAGTACTTGAAATGTGGCTACAGGGATTATAGAACTGAATTTTTAAATTTAATTTAGCATTAAATTAAGTGTAAATTTAAAAAAATGAATACCTAGTACAGCTATCAAAAACATTTGTGCTTGAAACAATTTTGGCATGTGAATTTTCTTTTTCAAGTATATGAAATCTAAATACAGGTTAAGTATTTCTTCTGAAAATTAAACATTCAAATGGCAATGTGGACTCCTGCAATAGTATCAACATTAAAAATATCTTGATAAAGAAATGGAGTTGTGCTCTAGGTGTAAAATATACACTGCCAAAAGTTAATATTAAAAAGAATGTTAATGATATTATTAATAACCATTATATTGGTTATATATTAAATGATAATATTTTAGATATATTAGACTAAGAAATTATTGTTAAAATCAATTTCACCTGTTTCTTTTTACTTTTTAAATATAGTTATTAGAAAATTTAAAATTATATTATTTGACTTGCATATATTTCTATTGAAAAGCACTGCTCTAGTGGAATTATTTGGTTAAAATCTTAACTCTTACAGGCTGTGTAACCTTGGCCAAGCCATTCAATCTCCTTAGGCTGAATGAGACTTATGATAGCAATATTCATTCCCTGTTGTTGTTTGAAAGGATAACAAAATTTAATACATACCTTGTGCTTCACACAATGACACATCGTAATATGTAATAAATATTAGCTTTTAATACATTTAACATGTATAAAATATTATTGATTTGCATATTTATTATCTATGATGTAGTTTTCATTTGGGGAAATACCAAGAAGCTATTACTATATTTTCCACTCCACTGTGGCCAAGTTCCTCTGGCTTGTACTAAAAATAAAGGCTGGTACCAGATTACCCAAAGCATTTAGGAACTTGTGTGGAATGTTAGGAAGAACACTGTGTTTGGAGTCAGTGGGTATGTTTGTTCATCCCTGGGCTGCTGGAGCCTCACAGTGTGACCGTGTTCTACTCACTGGGCCGCAGTTTCTTCCTATGTAGTCCGTGATGAGGAAGAAGATAATGTCTCAGCACTCCATTTCTGTGTAAGCTGCTTGTAAGTTTGCAGGGCTGTTTTAAGCTCCAGTACCATTCTTTTGTTATCCAGTTTTTAATTATGAGCTCTACCATGACTTCTTGGGAAACTGTCCCTGACTTTTTTAGTCAAGTCAGTTCTTCCTTTTGATTTGCTCCCACAGAACTGTGCCTGCCTCCACCAGCTCTTAGCATTGCTTAAATGTATTTGCATTGCTTCTTTAATTAATACCTGTTACTCATCAGACTGTTAAGATCCATTAGAGAAGGGAACAATTTTTTTTCTCAACAGGATACTCAAAATTTGTTGGATAAATGAATCTAAAGGTATTACAGACTAATATAATTACTAGCTTAAAATTATCACTATGAATTCATGATTATCATTTTAAGCATACACCATCAGATGAAATAAAAATGAATTTGAGATGATGGACTTTTAATCTATTAACAGGGTCTCACCTGCCTTCCTAGGAAGCCTTTACAAATAATCTGTTCACATTGTTTTCTAAGTAAATATATTATGTAAAAGCACACTGACATGTCAATGAATGAGTTGGTAACAGGCGATCTTAAAGTTTCTCTATTTTGAAAGAAAAATGGCTGTCTTAAAAAAATAAATTATAGAACTCTTTACATCATTTCTCTGACTTTTCTAAGTAGGGAATCAAACACATTATTAGGAATTAGTGCCCTTTAGTTTCTTTTCTGCTTGTTTTTTCATGTTAAGACTTATTTTTACAACGTAACAAGTATTAAGAAGTAACATGTTTTGTATTATTATGTTGAATGAAAGACCCAGACAAAAGAGTATATATTTTATAATTTCATTTGTGTGATGTTCAAAGCCAGACAAAATTAATCTATTATTCGATGTTAAGTGAGTAGTTGCATTGGGAGGGTAGAGCTCAGAGAAGACCTGAGAGGAACTCTGGGACTGGGGTGTTGTGTCTTGGCCAAGGTGCTCATTATGTGGGTTGAATTTATGAAAATTCATCTGCTGTCAAACTGATTGTTTATAGTGTTGTACTTTAATAAACTCCAAAGTATTTGGAGTGTTTTAAAGCAAGGAATTGACCACTTATTTTGGAGATTGCCAATGGCTTAGATGAAGGCCAGATTAGCATGACTAAAAGTTGAGTATTTCAGAAAAATACCTAAGAAAGGTTAGTTGAAGGAGTAGCATTGTATTCTGGTCGATATCTCTGAGAACTGGTTCTGTATGCTGCTCCAACCCAGGGTGGCTGGGTATCTAGAAGGCATAAGGAACTCCAAAGAGATTTGGAGGCTGAATATTCCAGCAGGCTGGCTCCTGAGCCTGACTCCTGACCACTCTACTTGATTGTGGGTACCACTGATCCTCCAACCTGACTGCCATTGGAAACTCCTAGAAGCTTTAAAGCAACAATGCCAGTGCCCCACCATTAAGAGTTTCAGATGAAATTCATATAGGATCTGGGCAATGTGATTTTTTTAAAGCTCCCCAGGTGATTCTGATGTGCATCAATGTTTGAGGCGACTGTTTTTTCCTATATGGTTATAGTAGAGTAGAGGCCTGGTGCATGAAAGTTCATGCACTGGAGGGGGGTGTCTCTCAGTCTGGCCTGCCCCCCCTCACAGTCCAGGAGCCCTCAGGGGCAGGAGGCAACACGGTGATCAGGAGAAGGCAATGCCCCATTACACCTCTGCTGCTGCCACTGCCGGTAGCTCAAGCCTTGGCCTGCCCTGATTAACTGAGCCTTGGGTGGCTCTGGGTGGCTGGGCAACCACCATCTGAGGCTTGCCTGTGCCTTGGACATCAGCTGGGCAGCCACCATCTGAGGCTTGCCTGCACCTTGGGCTGGCCCTGGGCAGCTAAGGGCCTGAGGGGACTAGGGAACTCCGGAGGCAGGTGCATGGAGTGGCCGGGCCCTCCCCCAGCCTCACTGGGACGGAGAGGACTGGGTGCCACCAGCTGTGGGTGCTGTCATCTTTGAGGGTGGGACAGTCAATTAGCATATTCCCTCCTTATTGGTTGTGGGCACAGTCATCTTTATGATGGTGTGAGGGTCAATTAGCATATTCCCTCTTTATTAGATAGTATTATGGTATACTTTAGTACTAATTCCATGTCATGCTCTGTTAAGCTATGCTACAATATAGTATAGAGCTACCTAGCATTACATATTGCTTAAGAATACCTATCTTATGTAATAAAAAGGTAAAATGCAAATTGACCATCACTCCAACACACAAGATGGCCACCCCCATGTGGTCAAAGATGGCCATCATAAGATGGCCAGCAAGGGAGGGCAGTTGTGGGGAACCAGGCCTGCAGGGGAGAGCAGTTAGGGGTGACAGGGCCAGCAAGGGAGGGCAGTTGGGGGCAACCAGGCCTGCAGAGGAGGACAGTTAGAGGTGACCAGGCTGACAGTGGAGGGCAGTTAGGGCAACTGGGCCAGCAGGGGAGCAGTTAGGAGTTAGGATCAGGCTGGCAGGCAGAAGTGGATAGGGGCAATCAAGCAGGCAGGCAAGCGGTTGGGTGCCAGCAGTCTTGGATTGTGAGAGGCATGTCCCACTGCTCATTTAGGCCTGATCCTGGGCAGTCGGACATCCCTCGAGGGGTCCCAGATTAGAGAGGTGTAGGCTGGGCTGAGGGAGACACACACACACACACACACACACACACACACACACACACACACACCCATGCATGAATTTTGTGCACTGGGCCTCTAGTATATATAAGATTTAAAAATGTATCAACAGGATACACACAGCCCAGATGGTATGGCTGAGAGGTTGAGCATCAACCTGTGAAGCAGGAGGTCAAGATACATGCCTGGGTTTGGGGCTCAATCCCAAGAAGAGCGCATGCAGGAGGAAGCCGATCAATGATTCTTTCTCATTGATGTTTCTATCTTTCTCTCCCTCTCCCTTCCTCTCTCTGAAATCAATAAAAATTTTTGATTCTTTAAAAAAACGATAAGCATAAAATAAAGTATATTGATTAACTCCAGGAAAGAGGAAGGTGCCTGAAACCAGGAAGTGTAAATGGATGATGCATCACACACATATATTTATTTATATACCAGAGGCCCAGTGCACAAAATTTGTCCACTCGGTGGGGGGATGGGTCCCCCAGCCCGGCCTGTACCCTGTCACAATGCAGGAGCCCCGCCCATCCCTCTGGGACTCCTTGATGAATTGCCCCAAAAAGGTAGGCCAGAGCTGAGGATCCTGCACTGCGCCACATGGATCTGGGAGGCAGGACACCTAGGACCCCCAAGCAAGCCTCTCCATGCAGAGCCAAGGGACCCCCCCAGGCAGGCCTTGCCATGTGGAGCTGAGGGAACCCTACACAGGCCTTGCCATGTAGAGCCAGGGGACTCCCAGGCAGGCCATGCTGGACACCCAGGCAGGCCTTGCTTATAGAGCCGGGGGACCCCCAGGCAGGCCTCACCAGATCCCCAAGGAGGCCTTGCTCTTAGAGCCGGAGGACCCACCTCCTCCCAGCTCCATATAGCCAAGAGGAGGAGGGACTACCAGGCAGGCTCCATGTTATGCACACAGCATCAAGCCAAGCCCTGCCACCTGCATGTGCCTGCTGTGTGCACAGCCATCTTGTGAGGGTGTGAGGGCATCACAGTATGACCACCACTTAGGCTTTTATTAGTAAGGATACATGTTCATAGGGACTTTATTCATAATAGCCAGAAAGTAGAAAAAGAGCAAGAGTCTATATACATTTGAATAAACATCCTCATATATAAAAATTGCGACCCTCGCGGCCCCCAGCGCTGCTATGGCCGGGCTTGGGGCCGGGTTTGTGACTGTGATTGGGACCAGACCCCAGTGCCACCATGTCCTGGCTTGGGGCTGGTTTGTGGCTGTGATCGCCACCCCTGCAGCCCCCAGCGGGACCATTGCCGGGCTTGGGGCTGGGTTTGTGGCTGTGATTGCGGTCCCCAGCACAACCTTGGCTGTGCTTGGGGATGGTTTGTGGCTGCCATCACCATTCCCACAGCCCCAAGCACGCCTTGTATCGGGCTTGGGGCCAGGTTTGTGCCTGCAATCACGGCCCCCCAGTGCTGCTATTGCCGGGCTTGTGGCTGTGATTGCCACCCCCATGGCCCCCAATGCCGCCATTGCTAGGCTTGGGGCCAGGGTTTGTGGCTGTTATCGCTATCCCTGCGGCCTCCAGTGCCACCATTGCACTGGGGGTGGGTGGTCCCTCAACCCAACCTGACCTCTCTCACATACTGGGAGCCCTCAGGGGATGTCCAACTGATGGCTCACCTCCAGCCATGGCCCTGCTCAGCTCAGCCCCGGCTACCTGCGACCACCTGGCCCCGGAGGCTGGGTGCTCACTACCACTTCTGCTCACAGCACCGGGGGCTCCCTGCTGCCACCACCACCACTGCTACTGCTGCTGCCGCTTCCCCTCACAGCGCCCGGGGGCTGGGTGCTCGCCACCATCACCATTTCATCTCCACCCCCAGGCCCGATGCTCTTGCCACTTGGCTTCGCCTCTGCTCCTGATTGGCTGGTAGCATAGCCAATCAGGAGCCAAGGTACGGTCACATTTGCATGTTATTCTTTTATTAGATAGGACTAGGGGCTCAGTGCACAAAGATTCGTGCATAGGGTGTGAGTCCCTCAGCCTGACCTGTACCCCCTCTAATCTGGGAACCCTCAGGGGAGCCCTCTCCAATCCAGGAGTTTCTGTCTGTCCTTGCAATCATATGAGTGAATTGTCTGAGATCTCAACCCAGTTTGGTTTGGTGCTCAGAATAATAGAGGTCTTTTTTTTTCTTTGCTCCATTGGTAGAGATTTTCTAGAAGTTGCAGGATATCTTCCCTTTAATTTTTCCTTGACACTCTGACTTTACTTATGTCTCTCACCTTTGCTTTCCCTCCATCCCCCACCCGCAACAGTAACTTGTTCCAGACTCACTTTGCTATAGTGTCTAGGTGATACCGCAATGCATCTGCCACCAGAACTACATTTCCCAGCATTCTTGGTGCTCCCCACACTCTTGGTTTCCACTTTTGGTTCAGTGACTGCAGGAACCAAGAGGATGCCTGCAGAGTCTTTGCACACCCCAGAGACTGGCAGCCAGCGCCCCGCATCATGGGTGCTAGGCTGGGGGTGTGGACCCGAATTGCCACTTTGTACTAGAGCACACACAAGCAGCTGGGAATGGGGCAGGAATGTGGGATGTTCCCGCCCAGCCCCCAGCCGCTTGGCTGCTGCTTGGCTGCTGCACCCATAGTCCTGCAGTGGCTGGCTGTGTGCCAGGACCCCTGCTGCTCAGGGTCTAAGTGTGGCCTAAGGACCTGCAGGCTAGGAGCGGCCTGGGTCTCAAGTATGTTCCTGGGACCCAGGTTGCTCGGTGCCTGCATATGCAAATTAACCACCATCTTTGGTGGGTTTATTTGCATCTCGCTCCTCATTGGCTGGTGGGCATGGCTTGTGGGTGTAGCAGAGGTATGGTCAATTTGCATATTACTCTTTTATTAGGATAATTTTTAAATTTTATTTATATCATATATTTATACTTAAGCTAAATAGTCAGCACAGAGAAAGTTGAAATAATTCACTTATTACAGTTACTCATTGAGCCCCTACTATGTCTCAGACTCTTTTCTAGGTCTAATAATATAGCAGGAAAAAAGGAAAACCAAAAACAAAAAATATAGAATCCCTGACTTCATGGAACTAATGTTTTAGTTAGAGCAACCAGGCAATAAGTAAGTACACAACTCAGTCTGTATGGTGATGTTAGTGTTATGGAGAAAAATAATTCAGGATAAGGAGATCTAAAATTCTGAGACTGGGGTGGGGAGAAAGACCTAGTTTACTTAGTGTGGTCAAGGCCTTTCTGATGAGGAGACATTTTAGAGAGATCTGAGAAATGAGAAAAGGAGTTAAATAGATCTTTTGGAAGAGAATGTTGCAGTCAAAGGGAGCATAGCAGGCTAAAGCTTGGAGTGGACGCTGGAAATGGCTGGGCAGAGGGAGAGAGGATAATGGCTGAGAGGTGGGGAGTCTCATGCAGAGCTGGGAGGCCAGTATTGGAAATGTGCCTTTCATTCTCTATGAAACAGGAAGGCTTTGGGGTGTGCTGAATAGAAAAGTGCTATTCTGTGTGCCTTTTGAGTATGCCTTCAACATTTCATAATAAGGTTTTAAAAATAGAGACATTATTAGGCACAGATAATTCGATGTGAATTATTTTATTGGATTCATCATCTCTAGGATGGGGGGGCGGGTGTTGGGGCAGCTTGAGGTAAAGTTATTTAACGTGGGGAGAAATGACCCAAGAAAAGGAGTGTGTGTGCATCAGTGTGTGTTATCTGTATGTAGGGAGTGGTTGTTGAAGACAGATTATACTTCTCGACTCAAAGATCAGATAACAGTACACAATGTCTGGGGGTGTTTGTGGAGACCTAATCACCACGCTGGGGCTGCAAATTTTGGGAGACCAGAAAGTATTACTCTCAAAGAAAACAGAAATAACAACTCAGATCAGCATGCTAACCAAAGGGCCAACTTCTGATCCTGCCTAGCTTTAAAGCTGCCATGGTAAATGCCTTCTATTTCTTCTGTTTTCATTCAGCTATGTTTGTGGAAGAAGGGGCAGGAATTCTAATGAAGCAGGATTTTAAATGTCTGTTCTTGAAAGAGACTCCAGTAAGTTAACGTTTACAGCCTGACGCCATCGTCAGGCCCTGTGCTTTGGGGCCAGCAGGCTACTCAGGAAAATTCCATGGTTTGTTCTTTCTGTTGGAGACTCATAAGCAATGCATTCATTGCCTTTGCTGAGCTCCCAGTTACTTCTCAGGGGAAAAGGAGAATTCTCAAAGCCAAATGCTGAGCTACTTATTTCTCTTAGAGGTTTGCAGACAACATGCACCAGTGTATTGATTCAGAGGGGGGAGAATCCTCAAGGAAAGAAAACTTTGTTGCTCTCTACCCAATGTATATCATCTTCAGTCTTTGTTCAAATAGACTCAGGGAAATTAGAAATGACTACCTCTAACTTGTTTATCCTTTGTTTCTTTATGTTTCATCTTTTGCTGTCAATTATGGGTATGCAGAGCAGTGACCAAGCTTCCAGAGTGTGAAGAATCCATTTTAAACCAATATCTCTGTTCATGGCTGTGTGGAGGGAAAAGGTCAATTAGTGATTTCGTTTTAGCATCAACCTGCCCATTTTCATGAAGCTGTAAGTTTGTAGTCACAAAGAAATCAGGCCTGCTTTTAAAGTGATGAATGTTTACTATTGCACACTGGTTCAGATAATCAAACTAAGAAAGTCAGTGCTTGTATTGAATACTGTACATTAAAGGACAGTTGATCTTTGAAATGGCAAAAAAAAAAAATCCAAGAAGATGAAAGACATATCCAATATGACTATCCCTAGGGAGAGAATGGAACTTTACATTTTAATTACAATTTTAAATTGTTTAGAACGCAGATATTTATCCAGCACTCACTGTGTGCCTGGCAGGTATAATTAGGATCTGCATTTCTCAGACTCCAGCGTGCATACAAGTCACCTGAGGATCTCACTAAAACGAAGTTCCTGATTCAGTCGTTCTGGGTGGAGCTCAAGACTCTGACTTTCTGACAAGCTTTCGGATAATGCTGGTGTGCTGGACTTCCAGCCACAATTTGTCCAGCAAGTAGTTTTATGATGCATTGTATAATTCAATCAGAGTGCAACTCAGCAAGGTCGCTAGTCTGATCACCTTATATCAGTGAGGAAACCAAAGGTCAGAGATGGTGGGCAGATTTCTCAAGGTCTCAGATAGGTCAAGGCAGCTCTAAATCTGACTCCAGAGCCTGAACACTCAAGAAAGATCTTCCAACTCCCTCTTATCAAAATGGATCCACTCTTGATCACTTTATCCCATAATGAATGACTAAAGTTTAATAGGCAGTAATATGTCTAAACCTTTTAGTTTAGCCAAGTCAGTCTTTCTTCATTTTAATAGGTTTCCCCAGCTGTGTAAGCTCAGTTTATTAAGGAGAGCTTGCTTTCTTTATTTAGACCAACTGGTAATTGCAAACCACAGTGACATTTCCCAAACTGCCCCTGGCATACTGACTGTATACAGTGTTAATCTGGTTTCACAGGAGAGATTAAGGAGAATGTCATTCGTGGGTCAGCAATGTGTCCTGCGTTAAAATGCAGGCTGGGTAAGGATTTCTTTTAACACTTCCCAAGCAGTTATTATGAATAAGCACATTGTAAGCTTCATATTTGATATTAAAGCAATTAGTCTACATTCGGTTCAATTCCAGAATGTTTATTGATCATCTACTAGATTCTGGGTGCTGTGACTTGGGCTATAGTGAAGGCAGAGAGAAATAAAGGTAAGCAGGTTATCTTAGGATCTTATAGGAGTACCCTAACCTTTCAATGAATTGGATTTTTATGTAATTAACATCACTACTAAAGTGTAAGACTCAACCCAGGGCATGTTCATAAATTGGATGAGGTCTGCCTGCATTAGACACATTTCATTTTTTTTTTTAAATCTTGAGAATAAACAGGTTCAACGCTGTTGATGTGTTAACTTGTCCTCACTTCAAACGAATCTTTCTCATGTCTGTCGGCTCAAATTAACAACTACTTCCAAAAAGTCACATGTATATTGTGGGTAGCTACATTGCAAAGAGAATAAAAAATATTAGCCAGACGCATAATGTGTGTGGCCCTCTTCCTCATCCACTGCTGCTGCCTCCTTCTTCCGCCTCTCCTGGTGCTTCCTGTGTGCTCCTCCGAGGCCCACCTGGTACCGCTTTTGTGAAAAGGCGGCTGAGGAGACTCATCAAAACGTAGACCAACAACGATAGTATTCATTTGGAGGTGGTGGGACAGGATGACTCTGGGGTGTAGTTTACGATAAAGAGGCACAGATCACTTAGCAAACTAATGAAAGCCTATTGTGGATGACAGGGTTTGTCAATGAGCCAGATGGGATTCCAATTTGACAGGCAGCCAATCAATGAAACAGACACTGCACATTTGGACATGAAGGATGAAGGTACAAGTGTTGTGTTCCAGCAGCAGATGGAAGGCATCTGCTAAAAAGGGAACTGCTACTTTACTCCAGAACTCGGCTCCTCCCGACCAAGAAGACATTCTCCACTAGAAACCTGCTATTTGGTCCCACCACACCCTGACTACTACAGCATAGTTTTCTCTCCTTTCATTTTCCCCTTTCCCTTTCTTGTATGGACATAAAGTAACTGATGTATGTGCACAAGCATTTGTTTTTTGTTTTTGTTTTTTCAACTAATGGCCACTGCTATGTTTTGATTGACATCAAATGGAGATGGGATGAAGAAAATACTGGTTCTGTGAAAACACCCCCTTTCTCCATTAGCAGCTAATTCAGCTCTTTATATTCCAATAAGTTATTTTGCTCTCACTGTTTAACAAAAAAGTACAAAATAAACATCCTTACATACCTTGTTTGATTGGGGAGTTTTAATGTTTTGCATTTATCATTGTTAAGCCAAGGACAATTTATAACTTTTTGAACATAGTTGTTACATGTAGGGCAATCTGCCTTTAATTAGGGATAAATTATTCTAAAAGAAATGAATCCTAGATAGTGTTCTCTCCAAGTCAAGCATTTTACTGTTTAAATAAACTTAAACTTCTTTTAAAAAATTTTTTTATTGTTGAGAATATTACAGATGTCCCCCTTTTTTGCTCTCATTGCCCCTCCCTCTAGCCAGTTCTTGCCCTGCCTTAGGCCTTCACCACCCTATTGTCCATGTCCATAAGTAATGGATATTCTATACTAATAAAAGGGTAATATTCTAATTTGACCAGATGACTTCTACTTGTGTTGGGCTTGGAAGTGCCCAGGTGAAGCTAAGCTGTGAAGCAAGGCAGGGTGGTGCTAGTGCTGGGTCTTTGACCTCTTGTTGATAGGTTTGGGGCACGCTGATGCTAGCTGCTGCTTGTTTAAGAGATTTTAGTAAAATCTTAAGTCTGAGCAGCACAGGCTATTCACATGGAAAAGGTGCTGTAAACAGCTTGGGTGGGGCTCAAATTGGATGGGGCAGGATTTCAGGGAATCACCGGGGTAGAGTGAACAGTGTGAGCCAGGCTGGTGCAAACTCAGATATGGCTGCCAGTCAGTTCTGCAATGGGGGAAGTCTCAGCATAGGAATAATGACCCCTGCAAGCACCCCTGTCCAAGAGAAAGCCATCCCTGAGTTCTTGCTCTGATGTCAGACAATCCAGTTTCTCTCCATATGTCCCTGGATTCTCCAAAGCCAGCGCCCCAGCACTGGAGCTCAGAGGGATCATGAACTGGCCCTTTAAGAGAAACTGTCTGAGTCTCCAGCAATCTTTGTGTCACTCAGCCACAATCCCCCAATGGTTTTTACAGCCTGAAGTTACAGGGACTTCTCTTCCTGGGCAGGGGGTCAGGTGTGGAGCTGGGAACCCCTTCCTCCACAAAGGAGGCCTCCACAATCCAAATAGTCCTCCCAATTAAAAATGTCACACCTCATGTGGATGTCAGACCAGCTTGTTCCATACGTCTGCCCCTCCTACCAGTCTCATGTATTTTCTTCTTTATTTCTCTGGTTGTAAGACTTCCATTCAGCCAGATTTCAGGTAGTTATGAATAGTTGTTCTGTATTTTAGTTGTAATTTTGATGTGGTTGAGAGAAGCAGCGAGTACAGGCATTTATTTATGCCACCATCTTGGTTCCTCTGGTAAACTCAAACTTCCTGTTTTAAAAAATATGTCTATAAGCATCCAATTTTACCTAATCAGCTAATGTGTATTGTACACTCACTAAGTGCAATATTGTGGGCCAAGTTTTGAAAAGTACAATAACCGTATCAGGGATTTTTCCTGCTCTTAATGAACCAATAATCTAACTCAGTGCATGTTACAGTTTCATGAGCATAATAATCACCAAGGATATATCCCCACACTTGAATTCTTAGTCACAATAAGAAATGAACTATTGATATATTCAACAACATGAATGCATATCTAAAATATTGTGCTGAGAAAAAGAAGTCAAACATAAAAATGTATTTATTTGATATATTCATTATTATAAAATTAACTATTATCAGTATACACCATATAACTATCAAACAATCTTATGATTTTAAAGCGGTTTCATGGAAATTATCCTTTTTTTTAAATTTTTTTTATTGTTCAGTTTATTAATTACATTGTTTCCCCTTTTTTATCCCCCTATATCTTCCCTCCACCCTGTACCTATCCCACCCTCCGCCCTCACCTCCCCCTCCCCAATGTCCTCTCCCATTGTTGCAAGATTTTTGTCCAATCTCTTGCTGTACTTCCAACAACACTTTTCTCCCCAAGAATTGTCAGTCCATTCCCTCTCTATGTCCATGTTTCTGTTATAGTCACCAGTTTATCTTGTTCATCAGCCTATCAGTTCACTTGATTTTTATGTTCATTTGTTGATAGATGTGTATTTGTTGTTCATAATTTATATTTTTACCTTTTTCTTCTTCCTCTTCTTAAAGAATATCTTTCAGCATTTCATATAATACTGGTTTGGTGGTGACGAACTCCTTTAGCTTTTTCTTATCTGCGAAGCACTTTATCTGATCCTCAATTCTGAATGATATCTTTGCTGGATAGAGTAATCTTGGTTGTAGATTCTTGCTCTTCATTATTTTGAATATTTCTTGCCACTCCCGTCTGGCCTGCATCGTTTCTGTTGAGAAATCCGCTGACAATCGTATGGGTGCTCCCCTGTAGGTAACCAACTGTTTTTCTCTTGCTGCTTTTAATATTCTCTCTTTATCTTTTGCTCTTGGCATTTTAATTATGATATGTCTTGGTGTGGTCCTCTTTAGATTCCTATATTTTGGGGTTCTGTGTACTTCTTGGGCTTTTAAGTCAGTTTCTTTCACCAGGTGGGGAAAGTTTTCAGTCACTATTTCTTCAAGTAGGTTTTCATTAACTTGCTCTCTCTCTTTTTCTGGCACCCCAATAATTCGGATGTTGGCTTGCTTGAGGTTGTCCCAGAGGCCCCTTACACTATCTTCAATTATCTGAATTCTTTTTGTTTCTTGCTTTTCCAGCTGAGTGGATTTTGGTTCTTTGTATTTCAAATCTTTGACTTGGTTCTTGTGGCCCTCTGGACTGCTTTTAGGACTTTGTGTAATATTTTTTATTTCAGCCTGTGTATGCTTGATTTCTAGTTGGTCCTTTTTTTTTATCTGTGAGGGTCTGGTTTGTATCCTCAGAGGTCTTGCACATTTCCCTGAGGGTCTCATTCATTTCTTTGTAAGTATAATTCATCTCCTTGTAAATCTCATTCATTTGCTGGTTGGTCTTGTTTATTTCCTGGTTGGTCTTGTTTATTTCCTGGTAATTCTCATTAAGTTGATCGGCCTTTTGTAGGAGCCTCTTGAAAAGCCTTATAACCGTGGTTTTGAACTCTATGTCTTGTCGTCTTTTCTCCTCCATTTCTTTCACACCTGATTTCTTTCCATGTCTCTGCATGGTGGCTGCTTTATGTGGTGGCTATCCTCAAAGGGACAGTGGCTCAGTCTCCCCAGTTACCTGAGGTGGGTACTCTTACTGCAATCCTTTATGGGTTGTATTCAGTGTTTTTGAATTTAAACCCAGCTTTTTGTTGTTAGCCCTAGGAGGGTTTGACCTCCAGGCCAATTGTCTGTGAAGCTCAGCTGTGCTCAGGTTGGATGGGCGGAGTCTCCGGGCCAAGCAGACAGCGCTAGCTCCACCCTATGCGGCCCCAGGGGCTCTGTGCCAGGGGCAATGGCTGCCAGCACCTCTGAGAGAGAGCCGCTGTGGAGCTCCACCGGCTGCCGGGGAATTCAGACTGTCCCCAAATGACTTTGCATGCGCAATGTCTCACCCAGGGTCGTAAAACAAAGCAGTCTGATGGTTTTCCGAATGAGAGACAAGTCGCGGTGCGCTCTCTGCGCCGTCACGCAGCCGAGCTGTTCGCAGGAGAGCTGCCTTCTCCACAAGCCGGCAGACCCGGCAGCACCCGAGCTTCGGCGTGCCCTCCCACTGTCCAGTTTTCACCCCGTGTGATAGTGGGTTCCCTGGACTTCGCCCAGAGCTGGAGAATCTGTCCAGTGGGATGCCCCTGTCTCCCCGTTTGAGAAACCTGGCCGGTTTTCAGCCGCCCGCCCTCTCCGCGGCGCGCACTCCAAACCTCTCTCTGCGCGCGAATCTTTCAACGCCGTCCACCGCCGCTCTCCGGGTCACAGTGTCTTATCTTTACTTTTATTTGTGGAATTTTCACTCAGCGAGCGTTCTGGTGATTCTGGAAGGTGTTTGTTCCTTCGTTAAGTTGTAGTATTAAAATTGCTGATTATGACGGCAAGATAGGTGTTTTGCCTTTGCCGCCATCTTAGTTCTCCTGGAAATTATCCTTGACCAACCAATTCAAAGGAAACCCTCTTTGTTTATTTTCTTCATAGCATTTGCTATAATTTGTAATTACATATTTATTTACTGATTACCTTGGTGATATCCTGTCTCTATACTAGACTATAATTTTCTTTTTTTTTAAGACTCTAATATTCAAGAGGCAGCAATTACATGTTGTTTGTTTGCCACTATGTGCCTGATAGCTTTTACAATGGCCAGTATCAATAAAATGCTTTTTAGGTAATTGTTGCAATAATGATCTCCAGCTCCTTGAGGAAAAAATTGGCTCGTTTTTCTTTGTATCTGTAATAACTGATAATAAGTACAAAGAGGGCTCTAAAAATGCCTTTTGGATGAGAAAGGGAAATCACCAGAAACTATTACATGGCTCATAATCTAGATAAAAGGAGTAAGTGATGTGGAATTCTTTGCCCAAATTTGGAGGGATGACTTTCCAAGTAGGGGAAATTATGTAAATGATGCAAATGAGTCTCCATTTACTAGTAAGCTGCTTTAAACTAAATAATGGAATAGATTATGCCAAAGGTGCTCCTTTAAATTAATTACATTTCAAACAGACAGCAAAGTTTACGTAAGTGTTTCTCAGTTCTGACTATACATTAGAACCACCTGGAGAGCTTTACAAATCAGTGCCTAGATTTTTCTCTTCTTCCCCTGAGGCTGTGATTGGACTGTTTTGGATGGGCCCTGTGTATTGGTAGTTTCAAAGGCTCCCAGGTATTCTCATGTGTTTTCAGGGCTGAGAACAGCTGACTAAGGAAGCGGTATATTAAGATGTAATATAATATGAGTTTTGGTCAGAAAAAGCTGGATTTAAATCCATCTTAGTCACTTTCCACCTGTGTGACCTCATGCTGATTACTTAACCACTCAGAACCTTGGGGTTTACTTTTATAATAAGACTAGAGGCCCAGTGCACGAAATTCATGCAAAGGGGTAGGGGGTCCGTCAGCCCAGCCTGCAGCCTCTCCATTCTGGGACATCCCTCTCACAATTCAGGACTGTTGGCTCGAAACTGCTCGCCTGCCTGCTCCTAACCACTTCTGCCTGCCAGCCTGATCACCCCCTTACCACTCCCCTGCCAGCCTGATTGATGTCTAACTGCTCCCCTGCCAGCCTGTTTGCCCCCAGATCCCCCCCTGTGCCAGCCTGGTCACACCTGACTGCCCTCTTCTGCAGGCCTGGTCCCTTCCAACTGCCCTCCCCTGTTGGCCTGATCGTCCACAGCTTCCCTCCTTTGAAGGCCTGATCCCTCTCAACTGACCTCCCCTTCTGGCCATCTTGTGGTGGCCATCTTATGTCCACATAGAGGCAGGATCTTTGACCATATGGGGGCAGCCATCTTGTGTGTTAGAGTGATGGTCAATCTGCATATTTCTCTTTTAGATAGGATAGAGGCCTGGTGCATGGGTGGTGGCTAGCTGGTTTGCCTTGAAGGTTGTCCTAGATCAGGGTGGGAGTTCCCTTGGGGTGTGGGGCTGCCTGGGTGAGGGACCTGTGATGGTTTTCAGGCTGGCCATGACCCCCAGTGACCCAAGCAGAGGCCATGGTATCTGGGATTTATATATCTTCTACAATTGAAAATTTGTAGCCTGGAGTGGAGCCAAGTCTTCTGCTCACTCCATGGTGGCAGCCATTTCTGTTGGGATTTATTTATCTTCTATAATTGAAACTTTGTAGCCTTAAGTGGAGACCTGGGCCAGGCAGGGTGTGTGGAAAGCTTGACTTCCTTCATTGCTGGGGAAACCCAAGCCTCCCTCCTGCTCTCTCCGTGGCTGCAGCCATCTTGGTTAGGGTTAATTTGCATATTCACTCCTAATTGGCTAGTGGGCATGGCTTGTGGGTATAGCAGAGTGGTGGTTAATTTACATATTACTCTTTTATTAAATAGAATAATAATATCTACCTTTTAAGGTGGTGAGGACTAGAAATTATATAATGTTCCCATGCATAATAAATAATCATAATTGATCACTGCCATTATTTCTATATATAGCTAAGATACTTTATTTCTACATATAGGTAAGATACTTTATTTTTTTAGTTTAGTCCCAGACACCTCAGGTACATTTAAATTGAGCATATGGCAATAGCATCTTATCTGGTCTGTAAATGGAACTTGCATCTCTAAGAACTCAAATTTGAAAATAGGGTAACAGATTTATTACCAAAGCTAACTTTTGAATGGTAGATCACTCTCAACCCACATTGTTCCAAGTGGATCTAAAAAAAATAAGGTACATTAATAATGGCAGAAAATCATTAATGATATTTAACCTTTCTTGAATATTTACTTGGGCAAGGTACTGTTTTATAAACTCTACATAAACCATTCCATCAAACTTTGAAGCATCTGAATGGGTTTGGATACTTTGGTACTCTTATTATCACCCCAATTATAATGAAGAAAAATGAGGCACAAAGATATGAATTATCCAAATCCTACAATTGGTAAGTGGCAGGATAAAGATTTGAGCTCAGGCAGTCTTTCTTCAGTTTCCCTGTTCTTAACACCCACCCCTATCACTTTCTTCCAAAAAAAAAATAGCCCTATATCAATTTGGGTAAGAAAATGACAATTAATCTAATATAATATGTGTTTGGAGATTGAGTGGCTATGATTTTGAAAAGAAATAAAATGGATCAAGTATATGAAATTAATAAGAACTCTTACATATCATGGAATTATTTTTGAAAGCTATATATTGAACAATTAATTTTGCATCTTCTGGTTTTCCTTAGACAAGAAGAAACTTCTCTGAATATGTTCTCTTGTTATTTTAGTATTTCCAGCTGCAGGTCTCCCCCTTGTCCCTCAACTGAATAATGTCTGAGACAAAGGCCAGGAGTCTGTCACTGGTGAGGTTGAGTCGCATTTAAATTCAAGCATCTTGTCCAAGACAACCCTATAATTTCCCTGCTCTCCTGTCCATTTTCCGCCTAATACACATGTTAGGGAGAGCTGGGTGTTGATGGTAGTTTGGAATGGCTCTTCTTTTCAAGTGGATGCATGGCATGGCTGACCAGCAGACCTTGAGCAACAGATGAACAGATTGCTCTGACAAGGTTTTCTGTGAAAGAGAGGACTAAGGGACTCTTTTACTTTTTTTTCATTTTTTAATCTTTATTGTTCAGTTTATTAATTACATTGTTTCCCCTTTTTTATCCCCCTATAGCTCCCCTCCACCCTGTACCTATCCCACCCTCCACCCTTACCTCCCCCTCCCCACTGTCCTCTCCCATTGTTGCAAGATTTTTGTCCAGTCTCTTGCTGTACTTCCCACAACCCTTTTCTCCCCAAGAATTGTCAGTCCATTCCCTCTCTATGTCCATGATTTTGTTATATTCACCAGTTTATCCTGTTCATCAGCCTATCAATTCACTTGATTTTTATGTTCATTTGTTGATAGATGTGTATTTGTTGTTCATAATTTATATATTTACCTTTTTCTTCTTCCTCTTCTTAAAGAATATCTTTCAGCATTTCATATAATATTGGTTTGGTGGTGATGAACTCCTTTAACTTTTTCTTATCTGCAAAGCACTTTATCTGACCTTCAATTCTGCATGATAGCTTTGCTGGATAGAGTAATCTTGGTTGTAGATTCTTGCTATTCATTATTTTGAATATTTCTTGCCACTCCCATCTGGCCTGCATTGTTTCTGTTGAGAAATCCGCTGACAATCGTATGGGTGCTCCCCTGTAGGTAACCAATTGTTTTTCTCTTGCTGCTTTTATTCTCTCTTTATCTTTTGCTCTTGGCATTTTATTATGATATGTCTTGGTGTGGTCTTCTTTAGATTCCTATATATTGGGGTTCTGTGTACTTCTTGGGCTTTTAAGTCAGTTTCTTTCACCAGGTGGGGGAAGTTTTCAGTCACGATTTCTTCAAGTAGGTTTTCATTATCTTGCTCTCTCTCTTTTTCTGGCACGCCTATAATTCGGATGTTGGTATGCTTGAGGTTGTCCCAGAGGCCCCTTACACTATCTTCGATTATCTGAATTCTTTTTGTTTCTTGCTTTTCCAGCCAAGTGGATTTTGCTTCTTTGTATTTCAAATCTTTGACTTGGTTCTTGTGGCCCTCTGGACTGCTTTTAGGACTTTGTGTAATATTTTTTATTTCAGTCAGTGTATGCTTGATTTCTAGTTGGTCCTTTTTCATATCCGTGAGTGTCTCATTCATATCCTCAGAGGTCTTGTTCATTTCCTTGAGGGTCTCATTCATTTCCTTGTAAGTCTCATTCATTTCCTGGTTGGTCTTGTTTATTTCCTCATAGTTCTCATTAAGTTCATCGGCCTTTTCTAGGAGCCTCTTGAAAAGCCTTTTAACTGTGGTTTTGAACTCTATGTCTAGTCGTCTTTTTTCCTCCATTTCTTTCACACCTGATTTCTTTCCATATCTCTGCATGGTGACTGCTTTATGTAGAAGATGTCCTCTAAGGGTCAGTGGCATAGCCTCCCCAGTTACTTGAGGTGGGTACTCTTACTGCAATCCTTTATGGGTTGTACAGTATTTTTGAATTTAAACCCAGCTTGTTGTTGTTAGCCCTAGGAGGGTTTGACCTCCAGGCCAATTGGCTATGAAGGGAGACTGTGTTCAGGTTGGATGGGCGGAGTCTCTGAGCTGCACAGGCAGCCTCAGTGTCAGTTATGTCCTATGCAGCGCTCAGGCGCGCGCGGGTTTCTGTTGGATAGGGATGGCTGCAGGCACCTTCAAGAGAAAGCCGCTAGTCTCTTCCTCTTGCCAGACAACTCTGCCTCTCCCCAAATGAGTCTGCACCCAAAGTCTCGCCCAGGGTTGTAAAACATGTGGTTTCCGGGACCAGGAGACAAGTTTCCAGGGAGCAAGTCGCGCGTCTGTGCTGTGGCACGGTTTAAGTGCGCGCAGACTTCTTTTTCAAGCACCCGGCTTCTCTGCAGACTAGGAGACCTCTGGCGCACCAGGCTTCCAGGGTGCATCCCCCGGACCTCTGACCTTGCCTGGCAGTGGGGAATCTGTGCAGTGGGACATCTCCATGTACCCCGGATCTTGGACCTCGCCTGGAGCTGGGGAAATCCGTGTAGTGGGATGTTCCACCCTCCCGGTTTGGTGAAATCCAGCCGGGGTTGCTGCTCCAGCCACCGCCCACTTGCGTGACCAGGACGGCTCCTAACCTGTTTCCCCACGATCTTCAAGGCTGCGCTCCCGCTGCTCTTCAGAGTCTCAGTGTCCCACCTTTACTTTTATTTGTGGAGTTTTCACTCAGCCAGCTTTCTGGTGATTCTGGGTGATGTTTGTTTTGTTGTTATGTTGTAATTTTTAAATTGTTGCGTGGGGCAGAACAATAGGTGTTTACCTATGCCGTCATCTTGGTTCTCTGGGACTCTTTTACTTTTAAAGTAAAAAGCAGTTCTGTTCGCCTGTCTTTTTAGGCTTTTATTGTCACAACAGCTTGAACTAAAATTAACCTTTAGATATAATCAGCAGGGTAAATATCCTTGAAAAAGTATATGCTTCTACAAGGTCGGGTCTTTAAAGACTAATCATAGAGATTCTAGCAAAACACTCGGGAAGGGGGGATTGGACTTGTTTGGAAAAGTCAGGATAGGGGCTGCCGCCTTCGGCAAGGTACCCTCAGAGGTCACTGACCTTTTGGAGAATCCTCCTTACAGACATTTCAACCAAATCTTGTGCTCCCCGCAGATGCATGGATATTTTTGGAAGCCAACTTATATCTGGGCCTTTTATCTCTAGAAATCCATTGCATTTTGTTATTTACTTGAAAACTGTCAAAAGGAACATGACTTCCAGTTAAACTGACTCTTTCCTTATTCGATAAGCATTAATAAATAAACAACCAAAGGCCTAACTGTAGTAGGTGTTGAGTATACAATTGGAAAGAACATAGTGTCTTCTCCAGAAGCTCATAATGTGGGGTGGGCTTTATGCACACTCCCTTCAGGGATGCTCTCTAAGTCATTTAGTCACCAAGCAGTAGTTGACTGGTTTAAGGATGACTTTTTTGATTCTAGGTAAGACCTCAGTGGAAACACTGCTCAGGTTGCTTTCTGATTTGTGCATCTCCCAGGACTATGCCCATGGATGCCTTCTTTTTTTAAATCTGATTTCCAAAGTAGACAAATAATTTAAGCCAGGATTTATCTCTGAATTGCTTTACAAATAAATACTTCCAATAAGTGGAAGCATTCAATAAACATACATCAGAAATCAGCTTGTCAGAGAGGGTAAGATCAGAGAAATCTGTGAGTTCAGGGTTAGAGGGTAGCAGAGACTGGCAGATCCTGCCAAAATCAGTCACAAGTGATGAAATAACATGTTTCTGTGGAAATAGGATCAATTTATGACAATGTGATTTGTATCCAACTTTTTAATGTTGTCTCTGAAAAGTGGGCTTCTCCGATAGGGACTCTGCATTTAGTTGCTGAAAACTCAATTTTTCAGTCATTAGAAAGGATACAAATAAGTCCTATGACCAACAGTCACTGTCATAAATGTATAGTAGAGTGACCCAGCTGAGCGCAGCTGACACCTTCTCCTTTCTGTGCAGCTGTTGACTTGCAAAAGTTCAGGTGGGTGGTGAATTGATTGCAAAAATGTACTCAATTCTTAATAACCTGTATCCATGCCCATTGCATGGCCAATAGTTATCAAAGACTGGGCCTGGAAAATAGAATGTGGTAGAAGAGAGACATTGTTTGCTCAGAGTTTGGCTTCAAGAGGCCTGTGTTTCTGCTTTCCCTCTGATGCACTTGTGTGAAGAAGCCCAGGAAGTCTGCTAGATAATGAGATTGGCCTATTATACCCTTACCATAGTCAACATCCAGTCATCATCAACCAGCAAGGTCCCAGAGACCCTGCCTGAGGATGAAGGAGTGAGCCCAGCTGAGGTTAGCCACGGCTGGTCCAGATTAGCAGTGCTACCTGGTTGACCAGTACGTGAGAGGAAGTGCGTGTTTGTTACAAGCCATTGAACATTTATGCAGCATTACTTTGGCAGTAGATAACTGGTGCCAGGTGCAGAAAAGCTTTGCTACTTGGCAGAAAGAGTAGAGTATGTGAATTCCAGGTCTTACTCATTCTTGTCCTGGAAACCTCTCTAGTTCACCCACTATTCATCATCATCGCTGCTGCTCCCTTAGCATCTGATCTATTTCATCTGCTGAAACTTCTCATGCCGTCTGATACCTCTGTGCACTTTCCTCCAGGAATAGTAAGGTTGGCTCCCGTTTTGGAAGACTCAGAACCCAAATTTGTTGAGAGAGAAAGGGAATGGATGAACATTTATCGGCCATCTTCTTTATTCCAGGCATTTCATAAAGCTTATAAATAAGGTTAATCACAAACATAATGATATGATAATAAAATAGCAAACAATATTTATTAAGGACTTCCATGTGCCTGGCCCTGAGTTAAGGACTTATGTGCTTTATTTCACTCTCCATAAAAACTCTAAGAGGTGTTCCCCTGACACAGTTAAGAAAAGGAGCTGTTCTAGGTTAACTTGGCCCAGATCAGACAGCAGGTGATGGGTGAGCCAGTCTATATATGTAAGTGCTCAATTGCTGATCTGTGTGGAAAAGTGGCATGACTCCTTGTTTGATTTGTGTGAGTATTAAGAGTCCGATATGTGGCTAATGCTCATATGTCCAGAAACCCAAGGTTCTGCTCAGAGAGAATCTGTGTGCATTGGAGGAAGAGAGGGGAAGACTGGGAGGAGAACATGTGTGCATTGGAGGAAAAGATGGGAAGATCGGGAGGAGAACATGTGTGCATTGGAGGAAGAGAGGGGAAGACTGGGAGGAGAACATGTGTGCATTGGAGGAAAAGATGGGAAGATCGGGAGGAGAACATGTGTGCATTGGAGGAAGAGATGGGAAGATCGGGAGGAGAACATGTGTGCATTGGAGGAAGAGAGGGGAAGATCAGGAGAAAGGAAATGGCTTCTTTTTTTTTTTTTTTTTTTTTTTTAGAGACAGCGGGAAACCTCGGCCACACCTTTATATTTTCTACAGCTTAAAAAAGTGTAGAGTAATTAAAGCAAAACTGGTAGCACAACTCCCCAGAGAGCTATTCTCCACTGTCTCAGTGACTCCCACTTCCTGTCAGACTGAACAGCTTTTTGTCCTAGGGAGCCTGAAAACAGTATACTGTTCTATTTGGGCCAGTGCAACAACAAAAATTCCTGACTTCACATCCACCATCAGTGCTCCTCAGTGTTGCACCTGTGCTCCTCTGGGGCTTTTTTTCTCTGTCCTCAAGTTCTTAACCCTGAGTTTGAGAGTCCTGGGAAAGTGGATACCCCTTGCTTGGTGTGGAAAGCTGATTAGTGGCAACAGCTGAGATGAATGGGTATCACAGAGCACTCTGCTTTGGAGGTTAAAAACCCTTGCCTCCATCATAGACTACCCTTTTCTCTCATTCATTTAATCAATCAGCAAGCCCTATTGCTTCTGCCTTCATAATATATACAGAAAGTGACCACTTGTTACTTCGTTGGCTGCTGTTGCCATCTATGCCATCTTCACTTTGTCTGGGTGGCTGTAGTACCTGCAGAAAGCTCCCCTGCACCAAGTACACAGGCAGACTGAGGCTATTATAATGTGAGATCATCATTTCCTCTACTCAAAATCTGCCCATGGCTCCCAGCTCATTCTTAGAAAAACCAAGGTCCTTCTAGGGCCCAGCTAGACCTACAGGTGTGGCTAGCCCCTCTCCTCCTCACTAACTCCATTTCAGTATGTGTGTGTGTGTATATATATATATATACATATATATATATATATATACACACACACACATACATACATGCATACATACACACACTAGTGGCCCAGTACACAAAATTCATGCATGTTAAATGAGAATTAGAGGAAATATTTTAATATTGCTATTTGCCCTTTCTCTATAATACAAGTGTCAGAGATGAAAGAAAGCTAGTAAAATGTATATGAAAAGCTCTCTCTTTTCAGAGTCTGGGGCACACCACAAGACCCAGAGTCAAATCCCCATCCACCCATGTGCACTTCGAAATGGTGCCAGACCAAAACCAAGAACCGGCTGGCCCCACCTCCATTGGGTGAGACCCAGACCCAGCTGGCCCCACCCCGTCAAGCCATGCCAGGGCATGGGACGTGGCCTCAGGTCCCTCGGCCTGGCCCAGTGCCATGCAGCCTCAGGTCCCTGCTGATCGGTCATTACGGCATCATGGTGTGATAACCATTTGTATATTAGCCTTTTATTATAATGACTAGGGGCCCGGTCCATGAAATTCATGCACTGGGAGTGGGTGATCCCTCAGCCCAACCTGCCCCCTCACACATACTGGGAGCTCTCTGGCTGAGGCTTTAGGCCTTGGGTACCCAGCTATTGCCCTGCAATGGGGCAGATGGCTGGCTGCATCCCAGCCCCGTCCCCACCCCTCCGGCCAGGGCCTTAGTCCCAGCCAGCAAGCCCCCGGCTAGCACGGACCTCAGCCCTGCCTGCCCAGGCCTGAGGCCACCTTGGCCACGCCCTATGCTCCTGAGTGGCTGGTGGGTGTGGCTTGTAGGTGTAGTGACAGTACGGTCAAATTTGCCTATTACTCTTTTATTAAATAGGATATGTTTTATTGATTTTAGAGAGAAGAAAGGAGAGGAACAGAGAGATAGAAACATAAATCAGCTGCAACCAAGGCACATGGCCCCCTCCTCCGCCCATGGGAATCAAGCCTGGGACCCTTCAGTCTGCAGGCTGCCACTCTATCCACTAAACCAAACAAGCGAGGGCCACACTGGCCTTCTTGCTGCTTCTGCAACATGCCCAGTCTGCTCCATCTCAGAGCCCTTTTCATTTTTGATCTCCCCGATATCCCCAAGGGCTCTCCCTCACTTCCTTTGCATCTTTGCTCAATGTCAGCTTTGTTATATTTAAACGAACATCCTCTTTGCTCAGGCCATCACATTTAAACATTGTAACCTCCTCCTAGCCTCCCTACTGTCTGTTCCTACTTCCGTCTTGCTCCATAGAACCATCTTCTTCCAAAATATTATACAACTTACTGGCTAGTTTATATATCTTCTCCTGTACAGGCTATAGGTTTATGTGTCATTGTGTCTTTGGTTTACTGAGAGTGTCTGACACATAATATGTTTTCAGCGAATTTGTGTTGAATAGAGGGATGGAGTTTAAAAGGATGTAATTTAGTGTGATGTTTAAGGACAGGGACCATGGAAACAGACTGCCTGGCTCAAAACCCTGCTCTACCACTTACCAGTCTTGGGACACTTACTTCATCCCTGCAGGTCCTTGTCTCCTCATCTGGAAGTGCATATGATAGTTAACAACTCAGGAGGGGATACATACAGAATACTAAGCTCAGGGCCAGCATATATTGAATTCTCAATAGATGTTACTGTACAATTTTAAAACCAGTACTCAAATCCTTCTTTTTCTTTCTTTGGAGGTCCAGTGATTTCAGAAGAAAAATAGGGTAGGGGATTAGGGTGTTAGCATTCAGAGAACACCTCAGCTCATTTAATGCTCACAACCATCCTGGGAGATAGTGTTGCTTTCTTTATTTAGAAGATGGGCCACAGTGTTTAGCAAGGTTGGGTGGGTAACATGCCCAAGGTCACAAAAGAGACAGAGCTGGGGTTCACATCCAGATTTGTAACCTATTGGCCTTACTCTTGCCCCTGCCACCCCCGGCTCCCTTCTCTTCACGCCAGGAGTAATAACGCCCAGACCTTCACACTCCCTGAATGCCCTGCCCTTTCCCAGCATGAGAGTTTATATTCTCTCCATCTAGACCAGTGGTTCTCAACCTTTCTAATGCTGCAACTCTTTAGTACAGTTCCTCATCTTGTGGTGACCCCAACCATAAAATTATTTTTGTTGCTACTTCATAACTCTAATTTTGTTACTGTTATGAATCATAATGTAACTATCTGTATTTTCAGTAGTGGTTGAGAACTACAGTAGTGGTTGAGAACCACTAACAGGGTCCCCTAAGACCATTGGAAAATACACATGGTTACATTAGGATTCATAACAGTAACAAAATTAGAGTTATGAAGTAGCAATAAAAAATAATTGTATGGTTGGGGTCACCACAACATGAGGAACTGTATTTAAGGGTCATAGCATTAGAAAGGTTGAGAACCACTGGTCTAGATTCTTCTTTTCCTCAATCTGTGTCTCTTACATTGTTACCCATCCTTTTAGGTCCTTGCTCAGATGCCACCTCCTCCCTTTAGCCCTTCTGTCTTCAGAGTTGACCTCTTCCTCTGCTCTACCTGAGACACTGACTACTTCCCCTAGTCCTTTAATGATTCTGGACTGCCTCCCTCCTACATAAGGCTGGGCTCTCTTGGACTTCAGACACTGTGCAGGGCTCACCTCTGTGTCACCACATACCTGGCATAGCACAGTGGAGTCACAACATAAGCAAATCCAGCATCCAGGATCTCAGCCATTCCAGGTTGCAATGCCACCATCACATTAGCTATTTTACCTAATAATAGACAAACATGTAAATTGTCCATACCTCTGCTATGCCCACAGCCAATCTGAGTGAGTATGTAAATTATAAGGCCAAAGATGGCAGCCACCCAGCTGTACTAGGTGCGGAGTGGCAGGTGGGACAGGACCCCTCCTATGAGAGGGAGGGCGGGGGGAGAAGGGATCTACAGGAGTCGAGGGCTGCAGCGAAGATGAAGACAGCAGACTCTGGCCAGAGTCTGCAGCAAAGACAAAAATGGCAGACTCCAGCCTGAGTCTGCAGCAAAGGCAAAGAAGGCAGACTCTGGCCGGAGCGAAGGCCTGGGTCCCAGGTACTGGAGGAAAACTGGTACTGGAAGCCAAGGGAAGGAATGTCTATTGCATGAATCTCTTCAGGCCTCTAATTTTAAATAGCCAGTGAATGTAGGTAAGCCAGCTACAGTCAGTGCATGTTGGCAAAACCTACGGAAAAAATGTGTGAATGACTCTTATGTGTGCTAATCAGTGAGCAAGAGGGGAAACACACTGATTAAGTAGCCAGACAAATAGGAGGTGATGCTCCATCAATATCCTCAAGGAAAGAAGTTCAAATGTTAATTGTGAGTGTTAGAGTAACATTGAATAAAAAGAAGATAGACATATAGATACAGGGCTATAAACACGAAATTGCACATGTAATATGGTACACATTGGGTGAGTTAGGAGCATTTCAAAAGTAATTTTAGTGTACGTAATTTTTGTCTGAACAGAGTAGGCATTCAACAAATGTTTGCTATGTTGTGGGGTTAATTTGAATAAAAATAAACCAACAATTGTGTAACTTTGAAATTGCGGAGATACAAAATGCATCCGGAAAAGAAAATTCTTTCTAGCTCTTAGTTTCCCATAACATGGTATATAAATAGAAACGTATCTTGAATGCTAAAGATAGCATAAGTAATTGAAGATGGACTGAAGTGTGACAAGTGATTTGATTGGAAAGAAAATTCATCTTGTCATTTATTACCTGCAATCCAAATTTATCCAAGACTAGCCAGGAAGCAATTTTTATTTTATCTAGGATAAATCAGACCTTAATCTACCAAAACTTGTCATCTGGGATGTCTGAAATAGTCATTCAAGTAGGTAGGTTCCCTATTGTTTAGAATATTTATTATTATAATTGCCAAGATGCCTTGATTTTTCTAAAATATTGCCCAGCGCAATCTCATTATAACAGGATTTTCTGTAGAATGACACTTCCTAGGAAAGACTGTAGTTACTGAGTTTCAAAGACTAATGTATCTTTCTGAAAGGTGGACAGGCTCGGTGGCCCACAGAACCCAGGCCTGCCCAGGGCAGTTTCATGATGAGGGTTTGGTTGTACACTGGTTTCCTTCACCCTTCAGTTGAATTTTTCCCTTCATTGGTGTGTCAGCAATTGTGGCTCACAATCAAACAATGTCAGAACCTGACTCACCCTACCTCATGATGGTTATTTTCCATCCTTCTCCACTGGGCTTTGTGCCCTGGGCATCCAACCTCTGTGGACTGCATTATTCAGGACCTCTTGCCCTTGGGCTTCTGGCTGAGTTTTTACTAATTATGGGGGCACTGGAAAGATTGAAAAACAGAAGACGTGTGAATTTGGGGGTTTTATTTCTGCCAGGACACAATCCAGCTGGGTTTGTTTGTTTGTTTAAGTCATAACTTCTGTTAAGTATCTCTCTTACAATTATAGCAACCAATTCCAAGTTCTAGAATCTCCTCCCTCTCCTTGTATGCTCATGCCTAGTTGTGATGGGAGATCATCACTAATTCTTCTTGGTTTCCCTTAATTCTACCCAAACTTTATAGTCACTCTCAAACTCTCCCCATACCTCTCTTAAGTGTGTCACAATTCCTAGTAGCTCTGCATGCTCCGACACCAGATTACATCAATAAAATACATATTTGTACAATATCTGCACTTACTGTAGTTCCTTGAAACAGCCCATGATCTTTTCAGACTACTTTATCTGTGATAGAGGTCCTGCCATTATCATCTATCAAGGCATCCTATTTGTTTTCCTTATAATACTTATGTTCCAGAAGTGTAGTGTTGATTTATTATTTATCTGTTTATAGTCTTATATCAGAATGTAAGTTCCGTGGGGGCAGTTGTCATCTTTATTTTGTAAATCACTCAATAGTAATTGATATGTGGGAGAAGGAAATGGAGGAATGGATTCCTGTCTGGGAAATCAATGGGTCTGACAGAGCCAGCCAGCAGTCCAGGCTGGGGTCAAGCACATGGTCGTGACTTAGTCTCCAGGAGCCATGCAGGTCCTGGTCTCCAGCTCAGCTTTAGGCAGAATAGGACAGCAATATGTGGGGATCTCTGACTTCTAGGTGCAGTTTCAAGTTTGTGCCACTCTCTCCATTGTTAGATGTTAGAGATAAGAAGGAAGTAGAATTTTCATCCTGAAGTGGCTGCTGGTTTTGGCATTTGGAGATATAAGTCAGGCTAAACTTTAAACTGCATTTGGCATGAATAAGAGGTTTAAAGGCTGTCCTTAAGCCTTTAGTAACTGGAAACATCATAGGTACATGAGGTTTCAAAGGGAGAATCAGCTACAGCATCTGTGACCAACATGGGAGCCCAGAAACTCTGTCATTCCTCAAAGGGCCGATGAAAATGATTGATTATAAGACTTAAAGTGATTGTTCTGGTTCTGAGGTGTGTGACTGAGTGATGCTTCATGGTTTTCCATGGTTAGAAATGCGTCCATATTCCTGTCCGATAGGGGATAGCTTTCCTACTATGACATTTGGGAGATTTTCTTTCCTAGTGAACAAGTAAACAAAAAACGATGCAGAGATGATAATCCAAAAGCAGAACGTGGAAGTGAGTGCAGAGAGGGCTTAGAGAGATCAGAAAACTGCAAAGCCATGCAAATGGAAGGCAAACCATTACTAGCTAATGGGCAAAAGCAATTTTAAGAATGTATGGGAAAGAAGCAACCTCTATTTTTAATCTAGTTGATAAGCCTTTATTGTACTTCAAAGCGAGCTAACAACACAGATTCATATCAATAGGAAAGAATATTCTGAAGGTCAGGTCAGAATATAGCAATTGAGGACTTGAGTCCAAAGAGTTTCTCAGAAAAAGGTAATTTCAGTTCCTCCGTTAGTGTTCCCCAGAGAACCGGAGTAATTAGTATAAAGGCCTTGGCCCTGCTGCCCTTTGTGTGCAGGCTTCTTTCTGCAGGACTCTCCCAGCTGAACCATGTCTCTCTTAATAAAAATGATGAGCACTTAGAAGCATCTCATAGGAGGCGCTTTGCTTTGCAGAACCTTTATAAACCATCATAGATGGGAATGTTTACCGAGCCTTTCAGAAAAATGCCATGTAAACCCTGAATCTAGTACATTAGTCATAACTGGAAGCTTAATGGCCCCCTAGGGAAGGGGTGGGGTGCAGGGATGAAGTTAAAGTCTACAGATGAGATATAAATTGGAATGATGCTATTAATGGGATTTATTTCCCTAATACATTTGTATTTAAGAGCCTTTTATTTTTTGATTACAGATTCCAGGCATTGCAATTTCTACTTCAAAATAAAATTTTCAAGTACTAGCTTGAATTTGCAACTCAAAATGTTTTGTTTTTCCATATCTAAATGCAGTGGGTGGCATTGGTTAAATTATGGCAAGATACATACAGCAACTGGAAACATCATAGGTAGCTAAGGTTTCTAAATTGTTAGGAAGAATTGAGTCTATGCCATTGGATCTGTTTTGAGAACAACTCATCTATCTCTCTCTTTTACTTTCTTTCATGAAGGAGAGACTAGAACACCTGAGGAATTGCCCATAAATGAAGATGAATTGACATTCTACCCATCACATAACACCACCTCATACTTTCCCCAAAATGGAAACCATTTAATTCTTATCATTCCCTTTAGTTTGCTGATCTTAAAAGCTTATCAATTTCTTTACTCATCATAAAATGTCATCACTTCTAACTTCTGAAAGGTTTATACAAAAATGATATTCAAGGACTGAGAATTCAATAAGATATCCTCCCAGCCCCAAACTCCCTTAAGTCAGTGGTTTAACGTGTATACTATCGAGTGACTTGATGGTACGCACATCAGCAGCCTGAGTGGCACTCCATTCATCTTAAGTGTTGCCACTTAATTAGATTCAGGAAGTGGGTTTAATAAATAAAATCTAAATCTCTATTTTGTACAATTAGTCTAAATTGAAATGTCTTTTAACCACATTGTGTTCATACCATCCAATTCTCCAATTCCTTTTCTTCAGATTGTGGTTGAAATAAGAAAATAGTTAACAATTATCTGGTTAATTTAATAGAAGACCTAGCTCAAGTGGATGGATACACCCAAAAGATTCAGATTTATATGGAATGTTGCCTAAAAGATCAAGTCATAGCCATACAAAGATTGTACAAGAAAGTTCATAGTAGCTTTTAATAATAGCTCCTAACTGGTAATAAAACTAATATCTATCAACAGGAGATTGAATAAACAAATTGTGTATATTCATGTAATAAGATACTGCTCACACACACACACACAAGAGCCAACTACTGACACATACAACTAACTATTTGGAAAAATCTCATATATGTTTTGTTACACAAAAGAATACACACTCTATGGTCCACTTAAATGAAAGTCAAGGATTGTCAAAACTAGTCCATGTTGACAGTCATCAGAACTGACTCCATTGGGCGATGACACCACATGACAGGGGAATCAGAGCTGCCTGCCTCCACCGGGCCAGACAAGGGATAGGAACTCAGCTTCCCGCTTGGCCTCACTGACCCCTTGGGGTGGGGGAATCAGAGTGCCACCTGCTGTGGGGATGGAAGGCCAGCTCCTTGGATAAAAGAGTGGCTTCCTGTTTGACCTTGTTAAATTCTGGGAGAGGGAGGGGAGAAGAAGGAGCATTTGTTTTGTTGGTGTTTGGCTGAGGGAGGGTGGACATTACCATAAAGGTTTCCTATTATTAGTCTGCTCTTTTCCTGGCTGTTCGGTTAGGCAGAACAGGCTTCTCTTGGAGCTCCTTGTCTGTCCTGATTGGTGGTTCAGAACTGAAGGCTTCCGGGGTGCCTGTCTTAGATAGAGGGGAGGCTCTATTCAGGCAACTCACTGGATCCCAAGGTCCTAAGACAGTCTGTCCTCTTCTTCTGTCTTTCCAGAGCCTTCCTGTGCTGTTTATTATTTAAGCTCAGAGATGTTTCCGTGTGGGGCTACTCCCTGAGGAGGTTGAGTGAGAGGTCTTATAAACTGTGAGTAGCCTTGCTTGCCATGCTGACTTTGCTGCTAAGACAGTGCAAACAAGCCTGGGTCTCCAAAGAATCACTGTCCTTGTGACTTTTTCTCCTTGTGAGGGAAGCTGGATTTTCAGTGGGCTCCTCAGTTTTCCAGAGGTCCTGGTTTCAATATTAGTAACACACTGTCACACTTTGTGTTCGAGACAAGTCAGAAGAGGAAATACATTCTGCCCCATTTTAACAAGAGTAGAGAGAAGGAGAACACTTCTCCAGGTAAAACCAAAGGGGAGCTCTTGAGAGAAAATACACCCTAACCCCCTGTCGGAACAGCACTGCAGTCACCTTAAAAGGAAAACACTACCCAATGTCAAATGGATTCACTTTTGATTGCATGTCTTTTTAAGGTTGTTGTATTTTATTTGAAAAAAGGCCTTTCTGAAATTAGAAAAATGCATACCTATTATTCTGACCTATAAGCATTATATTAAGCACAATAGAATCAATACAATTTTTAAAAAAATATTTGCATGAGTAAGGGGCCCACATACTCAGTGACTGCTCTGCCAATGGCTTCAATATCTTTATAAGTGTCATGGCAGAGGGACCCACGCCACTCCTGGGCTACTTGTTAATTCTCACTTCACTGGCCCCTGGTGTTGCACACAGCCAATGGACGGTCTGAGGTGGCTTTCAGGAGGCAGGGGTGCAGTGGCATCTGTTAGGCCTGCACAGCCAAAAATGTTTGCTCTCCTCCCTCTACAAGTACAGTTTGCTGCCCACCAGTCAACATCCCTCTTGCCTCAGGCACTGTCTCCTCTGCTGGCCCTGCCTCATCTTCTTGGTTTAGGAACCCCAAAGTCTTCCAGTGCTTAGTTCTAGGCACCCCTTCATCTCATTCTTGATTCCAGGCCAAAGGGTCTCAGCCCCAGCTAAGTATTAGAATCGCTTGGAAAGCATTATAACAATATTAATATCCTGGTGTTTCCCCTCCCCAGAAGTTTTGGGTTAATCAGTCTGGGTTAGGGCTTAGTGCTCAGTATTTTCTGAAAGGTCCCAGGGGTTACAGTTAAACATGCAGGGTCAGGAACAATTTCTCTAGGTGGCTTTGTCTGGCTTCAAGTATTCTATTTATATTGATTATCTTGAACTGTTTGTTTGTTTTGGTAATTTGCTTTCTTTCCTTTGTGCTTCTGCACTGAAAAGAAGTATCTCTTAAATTTAAACAGCAGAATGGACAGAAATGGATGTTATCCAAAAGCCCGAAAACACATTTTTCCCCATTGCCAGTGGACCTTGATCTGTCCCAGAAACAAACTTTATTTTTATGATGATGAAGTGAAGAACAGACAAATTAGCATATGGGGAAAAGTGATAGTTGGGCAAACATTGAAAAGAAATAGCTCTATTTGCTAAAATTCTTTCTGACGTCCTTCTATTGCTTGAATTTCGCATTGTGCTGACATGAAATGTCGGCAGTGTCTTCTCCAGACAGCTTGGAGCTGTGACTATGAAAGGAGTCTAGAGCCACATAATTGCATATTGTGGGCAACTCATCTTTCAGTTGCTAGAGGAAGCTCAAAATTATGCCTTTCTTATCTATGGGTAAGGCCAAAAAAAAAAATTTTATATGTCCTGTTATTTTCCTCAGAAAACCTGCCATCTCTTTTAAAAAGCATTATTTGAAAGCAGTAAATGATGCAGGACAACAAGCTGTCAGGAAAAACCAGGGATGTTTTAAGATCTTGCATAACATTTGTAAGAATTCTCAGCATCCAAGTCAACCTCCTGATCTTGAGAGAGGTTGCACTGAATTCAAATGACTGGCTTTTACATGGAGAGAGGGGGATTTTTGCCTTAAAGAAAAAAATTTGAATTTCCTAGGTTCTTTGCTTCAAACCTATTGTTACAACAACAACAAAAATCTGTTATCTGATAATATTTTAATCTTTTAATGTTAATTCCTTTAGTCAACTCAAGGACAGGAAAAACTAAGCATCATGGGGACATTGGGAGTGGTAGTAAGGAATGAAGTAAGAAATATTTTTTCTTGGAAGAGCTCCAAAAATGTAAGAAAAGAAGAATGAGGTGCCATTAATAATTGCCTTTTAATTTGAACAATAAAGAGCTTGGTCCAACAGGGGAGCAAACTCAGATGAGAAGAAAGTGGTTTCTTCTCCTGAACATATTTTGTATCTTCAATATAAACATTTAATTAACTACTTTATCTTCCACTAAAAAAAAAAAAAAAAAGGAAAAATAGGAGACCAAAAGAAAATAAATACTAAACCATCCTGAAATTATACAAGACTGAAATACTGAATAAAACTATAAAGAAAATGGCTTGCACTTAAAAAAAAAAAGAATTAAAGAACTAAGATGAGGAGATATTTTCCTATATTCTTCTTTAGTTAACCAGCCTGAACTGGTAGCAAGACAATCTGTGTTCAAATTATTTTAAAAAATTGAGAAAGATCCTCTTTAGTTGTGTGATTCTTTATACATAGGCAGGAATTAAAGAAAACAAGCTCAAACAATAAGAAATCTACCATTTCTCATTATAGGCTTTCTATCTTTGTCGTGTGAGTTTTACCAGAAAGTCTCTCTCTATATATTGTGGTTATTGGACTGGACGACACAAAGGAGAAATACCTAAAAGCTAATGTTGGTGAGTAATTTAAATAACAGTTCTGAATGGCATTTCCATTTCTGTTCTGCTGATTCAATAAGATAAGCAGGTAGTAAGTCCCAAACTTTAATTTCTGATTATTTGAGGATAAGCTTTATCAGTGAGCCCTACCGGCGTGGCTCAGGCAGAAGGGTTGAGCGTAGACCTATATGCCAGGAGATCGTGGTTCAGTTCCTGGTCCCGAGCTCAATCCCCGGTGTGGGGCGTGCAGGAGGCAGCTGATCAATGATTCTCTCTCTCTCTTTTCCTCTCTGAAATAAATAAAAAAATATAAACTTTAAAAACCTATAATGTTTTATGCTTAGTTCTTTTCTTATTTTAGATATAATTATAAACCCTATTTGAAAATAAACTCCTTTCCTCTCCACACACTCATGCATGCATGGTAATTCACATATCCATTTCTGGTTTAGTGTAAGGTTTGTAATCATGTAGACATAAGAACATTCAAATCTATAGAAAATTTTAATGGAGTTCTTGAGAGTTGATTTGAGTCAAATGGAGGAGGAAGACATGCCCAGAAACAAGATCTCCATGGATTGACAAAGTACTCTGGAGTAAATGGCAGTTCTACAGAGGTGTTTGTTTGTTTGGTGGTGGTGGTGGTGGTGTGTGTTTAATACATTTGGAATCAAAGGAGAGAATGTAAGGAAGATTATCTGAAATCCACTAGTGGTAGATTAAGGTGGCAGGAGAAAGCAAGAGCGAGAAATCCCTATGATTGAATAAAAAGTAAAATGGAGAGATAAATACTTCTTTCACATTAGTGCACACAGATTAGTTCATATTTAATGTTTTGAGTAAATAGGGATGGTAGACAGGCAAAAAGGTCATGTGTGGGGGTCTGAGGGATCTGAAAAAAAAAAAAGGATTCTCCTGGCATTTCAAAGGTGTGTTAACCTACATTTGCGATGGACAGAGCTTGCTTAAGTCACAGATAAATCTTTCACTGTGGACATTTTAGGCCTGAGGAGTGACTACCCACCATGCCCTGCCCAGTTAGGAATTTATGATCAAATCATGCTATGAGGTTAGTTTCGGTCACAAAGCTTGTCACATTTACTAGATTGTCCCCTTTTCATTCTTAATCATAAAGAACAAGGTAAGATAAAGGAGAGGCGGGAGCTCTGTGTAATACAATAGTGAGTAGTGAGGACTTGACTGAACAGATTGCTTGAGGAGGTAGCTGTTAATTCTCTAGGTCCATTATTGACACATGAGAATACAATTCAGTATTGCTAGGTTCTCTTATTTGTAGAAGCCTTGAATTCATGTTTTATGAAATTACCCAATTTTAAACTTAATTGATTCAACTAAACATACAGACAAGCAAACAGAACACCAAAAATCTGTGTCTGTGGGCTGTATTTAATCAGTTCCCTACCAGGATGTTGCCTGTGGCTTAGTAGAAAATCAGGAGGCTTAGATTTCAATCCCTCCTTTTCATTCCCTGGTTGGACGAGTCCTAATAAGATAAGAGATTTGCACCAGAAATGCAAACTGATTTGAAATTTTAGAGTGCAAGAGAATTTAGCTAATATCTCATCCCATCTACTCACTTTAGAGATGAGGACATTAAAGTCTTGATAGGCTCACAGGTTCATCTACGTTCCTCAGACTCGCTGGCCACAGAGCCACTCAGGGAGTAAAGCAATGAGAATGTTCAGGTCAAGGGCAGATGAAGTCATAACAATAGTTCTTAATTAAAAACTATATATATATATATATATATATATATATATATTCATTTTTAGAAAGAGAGGAAGAGAGAGGATGAGAAAGAAACATCAATGTGAGAAACACCAATCTACTTCCTCCTGAATGCCCCCTACTGGGGACTGCCACTACACTCCGGGGATGTGCCCTGACTGGAAGTTGAATTAGCAACATTCTGGTGCACCCAAGGATGCCCAACCAACTGAGCCACACCGGCTGGGGCAATAGTTCTTAATTTTTTAAAATTCACTTTTTAAAAACTGCTAAAGGGTCGGGCCTTTTCTGCACCTACCCAGCATTCAGCACCTAGCATAGTCCCTATCGTATCTTATCCTCAATACATACTGAATGAATAAAGAAAGGGAGGAAGAAATCACTGTATTCAGGACCAAAAGTCATCAGTAAGAAGCTAGTGACCAAATTAACAGAGGAAAGCTGTAGTTCAGAGATAAATAAACTTAGCAAAAACAACTATTCTATGCTAGAAACAACATAAAAATAAACAAAACAAAACAAGCTCCTTCCTTCTGAATCTCTGACTTAGAGCTAAGTGAGAATATAATCTTTCTGAGATCTGATTTCAGATTGCTCCTGAATGCTGGGAATTCAATTTATTGACTCCATGGAAGTACCCTGTAGAGCAAGTACAAGCCCTGGCTGAATGTACGTGATATTAAGAAACTTGACATTGAAGATGGTTTTCATGAGAGTCCACAGAAAATAGAGCCAAACCAAGCATGCCCTTATTCATGGCTTATTAAGAAACAAATTTTTCAGGAAAATGTATGTATTTTATGGAGCTAGACTTTAATGCACATTGGTTTTATATCCCCATGAGGCCTGCTGTTCCCAAGCTAAAAATCCTGTCTACTTTTTTCATTAGTTGGTCTACTGATCAGTTTTTCTCTTTATGAAAAATTGAAATGTAAGATGAATAAGACAACTCTTATAAAGTTAAAGATTTATTTGAACTATTTTATAAACTATTGGTAGAACATATAAACTATATACACAATAGTAAATTAATCTGGTAAATTATGCCCTCAGTATTCTGTTTTTTATACAACAGGTCACTGTCTCAAGGTATAAACTACTCTGTTGCATAAAATTTTAACTACCACTTTTCTGCTTTGTCCTCTAACAGTCTTGTAAAATGGGGTGTTAATAAAACATGGAAGGGAAGGCTGTGAACTTTATTTATGATTACTGTATTTGATTCTAGATTTCTAGGTAGCTGGCTGACAATGTCAGGCATGACTGGGTGTGACCCAGAGCCACGGTCAATGCCACTGTACGATATCCTAGTAAACTCACAGAAACAGGGACTTTGAGCAGTACCCTGTCAAATGAATTACACTGAGAATTTTGTATATATGTTTGTTTTCAAGTCCCCTTCTCTGACTTAGGCAATTCTAAGCAGATATTTTAACCAAATGAATATATATTAATTGGCCTATGCATGTTCAGTTCTGAGACCCAATTAGCTACTCTTAGAAGCTATAAAACATTTTTTTGTGTGTGAAAACAACAACTAATATTTATTGTACTTACCACATTCTAGGCATTAGAACTCATTTCCATGTATTTTCTCATTTAAGTCTTTATAATAATGATATCAGTTTGGGTCTATTACTAGTATCATCTTCCTTCAACTTAAGATTTAGGTTGAACCATTGCCCAGTCAGGTGTGTCTGACCACAGAGCCTGAAGTGTTAATTTCCTTGCAAGGTTTTGTTACTTAACCCCAAGTGCAGGGCTCAGTGATGTTCAAAACATTGAAGAGCACTCATTTCAGCCATAAAAATAAACTGGAAATACACCTGGGTTTATCGTGAATCAGGCAGAAAGCCTCAAGTATGTTTCTATGCTTTGGCTTTGTTTCCTTGTAGCTTTCTGCAGCTGGGCCAGCTACAGCTCAGTGTTGACTCAGATTATGCCTACCAGCCATTAATACGCCCCATCCTGTTTTATACATGCTACTGCGAAGTTTTCCTTTCTCCCTTCTCACACAGGTGGAACTTTTGGACATTACATGCTGACATTTAGTTTTATTAAGAACATCCATCTAATTGTTCTGATCTTTGTTCTTTAAGAAATTGTCAACAGTTCCAAGATTTATGATGTGTGGTCACTTTCCTGGTCCCGAATAGCAACATCCATGTACAGTAGTGGATATCTGACATTTTTTTTAACTGCCAAGTTTGAATATGATTCCTAATTTGGGTGAACTGTTTGCCTGAGTCATGTTGGGAAGCAGAGGTCCCCTCTACCCCCCACCCCCACACTCCTGCTACAGGACCCAAAAGAGCCAAATCCCTCTTATTGATCCTATGGTAGAGATATAGGCCTATCACTGGGACAGGCCATTCTGATGATCCTGCCAGGACCTTCAGTTCATAAGGAAAGCATGTGGAGATTCGAGAGCAGTGTGAACATACACTGAGTGGCCAGATTATTATGATCTCTGAATGGAGAATGATCTGCCCACTCAGTGTATATATAAATATATTAGATGCCTGGTGCATGAATTTGTGCATGGGTGGGGTTCCACTAGCCTGGCCAGGGGGAGGGAACATGGGCTGGCCTGCCTACTGGTTGAACTCCTGGTCAAGGGAGCAATTTGCATATTAGTATTTTATTATGTAGGATAATAATCTGAGTGGCCAGATTATTTTTTTTTACTTTTTTCTTTTTTTATTGTTCAGTTTATTAATTACATTGTTCCCCCCTTTTTCCTCCTATAGCTCCCCTCAACCCTGTAGCCATCCCACTCTCCGCCATCACCTCCCCCCCAATGTCCTCTCCCATTGTTGCAAGATTTTTGTCCAGTCTCTTGCTGCACTTCCCACACCCCTTTTCTCCCCAAGAATTGTCAGTCCATTCCCTCTCTATGTCCATGATTCTGTTATGTTCACCAGTTTATCCTGTTCATCAGATTATTAATTCACTTGATTTTTAGATTCATTTGTTGATAGATGTGTATTTGTTGTTCATAATTTACACTTTTATCTTTTTCTTCTTCCTCTTCTTAAAGAATATCTTTCAGCATTTCATATAATATTGGTTTGGTGGTGATGAACTCCTTTAGCTTTTTCTTATCTGTGAAGCACTTTATCTGACCTTCAATTCTGCATGATAGCTTTGCTGGATAGAGTAATCTTGGTTGTAGATTCTTGCTACTCATCACTTTGAATATTTCTTGCCACTCCTGTCTGGCCTGCATCATTTCTGTTGAGAAATCCGCTGACAATCGTATGGGTGCTCCCTTATAGGTAACTAACTGTTTTTCTCTTGCTGCTTTTAATATTCTCTCTTTATCTTTTGCTCTTGGCATTTTCATTATGATACGTCTTGGTGTGGTCCTCTTTAGATTCCTATATTTTGGGGTTCTGTGTACTTCTTGGGCTTTTAAGTCAGTTTCTTTCACCAGGTGGGGGAAGTTTTCAGTCACTATTTCTTCAAGTAGGTTTTCATTACCTTGCTCTCTCTATTTTTCTGGCACCCCCATAATTCGGATGTTGACATGCTTGAGGTTGTCCCAGAGGCCCCTTACACTATCTTCAATTATATGGATTCTTTTTGTTTCTTGCTTTTCCAGCTGAGTGGATTTTGCTTCTTTGTATTTGAAATCTTTGACTTGGTTCTTGCAGCCCTCTGGAATGCTTTTAGGACTTTGTGTAATATTTTTTATTTCAGTCAGTATATGCTTGATTTCTAGTTGGTCCTTTTTCATATCCTTGAGGGTCTCATTCATTTCCTCGTAGGTCTTGTTCAGTTCCTCGCAGGTCTTGTTCATTTCCTTGTAGGTCTTGTTCATTTCCTCATAGGTCTTGTTTATTTTCTTGTAGTTCTCGGCCTTTTCTAGGAACCTCTTGAAAAGCCTTATAACCGTGGTTTTGAATTCTATGTTCAATCGTTTTTTCCCTCCATTTCTTTCACATCTGGTTTCTTTCCATGTCTCTGCATGTTGGCTGCTTTCATGAGTTGGTCCATTAGCTTTATGTGGTAGATGTCCTCTAATGGTCAGTGGCTCAACCTCCCCAGTTACCTGAGGTGGATACTCTTACTGCAATCCTTTATGGGTTATACAGTATTGTTGGAGTTAAGCCCAGCTAATTGTTGTTAGCCCTAGGAGGGTTGTACAGTATTGTTGGAGTTAAGCCCAGCTAATTGTTGTTAGCCCTAGGAGGGTTGTACAGTATTGTTGGAGTTAAGCCCAGCTAATTGTTGTTAGCCCTAGGCCACACCCAGGCCAATTGGGTGTGGAGGTGAGCTGTGTTCAGGTTGGATGAGCAGAGTCTCTGAGCTGAGCAGGCAGCGTCAGCGTTAGCTATGCCCTATGCGGTGCACGGGTCTCTGTGTTGGGTAGTAATGGCTGCAGGCGCCTCCAAGAGAAAGCCGCTGCTGGTCTCCACCTGTTGCCAAACAACGCTGCCACTCCCCAAATGAGTCTGCACACCCAAAGTATCGCCCAGGGTTGTAAAACAAAGCAGTCCATACAAGGCAGCATGTCACGTGTCTGTACTGTCATGCACTTTACGCACGCAAACTGTTGTTCTAAGCTATGCGTACTCTCCTCAAACTTGGAGACCTCTGCCATGCCGGCTTTTAGCGTGCATACCCCAGACCTCAGACCTCACCTGGCACTAGGGAATCTGTGCAGTGGGACGTCTCCGCCCTCCCCATTGGAGAAATCCAGCCAGGATTGCTGCTGCCAGCCCTTCAGCCCGCGTGCGCTCAAGGCTCCTAACCTCTGATTCCGTGTGAATCTTCAAGGCTGCGCTCTGCCACTCTTTTGAGTCTCAGTGTCCCACCTTTACTTTTATTTGTGGAATTTTCACTCAGCCAGCTTTCCGGTGATTCTGGATGATGTTTGTTTTGTTGTTATGTTGTAGTTTTGGAATTGTTGCAGGGGGCAACACAATAGGTGTTTACCTATGCCGCTATCTTGGTTCCCTATGAGTGGCCAGATTATTATGTGTTCAGAGATCATAATAATCTGGCCACTTAGTGTATTTTCAGGAGGTGGCAACATGGAGAATGCAGCTTTGAGGGGCCGTGCTGTTTCGGGGCATGGCTTCAGCTGCTTCCTGCTTCCTCTGTGTCTTTAGTCCCTGAGCATCTGCAAAGGTGGTTTTTCAGCCTCTACATGCACCCCCACCTAACAAAATCCCTCCCTTTGATGCTAAAGATAGGCAGAGTCAGTGGCTGGTGCTTTCATCTAAAACTCGGACAGAGTCAGATCCCTTCCCTACTCTTCCACTCCCATCCCCCTACAGTGAGGACACATTTCACGGCTGGACCAGTGCAGGCGACTCCTACCTGTTTCCTGCCTCCACACTCCACCCTCTGTACTCTGGCTTCCTGCAGCCCCCTGGGCCATCACTTACAACCGAAAGTCCCCAGTGGTTCTCAACCTTTCTAATGCTACGACCCTTAAATACAGTTCCTCATGTTGTGATGACCCCAACCATGAAATTATTTTCGTTGCTATTTCATAACTGTAATTTTGCTACTGTTATGAATCGTAATGTAAATATCTGTGTTTTCCAATGGTCTTAGGTGACCCTGCTAGTGGTTCTCAATCTGCGGACCCACAAATTCAGAACAACTGCTGTAGATCCTAAGACTATCAGAAAACACAGACATTCACATGGCAATTCATAACAGTAGCAAAATTGCATTTATGAAGTAGCAACAAAAATAATTTTATGGTTGGGGGTCACCACAACATGAGGACCTGTATTAAGGGTCATAGCATTAGAAAGGTTGAGAACCACTGGACTAGGCCATTCACCATATACTGCCCTTCAGTGACTCTCCCTCTCATTCACAATACCCTAGCCTCCTACCTTGATTGCCTCCATGTTCAACCTCACACCTCAACACTCCCCTCCTACCCACAAGCCCCAGGTGTATACCAGCCCAGCTGTTCCCATAGTACATCAAGTTAAGCCCTATTTCTGAGCCTTTGTACTTCCAGAGTTGCTAGATTTAAAAGGTCTTTAGTCACCAAGAGTATACAAGTATTGCTGTTTACCTGGGCATCCTGTATTTTTGTTTGCTAAATATGGGAACTTATACTTGTTGCTCCTACATCACCTGTCTAAATATGCCACTCCCACCAGTCGCTGTCTTCACATTATTTACAGTATTTGTCAAAGCACTTACACTCTGAAGTTACCCTATACCTTTTTTCATTCTTATTTGTATGCTTCTCTGTTTCAAATATGTCACTACCTAGAATTTAGGTGGACAGTGGCTTGACTGCACTGATCTCAGCTATATTCCAGTACCTAGAACCATGCTTGACATGCATGCTCAGTAAATACACACTGGATGAGAAAATAAAATTAATGTCTCAGAGAAAGCCAAAGAGAAACCCTAACTACATTGATTTTCCAAGTAAAACCTTTCTCCTTTTCTAGTTTTTAATTGTGCACCTATCACACCAGATTTTAAAAATAAATAGTCATAATGAGGCACTTTACCCAGCAGTTGTGTTATTTTATTAGGAATTCTCAATGGACACTGACTTGTGGGAAGCTAGGTGCAGTTTCTTCTCAGAGAGTGTGTAATAAATCACATTCAAGTCTATGTTGGTTTGTGTTCTCAGTCTGGAAGGTGAGATGGACACAATGAAGGCTTAGCTTGTTGCTTTCCTATTTCTGCTGGAATGGTGAACTGATTTGAAAAGACCCCTCAGTTCTCTGACACCTCCAATATGATGAATGGGAACCAAAGGTCATGTGATCTTATCATAGGGAGGTATCTGCTTTCCACTTCAGAGCAGATTTATAAATCCACTAGCATTTTAACAGCTAGTATCTCTCTGGAAGTTATAAACAATATAGATGTTGGTACTTTCATTAATTTGGAGACCTGATTTTTTCAGGAAAGTGAAAGTCTACTTCAGTTATCAGTAGTCTTGCAATTGCTCTGATCTGATGCTTGAGGTTTTTTTAATAGGATAGTAGAGACTACAGAGAGATGCAGTCATAAAATACACATCACTCTGACAAGAGTCGAGGGAGGAAGGGAGTGCACCAGGGGGCTGGAATGTGTCGATTGGCTTGCCTTGGGTTGGTTCCTGCCTCTTCATTAGGGAGAAAGTGGTAATGTCAACTTTGCCCAAACCCCATTTACTGTGGTAGAGAAAGGATGATTTGTCGAGGAAATGTGGGTGCTGTTTTTAAATAAAGAGGCAATAATTCATATATTATTATTTTAATCTCCCACCTCTTCCCTCCTGATACCCTACTGCTCTTACACTGTAAATGACTTCCTAATAGCAAAACCAGTGGCTGCCATCATTTCACTGTACCAAGAGGGGCACTGTAAACTTTGTAATATAAATAGGGCAAGGCATAGACTTGGCTTTCAGAACAGGGGACACCAGCCAGCAGAGCACATGTCCAAAGATGTTTTTTCAGGCAACAAAGCAGAGAGCAGATGAAAGACTTGCCTCTGCAAGATCTTCACGCACTATCTTACTCCCCATCCCATTGCTTGCAATTTGTTCAGCTTCTGGTGATTTGGAAAAAAAATACAGCTTTGAATAAACAGGAGGGATTGCCTACATTGTTGATCTAAATTTCTTTATAAAGTAATGATGATTCTCCATTCCTAAGAGTACAAGTATGACAACCCATATCACCCTGTGCTCTGAGTGTCTAATGCAATCAGCCATTCATGAGTTATCTACTATTATCACCCCCATTTTGCAGATAAGGAAACTGAGGCACAGAGAAGTTAAGTTATGCAAGGTTACACAGCTACTGAATTTTGGAGCCAGTTTTCAAACCCAGGCAATCTGACTTGGGCACTTGTGCTTTAACCATTAGACTTGTGTTTCTGACCAAGTGTTTGTGCTCATAACGATCCTCCTTGAAGTAGTGTAGTTAGGTATTACCAGCCATACTTTACCAATGAGGTAATTAAGGCTTAAAGAAGGAATGGAAATCTCAGACTTCCTGATTTCCATGAGTGCATCCTCAGTAAGTCCCAGCTCATGCTGTAAGCTTCATTGCCCATGTGTGCTATCACATCTTCACACCAGCCCTTTAAGGCAAACACCATAGGAAAAGCAATAATCAGAGCAACCATACAGCTGTTTGGAAGAAACTCATTGGTGCCAGATTATTGTTGTTCCAAAACCAACTTCATCTCCTACTCACAGGTTATAGTAATTTCATCTCCTGCCTCCTGCCTCCAAAGAGTTATTAGGAATGAAATGAGCTACTGTAAGAGCACCTGGCACATAATACAGACTCTAGAAGCATTTCCGCAGGGTCCTTTACTATTGCTTGTCAGGACTTCATCCTGTCTAATAAAAGAGTAGTATGCAAATTGACCATACCTTCACTACACCCACCAGCCATGCCCACCAGCCACGCCCACCAGCCAATCAGGAGCTGGGGTGGAACAAGCCAGTGAGCACATGGCCCAGGCAGGGGGTGTGGGGCCAAGGAGGGGGGGCAGCTGAGGTGGCCAGGGCTGGGGTGGGCGGGGCCGAGGCAGCCAGGGCTGTGGGGGTGCGGGACTGAGGCAGCCAAGGCTGTGGAGGGTGGTGCTGAAGCAGCCAGGGCTGTGGGGAGCAGGGCTGAGGCAACCAGGGCCGTGTGGGGCAGAGCCGAAGTGGCCAGGGCCGTTTGTGGGGGGCGAGCAGGGCCAAGGCCCATGCTAGCGGGGTGTGAGCTGGCTGGGGCGAAGGCCTGGGCCCAAGGGGCAGGGCTGGGGCAGAGCAAGCCTTCAGCCCCATTGCAGAGCGATGGCTGAGTGCGCAGGCCTAAAGCCTCGGCCAGAGTGAGTGGCAGGCTGGGAGTGAGTGGTCAGTAGGACATCCCCTGAGGGCTCCCAGTATATGTGAGGGGACAAGTTGGGCTGAGGGATCACTCACCCGCAGTACACAAATTTTGTGCACTGGGCCCCTAGTATCGTATAAAACACAAAACCCCTTCCCTTGGCCCAAGGACACCTACCTGGTGGTACATGAGCTTTGTATTATACTGAGCTCTCTTTCAATACCTGCACCTACACTTAACTTCTTTCACTAGTGTTTCTTCCCCAATAAGCAGTTTGTTCCCATGACTCTGGATACTTTCTGCCGAGTTGATCAGCGGGCCTACAGTTGCAAGTATGAGGGTGATGTGGTAAGAAAAGCCTAGGTGTGCTGTCATCAGTATAAGTGAGACTGAACTTGGGCCCAGGTACTTATGACCTGTGTGACCTTGGGGATGTTAATCAACCTCTTTGCATTTCATTTCCTTATTTGATAAATGAGCACAGGACCACATCCATCCCTGAGCAAGGTGAGGACCACTACTGTATGAACTGAACATGTGGCCCAGAGACAGAGTGCCAGCTCTGTTAGGAATGACTCAGTGGGCCCTAAGTTTTTGTCACATCAGTGTTCCTCGATTCTGTGCTTTTTGCCTATGAGGGATGAGTCTTTTGAAAGCCCTTTACAAGACTTTCCGTGCTTCATATTGGTCTTTGTAGGCAGATTTTTCAGGGCAACACAATTTTCATTGGCCAACTCTTTGACTCCAGACATAAATATTTATATACTTACTTTTCATGAATATAGCAGATATGTGATGTGTCAAAACAGTCAGAATGTTAACTATGACCCATTATGCTAGTATACCACTTATAAAGCTAATAAATGCTCAACAGGTACAGCGTCCATTGCTGAACTGAATTGTTGGGGAGCACATGAGACTTGGTTGGAAAGTTAGTAAGGAGGACATTCTGAAAAGAGGAAAGTATGTGGAAGGCTGCCTGTCCTGTTTATCAGAATTCTGACTTAGGGGAGACTTAGAAGAGTGTCGAAGGCAGCACCCCAAATTATTCTTGACTTTTCCAAACAAGTCTGGGCATGTGCAAACCCCTGGGTGTTTACTGGAATCCTTATGCTTTATTTTTGGATTCCCTTGTCTAAAGGACAGTGTAAACACATGTGACCTCCCAAGTTTCCTCACCCTACTGATTGTATCTAAAGATAAAAATTCCAATAAAGGCCTAACATGGCAGGCAGTTGGGGCAGCCTGGCCTCTTCAGCTGGGCAAGCCCCTTAGCCTTCTCCTGCACAGTGAAACTGTGTCAGAGTAATCTGCTCATCCATCCTTCAGGGGTTGCTGGTCATCCCTGCCACTGAATCACTAAGTGCCAGACTTTTGATTACTATCTATACATTGAGCTGAGGAACCTAGAATCAAAGGGATAAAGCAGTGGTCGGCAAACTGCGGCTCCCAAGCTGTGGTTTGCGCTCTGTTGACTAATGAGTTTGCTGACCACTGACCTAGACTCTCGATTCCAATAATTACAGGCTGTTGTTGTTCCTTGTGATTAAGCCCTCCCTAGTGGTCAGCAAACTCATTAGTCAGCAGAGTGGCAAACTGCGGCTTACAAGCCACGGTGTGCTGACCACTGGGGTAGAGTAACTTCAAGGTCGTAGGAATCCAGGTGTGTAGAATCAGCCCTCAGACTCATGTTCTGTCAGTGATGGGCAACCTTTTGAACTTGGTGTGTCAAAATTCGCAAAAAACCGACCATAACTCGGATGGTGTGTCACTTCAAGAAAAAAAACACCATAATTTTACAATATTTATAGTTTAAATAACAAAAATGTATAATTGCAACATGTAACTGTATTTAATAAACCAAAAACTAATTATTTAACTTACCTGCTTAGTGACTTCTTTGTTCATCTGTCAGTCGGTTTCTTTTGTTGGTCTTGATATTATTTAACTTGTGTTGGGTGCTGTGAACTAAGATAAGTGAGGGGGAGGGGAAATTCTTTAACTATCCTTCCTATTAGTGACTTTTTTGTTGCTGAGTTTCATTGGCTAAACCTTCAATTGAAGGTTGGTATTTTGTACACTTCAAGCCCAAGCAAGCACTACTAACTTCATCTGCCAATCTGTTTCTTTTCTTGATTTTGATATTATTTAACGCTGAGAATAATGTCTCACAAAAGTACGTAGAGGAAAAAATTGTGAGTAAAGCCATTGCTATATTTTTCAGGTGCTAAAAGTGTCTGGTAATCAGTTCCAGGCACTCCAAATTTCCTGTTCCTGTTTGTAGTGGCACTCCTCTTGATTTTCCAAGCAGCATCTTTACAAATTCTCAAGCTTTTACCTCAAGTTGACAAACACCTGAGCCCAGATGCTGTCTTGAAATTCTGCAAGTTGCATCTCCAAATCATCAACTTGCAACCGTTGGAAGCCATTTAATTCCAAACTACTGTAGTCTATTATATCAGGATACTTTATTATTTTTAAGATCTGTTCTAGGCTTCTAAATTGATTAAATCTATCACTGAACTGGTCAAGTAATGAGTCTAAAACATGCTGGTACTTTATACGCATGGGTTCCATTTCATTTTGTACAGCTGCACTGGCCTTCCCAAAAGACTTTGTTACTCGAGGAAAATACTTATAGTTTTAGCTTCTACTTCCGCTTGAAATTGTTAACTTTCAAAAGCTTTTATGTATCCAAACAAAACGTCAATACTTTTGCCAAAACCTTGTAACTTTAAGATCAATTTATTAATATGAACAGAGAGATCTGTAAAAAATATCAGGGTGTTGACCCACTTGTCATCATTGAGCTGAGGAAAGTTTCCCAGATCCTTATCCTCAAGAAATATCTTAATTTTTTCAAAGCACTCCACAAAGCACTGAAGAACTTTGCCTCGGCTCAGCCATCTTACATTAGTGTACATCAGCAGTCCACTGTAGGTGGAATCAACCTCCAGTAAACGTGCAGAAAATTCTTGCTTGTGAAGGGGGTGAGCAGCTATTAAATTAACTATTTTTGTAACAACTGATATTAAGTCATTAATTCAGTGAATCCTGCCTTGGCACATAAAACCTCCTGATACATAATACAATGAAAAGGCACAACCGGATGTCCAGTAGCTTCCGTAAACAAATAGACAAATCTGACTTTTTTCCCCACCATGTTTGATGCCCCATTTGTTGTTACTGACACAACTTTAGAGATATCAATGCTTAGGTCACGAAATGTTTGTATAACAACCTTACATATTTCACTTCCTGATGTACTTGTTGGCACTGATACTAACTTTATCAACTCTTCTCATATTGTGAGATCATCAGAATATCAACCAAAAATGGCCAACTGAGCGTGGGATGTGACATCAGTAGTTTCATCAAGAGAGATGGAAAAATATTTACAATTACTTATGTCTCTCTTTAATTGATGTTGTACATTTGTGTTCAGTCTCATTATTCGGTCTTTTATGATATTTCTACTGAGTGGTAATTCAGATATTCTCTTAATAATTGCATCTTTATTCTGCACATTGTGAAATAGAACTGGAGCACATCTTAGGAGAGTTTCTTTAATAAATTCTCCCTCACTGAGTGTTTTTCCATGCTGAGCTATGGTGTGAGCAATGCTCAAACTTGCAGATGTCAAATTTGTAGAGCCTTTTATAAATTTAAGGATGGAATTAGATTGGCTCTTATAAAGGTGTAGCTGCCTGGAAATGTATTCCTTCCTTCCTTTCATCCTGATTAGTTTCAAAATGTCTATTTATATTTCACATTCTGCTTACTACCATTTCAGTACATAGAATGCAAAATGATCTGCCATTTTTTTCTATAATGCCATATATCTCGATCCATGTCTCTTGAAAGGGTCAGCTACTACTACTACCACTTCCTTTACTTAACCTTGTTTTTTTATATTTTGGGTTTTCCATCAGGGGGGCAGTGATAATTCAACTAGAATTATCTTCTAATTCTATCTAGAAGATAGAATTATAGATAGCCTGTTAGCCCTGCAAGCAATTGGGTATTAACTAGCCTAACTGACCACAAGATGGCACATGTAACTGTCTTTTAGGAAAGGGCAGGGTCAGTAAACAGAAATAGGGGTTAATAAGGATGCACAACAGTAATAGTCTGTACTATGCTGCAAAATGGCGTTTCTTGTATAAATTAAGATGGCTGCTGCTATTTCTAATGGTGGGAAACTGCACTCGTAGCACAGGCCCTCACCTCTCTCCCCCTCCCCCTCAGTTATCTCAGTAATGATGGTCAATTAGTAATCTACGACACCCCAGAACAGTAGATTGGATGATGGTTGTTGTGGTTATGTGGTTGCTGGTGATGGAAATCACAGAGCCCCCAGAGATGCATCCCCCATGGCATTCCGCTGCTCCTTGTTCCCCCAGCCAAAAGTGAGGTAAAAGATTCTCTAACAACCTAACCAGAAGTCCCAGAACTAGATGCTCTATGCATAGAGTGTCTACACTACAGCAAATGTTTCATCCTCGGCTATTGCACCTTTCCGTGCAGTATCCGAGAATGAAACGTCCTTCTCGGCATGCGGCCCCATAATTCACTGTATGCGACCACATGTGGCCGCGTGTCATTGAAAATGGCTACAAGTGTCAGTGCTGACACGAGTGTCATAGGTTCACCATCGTGATTCTATGTGCTAACTCCTTCCTCCTTTTTCCCTCTTTCCCCCTTCCCTCATATTCTCTCCTTGTTCCTTCCATCATCCATGCTTCTTTACCTCACACTCTCCCTTTCCTTCTTTTTCATTCAATAAATATTTTCTGAGAACCTACGCAATGTCAGTATCCTGTGCAATGGAGAAAACATTAGCAATCTTGAAAATGATGTTCTAGACTAACCTTGGGATCCTTATGAGACCTCACCAGACCTCAGGTCATGGACAACCCACTGATTTCAAATAAAGTTCTTTGTTTTTTCTTTGAAACTTTCACATAGGTTCTTGCCAAGAAATTAGAATTGAGAATATGGATTTTATTAATAAAAGAAAGAATACAAATATTTAAAAAATGGAAACAACTAAGAGTCAAATCTAAGCCATGAAACTATTGCTGCTTAAAGAAATGACAGTAGTGTCATATTCTATACTTAAATTCACCTACATAGGCTTAGAAAAACGAAAGAAAGTTGGAGTTGGTGGAAGGGAGGTAATAGAGAGAGTAAGGATAAACATTTTAAATAATGCAAGAAACTCAGGCCATGCTCCATCAGAGTTCCTGCCTTGGGGTGAGCTTGCTTAACTCACAGTACGGGCTTAACTCACAGTATGGGCACCAAGCCATGCTTAATGTGATTCTAGAGTTTAAAAGTAATTTTTGTCTTTCAATGTGTCCCCTATATGCCAGTGACCTTGTGTTCAAGAAGAAGGATGATTGTGTAGGTATGCAGGACTGATAGACAGAGGCTTGCTGGTCTGTAACAGTGCCGTTCAAGGGCTTGTCAAGAGCCTAATTTTGACTGCATTCATTTTTCATCTTACTCACTTGGGAAACTTAGCATGGTAGGAGCCATCCCTACATTACATTTAAAATTAGTATCTGCTAAGCCCCCTATATAATAAATAATGGGTTTGCTTCTGCAAATTGTAATAATCTCTAGAAGGAGATAATTTGCAAGGACATTAACTTGATGGGCAAGCAACCATTAATTAGAATCTTAGCATGTTGCCTTGTAAATGACTAATTAAACCTCTATTGAGATGAAGTGCAGGTAAGAACAACGTAGTAATATGAAAATAGTGTTCATTTTTAAATTTGACTCTGCTCTAAAAAGGATAAAGGTAAAAGTCCAGGAGGAATTCTTGGTAAGAAAAGAACTGTCCACCAACAAGTGAATAACGAAACCACAGGAAAAACTTAGAGCTGTCAAAATTAAGAATAGGACCCATTACCTTCTGAAATACTTATATCACTCACTGCAAGATCTGAAATGCTCTCAGGATTGCTCTTTTAAACCAAGTGTATAAAGTGTCTTTAAATCCCCCAGAGGCACACTACCATTTCTTACATAATTTGACATTATGTCCCCCCTATACATCACAAGAGTGCAAAGTGACACCATTTTTACTGTCAAGAAATGCCAAAGCACCACACTTATATTTAAGTCCTGCCATTTTGCATTTTTACTCTCTTTAAAAAAAAATTAATGGACAAAACTAGGAAGCTCCATTCCTTGGTTTTCAATCTATCCATCATAACCTGGATTTGGCCATTTCTGAGCAAATGTCTCTGACAATACATTTTGGTCTCTCTCATCCTTGATCCTTTGCTTCCATTTCCTGAGAACAGTTTAAAAGGAAAGAGGCAAGTTTGCCTGGAATCCCCCAAGAAGGAGGTCGGCTGGTTGGGCGCAGGATATACACAGGTTTTCTTATCTCTGTCACGGACAGTTTTCCACAGTAACACTTGCCCCTTTTCCTTCTGACCACAGAACCCCAGATAAAAATGCCCCCAAGCAGCAGGGTAGAAAACCCCACAAAATACAATAACCCCACTTTTAAACATCTATCTAATTATTTGGAAATTAACAAAGAGTCAGGTGACCATTTCACAAGTTTTTGACCACGTTTCTTAGTTTTAAGCAACAGAAAGCAACTCTGGACATCTTCTCTAGGGCAAAAGGAAGTGTACTAAAGACCATCAGGTTTACAGAGCCTGTGAGAGGCTTCAGGGCCACTATTGAGGACAAGGGGAGGTTCTAAGGCAACTCAGAGAGCCGGGATGTGAGGCCGTCTTTATTAGGACAGGGAAGGTGAGCCACAGGATTTTGCTGGGGGTGTCCTCCCAAGCATTCCCTCTGCCATTCTGCTGTTTACTTAAGATTCAAACATCTGGGACAGACAGCCTGAATGCCTGAGTTTGGTAATAGGACTGCCACTTTCCAATGGACTCTGAAGTTATAGGCACTCAATTAAGTTTCTTTTTACAGAATGGACAAGAGCTAAAAATTTCCCACTTTCATTTCAGTTACTTGTGTTCCATTTGCCATCAATATTCTTAAATATTTATTTTGTTGGATCAATAAGTTTGAAAATAACAAATTATAAAAGTATTTATAAAATGACAATAAATTAACCGTTGCTAATTAATTGTACCGATTTGGAATCATTTATTGATCTTTGAGATAAAACAAGAGTTTTCTCCAGTGAGCCACTACAGATCATTTGTTTTCTAAAATAATGGGAATAAAATTTTGTTACAATTTTTGAAACATTTTTTATAAATGCTCACAGATAACAAAGATACACATTTCACTTGTTTCTGATAATGTTCTGATAAAAGAGCTGGTTTGAAAATACAAATAAAGAAAAAGATAAAAAATGGAAATATACATTTTCTTTTTAAAAATATATTTTATTGATTTTTTTACAGAGAGGAAGAGAGAGGGAGAGAGAATTAGAAGCATAGATCAGCCACCTCCTGCACATCTCCTATTGGGGATGTGCCCACAACCAAGGTACATGCCCTTGACCAGAACTGAACTTAGAAACCTTCAATCCACAGGCCGACGCTTTATCCACTGAGCCAAACTGGTTAGGCCTTCATTTTCATAGTATGGCATTTTCAGCTTCTCTCTACCATCGCTTCCGGGATCCCAGGCAATGTGAGCTGGGACGTGCCCAGCTCCAAGCACAACACGCTGTCCAAGTAGTGAACTGAGCTCAGTTAAATGGACTGAAAATGTTGGTCCAGGAGAAAGCACACATCTTCATGATTCCTTAATGCAGTTCTGAAAGATATTTGTCTGGGGGTCAGTGCATTCTCCCATTTGTTTACCTTCTACTCCTAGACTCTATGAGTGTTAAAGACTCCGGGGTCTATCCCTCTGACTCCTCCCATCAGCGCTAGACTAACTTATTTACATGTAATTGTTGGAATGTCAGTGTTTAATTTTTAAAGCAGTAATTATCAGTGCTTTCAAATATAATAAATAATATTTGATATCCACAAGGATATAAAATGCATAAACTATTTGATTTCTTCTTTTTCTCACAATGTGAACATTTAAAAATGCCAATATTTTCCATGATCTATAATCTAGTTTCTTGTTTCCTCTTTTCTGTTCATGTGGAAATTGGCATGAACCTGGCTAGATGCACTTATGCAATGAGTTTTGTAGAGATTGCATGTCATAGAAGGAGTCGAACAACTGTTATGTCTGAAAAAGTCTCCTCCCAAGTCCCTCCCACATCTCCTTGGCCAGGAAAGAGTGGGAAGCAGGTCACAGGCGAGTGTCCAGTTAACTGTTTATCCTATATAATAATCCTATATAATAAAGAGGTAATATGCAAATTGACCCTCATGCCATTGCACAAGATGGCCCCCCCATGTGGTCAAAGATGGCTGCCCCATATAGTCAAAGTTGGCTGCCACAAGTTGGCCGGCAGGGAAGGGCAGTTGGGGGTTACTGAGCCAGCAGAGGAGGGAAGTTGGGGGCAACCAGGCCAGCAGGGGAGGGCAGTTGGGAACAATCAGACCAGCAGGGGAGCAGTAAGGCATCAATCAGGCTGACAGGGGAGTGGTTAGGGGGTGATCAGGTGAGCAACTGGGAGCCAGCAATCCCAGATTGGAGAGGGTGCAGGCTGGGCTGAGGTACCCCCCGCCCCAGGGTATGAATTTTGTGCACTGGGCCTCTATTTATCTAATAAATGTGAAATCTGCCCCTTCCTTTCATTCTCCTTTCTGACTTTCAGTGCTTTTCAAATGGTGTGGACAATAAAATAAAATAAAGCAAAACATTTGATCACATAAGAAGTAGGAGGACATTTCCTTTATTATAGAAGGACACAAAATGTTATATAAATCACATTGGGTTTTAATTTTATCTGCATACAGCATGAAAATTTAGTATATCTGCTAAAATGATGTTCCTAGAAGCTAATCCTACCTGTGTAATTCTAAGAGAGATTCAAATATTGCCCTTCATAGAAGCAGAACTTCTGCCATCATATTATCTGCACTAGCCACAGAGGGCTGGTATTTTTGGCATCTTTACCCACTGCTTATATCTCCTTCCATCTATCAACAGCTTCTCCATTGTCTCTCACTTTTCCTTCTTGGTTTCTCTCCACTGCACCTTCTCCTTAGACACAGTTCTCATTTCCACAAAACTTTGGTTTAACCTGAGTTCAACACTCTCTGTAGGGCTTAGAACTCTTTGGAAAAGAGACATTACATAGATCTAATCCTATCTAATAAAGACAGGATATGCAAATTGACCATCACTCTGTGACAAAAATGGTGGTGCTGGGCCAGGATGCTTGCATTGTCACCATGGCGACAATGCAGGCATTCTGCCCTGCCCAGCCGCTCCAGGCCTCTGAGCAGTGTGGAGCAGCCAGGGCAAGGTGGGACGCCTGCTATAAGGGTGCTATAATGGGGAGGGGAGTGGGGGCGGGTTGAGGGAGCTACAAGAGGCAGCAGGGCCAGAGCGAAGGCCCAGGTCCTGGGTGCTGGAGGGAAGCTGGTACCAGCAGCCAGGGGAAGGAAGGCCTATTCTTGCGCAAAGCTTCGTGCATTGGGCCTCTAGTGATTAAGTGAAAGACCAACTATGTCCTCAGGCCATTGCATGGCTTAATGGTGATGAAATTAGTCATTTTCTAGGAATTGAATGAGTAAGTTACTGAAATGAAAACTATTAAAGAGAGTAAACTTCATTTAAATGAAGAGAGGCTATGTAGGAGGTAACCAGTCACTGTGTCTCTCTCATATCAATATTTCTCTCTCTCTCCTAACTCTCTTCCACTCTCTCTAGAATCAATGGGAAAATACCCTCTGGTGAGGATAGAAAAAATGAGGAGAGGCTACTTTGGAAGTAATTCCAACAAGAGTAAGGGTCAAATCATATATAATCATATGTTCTGTCTTTTTTTGGCTAGGATATATGTATCCAACTCTAATTATAAAATTATTATTAATTATTCATTAGATATCAACATGCATTTTATAAATCTTTACTCTTTCTGCATTGCACTTAGGATATATTTTTCTGTTGGCATAACACATACATAGTTAGGAAGCTTGTGTGTTTGTGTAATTATATTTGGGTTTCTGGTGAAATCCTCTAGAGACACTTCATTGATTTAAACTAAATGAAATATCATTTGTAAGCTTCAAGGAGGTCTGGAGACTGGGAAATAAGGCTATGCTGAGCATAGACTTGTAGCATAATCAGAGGACCATAATCATTGTATTGTTTCAGCTTTGTTGATCCTTTAATTGTCACAAATTCTCTACTTAAGCACATATCTAAACACCTAAAAATTAGACAAATTCTTTTTTCTCAATTTTTGCCCAACAAACTAAGCCTTTTTATTCTTCAAGCAAAAGACAGTGATGTCTTTAAAACTGACAATTTATTTCATATCTGCTTCTTTCCCCTGTTGCCAATAGCTAGAGCAACAGGAGAAAACAGTGTAAATTGCACACTGAAAAAAATGAAGCGAAGTCTCTTAAAATTGGAGTGAGCATATATATTTACATGTGTAAATATTTCCTATGGAATATTGCCATATGGAAATTATTCCCTGACATGAAGATGATGCAGAGCGGAGAGGGGAGAGCAGAGGATTTTATAGGCACTCCGTCTGGCTAGTTGTCCTGGAATGAGTCAGGCTTATCTCCTAAGCTATATGGATGTGCCTTTCATTGGTTCCACTGTCATTCTAAAAAGATGATTTGGGTCTCATATGTATGATTTTTAAAAATATATTGGCCAATATGGTAATGAGCTACTGCTGCTAAAAAATTGATATGCCATTGAGTGAGCTTTGGAAGCTTTGCAATTTTTTTCTGGAAAAATGTTTACTAAAAAGTAAATATTGCCCAGCCAGCTTGGCTCAGTGATTGAGCAGTGACCACTGAACCACAAGGTCAGAGTTTGATTCCTGGTCAGGGCACATGTTTGGATTGCAGGCATGATCCCCAGTAGGAGGCATGCAGGAGGCAGCTAATCACTGATTCTTATAATTGATGTTTCTATCTCTCCCTCTCCTTTTCTCCCTGAAATCAATAAAAATATTATTTTTAAAAGTAAATATCCTATAAATTGCCTAATAAATCTAACCAAATTGATTGGCCTAAAGGTGAGCATCTTATAGAAAGTTGGTCTAGCCATTAGTGATGAATAACCTGTGAGGTGGTAGGGTTCAACATTAGAAAAGATAAAATGATTCTCTATCTCTTGGGAGTTTGAACTGGGAAATGGAGAGAGAGTGAGACAATTAGTAGGAGTCAAGGCTACAGGTTGAATAGAGAGGCCCTAACAAGATCAGAAACTGGGAGGTATAAAAGCAGGAGAACATTCAAATTATGAGATAAAGATAATAGCAGGGTGTAGAGTAAGGGAGTCACAACTGAATAAGGAATATAGCTCAATCGCAAGTATTTGACATGTTATGATTTCTTCCTTTTTTTCCTTCTTTCTTTTCTTCCTCCTTCCCTCTCTTCCTTCATTCCTTGTTCCTTTCCTTTCACAAATATGTCCTAATGGTAAACAAGACACAGTTGTTGCCGTCATTATTGAGGTTTAAGTGAAATGAAGGGGATGGAATAGTACCAGGTCCTTGCTATAACCTTGGTCTCCAGAGTCATGAAGTAACACAAGCTCAGGCATTTGCTCAGATATCAGGCTCTTAGGGCATACAACATGGGCAGTGATGCAGACCAAACTTGAGACACCAGGGAAGAGATCTGACAAGCCACAGAAGAACTTCCTGAACCTATTCTCAGCGACCCACCCCACTCTGCCTCCTTTGGATGCCATATTAAAACCACATAATTTTCTAGAAGAGACAAAAGTGGCTGTCAGACTTGCCCTGCAGCCTGAGACATCATAACTTGTTCTATAATTCAGATGCCCTGGTTGGATTCCCGTGCCGGACTAAAAAAATCCCACAAAAATCTATATTTAAAAACTGATGAGTTACTTGAGGTATGTTCAGTGTCTAAAGGAATGCACAGCTCAGTATTATGCTAAATGAAATAAATCAGACAAATGCAAATATAACATTATTTTACTTATATGTGAAACAAAAAAATCTAATGAATAAACAAAACAAAATAGAAACCCATCAATACAGAGAATAAATTGATATTTGTCAAAGGGAAGGGAGAAAGGGGATTGGGAATAATTTTTAAAAACCTAGCATGCCCAATATGATCCCAATTTTGTTAAATAAACAGCACATTTTTATTCATTAATTAATAAAAGAAATAAAATGTACATGGCTCATAGTAGATTATCTCTGTTGATCTCGAATATCTACCCAATAAATACAAAGATAATGAGGCAGGAGAGGCCAGTAGAGACCAGTAGAGACCAGGTCCTACATCTTAGAAGGAGACTGCAGGTATTTAGGCACAGAGAGCAGAAAGCCTTGGGCCACTGCAATAGGAGTAGGCATTGTTTGAGGTATATAAACCATGGAAACCTAAGGGCAAAGAAACTCTGGAAATTGGATTCTTGTTCCTATTGTCAAGATTTCAAGGAATAAAAATGATTGTTTGTGTTAAGCACAATAGGCTTATTACACCAAGAAGTCTTCTATATTAACCACATCTTTCCAAGAGTGCTGAGAGAATCTGAAATTGCCCCTTAGAAAGTGAAAAGATATTAAATGAACCTTAAATCTAGCCTTTGTCTATTTGGATGTCACTACATTGGCAACCGAACATTTATCTGGATAAAGCAATCGATGCAGAGTCAGTCTGAGTATTTCAGGCTCATGTTTTTTATGGTAAGTTTTTTGTTTCCCCCAGTTAAATACTTCCACTGTCTTTTGTGGTGGTTTGTTGTGAACATAAATTTGTTTTGTGGATATATAGACAACCCCAACATTGGAAATGCTTTACCAAAGAAGCTAAGAGTTTCAAAAAGGTGCTTATTGGATACTAGCTGAGTGCCAGTCATATGCCAAAGTGCAAATTATATGTGTGTAATAACATTGAATCCTCTGATCAAGCCTGGATGATTACATGTTCAAGGTTATACACGTGGAAATGGTGGAAGCTGGTTTTAAGCTAAGGAATGTCACAGAGAAACAAACACATAGAGAAGAAGTCCATGCGGATATGGAGTCATAGATTAGAGTTCTGCTACCATAAACCAACAAGTGCCTGGAGCCACCAGGGACCTCTCCCTTAGAGCCATTGAGGCACTGTGGCCCCATCAACCACTTGATTTAGGACTTCTTCTTTCCACCAGCAATGTGGAGAATAAATTCCTATTGTTAAGGCAGCACTAAGAAACTAATACACTCCCCATAAAGAAGAGAACCAATCAGCCTATATGAATGAACCAATAAGTGACTGACTGAAGTGTTACAGAAAACCAGAATAAGTCAAGCAATGCTCAGAGAGTTTGGAGTCACATTTTATTTACCAGTAGGCTTAGAGAAAAGTGAATTCAAATTCTAAGCAGAGCTATAAGCAGAACTTTCCTTTTTATTAAAAAACAACAACAACACAACAGCCCTATGAGTGCTTAGTGGTTATCTTGCTGGTGGCCTTGACAACAGCACAGTTCTCTCCAATTAAAAAATACACCTGGCATGGCATGAGAGTATGGGCATATCTAGTCTCTATCCTACAAGGTCAGACAGCTAAGTCTACCTCATTATTCAAGCAAGCTAAAGCAGGCTAGAAAGTAACATTATTTTTTTCAGAATAAGAGGTTGTATAAAAAAAAATAGAGAATTTCAAACAGTAGTTTTACAAAATAGGGGTTATCCTTCTCAGAAGGACTTAGTGATTGGTAACTAGTTAACTACACCAACCAAAAGACTTTTAGAAATTTACTGTGCAGCTAGATCTTACCAGATGAGTAAACTGAGATGCAAAGAAGGTGAAAACACCTCCCCAAGATTCTCAGGTGAGTTAGGAACCCACATCTCTTGACTCCCACTCCTTCCCATCCACCACCAAGTTTTGGCCCAACTGTGTTGTCAGAATCCCAAGCAACCTAGTGGTAATTGAATCTGTGCTGGATGAGAGCTTCATGGTGGAGACAAAATAGCAGTAGGCTAGGCATTGCAACAGATGAGCTAAAAAAATAAAAAGATACAATTAAGAATGTCTTAACTCTAGTGTCAGTTGCAAAAACTGTTCCATAAGCTTGAAGGCTGCAGAGTGGGAGGCAATGTGTCAACCCTCTTCTCTTCTTTGCTTATCTCTGTCGATTTGCTATTTTGTTCTTGTAAGGGAACATGCTCGCCCTGAACTTCTCCCCTTCTCTGCCTTTGCCCAAGCTATACCCTCTGTTTAAGTTGCTTTTGCCGCTATGTCTTCACGTCTAAGTCTACTGTCTTTAAGACTTAACTCGAATACCAATGCACTTGGAGATCTCTGTGTTTTGTGGGTCTTACCTTGCTGGTCTTGGCTTCACCTTGTACTAGCCAAGGAACCATGGATTAAGTAAGTTCCACTTACCTTCTCTGAGCCTTACTTTCTCCTTTCATTTATTCATTCAGTCATACATCTTCAGTATTTTTTCAGCAACTAATATGTTCCATTTCATGCTCTTAGTGCTAAAAAATGAGAGAAAAAGACAGACTAGGACCTTACCCTTATGGAAATTATATTTGATTTTGGGATGGGAGGATAATAAATATGTAATAAATGACATACTACCAGGTAGTGATGAGTGCTATGAAGAAACAAAAACAGGGTGTCTACAGTTGGGGTTCAAAAAAGGATTCATGGAAAAAATGATGCTTTCACTGGAGCGTAGGTGACAAAGAAGGCATTATCTGAAGAAGTCACAGAGAGAGAAAAAGCACTCCCAGTGGAGGGAGGAACAATGGCCCCATGTCTGGTCAAGGGAGAGAAACATCAGCATAGCTGGGTCACAGTGGAATGGATGAGAGTTATTGTAGATAAATATGAAGAAGTAGACAGAGCAGATGCTGAAGAACCTGGTAACTGTGGGAATAATTTTGGATTTTATTCTATAAGTAATGGTAATCTACTGGGGAATTCTAAAGAAGGTAATGTTGTCATCTGACTTACTTTTAAAACTTGTCACCCTGGCTTCTCAGTGCAGTCTGAGGAAGGAGTTGAGAACCAAGCAAGACCATTTAGAGGCCACCATTGTAGTCTAAGTAAGATAGGATGGTTTCTGGGGTTTTGGACAATGAAGTGAAACTGAAGAATGGTGATCAGATTTGGGATTTACTTTGGAGGTGGAACTGACAAGACGGACTATAAATTGAGAGTCAATAATGAATGGAGCAGGATTATTCACGGATAACTCCCAGGTTTGACTTGGGCTAGTTGGGGTGCTATTTACTGAGTGGAGACTAACTCCACACCCTTGTGCAGTCATAATCAAAGCAGTGCAGTGCCAACCCTTGGGTTAGTAAAATATACAGTTGTGAGGGACTAGAATGTAGTGATTAAGAATTTGAATTCTGGAAGCAGAGTTAGGTTTGGATCGCGCCTTTGCTACTTTCCAGCTGTGTGTATCCTTGGGCAAGTTTATTAACTTCTCTATGTTGTGTTTTTTCCCCTCAACTAAAAAATTAGCAGTAGAGAATGGCTGTTATTTGGAGGACTTAATGGGATAATGCATGTAAAGTGCTTCATATAATTTCTGCAACATTATTCATTAAAAAATGCTGCTATTGCTAGTCTTTGTTATCACCATTTCTTTTTCAGTGTAGTTTCCTTAGACTTCCAACGAGGCCTGTAGCTTCCCTCTGGTTCTTCTACACCCCCGGCTATAGTACTTCAGTAAGGTCCTCTTCCTCCCATAAAACACTGTTGCCCTCTATAAAAGCTTGCTTGTGCCATGCCTTGCTTTGTCACAGTGTTGGCCTTCATTATAAGTTCCATTTGTATAGTTTTAGAAGAGACTTTCTTATACAAGGAAAAACTCACTGATCTTGGAGTCAAAGATCTTGTTTACTGAGATACAAGCTGCAACTCCAGGCTTTGATAAGTACATTTTTAAATAAATCCTTCTGAATTTAGAAGGCTGAGGTATTAAAAATTTAGGAGACATTTTCTTGGGATAAGGTAGAAGGGCTATTGTTTATTACTCTTTCCACTTTAAGAAATGGACTGGCAGAACAACCTTGAATTCCAATGAGACGAAAATGGCCCCATGAACTAGAGTTTATTACCAGGTTTGTGCACAGTAGGTACTGAATAAACACCTAACCAATTGGTTTGAGGTAAATTTTTTGTAAAATTTATAGTATCTCTTTGGACTACACAATTGAACAATGATTTAAAAAGTAGATAAAACCAGAGACATTCAAAGAAGAAGGGAGACTTCATTTGTATTAAGTATCAGTATTAAGTATCTTGCTCTATTAATTTTAATTTTCACAAAGCCTTGGGTCAACTTATTTAATGTTACAGACCTAGATTTTTTTTGCATATTCCTCATGATTAATTACTTATCTGCATAATTTACAATAAGTTTTACTGTCGTGAAAGAACAAATGGTAATTAAATGAGGTTCTACCATTTATCATGCCATTGAGATTTGGCCAGCATGAATGACAGTAAAGTCCTGTCATTGTAGCTAAAGCTCTGCTTATGGAAATTCCAGCTCAGTATTCACCATGTTTACTGATCACACTCATCCAAAACTATTAAGTGCGTTTGTCAAATGGGGGTTGGAACAAAATGGGAAACTTGAAGTTTCAATTTGAATGTTGAGTTCAAATGTAAATGACTTTCTTATGATAACTATCAAGAATGGAGGATTATAGGCAAGTTTCTTTCCTAATTAGGAATACTTTTTACTGCTATAAAGTCTCTAGATTTAAAATTAGACTGGTGGTTGTCAACCTATGGGAATTGGTTGAGTCATGCATGTGGAATCCTAATACAATAGAATCTGGGTCTTGGCTTCTATATTTAGCCTCACTCAAATTCATTCTTTTTATTTTTACATGCATACAACCCAACTTAGCAACTGGTAATTATTGTGTAGAATAAAAGACATCCAAGGTTTTTCTTCGATTGCGTGAAGGGCCTTGTCTACAAAATCATGTTTCTCAGCTAATGAATTCTAATGAGGTCAGGTTTGAATTTGATACTTGGACTGCTTAGCAAGTTCACATGAAAAAAGACTGAGTCTTCATGGCCATTCACTGCCCCCTTAAACTCGATCTGCCGAGTTGAAATCATGCCCTTTGTCATGGCAGTTTGAAGAAGCATTAAAGTCCCTTCAAAACTTAAAAATATTTTTGTGTCCTATATCTACTAGTGGAAGAAAATTCAGTGTATAAGTGTTGGTTATACTAATCAGTCTTTATCCTATCTAATAAAAAAGTAATATGCAAATTGATCCTATCTCTGCGATACCCACAAGCCACGCACACTAGCCAAACAGGAGTGAGTATGCAAATTAACCCCAACCAAGATGGCTGTGGTCATGGAGAGAGCAGGAGGGAGGCTTGGGTTTCCCTGGCAATAAAGGAAGCCAAGTTTTCTGCACACCCTGGTCAGCCCAGGCCTCTACTCAATGCTACAAAGTTTCAATTATAGAAGATAAATAAATCCCAACAAAAATGATGGCAGCCATGGAGCTGGAGAGAGCAGGAGGCTTGAGTTGTACCCTGAGATGGAGAAAGCCACCTCTGCTTGCCCTTGACGGCCCAGGCCTTCACTTAAGGCTACAAAGTTTCAATTATAGAAGATAAATAAATTCCAATGAAACAGTTGTGGCCACAGAGCAAGCAGGAGGCTTGGCTCTGCTCCAGGCTACAAAATTTCAATTGTAGAAAATGAACAATTCCCAAATAATAGGGCCTCCACTTGGGTCGCCGGGGTAAGGAGGCGTGGCCAGCCTGCAAACCACCACAGGCCCCTTGTCAAGGCTTCCCCATGCCTCAAGGTAACCCCTACTCTGATCTGGGACACCCTTCAAGGGCAAACCAGCTGGCCCCCACCCATGCACCAGGCCTCTATGCTATCTAATAAAAGAGTAATATGCAGATTGACCATCATTCCAACACACAAGATGGCTGCCCCCATGTGGTCAAAGATCCTGCCCCCATGTGGACACAAGATGGCCACCATAAGATGGCCAGCAGGGGAAGGTAGTTGGGAGGGAGCAGGCTTGCAGGGGAGAGCAGTTGTGGGGGACCAGGCCTGTAGGGGAGGGCAGTTAGAGGTGACCAGGCCTATAGGGGAGGGCAGTTAGAGGTGACCAGGCCTGCCGGGGAGGGCAGTTAGGGTTAGGGTTAGGGTTAGGGTTAGGGTTAGGGCAATCAGGCTGGCAGGGGAGCAGTTAGGCATCTATCAGGCTGGCAGGAGAGTGGTCTGGCAGGCAGAAGAAGCAGTTAGGGGCAATCAGGAAGGCAGGCAGGCAAGCAGTTGGGAGCCAGCAGTCCTGGATTGTGAGAGAGATGTGGCAAATTGGAGAGGGTGCAGGCTGGGCTGAGGGACACCCCCTTGCACGAATATTGTGCACCAGGCCTCTAGTCTTTGTATAAGGAGGATCATTTTTAGGAGAAACTGAGATGTTTTCACATTCTGCCTATTACTGAATCAATGGTAAATGTACTCAGGTATTGACATGTATTGTAAGATCTGTTTAAAACAGCCAAACATATACAGCTACGTTAGTAGCATAATCTAGGATTATTTAGGATGTTTATGAAATGCCTCCTTATTTATTATACTCCTTATTTATACTTCACAGTAAGGCTAGCTAATGAAGGTAACATGATAATGATTATGAAAATAAAGGACTTAATCAAACCATAATAATATTGCCAGCATATCACATGGTCATTTTAAAATGTCTATGATTATGATTAGTCTTTATTTCATTTGATTTTTAATAATATTTATATTTAATATTATAATTGTGACTAAACAATGTATTTTATACATGTGTTTAAAGCATTTATATTCTATAGTAACTTTATTATCCACCCCTAAGTTTTCATGCTACATGCAGATTACATCTAAAATAATATCACATATCTAACATATGTCTGCATCTGCATTTGTATATTTTCCAAGCATTTTTGGGACATTCTAATAATAAGCTACAAACTACAAAATTCACTCAATACACTACTGCTAATATCAATAAATTACCTTGTTCAAATTGACTACATAATTAATTACTCTGCTGAATAGATGGCCTATGTTTACTGCAGTTACTAATGCAAACAACACAAAGAGCATGAGAAAAAGTATTGCATAGTAAACTAAAATAAAACACTGCATTCTAGACATGCTTAGAATCAATAAATTTATTACACATCACTTTCTTATTAATAAAATTGTGCAATTTGGGCATATTTATTGTCTCACTGTATAACTATTGAATTAAATATTTAGAAAGACATGATAGGATCCAACGTTCCAGTCACATTAGTTAAAGTTAACTTTGAATATAATCCTACTTTGGAAATATGTTAGAGGCAGTATTTGGTGAATTTATAAATTTACATAGACCCACTTAACCAGTTCCCATAATGTGCTTGACCGCACACATAATGCTGTAGCCAGGCTTGTACTCTTGCTTCTTGCAGCCCTTTCTTTTGTGAATTAAGTTCTAATAGATAGCACCCTGTCTGTAATCCTATTTTTATTTAGCCTGTGGTAAATTTTATTTGACAAAATAATTCATTGGGTCTAGTCTTTTTCAAAATTTCTGTTTTCAGATTATGCCTTTAATTACTGGTATACCATCAGATTATTTCCTGAATTCCCCAAACCATTCAACCCAGTAAGTCATATCTTGCATTTACTGTGTTTCTAAGTAAAATAATGCTTTGATAGTATCAACTCCTGAAATGTATCTGTCTTACATTTAGACTGAGAGCCTTATCCATTAGGAAATCATTACCACATTGTCTTTATGAAAACTTTAAACAAGAAAATATACAATTTGCTGTGTATGTCCTTAAAATTATCAGCATTTAAAAACATTATCAGACTTCTCAACAAACCAGAAGGAACATTCATTTCTAAGAAGCTTCTCTTTCCCAACTCTCTGCTCCCAGTGCCCTCCTGCTGCCTTTGTAGCCTGGTCTTCACATTTGAGAGGATCGCTCCATAAATCCCAGTGCTTCCCAGGAGACCTGCAAGGTGCTAGGCCTGCTGCCTCAAAGGCCAGATCAACCTGGCTCTAAATATCGGTCCTGCCACATTTCAGCTTAGTGGCTCTGAATAAATTGCTTTAATCTCTGTGCTTCAATTTCTTCATCAGTATAAAAGAGAATAATAATAATGCCTACCTCATTGTAAATCACCTTAAACACTAAGTATATTTGCCTGATTAATTTTAGCTCCTAAAAAATAACTTTTATTATTTTCAGGTATTTCCATTACCTGCCCAAAATAACACTGTATAGTGTAACATCTATATATATAAAAGCCTAAGTGACCGTTATGACCGAATGACCGATCAACCAGTCACTATGATGCACCCTGACCACCAGGGGGCAGATGCTCAATGCAGGGGCTGCCCCCTGGTGGTCAGTGCACTCCCAAAGCCGACCTTCCTCTGCCCCTCCCCGAGGCCAGCCAACCTCCTTCGGCCCCTCCCCCATCAGAAGCCAGCAGGTCCCAATCACAACTGGGCAAGATGCCCAGACCGGTCCCAATCGCTGGCCAGGCCAAGGGACTCTATCCATGCACGAATTCATGCACCAGGCCTCTAGTATAGTAATAATAATAATAATAATAATAATAATAATAATAATGGTAAGAATAAAACCTAACATTCATTGAGCCTTTACTATGTATAGGGCTGTTTTAAATGTATTGTGTGCATTTATTTTTTATTTTATTTTTATAATTCTTTTAAGTTGTTCTATTATTATCTGCATTTATAGGTTAGGAAACAACTCCAGAAAAATTAAAAACTTGTCCAACTTGAGTTTGTTCAAAAGTAAGAAAGGTAAGAATTCAATCCATGCAGTACATAAACTGCTAAAAGTTGCAACTGAAAGTCAGCAGACTTGGAGTCATGCCCCAGATTTGTCACTTGTAAGTCACTTTCAGTAATTCCCTGCATCTGTCTGTACTCAGATCCCTGACCCCTAAAATGAGCACGATTCTTTCCTACCTGCCTGCAAGATATGGGAAGGATCAAATCAGAACTGTTTGAGTACTGATTAGCTCTCACAAGTGTTGACTATTATTATCAGTGATTTCAAGTAATGTTTGAGAAGGCTGCTGCCGATCACGATGATTCTCAAAGGACCTTGGTTTCTGCAAGAAATTGAGAAACAAATCCAGGCTAAGGTCTGCTTAGCTCTGGAGAGCATAAGATGCTAGGTCTTCCTTGTTAATGACACAGTATTTCAAGAGCTTTCTTCACTGCTCATTTCCACGGCAAGAATTTTTGAAAACTAATGTTCCTGAGATCTTTCCACTGAAGCCAAGGTTTTTGCCTACTGGAAAATAATTTGAGAGGTGCTTGGTTGTGCCAGGTCAAGATGATGAACAAGGTCTTTCATGGGAAAGTGTTTTATAAATCACTACAACCAGAGTGAACTTTTCACAGTACAAATCCACATGAGCCATCCTGTTGATTACTATCCTTCTATGTGTTCATTTTCCTACCTAATAGAGGGAATATGCTAATTGACTGCCCTGCCCTCAAAGATGTTGGCACCCACAGCCAATAAGAAGGAAATAGGCTAATTGACTGTCACACCCTCACCCACAGCCACAAGATGGTGGTGCTCAGTCCACTCAGCCCTACAGGGGCAGCAGGTGCACTGCAAGTCTGGGCCTGCCCCCAGGTGGACCTGGCCACTCCACATGCCTGCCTCCAGAGTTCCCCAGTCCCCTCAGCCCCCCAGCCATCCAGGGCCAGCCTGAGGTGCAGGCAAGCCTCGGATGGTGGCTGCCCAGCCGCCCAGGACTTCCCGAGGCTCAGGTAACCAGGGCCAGCCAAGCTTGCACTGCTGGCAGTGGCAGCAGCAGAGGTATGATGGGAGCATTGTTTCCCCCTGATCGCTGTGTCACCTCCGGCCCCTGAGCACTCCCAGATTATGAGACAGGGCAGGCTGGGCTAAAGGACCCCACCTACAGTGCATGAATTTTCATGTACTGGGCCTCTAATCTGGAAATAAAATCTAAAACCCACATCCTGATCTGCATGGTTCACATGGCTGTCTCCTCCTTCAGCCACAGCTCACTCATTTTCTGTTCTAGCCATGTTGGTATTCTCTGAACTCTTGTTCCCGACAGAACCCTCCCTGGGCTGTTCTCTCTGCCTAGCACATTCTTGCCCCTACCTCTTCTTGTTCTAGTTAACTTAGTGCTTTCCTTAGAAAAGCTCCCCTGGCCTCCCTGATGAGGTCAATTCTCCTGTTACAAGGTCATGGTCCCTGTCTCTCTCTTCCACAGCACTCAATGCAGCTACACATTTATCTGACTATGTCTCTCTCCTCCAGGATATTGAATATTTCAAGAAACCTATCAAAGAATCAGCCCCCTGTGCTCAAAAATATGTGTTGAATGAACAAATGAATGGAAATATTTGCCACTATTAGTGATTTCTCCATTCTCATTTGTAAAAAAAAAAAAAAAATTGGAGCCAAGATCTCCTGCTTTTCAGCCTCTTGAACATATAACTTTCTTCCCAGGAAGGTAGAGTTTGGAAAAAAAGAAAAGAAAAACATACAAAGCCTTCCAACATTTTCCAAATAGAAAAATACAGAAAAAGCAAAGGTGATACATTTCCTCTCTGTGTAGAAACAGTTGAGCGTGGAAACAAAGTATAATGATTAAGGTGAAGGTAAGTAGATTAAATTATAGTGACTTCCAAGAAGCTGTCAATCAAAACTTCTTTTTAAGAAGAACTAGAATAGAGAGAGCAAAAACATACTGGAACTGTGAGTTTTGATGAGAAAATGTAAGAGAAAGGTACCAATGCTTCATTCTATTTGCACAGTTTTTAATTTAATTTAAAATTCGGTCATAGTTCCTGTGTTTTAGAAGAATGTCTTTTGGGAACTTGCTTTTGTTTCTTTACATTAACGACAGCATCATCTGAGGCTGTGTGGCATGCTAGTGTGGAGTGTGAGATTTGGAGTCAAACCTACATGTACCTTGCCTGGCTCTGCCTCTCACTAGCTCTATGACCCCTAGATAAGTTACTTTTGCTTCTAGAACCCACTTTCTTCATCCATTAAATGGGTACAATTGAGAACTCATAGAGTTATTGAGAGCCCAGTGAGATAATACAACAAAGTTTTAGCACCCTGCTTGACAATAACTATTAGCTATTGTTGTTGTTGTTGTTGTTAGAAATACAGGGTTATCTTTCAAATTTTAAAAATATTTTTTATTGTTCTCAGAGAGGAAGAAAGAAGAAGAGATAGAAATATCAGTGATGAGAGAGAATCACTGGCCAGCCACCTCCTGCACAGCCCACACTGGGGATGGAGCCCACAGCCTGGGCGTGTGCCCTGACCGGGAATCCAACAGTGACCTCCTGGTTCATAGACCGATGTTCAACCACTGAGTCACACTGGCTGTGCTCTTTCAAATTCTGATCTGGTTGCCATGTGACTGTGTCAGTCTCACAGTTAGGTCATTGTTAGAAATGGTTTTATTTCTTCTTAACAATACTGTGAACTCTTTCCAAGCAGGAGCCATTATTTATGCATCTAGTTAATTACCTTGTTCGGACTCTGGGAGTCTACCTTTCTCTCTCCTTTTTCTGAATGCCTAAGAGGACCTTTTCCTTCTGGCTTACTGAATGCTGAAAGAAGATTAGAGGAGAACCTTACTCAAAGTAGTGTTGGGTGATTCATTTGAAGATTGATATATACTAGTACATGTTCAAGGAATAAGTCAGGAATAGAAGATACTGCTATTATCTAGTCAAATCTAAGGCTAAAGAGAGTGCTTTTCTCAGAACAATCAAAGGAGAGGGTTGGGAAATACCTAAGAAATCATTGTCTACTATTCCCAAACTTACCTCATTAATAGAATAACATGGAAAGCTTTAGATTCCCAGGTTGACCCAAACCTACTGAATGTGATGTCAACAAAGTGGAAACAGACAATCTGACAGTCTATACCTCCCTCGGGGGTTTGGGGGATTGGTCAGGGCTTAGAATTACTGGTTTTGAACACAGCTGGCAAAGGAGTATTGTCCCAGTACCGAAGCTGTGGAACAGTAGCTACTGGAAAGTTGGAATGAGAAGCATTCTATCCTTGTACCTGGGTTGAAGGAGAAAGTGTGCTGTAATCATTAACCATATTTTGCATGGTCTTGTGTTAGGAGGAGGGTGGTCCCTGTGCCATATACTTACCCGCACTGATCTAGTTCAACACCCTCATTTTCAAGATGTAGAAAGAGAACCAGAGAAAGAACTTGATGTACCATATCAGTTGGCTTTAGTTACTTACAAACACTCCCCGACATTATTGGCTTAAAACAACAATTATATGCATTCTCATAATTCTGTGGTTTGTCTGGGTGGGTTTTCTGGTCTGGGGTTGGTTTAACTGAGGCTGGATGATCTAGAGTAGTTGTAAGGTTTGTAATGCAGGAAACAAAACACACAGAGTCCAGGCGATTGGAGGAAGTTTTAATCTTGTGCTCCCAGGCGAAATTCACTGGTCCAAGGGTGGGCCAGGAAAGTTCCAGCCAAAAGGGGGTATCGGTATTTCTTTTATACAGCAGTTTAGTGCAGGGAGGGCATGAGAGGTGTGGAACTTTTGCCTCTGGTGGGGGGTCTTAGGAAGGCTAGGAAGGCACCAGCTATCTCTGTATCTCTGTCACCATCTACATTGTGGATGGGATTCTGGACTCCCCCCGTCCCCGCCCCCCAGCTTCCTAACAGTAGTCTCACATTTCTTGTTGGGAGCTGGTTAGTCTGTGGGACATCATTCACAGTCAGCATCTTCCAACCTGGACTGGCTCACGTATGAGCATGGGTTTCAGCAGCAAGGGTGAGCAAGGCCCTCTTTTCAAGCCTCTGCTCACTTTTCTTTTTTTTGCTCATGTTTCATTGGCTAAAGCACATCATTCAGCCAAACCTGGCTTCAAGGGCTACAAGAGAGCACACCTCTTGATGGGGTGGGATACAGTCAGGTTGTAAATGAGTGTGGAAATAGACAGCAGAGGATTTTTTGATTGTTTTGAAATGTACAACACTTGTCTACAATCACATATGCGATTTGTAGAAGAGCTAGGACTAGAACCCAAGGTGCCTACTTCCCAGTTCAAAGTTTTTTTCCTAAATTGAAACCAAAAGAAGTGTTATGCATGTATAGCCTCTGATGCATATTTGGACCTGAAAGTAGGACAGTCTTCGTCAAAGTGGAACTAGAAATAATAGATCAGATTATAGGATGTAGGGTTTGCCTCCATAAGGAAGATACCAGTAGGTCATAATAGACTCAGGTTATGTCCAAGGACACCCAGGTTGGTGAGTGAAGTGTGGCAACAGGATGGATATTCCTGCACAGTAACTCCTTGGAATTCATGGGGATCTGCATGTAGTCCCAGACCCTGCGGGCAGGAGAGGTCAGCTTGGAAGGCAGAAGGAGTTATTGACATCTATGTAGGTGTTGAGTTCCAGGCTAAGTTCCTCCAGGTTTGCAATGCTTAATGCTAAGAAAAGCCATCAGCGTGGACTAAAATGTGAACAGCACACGTGGAGTGATGCTGTGGGACACAGTGGCCCTGGCTTCTCATTCCAACAAAGGAATTATAGTGCACTCAGAGAAACCTGGTATTGTTCCCGCCAATGAACTGAGTGAAATCGCTCACAACACTTCCTGTAATTTGACTACCACAGAGTGCACTGGTTTGGAAAGTGCTAATAAAAATACTAAGAGTTTTCATTGACGAAGCATCTACTATGTGCTAGACCTTATCCTAAGCGCCTGATATATATAATCACTAAAACTCACAGAAGTAGGTATTTAAAAAAATAAAATATTTTTTAAATAAAGGAATAAGCTCAGAGAAGCTATGTTAGTTAGCTGACTAGTTAATGAAGGTGCTTGACCTGTAACGCAGGTTGGTCTGATGCCGAATGCTGAGCTTTCTCTTGTGCAGCATCTTTCCTGGTTGCAAATGTATCTGGTGTGGCTCTCTGTGCCTGGACTGGCCACCATGATGCCCATCCGCAACCCTTTCAATCCCTTCAACGTGCAGTCACATAAGTAGCTTGAAAATAGATTAGTTTGGCTTTCACTTAGGAAGGTGAAATAGCATAATATTTTATGCAAGCCATGAGCTTTAAAAATAAAAATAAAAGAACACCTAAATAGAATTTTTGCTCAGTAACTTGGAAATCAGACAATTACCACATGAGTACTCAAGCTGGAAATGAAATTAAGATAAGGTTTCATCAAAATAGCATATGCAATTTTACAGCCTCAACAGAATTGGTATAAATATGAGCAGAGGTGTCTGAGTCTCTCAGATTTAGAAATATGGTAACATTGTTCCCATTTGGGGTAAAAAATCATTCTTTACTTTGAATGTGGGAGCAGCGAGGCTCGGGGCCCTAGTGGGGAGACATAGCCAACCGGCCTCCCCATGCCCTCAGCTTCCCATGGCAGGGGCTCTTACCTGGGACAACCTCTGCATTTCCAGCAGCAGCTGTTAAGTACATTGGGGTGTGTGATAAAAGATGGACTGTTTCAAGCCAAACAGAGGGACTTTCCAGTCAGTGCATTGGGTTTTTTTCGCCCAGGAAAAAAAAGCAAAGTCATTCTGGCATTTCTTTCTTTTTTAGTAGTTCAAAATGGAAGCAGATGTGGAGCTTCAGGTTTCTTATACATCCACGAGGGGGCTGTAAAGATGAAATGACTTATCCAGAGGCATGCTTAGCCTTAGCTGCCCTGAACTTGCCTCCTTACACAGGAATGAGCGGCTAAGCCATTCGGAATGAGCCTCTGCTGCTCTGGACCAGGGTTTAAGGAGGAAGTAAGGCGCAGGGGGAGCTCTGAGGCTCTGATATGAAGACCTTGAGAGGAGGCCCAGGAGAAATTGGTTTCTGCTCAGGAGGCCAAAGGCACAGTGGGCAAGAGCACAGGCTGAGAAGGCGTTGAGCACGCCTGGCTTCTCCGAGCCTTCTGTTCTCATCTCGGAGATGGCATTCTGGCATTGGGCACCGGCCTGTGCTAGAAACACAGGAGCCATTCCTAGGCAATGATTGGGGTGGCGGGGGGGTACTGCGGAAGGTAAAGGTGAAGATCTGACAGAGAACATCCCTCCGCAGGTGCTCGCCTGCCCTGTGGCACCTTCTTCCAGCGCTTCTCCTCTCTGGTAAGACTCTGGCAGAAGACCAGAGCTGCTGAGTCATCTTCACGGAGGAGTTTCAGCACTTGGCCAGTGGAAAAATACACAGCTGCCCTGAGCGCAGGGCGGGAGAAGGGGAGCTGGGGTGACCCCGGAAGCTTTCTTCTTGCCCCCAAGCTCCCAAACCAGTCCCTTTCCTTCCACTGTACTTGAAGTTAAGGGAAACGAAAGCAGGGGCAGCTTGGACACACGGTGCGGAAAACTGGTAAAGATGCCTGCTGAGTTGTTTCTGCCCAAGAACCACTCTTGCGCAGCCAGGCTCCCCGGCCAGACCTTCCTTCAGTCCTGCAGAGAGAATACAAGGGGTTCCTCCTCATCTTCCCTATAAACACTGCAAGCCTGAGCCAGGCTCTGGTCCTCACACTGCAATCTCTCATCCTGCTCTCTCCCCTGAAACCCAGGCTCCTACTAAATAGCTGTCTCCTTGAAACCTTTATTTGATCGTTTACTTGGCATTTCAGATGTGTGTCCCCAAACTCCTTACTTCTCATCCATGCCTCGAGCAAATCTCCCCTCATCATTCTAAACGCAGCTCCCTCCTTCCAGTAATGTCAGCCAAACACTCGGAGTCCCTTCAACTTTTCTTTCTTGCACTCCTCTCATGTCAGTGTGTGGCATTATGCAGGAAGTTTCCAGATTCTGGATTCTGGATTGTCCCAGTGGGTCTTGGACGCCAAGGAGGGCCAACCTGTGGCACCACTGGCAGAGACCACAGAGGGGTTGCCTATAACTCTTTGGCTGTGACTGTTAATGTAACCTCCATTGTTACCTTCAGGACAGAAATTGTGGGCCTGAACTCCCTCAAACAATAGTCTTTAATATAATCTGTGCCCTTGAGTGATGACTCTGTGACTTTGAACTTCTTCTGTAAGATCATAAAAATCAAGCAAGCAAATTTTCTAAACAAAAAGGGGATTTTCTCAGGGAAATTGTAAAAGGAATATGTGCATCACTTTGTAGGTATTTTGGCTTATCTTCAAGTAAAGTTCATGCCAATTTCATTACATCTTAAGACTAATAGCTTGTCTAGTCTATTTATCCTGTCAACAACATCTCAAGAGAAACTGTGGCTAGAGACTCCAGGGTCCCTTGTGGGGAAATACCCCAAGGGCATTGTAGTGTGAGTCCTGACATTAATATTATATGCCTCCTTGACATCTGGTAAATTTAGGAGAGTCTTGGGTGGCCTAAGGGTAAGTCTCCTTCCCTACTCTGCTCCATGGAAAAGATCCCCTATAGCCTTTCTTTTTTCTTTTTTTTTTTCCCTCTTTTTAAAAAATATATTTTATTGATTTTTTACAGAGTGGAAGGGAGAGGGATAGAAAGTCAGAAACATCGATGAGAGAGAGACATGGATCAGCTGCCTCTTGCACGCCCCCTACTGGGGATGTGCCTGTAGCCAAGGTACATGCCCTTACTGGAATCGAACCCGGGACCCTTCAGTCTGCAGTCCGACGCTCTATCCACTGAGCCAAACCAGTCTTGGCTCCCCTATAGCCTTTCTATCAAATTGACCAAATTTCTGCTCCCCTTAGTAGAGGTTTGCATTCCCGGTCCACCCATAGAAATATTCAACAAGCTAACTACACCCTCCCAGGGAAACAGTTGTCCCACCCTCTTTGTACCATAAAGCCTACACCTCAAGGTCCCTGATTATTCACTATGTCCTCAACAGCAGCCCCCAGGTCGCTCTATGTGGCATATGGTGTCCTCCTCCTTTGGCTGTGAGTAGAGGTGACTAATAAACAGCTGTCAATCTCATGGGTCCAGGGTCAGGATTGTGTGTTTGGTCATCCCCAGAGCTCTAGGATGGGGATCCCTTCACCAATGGATGAAGAGGAGGAGACCAAACAGGTACATCCCATAAAACACCTTGAGCTAAGTCCATTGGCTCTTTTGATCATGATAGAATGCTCACATTTGAAATGAGTCTGTAAGATTACTTGATGTCTCTGTCCCAGGTTAAAAAACAAATCCCTCTGGTTTTAAACACATGACTTCCCAAACTGCATTTCAGCATTGTGTCAACCAGACTTTATGTCTGGAAATGACTACTTTTTCAGCTTTGGTTATTTTAAGACCAAAACTATCAGGGCTCGGGGTTTCACTCAATAGCTTTGATAAACACCTAATAAATGTAAAAGTCAGGAATCGATTGTGTCAAGTTAATTGATTCTCCTTTGGCTTTAACACATTTTAGTTCAAATACATTTGTTCAGATTATGACTTCGGTTACTGTGTCCAATGAATGAGTTGTGTTAGGCCCAATTAAATCAATGAAAAATATAAACAGCTGGGTTTTCCCTGACCTGTTTAAATTCTTCCCCTAAAAGTCTCAAAGGCAGTGAGTGCTCCTTGGCAGTAACAAGTTAATGCCTCTTCTGAAGCTCTACGTTGTTCATTAGAAAGTAGTGGAAACATTTTTTTTTGTCTCTGTGCAGCTGTATATGTTATAGAATGCTGTGTAACAGATGATCCCCAAATCAATCAGCTTCAACCAAAAAATACATATCATCTCACAGTTTCTGCAGGTCAGCAATCTGGGTGTGACTTCCTGGGTGCCTCTGGCTCAGGGTCCCTCACAGGAGCGCAGGCCATCAGCCTGGGCTCCAGTTGTCTGAACACTGGGTCCGCCTCCAGGCTCGCTCACAAGGTCCTCAGCAGACTCGTCCCAGTTGTTGTTGGTCTGAGGGCCTCTGTTTTTGCCATGTCACATGGGCCTCTCCATAAGGCAGCTCACAACAGGACTGCCAGCTGTTCAGGAAGAGAGTGAGAGAGAGAAAGAGAGAGAGGAGGAGAGAGAGAGCCTGTAACCTAATCCCAGAAATGAAATCTCTCATTTTCACCATATTCTATTCCTTAGAAGCGAGTCCATAGATTCAGCTCACACTCAGGAGAAGAAGGTGTACAAGTGTGAATGCCAGAAGCTCATGAGGAGGCTGTCTGCTATGGTCTATAGTGCAGGTATGCGTTGCATGCACCATCCTACTGCATGGGATGGCATCCTACCAGGAGAACCTGCAACATTCCAGAGCTTTCTCTGGCCTCAGGAGCAGCGGTCACCAATCGGTGGTATGTGGACCATTGGTGATCTGTGAGGTCTGAAAGGTTGGTGACGGCTGCTCAGGAGCATACCTGCCTCACAGGGGGGATAGCCCAGATGCTGAGCACTTAATATTTACAGGAGCAGGCCTCAATCATTAAAGGATGGAGTATTTGAACAAACACCCAAGGACTCTGACGCTACACTGCTTCCCTATGTCCCAGGGGGACTGAGCTCATTGCCCACAGGGGTAAGCTATTAGAGAAAGCTCCGTTAACTAGCTCTCTTCCTGGCCACATTTCACCTCCTGTCTCCTGTTGGAGCTTCCTGGAATCACTTTGAAGTCTATTTAACGATAGTCCTTGTCTAATAGACTGTCCACGAGACAAGGAAGTTTTTATTTATTCTTATTTCTCATGTTAGTTCCAGGCCTGGAAGAAAAATCTGTAGGCTGATGATGCTTCCATGCTCGCTATTAGTTCTAACTATGTAGACTGTCTACTATCCTGTGTGTGCATGTGCGCATGTCTGTGCCACCTCACATATATTTTGAAAGAAATATACATAGAACTGTTTAAACAGGGATTTGATAATCTCACCTTCCATGTGCAGCCTCCCAGAGTCCAAGCCATTCCTCCTCTAAAAAGAACATGGGAAAGGGCCAATCAAGGTAACCATTAGGGTCACCATGCCAGCAGCCTTTCTCTCAGTCTGTCCCATGTGCAGAACTGGTCATGGCCAGTCATGTAGCTGGGAGATCTGGGAATGAAGTGAATAAAGGGATGGATGGATGGTCTCAGGACTCATCCTGACAGGATGAGTGATGCAACCTAGAATGTTCTTCGGTCCTTCTGGAGGCAGGAAGTCCAGCTTTAAAGCCTCCTATATCTGAATTGAGGATGGCAATGAAGAATTACATGGTGGAAACCTCTCGAGGAACAGTATAATTTGAATCGCATTTCAAGGAAAGCAGCTGTCTCATAAACTAGCTTCTCTAACAGACAATCCCCTGGATAGGACATTCCTCTTATTTGGAAAATTTCCGCCAAATATCCCACACATTTTCATTAGTTCAAGAGAGACCTATGACCGCCATGTTTGTGAACTCAAACCAAAGTAAGTATAAAAGCTCTCAACAACGACTACAACACAATCCCAGCCGCCCAACGTTTCACTCCAGTACAATCTCTGCCCCGGCGAGCCAGCTGCTAGGAGAGCTGGAACCTCCACAGTAAATGAGGGAAAGACACACCGAACTGGGACAGAGGTCTGCCTTCCCATACTTGACTCAAACGCTGAAGGGAGTTTCTTTAGGGTGTTTTAACCCTCTGGCCCCTGAGCTGTGTGCAGTGAGACATTCCAATCTGAAGAGAGGGCTTTTCCTAGAAGGGGCAGAGTCTCGGCTATCCTATCGTGACATTGCTCTTCACCTGTATGTGGTGTCATTATGCAAAGTTAGTTTGTGTGTGGAAACTCTCAGATTCACTTAGGGTTATTCCTCCTACTTCAGGAAGAAAGCATTGCACGTAGGGAACAAGGACCCACAAAGGGAAGAGACTACTCATGAATGTTGCTGAGAAGAATGATGGCCAGTTATTGTAGGTACAGTAGAAACCCTGAATCCTGACAAACTTGGATCAGAAACACAACTGGGCATGTTCACATGAACTTGTGTGGCTTTAGCAGTTTACTCAGATTTTCCAAGTGTCATTTTCTTGTCTGGAGAAGGGTGATAAAGATCCCGACTTCTCAGGATTAAATAAAGAATGTGTGGCGAGATGCTGGCTATAATCTTCTCTTCCACAGGGGAAATTGTCTCTTTAGACTTTTATACATTTAGAAGTGATTTTAACTAAATTGGGAAATGCCGTCTTTGGTGTGGCCAGATTATAGCAGTCTTTTTTTTTAAATTGTTTTTTTTGTTGTTGTTTAAAGTATTATAAATAGTAGTACATGTTTCCTTTTTTTTCCCCATTGACCTCCCCCACAGCTTCCCTACCCCCCCAGCACATGCCCTCCTCACCTGCCCTCCCTCCCCCAGTGTCTTGTATCCATTGGTTATGCTTTATGCATGCATGCAAGTCCTTCAGTAGATCTCTTACAGCCCCCCCCCACTCCCCTGCCTTCTCATTGTAGTTTGACAGTGTATTCAATGCTTCTTTGCCTCTGTATCTATTTTCCTGTTTCTTTTCTTTAAAAAAATCTTGCATCTGTATACTAGAAATAAACATATAAGAAGAAAAAATGTTTGAATCTGTTTCAATGTCCAACAGTTCTGAGACCCAGTTTCAATGTCAAATAGTTCCTTATGTGTACATGTCAACAATGATATCTGGATGGTAGACAAATGGTGGCAGTGCAGGTCCCACACTCTCTGGTTTGGTCCTGGGCAACCTGCAGCGACGCACAGCTGCTGACTGCTAGCATGGCAAGGTGTCGTCAGCGTCTTCCATCTCTGGACTGTTTATCTTCTTGTCTTCGTGGTTGGAGCAGACCTGCCAGTTCCTTTTTGTTGCAGGAATCCATATGGTCTTGGAGTTGTTTTCTGAAAATATACAAACATATTCTCAACCAAAAGTTAATAAAGGAATCTTTTCTGAAAATCTGACTTAGGATTCGTTTTATTTTTGCCCAAGTGATTTTCCTTTGGCTTATTTTGACACCATGTTGTGTTTGTCATGGGGTCTTGCTGTTAGCATTACAAATGGAAATTAATTTTCTGAAGTAAACATTTTCTAGATGTAATTTACTTACAGGATATTTTTCTTTACCCCACTATCCCCCCTTTTTTTGATTAATGGAGGCTTTTGGAAATTTTATAATGCAGTCTTGGTAACTCTAAATTTCAATTTTTACACAAAAATATGACTGCTTTAGGTTCATTGCAAGTTAAGCAATTGTACGATGAGTTGAACTACTGATAGAAATTTTAGTTAATATTTTAGGAACAACTTTTTGTCCAGTACAACTAAATTTTCTTGAGTATTCACTTATTTCAATTAGCCAATTTAAATTAATCTGAAAACTTGTTTACTATTTTACTGTCAAATTTAATACTGAAACAATAATCTTAGTTTACCCTGTAAATATTAGTGGAAAGGATTATTTGCATTCTTGATTAGGCTCTGAGTATTCCTGGTGCTAGACTAAATTTAGATATAGGGCAGCTGTTGCTGTTGTCTGTAACCTGAGTCCCCATCTTAGCTGGACATGGGAGGTGAAGCAGCCATGGGGGCAGAAGACCTTCCTCAGAAGGGGTGAGAGTTCAGGCCCCTGCAAGGTTAGAGGGTGAGGGTCTGTGTCCCACTTCTGTTGACCTTCAAGTTCTCTCCTAATGGCCCCTCTGTGACTGTGCCTATCTTAGGTTGTTCCTTCCCTGAGGAATCTTACCTGTCTCTTGCTAACCAGCCATCCTCTGGGGCCAAGCAGGGTGATGTGAGGTTCAGTTCTGTCTCCTTGGTAGTATGTCCCCGTGGCCTCCACGCCCAGCACCTGCCTTGGGATCCTTTCACCTGCTGATCACATATCTTGGGGGACTCAGGTTTCTTCTCTAATAGCAGTCTTGAAAAGAATTTAGCCTTGGCCAGTGTGGCTCAGTTGGTTGAGCGTGATCCATGCACCAAAGGTTGCTGGTTTGATTCCAGGCACATACCTAGGTAGGAAGTGTGCAGGAAGCAGCCAATAGATGTTTCTCTCTCCCTCTCCCTTCCTCTCTCTCTAAAATCAATTCCAAAAAAACAAAACAAAACAATGTTTATTTTTTTAAAAAGGAGAATTTAAAATAATCTAAAGACTATTTACTTGACCCAGTGTACTGAGTGGATTCAGAATGGAAAAAAGAGATGCTTCATGCCACTCTCACAGTCTGACTTCTTTACATGATGAATCACAAGACACTAGGTTGGCTTGGCCTTTATGTCTCTAGCCAGGTTTAACTCTTGGAGACTATTTAACTCTTAAACTTTCTCTGACTTTATTGCTCCTTTTCCTGGTAATGGAATCTGTTTTATTCTGGGGGCTCATTTTCCCCTCATCCTCAGACCGTGGGGTTCAGTGGGGTTTCCCTGCCACTGCCTCTGGGCTGGGAGATTGGAGTCAGGCCTGGCCATTGAGAGTCACATGATCAGTTGAGAGACAGGTAAGAATTTTATCCTAGTGTGAGATAGAACTGACAGTGGGACTCCTGGGAAAGACCTTTCTAAGAGTAAAAGTTAGCTGCTAATGAATCTCAGATTCTTCATCATATAAGTTAAAGTTTTTTTTTTTATTCAGCCATGGCTGGACCTCTTAGACTTATGTTACAAGAAGTTACAAATTTCTACTTTATTAATTGTATTTTTTATTTTTTGCTTATACCTATGTAAGTTGGGTTTTTCTTGCCTGCAACAAAATGATTATTGTCACCCTAGCTGTGGAATGAAGGGTTGCAGGTTCCATTCCGGCTAAGGGCACATACCTGGGTTATAGACTTGATCCTGGCCCCAGTTGGGGTGCATACAGGAGGCAATCTCACATTGATGTTTCTCTCTCTCTCTCTCTCTCTCTCTCTCTCTCTCTCTCTCTCTCCCACTCCTCCTCTTCCTCTTCTCCTCCTCCTCCTCCTCCTCCTTCCCTCCCTTCCACTCTCTCTAAAACTCAATGGGGGGGGGAAATATCCTCAGGTGAGGATTAACAACAACAAAAATATTATTGTTCACTACCTGGATGATAATAAAGATACCATATAAAAATTTTTGAGCACTTATTATGTACCAAACATTGTTCTAAGCACTTAATAAGCTTTATATTTCATTTAATTTTTACAAAAACCCTATGAAGTAGGAACTAATATTAGCCCCATTTTACAGGTGAGAAATGAGGTGAGAAAACTATCTGTATCTGCACAGCTAGTAAGTGCTAGAGCCAGATGTGAACCCAGGTGTGTCTGATTTCAGAGTCATGCTTTTAAACTCAATATTATGATTAATTAAAAGGAGAAAATGACTTTATATAATGGATAATAAATATTTGGCATTTATGTGTTTATCTAGGAGGTAAAAAATTATTCTAAAACACATGCTTTTCTATTCTGGTGGCAATTTCTAGTTACAGTCTTCTGAGTCCTTCACCCAGGGTGTCTTATGGAAAGAATTGTGGCTGATGGGACCAGAATGCTGGCAGCTACAGACTTCAGTCAGTATATGGGTAGGGAGACAATGACTCTAGTCAAAGGCTGTCCTTGGACATTAGCAATCTTTTGTATTTGTGAAAAGGAAAAGTGGAAAAGAGTGGAGGTGGAGTAATGGGGGAGATGTGGGCCGCTTGTTGAATTTTAGTAGTTTAAAGGCATTTACATTATTTGTTCTAATTGAAATGAAAGGTTCGAGGCTCCGGAGAGTTGACTCATCCAAGTCATGCTAATACAGATGAATCAGGTTCCATTTGGTTGATGGTCTGTACCAAATTCCTTGGTGTTGGCTGACAGCCTCAGAAAGATCTATTCATTTCTATAATGTTTCAGTGAGTCATTCCACAGGCATTGTCGCACTGGTTCCCTGAGGGGAGGTGAAAAGAGGCAGGAAGGTTTCGCATCAGGGAATGAAGGGCTCAAAAGTTCACTGGGGAACTGGAAGCCCATCAGAGCACTTTTATCCAGAACAAACGTTGGCGCAGGGTCCCAGCTTTCATTTCCGAGCTCTTTGTTGATTAGCATGAACATAATACTCCTGGGACAATGACACAAATCACGTGGTCTGCAGAAATCAAAGAAAATACGTTTCTTTTGTTAGATATCCAGTCAATAGTTCTGAACAGTGTATCATTTTTTGAGAACATTCAGTTGGATTTATAATGAAAAAGCCTATATTCTTTGATTTCTGGAAACTGTGTTATTTAGATCATTGTCCCAAGAGGATGTATGTTTGTGTATGTACATTTGGATGTGTGTGTGTATATGTATGCATACATGTGTACATCCCTTCCCCCTAAAAAAACAAACAAAAAAAAACCAGTTTCTTCCATATGTGAAAGGCAGTTTGTCATCCTGAAAAGAAGCAAGCTTTAGGTTTACATTCACAGCTACGCTGCATATTGTCTGGCTTTAGGCCACTTACACTCTTAGAGGCTCAGGTACCTTCTGTTTCAAATGGGTATGATCTTTACCTTTCATGCACTTGTGAAAATTAGGAATGGTGCCTTCTAAGTGCCCAGTACATAGTAGGCACTTATAAAAGCAGTAATCCATACCATTTAGAATTGGAGAGACCTGCTGTTTGACTGCCATTTACTAATAGTTTAGATTTGGGCAAATTATTTAGCCTCTCTCACTCTGTTTCCTGATTTATAAAATGAGGTGGTAATACTCTGTAGGATTATTGTGGGATTGAGTGATAAATTATTAACTATTAAACTTATTGCCAGTAATTATGAATCCTCTTCATTGTGCTAAGCCCTTTCATACTATACACAAAAAACATTTGATGCCATTCCTAACACATAGTAAATGATAAATAAAATTATATTTTATTATTAGGTTAAATAAAAGAAATAGTTATTATTGACCCATTTTGACCTATAAAAATGGCAATTCCATTTGATTAAATTGAATATTATTATTCCTAAAGGGTAGCTATAATTGTTGCCAAGATTCCATGCCTAATAACCTAGTAGCCTAGATGCTCTTGTTTGAGCAGTAGAAACCTGAAATTAATCACTACCTTCCCTTTTCAGGGCTTTGGGCAGTAACTGATTGAACTTGTTAGGAGCCTAATTAATTCACCAGATTTCTGTAAACTTCTCATGAGCTTAAGAAGCCAGGTCTCCCTCCTAGTGTTAGGAGGATGAAAAAATAACCCTAGAAAGAATGGCTAAGCTTGAGAAAATATATGAGTTAGTGCCATGTGATGTCAGCTCATGCTTCTCCAGCACGAGTCTCATTCCTGATTCTCAAGAATTCCTGTGATGTACCCTCATCTTACAGAGGATGCCTCAAAATGTCAAATTATGAAGTCATTTATTAAAAGCCGGCGGCATATGAGGTCTGGAGCAAAAGTGCTCCAGACTTTGCAGCGCCAAACAGTTCAACACAACTGGCTTCTATTGGCAGATTATCACAAAGGTATTGATTACATCTTTGGGTCTGGAATGAGGAACCTGCTTTGTAAAAAAGCGCTTTTACAGAAGCAAAAATACAGCAAGTTAGTATCTAAGAATCACTAAATTAACAGAAACATTATCTGGGACCACCTGGACAATTTAGAATAATTGTGCTGCCCGGAATTTGGGATTACTGAGTCAACAGGAATGTACTATCAGTAGCTGCTTGAGGCAATTTAGGATAATTGTGCTTTCTTGATTCCAGGACCACTGAGTCATATGAAACTCAGTTATCTGTAGCTATTGAGACAATTTGGAATAATTGAGCTGCCTTGGTTCCCAGAAGAATGTGCTTCAATAACTAGTGAGATCACAGTCAATGGGACATTCAAACCATCATCAATGGAGTATTGGATAGCATACATAAGTTCAGAAAATCAAAATAACTTTCTATTGTGTTAGCAAACAAATAAGTACAAAACCCAAACAGCAATTTCTACCTGAGATGATTGCTACCATACTTCACATTGAGAAATCCATGGCAGCAGGCTTTGATTTTTATAGCTTACGGTGAATTCTTCTTGGATGTGTATGGCCTTGAAAGTGTCCAAGGGAAAAACAGTAGTGATGTTGCACATCAGTTCTGTGGTAATCAACTTAGGCCAACTCTGAACTCAATCATAGACTTTTGAGACTCTAGGATATCAGGCATGAGATGATGGTAGATTGAACTTGGATGATAACATTGGCGATAAGGTACATAATATATTCAGGAGGCAGTGCCAGTAGGACTATGGATGATTTGGAGGTGGAGTATGAATATAAAAACAAACTCAGTTGGGCATGGGTAGGTGGTCATGACATTTCCTCAGATGAGAATATCTGAGGAAAGAACAGTATTGGAGATATGGGAAAAAATCAAGAGTTCCATTTATTTGTGTTAAATTTGAGGTGCCTATGGACATCTAAATGGAAATGTCAAAGAAGCAGTTGAAAATAAAATATGGGAGCTCAAGTTTGGGCAGGGGAGTCATTGAACATCACTGTGGGTTCTCTCTTATCCTTTATTCTGGAAGAGAAACAAAAGAGATACAGTCAGGGGAAACATGGATAAAGAGTGAAATAACAGGAAAAGAAAATTAAGATTGAATGTCTGAGGGCAAAAAGAGATAACAGAGAAAAGAAAGGACTGAGTGTCAAACAACTCTTGATTTGAGCTTGTACAGCATGCTATCACACCCAATGGTTTATGGAATTTCCACTAAAACTTGTCTTACTCCAGGGAATACCAAGACTTTGAGTTTAAGTAACTTATTTAAGAATCACAGCTATCCACGGGCAGATCTGAGACTCTAAACAAAACGTACCTGAACCTAAATCCTATGTTCAGAACAAATCAGATGTTTATTTTTTCTTGTAATTGCAATAATATAATTGAACAATGAGCAAGGTAAAGGTTTAAGATAGATACAGGATTTTTCTGGCCTGCAAGATGCCTGTTTGCAAAGCATCATTCACTGAAGGTAATGCCCTTTGTGTCTATAAAATATGTACTTCATTTAGAGATACTAGGAAAAGAAGAGGTGAAAAGAACAATTTAATATAGGGACTCCTGTTAAGAATAAGAAGCAGAAATTTTTAAATTACATTTTTATGTATTGTATTACTTTTTTGTTTATTTGTTTTGGTCCTATTAACAAAACTTGTACTTCCATTGAGAATTTTGATAAGCATATGAATTAAAATTGTCCTCCTATTCATCCCACACAGTCAGACATGGTTTATATCCAGTCACACCTCATTCCCAGCACATTGCACCCTTTGTTCTGACCTTTTAGCAGTATTTCTCAAGGAGTTCACCAGGTTACTTATTGCAATGTCCAATGGGTAAAGTTTGTTCTGGCATAGTTGGATCATGAAGTTTAAATACTATTTCTGGGCATTCTGTGTCTCTCTTTAGTGCAAGGCAACGTATAAGTCAATAGCCTTAGCTTCACTTGGCTTCTTTTTCAGACAGGTTTTATGCATGTGGTGATTAAATAGTGCCTGGTATTATTGCATAGCATTCGTCTTTATAGTAGAGGTTGATGAAGGAGGAAAAAGACAATGCCTCGCCAGGTGTCCACTCTCATTAAGGATCTCTGCTTCCATCTCCTGCCCATCTCTGCACCCCATGTCATTAGAAGATGATTGGCCAAACCCGGGTCATGTGTTTCCCCTTGCATGTATAAGGTAGGCAAGCCCACAGGATTTACAATTAGTTTTATTGAGTCCTTATGGGGCAGGGGAAGGCAGTTTCCCAACATAAAACAAGATTTTATGGAGGCCATTGGTGTTATTGTTGCTGTTACTAGTGTTGATGCTATTTTTATTCTAGCCTGAGGCAATATCCAAAGCCACACAACGCACCTGAGATTGGTAGCAGTCCCTGGTTTGATTATTGATATCTAACAGGTCTTATTTTCTCCCTGTTTTGATGAGAGTTGTATGAACCCTGAGCTCCATGTAGCTTTGCAATCAGTTTCTGGGACGTTTTCAGAAGAATGAAAAATCAATGTGGAAAACAGACCCATTGAAATGTCTGAACAGATTCAATCCTCTTTGTGATCTAGTAATTCAACTTTCTTTTTAAATCCATGGCCATTGGTATGGCAACATCCTTTCTTTTCTTCTAATGGCTAGGAAGGCAAAACTGATCTATTATATCTGCAGGATTCAGTGCTTTCATCATAATTATTTTCTGATGGTTCTTTTGTGGTTTTCCTATAAGACCCCCCCCCAAAAAAAAGGGAGGGTAGTTAATTTGGGACTGAATTTATAAACTTGATATGAGCAACAGTCAAGAACTACAGAAGTGCAGCTCTCAGAATTGACCTGAAAGTATGTTTTGTTTGGTGTGCACAATGTTTTATTGGTTTGATTTAGTAGCCAGTATTTTAAAAACAGGTGATTTCTAGACTTGTCATTGTGATCAATTCACAAGGTACATAGATGCCAAATCACTGTTATATAGCTGAAACTAATATAATATTGTATGTCAACTATACTCTAATTGGAAGAAAAAATAAAAGAAAACAAGTGTTTTCCCTTTTTAAAAAATGTGATAGATTTCTGGCTTATTGGGAGGTGTGGCCACCCTGCACCTGCATTCCTGCACCTGTCGTCAGCAGGAGCTGCCTACCTGCTGCCTCTGGAGTTGGGACAGAGAGTAGTTAGGACTGCATTTTGCTGCACATAGTAGAGGCTTAAACTTCAGGGATGTTTTTACTTGTTTGACAAGGAGTCTGGAGTCTGTGTGTACACTTCCTTCAGGAGCTTAACATTGATATCTTTTCAATCTTTGCTGCCATCTCCAGTGCATTGGCTTTTTCTTTTCTTCCCTATCAGCTCAGTCAGGAGGGACAAAGGCCATTCAAGGGTGTGCTCCTTGCCCATTTATCTCCTTTTCAAGGAAGGGAATGATGTCCAGAAGCCACTTGGAAGCTTTCTCTGGATCTCATTGTCTGGAGATGAGTCACGTATGTGGCCATCCCTCTCTTCTGGCAGAGGAAAAGGGGACACCATTATTTGTTTACACCGATCAAGATTTATCACATAGGGTTGAGAATACTGTGTCCTGAACAAAGTCAGGGTGCTGTTAGCAAGAACACGGGGTGTCAGGAATGACTTCTTGCGGGCAACCAACAGGTACTGCATGGATTTGTGCTCTCCATTCTATCCCAGTCCTCGTTACTCCCTGAGACTTAGCCTTGTGTGGCAAGCTGCTACAGTCAGGGCTTACTCAGCCCCACGTTGGGCACCATATGTGCCAAGCCAGCTCAGCCAGGTTCAGTGAGCTTGAGAGGGGGTGGTGAAGGATTGAGAAAAGACAGACAAGAGAATGAAAGCTGGGTCTGGGTGGAACGCTGTCCTCTCTAATGGAGAGCCAGCGACAGTGCCACAGCTTGAAAGCAGTGTCTTTATTGTATAGCCAGATTCCACGAGGCAAAGTAAGGGCATGGTCAAGATGTTTACAACATCCTTGTAGATTTAGATCCTACAAAATTAAATGCACCTGAACTCTGTCAAGCCCACATCACTCAGCCACGTGGGACCACAGGTTCAGACCAAAGGTTCAAGCTTACAACTATAGCCTTTGGCTATAATTGTGCTGGAAGGGCTTTGACCTCTAAGCTGGGACTTGACCGTGGCTTTGCCATGAAAGGACTGTGCCTTCTCATTTGTCTGAGGCTTGAACCTGTCCAAACACTGTAGCCGCTCTCCACAACCTTTGCCATCTCTACTTACTTACTTCACCTGAAGAGCCTTGTGACTTCAGGACCAGAGCAACCTTTATCACTTTTCTGGTTCAGGCAAAACAAGGTTACTGCTTTGCTAGATCAGAGGAGCCTTCATTCTAAGTCTCCATGAACCATGCTCACCTGTGTGGCCAAGGTGAATACTTCCTGTGATTTTTTAAAAATGTAAAATAAGGGTGTCTTATTAAATGCTGTTAGTTGTCCTAGAACTAATATTAGTATCTGATATCTGTTAGTTGTTGTTCAATAAGTACTTTGTCCCTTTTAACTCTTAAAAATGTTGCAAAATTATTTGTGGGGAAAATATCTTCCTTTTACACCTTAGAATATTGTTTGGGGATATAGGCATTTTTTCCTATCCAGAAATATTTTGGCTTCCATATAGTTCCTTTCATTTTAGGAGAGGGAGAGGGAGAAGGAGACGGAGGTGGGGGGGAGGGGAGAGAGAGAGAGAGAGAGAGAGAGAGAGAGAGAGAGAGAGAGAGAATGAGAATGAATAAAATGTTTTTTAGTTCTAAATGAAATTAAATCTTTGAAATTTTCTTTGGTGATCATCAATCATTTAATATGAACTATGAGAAATGATTTCTTCCTTCAGTTACATCAAATATATTACTTCTAGAACCACATTATGTATCTTCCTTTATAGCTTTAAGATCTCATTGTCTGTTTAAATTTTTTTTTTTACATATTCACATGATAAAAGTAATAACAGCTGACATACATTTAAGCAGGGCGTGCTTACTGCCTGAAAGACTCAGTGCATAGTATGTGGCAAAAACACAATAAATAGTTAGCAATGTAAGACAAATGAATTCTAAACCATTGACGAGTGGGGGCTTGATTCTTCTAATGAGGCTAAGGAACACAGGACTGGTGGGCACCGGAAGCAGGCCGCCCTGGATTTGAATCTTACTTCTGCCACTCGATAATTGTGCATCTTCAGGCCGATCACTTGATGTTTCACCAGGAGAATGATGTCCACCCCACCAGTTTGTTTAAGAATGAAAACAAATTATGTCGTCTAAGTCCTTAGTTTAGTGCCTGGCGCAGTGTGAGGGCTCAGTTGGCATTTGCAGTTGTTATTAATATGTCAATTAATGTTCAGTAATGCTGCATAAAAAATCATATCACAACTCAGTGGCTTGTAATAATAAGCATTCATTCTTCTTGCCCATGGACCTGAGGATCAGCTGAGATGGTTCTGTGTTTGTTGTGCTATGAGTTGACTGAACTAGGTTCAGGTACGGCTGTGGGTTGAGGTCAGTTCTGCTCATCCTCCTTGGATCAGTGCCTACGAAGGATGCTCTTATAATCAATGTGGAGGGCAAGAGAGCAAGCCAGCACATGAGATATTTATATCATGTCTGCATTATATTGGGTAAAATGAGTCACATGGATAGGCCCATAGTCAGTGCTCCACTCAAGTGGAATTAGGGGATGGGAGGCAATATTTACTGAAAATAATCTCATCTAGCACAATTTGAAAATTGGCATCCATGTAACACAGCATTTTCCTTAGGTGTCCACCTACCCGTCTCAGCTGCATTCCTTTTCTCTTCCTGGTGGCTCTACCGGCCTTCCACGCCACACACACGGTCTGTCTTTTCCCCGCACATTGGTCATGTTTGGTTGCTTTGAATTAGTTCACACTCAGGCGCAGTAATGATGCATTGCCTCCTTCCAGGTGGATTTGCATTTTAAATAAGGTCTGCTGGCAGGAGAAGGCGTAATCTCCAGGACTGAAGGATCCTGCTGATAGCTTGGGTGCTATGGGGTTGGGGATGGAGAGACCTGTGCTCATCGTCCTAAGCAGTGAGCCCCCTGCAGTGCAGAAAGGCTCCCGAGATGCTGAAAGCCCACTGTTAGGAAGCTGTTCCTCTGCAGTGCTGCCCAGAGGGAAAGTCTTATAATAAGTTTCCTTCTAGCCAACCCCTCCCCCCCACCCCCCCAGGCCTCTTGGGCTGAGAGCAGTCCTTGAGAGGAGTATTTATTTGTCATCTTTTGGTTCCTTATTTCATTTGGGTCACATATTGTCCCTGAGGCCACTTACCACCACACCACATTCCTAGTGCACACAGACAGGCCCTGTGTTTGAGTGAGCAGATGTCACGTTTCATGATGAACTTGGGAGGATCCTTTCCATGAAAGCGAATGCCAAATTCTTGTCACCAAATAGTTGTCATCAGTTAGTGCTTTTACCTTGGTGCTAATTTATTAGTAGTAATATAGACTTTACCTTGGTTGTGTTTCCCATGACATTTTAAAACCAACTTTCTGATGAGGAGAGAAAATTGTGGGACCTTTATTTTTTGAGCTCTGCCTGCAGTTCAGCAACAGCAATGCTTTTCCTGGGAACTCGACATTGTCATTATGGGATGATTGCTTCAGTGAGCTGACTAATTGGTCTTGTATTAACCCTGAAGTTCTAATAAGCACTCACAGGATTACATAATTTAATGTACAGCCTTCTGTAGCTCAGTTATTTTTAAATTAAATTTATTTTTTTGCTCAGTTATGTTTTGAAATGCTTTGCTACAGACTTTAATATGCTTTTGTTTTGTTTTTTGTTTGTTCATTTTTTTCACAAAATCAGATGACATTTCAAGGACATTCCTTCTAAAAGATTAATGTTTTGATCCCCAATTACTTGTCAAACCTGCATTAGATTCTTGGTGTATATGGATTTAGTATTTCAGATATTTGTAGGTGACTCTAAAGGCTGAACCTACAAAGGAATTTTTAATTTCTCTAGGACACAAATATAACTTGTGTGGGGAGCGAGTCCCCTCGCTGGTTAATGAACCTTGCTGAACACAAAGTTGGGTGTGTGTGGGGGCAGTGAGGGGTTAGAGAGAGTTGAAGAGAGAGGGAAAGACAGAGAGAAACACATCAATTAATTGCCTCCTGCACAAGCCCCGACCAGGGCCTGGGCTGGGAAGGAGCCTGTAACCGAGGTGCCTGCCTTTGGCTGAAATAAAGCCCAGGACCCTTCAGTCCACAGGCCGACACTCCAGTCACTGAGCCAAACCAGCTAGGGCGTCGGCTTGTATATTTTAATATGCTTTGTTCTTCTTCACTCATCTTTGCAGAAGCAATTTTTTCCTAATGTAATTATTTTAAAGATTTAAGAAAAAACAGAGTAGCTAATGTACATTAAGCATTTATGGAGTTCCAGACACGCAGTGCTGAAATGAACTGTCACATGGAATATTGTCATTTCACCACTTTACAGGTGAGCAAAACAAGGCTTACTAGAGAGATCTTGTCAATTTCACACAGAACTAAGTGATGGAGCCAGGATTTGAATCTGAGAAGTCCAAGTCCAGAGGCCCGTGACCGCCCTCTGCCCTCCAGCATTGGTGGTGAACATAAAGAGGTTTACAAAATTAGAGTTCTCATCTAGAATTACATGCACTGGAGACATCAAAGAGGAGAATGTTACATTCAGCAGTGAGTCAGAAATCTACACTCTCTATTAGGCAAACAAGAAAAAGTGATTTGTGAAATTGTCAGTGAGTGTTTCAGCCAAGATATTTTAATGGTTTTGTAAATGACTTCTGTCCCATATTTATAGAATCATTAAAGACCAAGAGAATTATCTAGAGTTTCTCAGTTATGCTTTTCTGCATTTTTTTGGGGTGGGGGGAGAGAATGTGATTCAAAAAGATATATTTGAAAATTTGGTGGTTTTCAAGGGCCTTGCAATACATCCCACTGGGCTCTCAAGGCTGTTTTATTACCATTATTATCTTAGTTTTATACTATAGGGTTTCCTGCATAGAGGTGAATAACGTGTAAAATACCTAATACAGGGAATATGTCAGATTCCTAGCACATAGCAATTGATTATGCATTCGAGCTCAGGGGTCACAGTTGTTCCTCAAACTTGAGTATGGAAGGCACTACGTGCAACAGTAGAGATGGGACAGATTGGCAGGGCTGCTTCTGCACTGGAAGTTTGGAGGATAAATAAGAAAGTGCAGTGGCATTCCAGGGCTTGGAAGCAGAAACCAGCCCGTGGTAAGAAGGGGACTTTCCTGACGCTGGCACGGTAGTTATTAGGGCTATAAAGAAAGCATTGTGGACAAGGCAGTAAAATAGCAGGACCGTGAAATAGTGAGACAGGAGCTCTCCTGCTGGCCGTTTTTTTAACGAGCTTGTTATCTCACTAATCATTTCTCAATGCCTCTAGTCTGGTCCTCAAGCTGCACAGCCCCCTTCTTCTGGATCCAGCACCTAATTTTCTTCTGGGAATGATTTCTCCTCCAGTTGCCTGCCATCTTGATGGATTTGTTATTCGAGGTACACTGCTCTTTTCTTGCCAAAAGGTGGGCGTGTAACTCAAGCTGGACAACTTATCCTTTCTTCCCCAGTATTCTGAATCTTTGATGGACATCCACAAACATGAAGGCAGCAAAAACTGGTTCATCCCAGCTATGATGGCTGATGAGTCTGTACATTTGTTCTTGCTGTCAGGGTCCCCAGAGCATGCCTGGCTCCTGGTCACCTTTTCTCTGTCTGGTTCTTTGGCCTTTCCCTTACATCTGAAAGTTTTTCCCAGCACTTCCCAATGAATTACTTTGTGCTCAAGTCAGACAGGCCCAATCAATTTCTATTACTTGGAAACTAAGAATCTTGACGGAAATAATTGGTTTTGCTACCATTAGATGTAGAAGAGAGGATTTAATGATTTGATTTCTGAAAATATCTAATAAGTAGTTGCAAAAGAATAGCATTGCCTGAAATTCTCAGAATAAAACAATACAGCAAAGTTGATTTCAGGAGCTTTTCCACTGTGTGTTTTCCTCTGTAACCCAATGAAGGTCTGAGCTGTGGAACTGGAAACAGATTTCTATACTGACTGCTCCCTGGGTTTCTAGCAAAACAAAAGACAATTTGGAATGTTTGTGTGAAAGAACCCACCTAGCCCATTTATATATTTAGCTTATCCTCCAGCTTCTTTGAATACTGATTTTCTTCCTTATGTGTTCATTCAAGAAATATTTTTCTTTTCTTTTTCTCTTCACATCAGGGAACAAAGATTTGATGCAACAATTTATTCCTGGGTCTTCTAAAAGCCTGTGAATCAGTTTGGGAGGTAATCAATAGAACACAAAATGGGATGATCTCCGTAGCCATCAGATTGCCCAAAATAGACACATTCTGTAATTATAATCAGGGTGATTTGTCCCCTTTTGAAAATAGATGAAGAAGGAAAATGCCGATTATTCATCAACATTCAAATCCCAAGGAATAGTTTTCTATCCATTTACTTTCTTTGGTAAATCTTTGGGTCTGGCTGGTGTTTTGTGCAGCTTTCTCCACTCTTTTCTAGTTTTTATTCTGCTAAACATCTCATCATCATCTAATGCATTCTGCATAATAAACACCCTCTACACTTTCTGGGACTATTTTAGTACAATCACATTTTAATATCAGTCTGTTCCTTCCACACATACTTCTTTAGAACAGCTATTTAGCATGAGTGCTTCTTTCCAAGTTAATGGTAATAATAATAATAACAATAATAAAGTCTCCATCTTCTGCTTGATAGCTGAGGGTACACATATACACATGCAATTGCTTTGGGCTTCCCAAGAAGATGACTCTGAGACAAGAATGAGAATGCTGCTCCTTTATGCAGAGATCAGCACAGGAAACACTGGTGGAGGGTGAGCTGTGAGATGGGGAGGGAAGGAAACCAAAGGGAGGGAACCTTACAAGCCCGTTACCACTGTGGACAAGTGGAACTTAATGCCACTGGGGCACTCTGAGAGAAAGTCTAGAACATGACTCAGGTACCCAGTAAAAAGGTCTGTCTCTAGCAAGGTTTCTTCTGACATAGGTTGAGGGCCACTTTAGGGATATTCACTCTCCAGCCTGCCACCTGGATATGACTAAGCCAAGTGTGCTCTGTTGATCAGACAGCAACCCCACAGCCAGAGGCTCCATAGACCACAATGGCAGCCTTTAGCGTGAAGAGAGTGGTACCACGGGCGGGGCACTGCTGGCATCCTTCTTCGGCCTTGTGCATCCTGACATGCAGAAAGAGAGGTGGGTGCCCCATTATGAGGGTGTGTGAGATGCTCCGTTGCAGGATGTGGTGGAGAGAGAGGCACCCTTGCTCCAAGATTTCTTTCTTTCAAGAGAGCTTCAGAAATTTCTACATTCAGACATGCAATTATTAAAGAATGATTCCTTTGAGTTAAGCCAGTGGGAGTTAAAGTCAGGCCTCTGAACTATCTTCATCAAAAAAGCCTGGGAGTGCTTTATACAAATTCAGATTCCTGGGTCTTATTCCAGACCTGCCGAATCTGATCACTGGGGGTTGGGAGACAGAAAGCAGCACTGAGCAATATTTATGAACTCCTTTCCAATTAAAAAATGCCTGCGTATTTGCCCTTTGCCAGATGACCTTAACATTTAACAAATGAAAGTATAGTCTATTTTCATTACAATATTAATACCTGCTCACATCTATGCAAGACATGCCTCTCTTATTTCACCTCTGCACCTGCAGTGCTTACCAAGCACAGACCTGCCATGTGGTGAGTGCTCAATAGCTATTAGGTTAGTGAATGCTCATTATAGAAACCAGAATGCAAAGATTCTTGGTGATTGAGTGACTCACACTTTAGTGTGAATAAACTTGTCAACTCTTTTCCTCTAAGAAAGGAGGAACAGATGCAATAATAGAAAACCAGAGGCCCGGAAGCACTGATAAAAATGGAATAGGCTGTCTTGCCAGTTACAAGACTATCCTGCAAAATGAGGACGTAGTCAGCATCTGATGCTCTTCCTGCCCCGTGTCCTTAATCTTGCTACTGAATACTTTTCTGGGAAATCATTCCTCCACCATGAACAGTCTATATTGCAGGTAGAAGCCTGGCTTAGACCTGGCCAACAACCTTATTTCGTCTTCCTGCTCACAGTGAGATGAGTTAGAGTTTAGTTCAGATAAGAAATAAAAGGAACACTTTCATAAATTTATATAGAGACTGGAGCTTTGCCCAGTATTCTGATATAGGCTCATAGCTGATGATGGCCACATGGGGAGAGGCTGCTTAAGAATGAAACTGAAAGAAAAGGAAGGAGAACCTAGAGATGGAGAGGGACAGATTCACAAGGACATTGTTGGAGCTCCTAGACCCAGCCACGCCTGAACTTCATGTCACTGGCATGACTGGCCACTTACATAAACTAACGTTGGTTGTATTTTTGTCACCTGAAAAAAAGGTCAAGACAGAAAAAGAAACTATCTGGTCTCCAGGGAAGATGACCAGGTTATCGCTGCATGGCTGCGGTTGTCTGAAAGCATTGGGCCTGAATCCTCGCTCTACCACTTCCTATCCAGGTGAAACTTAAACTGCTACCCACTGTTTCCTCAGTTTTTCTTCGTATTACAGAAAATTTGAAATGTTATTTATCTCACTGAGTAATGAAGATTATATGCCTGTTAAGAGTAGTTTGAAGGTGCAAATAAAGGGTAATTATTCATTAAAGTTCTTTCATGTAAGTTTTTTCTCCTTTTACAACTCCTTTGGTTTTGCCTAAGAAAGACTTCTTGATACTTGATACTTCTTGATACTCCATTAGATACTACCATTTATGAATTACCAAACAGTAATTTTTTTCTAAGGGTGTTCAAGATATTGGGGTAGTTCTTTTTCTCCTTATTGCCATTGTCATTTGAGATGGATGAGAAGTTTTGGCTTCTTTCAAAATGTTTGGCGTTCAGTACTAGTATGATGACATAGGGAAGAGTCATCTTTGGTCCAAGTGCCAGGCATGCGAGTGAAGATGCTTCTGGGTACTCCAGCCTCTAGACAACAGTCACCTCCAACCCCCAAGTGTTCTTAACCAGAGCCCTAGATGTTGTAAGTAAAGAAAAGCTGTTTCTACTACCTCTTTTCCAAATTCGTGACATGCAGAATCTGATATTGTTACACATCACTAAATTTGGAGAAGGATGCTAATTGTTAATGATCAGTAACTAGAACATACAGGACAGCATAGCCATCAAGGAGCATTCTATTAATTTGAGAGAGGGAAGGAGAGGGAGAGATAGAAACATCAACGATGAGAGAGAATCATTGATTGACCAGCTCCTGCATGAGCCCAAAACCCAGGCATGTGCCCTGACCAGGAATCAAATCGTGATCTCCTGGTTTATAGGTTACAGCCACTGAGCAACCAGGGTACATGCCCGTGACCAGAATCGGACCTGGAACCCTTCAGTCCACAGGCCGATGCACTGAGCCAAATTAGTTAGGGCCCTCAGCTTCTTCATCTTCAAGATATAGACAACAATATATATGTCATAGATTTCTTTTCAGGAATAAATGAGACAAAGCAGCATTTAAAATACATAGTAAGCATTACTTGTTTTAAATAATATGTTAAAATAATTGTGCTAAATATAAATAATTGTGTTATTAAAAATAATTATGTTAAAATAATATGTTCAAATAAAGAGGACTTTTGATAAATACAATAATAATAGTCTATGATGGAGTAGAATAAGATTCAGCTAATATTAATTAATATGCATTATGTGCCATGTACTCAGCCAACTTCTTATGAGAATTATCTCTTTTAATCATCCAAAGAATGCTTTAAGTTGAGTACCATAGTTCCCATGTAAGATGAAGAAACTGAGGCATTAAAAGTGTGTGTACAGAGCTCCAGGTCACACAGAGTTTAAGTGGTAATTAGACTCTAGAAGACTGCTCTTGATCACTCTGCCACATTCTGTTTCCCTGCTGCGTACATTCCCTTTCAATTTTGAGATGGGGAGTCCTCTTTTAGGTCAAGCCAGCACCATATTACCTAACATGAGGTCTCTTAGGATTACCACATCACGGTGCAGAGCAGGTAACTCCCCTAATGTATGCAATAGACTGAAATGGAGATAGAAAGAAATGGGAATATAACTGATCAGGGAATGAAGACAGAATTATTTTGGCTCCCCATGGATGATTCAGCATTTTTAAGGTGAATTTAATACGGGAAATGTTCCCATTTCTCATTCACTGAAGACATGATGCCCGAGGCTAAAACCACTTAAATGACTCAGTAAAATCTGTCCTTACCATTTTGCATTGCATGTGACTTTTAAGGATGGGACTGGTATCTCAATTTGATTTTTGACTCAGGTTACCAAACATATCAAATGTTTTTAAAGGACCCTTAGCTAACAGTCCACTTCCTGCCTTAGAAGTGATGCAATAAAAAATGTTCACTGGACTCTCCTTGCTCAAAGAGTGCCCATGGACCCACAGCAGCAGCACCTCCTTCCTGAAAGCCTGTTAGAATTGCTGAATTGCAGGGCTCACCCCTGACCTCCTGATTCAGAAATTGCATTTTAACAAAATCCTTAGGTGATTCATATACACATTAAAGTTTGAAAAGCACTGCTTTAGACATATCTATTCAAAAGCTACTACATGTCACACACTTTTCTAGATAGAACATTCTGAGAAACATTCTGGAACCATGGGGGAGAATATATAAGAATCAAGTGAAAAAAACAATTCTACTTCTTAATAGGTGCTATGACAAAAATAAGACAAGAGTGCCCGAGGCTTCTGGGAAACTTTGTTTAGCATGATTGGGAAAGGCTACTTCAAAGAATTGAAACCTAAACGAATGGAAGAGGCAGATGTAAAGATAAGGGGAAGGGTGCTCCAGGCAGAGGGCAAAGGCGTGTGCAAAGACAAGGAAGCAAGAATGAACTTGGAGTTTACTAGGAACTGAAAGGAGGGAGCAATGAGTGACCATGGAAGGAGCAGAAGATGAGGTGGTTTTTTCAACAACAAGTTACTGGAACTGCCTTATGACTCAAGCGATTCCACTTCTTGGAATTTATCCAAAGAATCCCGAAACACTAATTCAAAAGAATATATGCATCCCTATGTTTGTTGCTGCATTATTTACAATAGCCAAGATTTGAGAGCAGCCCAAGTGTCCATCAGTAGATGAATGGATAAAACAACTATGGTACATTTACACATTGGGATACTAATCAGTCATAAGAAAAAAGGAACTTTTATTCTTTGCAACCTAGAGAACATTATGCTAAGTGAAATAAGCCAGTCAGAGAAAGACAAGTATATGACTTCACTCATATGTGGAATCCAATGAACAAACTGAACTAAAGCAAAATAGAATCAGACTCATAGAGCAAGCAGACAGCTCTCATGAGTTGGGAGTGAAAGAACTGAGCAAAAAAGAGAAAAAGAGAGAGAAAGAATTCATGAAACAATATGGTGATTGTCGGGGAGGGGTGGAAGTGGAAGAAGGTATGGGGGAATAAAAGGTGATGGAAAATAAAATATTTTTTTTAAGAATCACAGAAAACACACTGAACTAGGAACTGTCCACAGATGGTGCCCGAGACATTGCTATGAACAAAACAAAGGTCCTGTCCTCCTGGAGCTCATATTCAAGTGACTGAGCTGGATGAGCAACAAACTTGGAAAAATATGTGACAAAAACCAAGCAGGGGTAAGGAGTGACAAAAGGGGTCTTTTTTTAGGGAAGTGATCAATAAACTATAGCCCACAGGCCAAACACACATAGCTACATGTTTCTGCAAATCAAATCGTACTGTAACACAGTCATACTAATGAATGTATGCATTTCCTATGGCTGTTTTTAGACAACAATGGGAAGTTGGGTAATTGTTGCAGAGACGGTGGTGGTCCCCAAAGTCTAATACATTTACTGCCTGGCCCTTCACTGGAAAAGCTTGCAGGCATCTGTCTTAGGGGCTGGAGTGTCTGGTGGTGGGGTGAAGGGTGGCTTTCTAAGAAGATAATAATTGAGGAAAAAGCTAGGTAGGACCCAGATCTTATAGGGCTGTTTAGGTCACAGTGAAGAGTTTAAGTTTCAAGTATCACAGAATCTCAATGTCTAGTTTTAAACTGTTGGGGGCTGGGGATAGTAGGGGAGGGAAATAACCTACCAGTAATTTGTCTTTTTAAAAGCTCCCTAGCAATCTGTAGGTTTCTAAACTAGTTGGGTTTCTGCCAATTTTCAGTCAATAAGGGCACCTGGCAATGAGAGCCCAGACATTTTTCCTTTGATCTTAGCTCTGTCTGGATAATGCAGATTTTTGGCCAGAGGAAGACTGATAGATGCCTAACGCAGAGGCCAGTCCCCTTTGCATCCTTGTATTCTACAATAGCATCATGATTAAAAGGCTTTTCCATTATTTCTTATAAGTGACTGATATGGAACATGTTTTTGAAGGGGATGTGGTGATTTAGCCCACTGCATGTCTACAGAGGAACAAAGCTGCCTTATTTTTAGCTCAATGCCATGATTATTTTTTAATGTCTTGCTTGCATTTATTCATCATTCTATTCAACAAATATTTATTGAGTGCTTATTATGGACAAGGCCCTGCATTGGGCAGGATAGATGAAAGGCCTACCTTAGAAAGATCTTGTTTAGTGCTGCCAGAAAAACTGAAGAAACATTCAAAGGGGGGGAAAAAAAGAAACATTCAAAGGGATGGTACATATGTGGACCCTCTAAGATGCTTAGGGTTTTTATATTAAATAGAGGAGATTGGACAGGCATAGATGTGAAACCATTCCTATCCTGAAGGGCATGGACTCCTTTAATGAATCCACAGATATTAAAATGAAGGTCACACAACAGGATAAATGCTGAGTTTATATACCTGACATTATTATTATTTTTTAAATGATGAAATAGAAACATAGAGTGCTCAAGTGACTTTTCCAAGATCACACAGCTTGGCATGGTGGAGTCGGGACTGAAACTAGAGGTGTCTGATCCTCATGCTGATATGGAACACTCCTCATTCAGTTATTCATATTTTAGAGAACATGGCTAGATTCAAGACGAGGACTATCTTTGAAAGGTGATTTGAAGGAAGACAACTGTCTTCCACAGCTCTTGGTACCTTTAACCAGAACTGAATTCTGGTTAATATGGAAATCTTTATATTGTATAGTGAAAGGAAATTAGCTGTGTCTGAGTCACTCCATTCTTTGGCTCAGAAATGAAAACCCAAGCAATGAAATTCCTCCTACAGACCCAGTCTGAAGGCAATGGAAGGGCACATGCCAACTCTAAGTTTATTGTTTACAAAAGCATCAGTAGATGTGATTAAGAACATTTGAGAAGCTAATGAATAACAACAATGCCTCCTAAAATGTGTTGAATGATTAATATGAGATCCGTGTTGTGCTAAACACGTTGTGTACATTATGTGCAACAGTCCTATGAGTTAATTATTATTGTTATGCATGTTTTACAGATGAAGGAACTGAGGGTGAGAGGTGCTCATCATGTAACTGTTAGGTGACAGAATCAGGATGCACACCTTTATCTTTATGAAAACAAAGCCCATGCACTTGAGTGTTCCTATTGGTCTAGAGTAATTTTCTATGCTGCTGACTGCAGATCCCATCCACACACATATGCCAATGTGAATTTTTAACCTTTAGTTCTGCTGGATTTTGGCAAGGCAGCCAAGAAAGAACCCAAATGAATCTGGCTAATGTCCCTGGTGTGCAACTCCTTATCAGTAGCTCCGGATGAGCCCTCAGCTGTGGCCTGGGGCCACACTGACCTTTCTGTCAGTGATTTGGAAATGAGTCAGCGAGAATTACACTCCAGAGCAGTCAGTGCCCATTGCAACTCCAAATAGAGCAAGACGTAAATAGGAAAATGCAGCTTGATTGATTCCAGTCATATGATTTCTGTTCGTGATGAGTCATGTTATAGACCACAGGGAGAGAAGGTGTGGAGCCTTTCAGAGCTGTGCAATAAATAAACCACTCCAAAATCCAGTGGGGTTTTATACTGTTGATGTAGTGATGCATTTGCACTGATTGACTAATTAATATACCGATTCATTTATCCAGCCAGCAAATATTTCTTAAGTCTAACTGTGTTCTCACTTAACATTTCATGTCAGCCAGGCCAGTGACTCTGAAAGTGTGGGCCTCATATGATGATCAGTAGCATCAGCATCACCTGGGAATTGATTAAAAAATGCAGCATCTCAAGCCCACCCGAGACAATCAGAAAATGGGGAGGGGACCAGCAATCTGTATTTTATCAAGACCTGCAGTTGATTATGATAGAGGAAAATAACTGATATAGGCAACTTTTATTCCACAAAGATTTCCCTAATCATCCTCTTCTCCCTAATGCCTTGAAGGCAGGGCCCCATTTCTCTAAATGACTTTTGAGTCACTAATGCATAGCATAAGAGTAAGCACATTCTATGCTCTTAAAAATATTTGTTAAATGGATTAATAAGCAAAGGTATAGAGCAGGGTGCCCCTGATTTGATCTAGTCCAGTTTTATGATTTGTGGTGAAGAGACCTGTAAGTAAGTTGGAAGGATTTGGTCAAAATCTCAAAAAAAGTCATACCAGGGTCCGAAGTATGACTCTAATGCCAGTAAACAGAGGATAGAGATGGTATATTCCTTATCATTTATTCCTTTTGGAGTTTGTCCCCATGACCTAGGTCTCCTTCTGAGAAAATCAGCAAGACATAAAACCTCAGAATAAGTATCTTTGCCATAATTTATAATTATCTGAAGGGCTCTGACAGGGAACTGCTGGCCACCTGTCTGCCATCCATCTCCATTGATGCAGAGCAAAAGGTGATGTGCTTCATCTACAGCAACAGAAAATAATCTTAGAGAAGAAAAAAATGTTTCAACAATGGAAAGTTTTAGGAGGGTCTCATTCATTCATTCATTCATTTACTCACGCAACAATATTTTCTGAGCATCTACTGTGAGCTAAGCATTTTGTAAAGTTCTGGCAATACATCAGTGAATGAGACAAATAATCACAAAAATTGATTAGTTGCAATTGGACTAAGTGCTATAAAAGAAAATTATATAATTCTGTGAATATTTATACTATCCAAAATCTGAGACATGAAGGGTGAGGAGAAATCAGTGAAATAAAAACTCCTTTCTTGGAAATATCATATGTTCTTATCAGGATGAGTCACCTGGCTTAAAAGGAAGGTATAGGCAAAAGAGAATCTGTGCCCAAGGTGAAGTCACTGGTAACTTTCCAGGGCACGCTGGCCCCTAATATTTAGATGTTCTGGTTGCAGCAGTCAGAGGGAGTATAAACTAAAGACAGGATGAAGGCCAAGGTTAGCTTATCTTCTGTTTGTTTATGAAGGAAAGCCTTGGCATAATGCCCATGGTCAAATAATCAATGGCCATGTTCTTAAAAGACAGAGTGTGCTATGAAAGACAAAGATGATTTGCTTTGATTTCCCATGTCAGCCAATGCCTTGTTTATCAGAAGTGCCTGAGGACAAGGACATGAGCGTGGGGATGTGTTTTAGAAACACAAAGCCTAGATTCTGCAGTGATGTTGCTTATTATTTATTTCAGAGAGAAAGAGGGAGTTAGTTGAGAACAAATAATAAAAGGGAAGAAAAGTCCAATTTTCATACACTGCTTATAACAGACAGACCAACCACAAAGCATAAGGATGACAATCATTTATGCTCCAGAAAGCATGTGGTGTTGAACTGGAATTGGACCATCCCGGTGGGAGTGGAATAACCCTATGCCACATACAACTGAAACCTCTAGGCCCTAGAACTCTGGGGCCAGCACCTCAGTGCAGCATTCAACATTCTCTGTTGTGGTTGGCTGCTAATAGTGGGATCCTGTCCTGTTCACTAGCAACAGAATTCTTTAGGAAGCTCATCCCAATCCTGCAGCTATACTTCGTGATAACTCGACTATGTGACCACTGCAGTGTGAGCAAGGGAAGCATTCTGTCAGGCACAGGCTGGAATTAATAGCTGAGAAAACATTTCTCTTCTTGAAGGAAGGATGATAGTTTTTTCCTTTGTATCCTTTGTACCCAGAACAGTGTTTGACACTTTGGAGCCAGAGAGTTCGAGAAAGGAAGTCTTGAATGGTTAGGTCTGGAAGGAAAAAAAGAAAGAAGGGAAGAAGTCTGGTCTGACTTCTAGATTGGTGGTTTTCAACTCTGGTTACACATGAAAAGCTGGAGAGCTTTCTGTTTTGATTCTTACTGAATGTAACACACACAATGAGAAGTCCCCATTAGGTGAAGCTTGATGGACACACCTCGGGACATGATTCAGCAGCTCAGAAACTCCTCCTCTGCCCCTTCTCATCATCTCCTTCAGCAAAGGTAACCAGTTTCTGGACTTGCAACACGGGAGATGAGTTTGGCTGTTTTTGAAATTTATATAACTGGAGTAATCAGAAATGTACTCTTTGTTGTCTGGCTTCTTTTACTCAACATCATGCATGCCATTCATTTCTCTATACTGTGTGTAGTATTGGTAGGTTCATTCTAATTGTTTATACTGTTCCTTTGTGTGAATATAAAATTAACCCATTCTACTCTTGAGAGACAATTGGTTTATTTCCTATTTTCGGCTATTTTGAATAGTGCTGCTGTAGACATTATTTTTGGACATATTTTTTGGTGTACACAAAGATATTTTTGTTGGGATATATTTATGTTGTGAGTAGAATTTCTAGGTCATGGTATATGTATATAACCAACTGAGTAGATATTGCCAGTTTTCTAAAGTGGTACTGCCATTGTACATGCCCACTTTTCATGTGTAAGAATTCCAGTTGCTTTATACCCTTATCTTCATTTAGTATTGAGTGTCTTTGTCATCTTTATCATTTCGGTGGGTATGTGGTCATGTTGTTTTGGGTTTAGAGTACGTTTTTCTGATGACTAATTAAGTTGGGTACTTTTTCCTATGCTTACTAATCATTTGTATAAACACTATCAAAGTTACTACTCTAGTCTTTTGCCCAATTTTTTGTTGACTTTTTTGTCTTTATATTCTTGATTTGCAGGAGTTTTTAATGCATTTTTGATATATGTCTTTGTTGGACTTATATATACCATGTGCATAAGTAGAAAGAAAAGAATATTCCAAAATTTCCAAGTCATATTGTAAATGTCTGGATTTTGCTTTTAAACTTTGTTAATAATGTGTTTTGATGAACAGAAGCACTTAATTTTAATTAAGTTTGATATTTTATGTTTTTCTTATGGGTAGTAATTTTAACATCAATTCATAAAAACTTTACCTACTCTATGGTCATAAATATATTTTATTGCCTTTTTCTTCTAAAAGTTGTATTATTCTTCATTTAGAAAAACAACCCATTTGATACTAGCATTTGTATACAGTGTAAAGTGGGGGTCAGATAGGTCTGTGGTGTTGTTTTTCCATTTTGATATCTAGCAGACCCAGCTTTACTTACTTTCCCAGCTCATGGCAGTATTCCTCTGTCATATCAGGTGACCACACATGTGTGGATCTGTTTCCAGACTTTCTCTTTTGTTCTGCTTTGTGTGTACTGCTGCACTGATAGCACACTGGTTTAAACATTATTGGTCTTAATAATGTGTTTTGATGAACAGAAGCACTTAATTTTAATTAAGTTTGATATTTTATGTTTTTCTTATGGGTAGTAATTTTAACATCAATTCATAAAAACTTTACCTACTCTATGGTCATAAATATATTTTATTGCCTTTTTCTTCTAAAAGTTCATAATGGGTCTTATTATTTGAATTCAATTCCTACTTCTTCAAAATAATCTTGGCTACGCTTGGTTCTTTTTATTTCATGATAATTTTAGTATCAGCTTGCCAATTTCTACCAAAAACAATCTGCTGGAACTTTTATTAGAATTACATTGAATATACAGATCAGCTTGGAAGACTTGTCAATTTTATAATATTCTCTTCTTTCTACTTATGCACATGACATATTAAGGTTTTCTGTATAATTTTCATAGTTTTCAGTAGAAAATAGTATTGTACATATTTTGTTAGAGTTATTCTTTGGTATTTCATACATTTTGATGCTATTAAAAATGGTACCTAAATGGCTCCCCCCCCACCACCTTTTTTTTGTTTTGTTTAATCCTCACCCAAGGACATGTTTTTATTGATTTTAGGGAGAGGGAAAGATAGAGATAGAGAGATATCGATGTAAGAGAGAAACATCAATTAGCCTCCTCCAGACCAGGGATCAAACGCACAATATGGATATGTTCCCTGACTGGAAATAGAACCTGCCACCTATCAGTGTATGGGACAATGCTCCAACCAACTGAGCCACACCAGCCAAAGCAACTCAATGGCTTTTTTAAAAGGTGGCCCAGCCACTGTAGCTCAGGGCTTGAGCGTCAAGGTTCAATTTCAGGTCAGGGCACATGCCCAGGTTGTGGGCTTGATCCTCAGTAGAGAGCAAGCAGGAGGCAGCTGATTGATGATTCTCTCTCATCATTGATATTTCTATCTCTATCTCTCCCTCTCCCTTTCTCTCTGAAATCAATAAAAACATGTTTTTAAAAAATGCTAAGATATAGACCACATGGTCTAGAGATGCTGATAGAATTCATCTGGAATGAGTCCTCACCTCCAGTGTTCAAATATACAGCTAAGTTTGAGGACCTATGCTTTAGATCTAACTCTTTGCCTGCTTTAGGCAAATCAGTTACCTTTTGAACCATCATTTCATTATTTAAAAATATGGAATAAGAAAATCTGCTTCACCAGTTCAAGAGTAGTCTGTATTTATAATTTGTCACCAGATGTAAGAATCAGAGGCTTCATAATTTGACCTCAATCTTTTTTAAAGGGTACAGTAAAACCATACTAACCTGAAGTTGATTTGATCACATTATCCTGGGACCTAAGCACTCTAAAAAAATGAAAATAGTAATCATCAAGACAGTTTAAGAAGCGAGGGTATTTGAAGGGCTGGATGACAAAGGAGAAGGGATTAAGCAAAAACAAACAAACACTTCATAGACAGCATTATGGTGATTACCAGAGGGAAAGGCGAGTTAGGGAGGTAGGAGGGGGTAAAACGGGGATAAACGGTGATGAAAAGAGACTTGACTTGGGGTGGCAAACACACAATAAATATAAGATGATAAATTATAGAATTGTACAACTGAAATCCATGTAATTTTATTAACCAATATCACCCCAGTAAATTAAATAAAAAATTGAATAAAAATGACTTTGTTATTCTTCCCCTTACTCACAGGAGAACCCTCCACTGTTTTATTTAGAATCCATTACTCTTGTGTTCAAAACTGTTCTACCAGCTTAGTTATCTGGAGTCCCAGACTGCAACAGGACAGACAGGCAAGAGAAATAGAACAGAATAAAAGGCACAACCACCAGAAACAAACCCATAGGTATTAGTGGGAAGTGACTGGCAGAGACAGCAAAGATCAATGGACAGAAAGAATAGCAGGCTGAGCCTTTAGTGTTAAGTGTAGGAAAAAAATGAGTCAGTAACACTGGAGAGTATTATTTTATTACTAGTGGCCCAGTGCACGAAATTCGTGCACTGGGGGTGGGTGGCCCAACCTACCCCCTCTCACATACTGGGAGCCCTTAGGGGACATCCAACTGATGGCTCACCCCCAGCTTGCCAAAGGCCTAAAGCTGGCCTTGGGCACCCAGCCATCTCCCTGCTCAGCTCAGTCCCAGCTGCCTGTGACCACCCAGCCCCAGGGACTGGGCACTCACTGCCACTTCCACGCGCAGCGTCCGGGGGCTGGGCCCCGCCCTGCCGCTTCCCTTTGCAGTGCATGGGGGCAGCGGGGTGCTCCCCCCGCCTACCACCTCTGCGTGCAGTGCACAGGGGCTGTGGGGCGCTCCCAGCTGCTGCCCCTGCCCAGCTGCCTCCGCACACAGGTGGCCAGGGCACCCTGGCGCTCACAGTCGCTACTACTTCGTCTTCACCCCTGGGGCCCAGTAGCTTGGCCCCACCCCCTGCTCCTGATTGGCTGGTAGCATAGCCAATCGGGAGCCAAGGTACAGTCACATTTGCATGTTACTCTTTTATTAGATAGGATATACAGTCCTATAGATACTATTCATTATTCAAGCACAAAAATGCTCTCTTCTTTAAAGATGGTGGAAAAATGGTTAGTGTATTTTTTAAAATTTCCCCCAAGAAACGATTAAAGTAAAATGTTGGCATTGCTGCTATCTGAAAATACTAGTATAATTGCATGGTGCTGCTCACCTCTTTGATAGATTAGACACATGGTCTAATAGATACCACCTCTCCATGGGTAGAGAGGTAGACCCTTTCAAACCTCTCTTAGTTTATCTGCCTTGTGGGAAAATGCTTTAATTACCATCTGCCCAGCTCTGTGTATGAGGGCACATCTGAAGTCTCCTTGAAGAGTGAATGTCCCATATTTAAACCTTCCCTTTGTAATCTTATTTGTCATTTAGATGGTTTAGAGCTAATGGTTTCAAAGTTGCCCAATTCAAACATTTGATTTCCCTGCATTGTCTTCAAGAGCAAATTTAGAAGCGGAATATTTCCATGGGAAACGGAATTATTTCTCCCTTGAGTTGCATTTTGCCAATTCCTGCTTCAATACCTCTGTACCAAATCCTAAAATAGAAGGATCAATTCTGCTTTTTATCTGTGAAATTAGACACTTCGAAGCCATTATTCAGCACAAAGGAAGCTGGGGCACATGTTTATTCACAGTGAGGCGAACCAACCCCTGAAAAGGCACCCCAAACATTTGAAGAATAAACAGGGATCTGGAGAGCAGATGTTGCTTTCTGCCCACAAACAAGCAAATACATCAATAGGAACCAGACCTTTGAGCATTTATCTACACTCAACAAATATGAATTCAGTCAACAAACATTTATTCAGGTTTCTGCTCTGTGTCAGCTGCTAGAATATCTGGTCTACTTAGTGATAGTTCTGACCTATAGGCCTATGTGAATGAGGCCCCAACAACTTACATACTGTGAAATTTTCCCCAGTGTTAGTATTTCAGAGAAATTTACTCAGCACTGAAGTGGGCTATTTTCTGATAGAAAGATGGCTAATGCATTAGGAGAACTGAAGTCTGGTTCTTCAAAAGGTTTACTTAGTAGTAATTTGGGGTGGCAGTGACATATGGCCGAAGGCTACCTGGTTCTGTAACTATGAACATGGACTCTGGAGCAAGACTTCTGGGTTCAGATCCAGCTCTCTATCATTTATTTGCTGAGAGATTGTAAGCACATTATTACAATTCTTTGGTTCTCAGCTTTCTCATCTATAAAATGGGACTAACATGAATACCTTGCTCACAACACACTCTAGTTTGTTACTAAAGTTATTAGATGAGTAAATAGATAAAGCACTTAGACAAGTGCCTGGTTATTAGTCAGCTGTTATATCCAGTGGAAAGGGGAGAGTGTAGTGAGGAAAGTGATGCATTGCAGAGGTGGAAGGAGTATTTGATCTACAACCTTGTTAGAATTTCTGGTGTTTGGTGATAGAAAAAACAGACTGATGTTAGTCCAGTTTGCTATGGTTTTTACACCAGTATTACCTAAAGACAGTGCACTCTCTATTGCCTGCATTTGGGGCAAAGTGTTCCTACTCCTCACCCCAAACCCATCCACTGGATACCATAGTACCAATTGCTACACTTAAGGAACCGCCCCCTCCCCCTTTCTTATCAAAATACTTGGCACTTAACTTTTAGGCTGGTGACAATGTATGGAAGGGATTTGCCTCATTAATTATCAGTCTCTAGGTACAGTGCCAATTCCTTTACATGCCATATTTCATTTAATCTGCAAACTAATTTTATGAGACAGATAACTAATAATCCCCATTTTATAGATGAGAAAATTATAGTTATACTAGAGGCCTGGTACACAAAATTTGTGCATGGGGGGGGGGGCGGTGTCCCTCAGTCCAGCCTGCACCCTCTCCAATCTGGGACCCCTCAAGGGATGTCCGACTGCCCAGCAGGATCGGGCCAAAATGCACAGTCAGACATCCCTCTCACAATTCAGGACTGCTGGCTCCCAACTGCTCGCCTGCCTGCCTTCCTGATTGCCCCTAACCACTTCTGCCTGCCAGCCTGATCACCCCCTAACCACTCCCCTGCCAGCCTGATTAATGTTTAACTTCTCCCCTGCCAACCTGTTTGCCCCTAACTTCCCTCCTATGCTGGCCTGGTCACCTCTAACTGCCCTCCCCTGCAGGTTTGATCACCCCCAACTGCCCTCCCTTGCAGGCCTGGTCCCTTCCAACTACCGTCCCCTGTAGGCCTTCCCGCCACCCCCAAGAGCCCTTCCCTGCAAGCTTGGTCACCCCTAACAGCCCTTCCCTGAAGGCCTGGTCACCCCCAACGTCCCTCCTCTGCTGGCCTGGTCACCTCTGAATGCCCTCCCCTGCAGGTTTGATCACCCCCAACTGCCCTCCCTTGCAGACCTGGTCTCTCCCAACTGCCCTCTCCTGCTGGCCATCTTGTGGTGGCCATCTTGTGTCCACACGGAGGCAGGATCTTTGACCACATGGGGCAGCCACCTTTGTGTGTTAGAGTGATGGTCAATCCACATATTACTCTTTTCTTAGATATGATTAAGTAGTGTTTCTCAACCTTGCTACTATTGACATTTGAGGCTGGCTAATTCTTGGTCATTGTAAGTTATTTAGCAGCATCCTTGGCCTCTCCCACTAAATGCCAGGTTGAGATAAACTGTCAGCTGTGGAAATAAAATGTTCCCTGATATGACCAAATGTCCCCCAGTGTGTGTAAGGGGGAGTTAACCCCACTCCCCACCTTAGTTGAGAATCACTGCTAAAGAACATGAGTGATTTCCTCATCTTCTACCAGCTGGTAAGTGGTAGAATTGAGATATTAATTCAGGAGTCTTAACCATGATGTATTATTGCTGTTAAACAGGATACCATGCACCAGTTACCAATCCCAGAAAGGAATCTAAACACATCTGCCCATTGCATCTTTTTTAAAATTTCTTTATTGATTAAGGTATTACATATGTGTGCTCAACCCTCCATTAACCTCCCAATCCCCACTCCCACTCATGCCCTCACCACCCTAGTGTTTGTGTCCATTGGTTAGGCTTATATACACACATACAAGTCCTTTGGTTGATCTCTCCTTGATTTTGGAGTCACCAAGGGAAGCGGAATGCAGCCCAGCACTAAATGGAAGAGTATTCTTCTTACCTAAGGAAGAGACAAAGCAAGAACAGCTTTGATAGTAGGCAGTAATCCCTCAGGGCCTGTAGGGGAGGACTGGTGCAGGGGAAAAGGAGGAAGGGTAGGAGTAGTGGAAGGGGTACTCCAGATGGCCAACACAGGAGAATTTATGCACATTCTTCTTCTGCCACAGTGCAAGGAACCCTGTACCTCCCTGCAGAGGGCAGACATAGCAATGGCGTTGGCCAGATGCCATATCATACACACACACTTTCAGCAGAGACAAAGAGTGCTCAAGATATTCCCACAGAAGGTCGGTCATGCCTCAGCACCGGCTACACGGCTCTTTATCTCTTGGTAAGGAAGTGACCCAGGCCCAAGCCCATTCTTGTGCAGCCCAGTGAGGATTGAAAGACTGCACCCTGAGTCTGCCTTTCCCAGCAATTACATTCTTATCCCAAAATCCAGCAGCAGTAACATCACTTGATAACTTGTTGGAAATGCAAATTCTTGGGCCCTACCTCAAATGTATTCAATTAAAAACTCTGAGGGTAGAGCCCAGCTCCCTGTGATTCTGAGCTACACTGAAGTTTTATGACCAGTGGGGTGCCTTCTGCATCCCTGCTGTTACTGGGGGAAGTGGAATTCTTGGTGTGCCACAAGAAAAAGAATTGCCTGAGGCCCCCAGGAGCAGATGAGGTACTGTAGAAAGCTTTATTGATGATGTAAGATGAAGGGGGTTCCCTTCCAAGGTCTCATCTTGCCATAGAAAAAAAAATCCAATCTTGTTTTTAGCAAGGCCAAGATCAAAGCCACTGCCTAGAATGTTTGCTTCATATTAAAGTACGGTCCAGTCCAGCATCTGGTTAGGTTAGCTTGTATTCCCAGCTGTATTCCATCACGTGTGAGATCCACATGGCCATGGCCATGTGGCTGCTAAGGTCACATGGCAGGATAGTGCATGGGCAATGCAGGCCTTGGAGCAAGTGAGAGCACAAGAGCAAGAAGGACAGTACGAATTCTTTGGGGATTTTAACTGGGAGCTTAACCAATTACGCCTTTAGGATTTTGCACCCTTACAAGTGGCTCTGCCCTCCTATCCAATGATTTTTGTTCCCAGACTAGACTGACATGCAAGCTCATTGTTTACATCACCCAACCTCACTGCCCATGTGCCCATCTCCCCCTTCGTTTTAATCCTTCCTCCAGGGATCTGCAAGGAATGGACCAGTGGTTCCCTGAGGAGCATGAAGTTGCACTTCCTGATGAAGCTACCCAGATGGCCATGCTTATAATGTATGAACTCCCCTTTGCTCTCTTCCTACTATTAATATCAGCTAGCTAATTAAAGCTGTAACAGTTTGAGAACCACTGATGTAGTTTGATGGCTCTCAGCCTAGGCTTCACATTAGGAGTACTCAGGTAGCTTTCAAAAAACATGGATGCTCACACACACTCCACATCAGCTGATCAGAATTCCTGGGGTTGGCTCCTGAGAATCAGTGATTTACATTTTTGTGTTTGTGACAATTTTAAGCTCTGCCCTGGCAATGTTAATGTGCAGCCAGAGTCAGAGTCGTTAGATGCTTCCTCCATTTTCTGGCTCACATTTCCTGGTAGGTGCTAAACTTCTTGTGTTAATTCATTGCTGTTTGAAATGACCTACCATTATCATCTATAGTGACCCTTGTTTAATTTTGTGGACACAAAGGGGCCACATACTAAGCCTGACAAGCTCAGGGGAGGCCTGCTGGCAGCTTTGCAAACTCAGAGACAAAAAGTAACTGCTCTAGGGTTATATTTTTCCCTAACAAAGGTCAATTTTTACCTTAACTAAGTCTGTCCTCTTTTTGCATCACCTAATAACATACCTTTGGATTATCAAAGTAATACCCCCTCCCCACTGGCAACAGAGCAGAGACCACAATACTGTCATTGTTATGGTTTTCATGGTAATTGTTAACTGTTAGCTATCCTATACCGCCTGTGTAAAAGATGTTTCCATTCCTTCTACTTTCTATCCAATCCAGGAAATTCTCTCCCTCCACTCTGCTTTCTCCTGCCATCCTAATCTATCGTCATTGGATTTCACATACCTCCCTTATGTTTTTCTCTTTGATTCTGATGTATAAAATAAGTGGCAAAACTGCCATTTTCTTAAGATTTTGCTTCTCAGCAACTCTTGTTGTTTGGCTCAAATAAACTTATATAAATTCTTACAGATTTGGACGTTTCTTATGTTGACAATTTCTTACCCTTTTTGTGTCTCAACTTTTTCATCTTTAAACCAGAAAGAAATACTGGTGTTGGTAAAGAATGTATGACTGAAAGAGAGAGAATTCTGACCAAGAAAGTGCAAGGAAAGCCTTCTTGCTCTGAAGTTTGTATTCTACAGCCGACTGAATTACAAAGCAGGTGGCCCAGTCCATTTATCTCTGCCTGTATCAGATGCAGACATCTTACAATGGAAGCTGTGCCACCCAGGAGGTGCAGAGGTAGCCCAAACAAAACACAGAACTCTTCTGTGTGCAGTCTGGCTAGTCTTAGACTGTTCTAGAACTCTGGGTAAGTGCTCCTAAAGGAATCTGAAGAGGCAGCAGTTGGCAGATATGCCACACACTCCTCTCTAAAAAATTGAGAGGGTCTTGCCTAAGCAACATGGGTAAAGTGTCCTATTTTTAGCACTAGTCTGCTGCCTCTGATCTTCTTTCTCAGGGTGTCCATGGAGTGAGAAATGGGGCTGTTCTGCTTCATTGAAAACAAAGGAATGAAAGGAAGGCGCTTTCATTGTATTCTTGAGAGAGACTAGAAAAAGAACAAAGAAAAAAAGCAAGAAAACAAAGGTCTCTGGGGGTTGCAGTGGTTTATTCATTTCTTCTTTTAAATAGAAGGATGGCCTAAGCTAATTTTATTTCCAACAATAAAATAGTCAACAGAAACTCTGGAAGCAGTTCCCAAACTCTTAGGATGCTTGCTAGAATAGAATAATCTTGGCCTTCCCAGAAATTCAGTTTTAACAAATGCCCAAAAGTTATGATGGGGTCTGAGGACCAATCTCCAGAGCTACTTCTCTATGAACATTTTTTCATTGTAGCTATTATATAGTCACTAGAGGCCCAGTGCATGAAATCCATGCACGAGGGATGGGAGTGGTCCCTCAGCCCAGCCTGCACCCTCTCCAATATGGGACCTCTTGAAGGGTGTCCGACTGCCTGTTTAGGCCCAATCCCAATGGTCAATTTGCATATAGCTCTTTTATTAGATAGGATATGCCACATAAAGACATTTTGGTCAATGAGGAACCATATATACAGGAGCGGTTTCATAAGATTGTAATGGAGCTGAAAAATTCCTATTGCCCAAAAATTCCTATTGACTTCACAGCTGCTCTAACGTCACAGTGCAAGGCACGACTCATGTGCTTGTCTGATGCTGATGTAAACAAACCTACTGCACTACTGGCCATATAAAATTATAGCATATACCATTGTGTGCAGTACATAATACAAGATAATGATAATAAATGACTATGTTACTGGATTATATATTTACTACCCTACTCTTTTTATTGTCACTTTAGAATATGATCTTTCTACTTATAAAAAAATTAAAATGTGCTATAAACCAGTATACTGTGTCATGCTGGCAGCAGCCTCATACATCTCATGTCTACCTTGTCTCTTCATTGCATCATTTTCTCTTGTGCTTGATTTAATCACATGTAATTTTATATAGTTGTATGTTGTATAGGCTTATAGCCTAGAGCAATAGGCTCTACCTTATAGCCTAGGTATCCAGTAGGCTTTGCTATCTAGATGTGTGTAAGTGCCTCTATGATATTCATGCAGTGAAATTGCCTATTGGCAAATTTATCAGAACGTATCCCCATTGTTCAATGTCACATGGCTGTATTGCATTGGCATTTTAAATGACTCATAACTTTCATCTGTGTGACCCTAGATAAATTGTTTCCCTTCAGTTTTCATCTGTGAACTGTAGAGGGATATTGGGATCGGTAAAAGAGCATGTGACTTGGTGAGAGAGAATTGCACTCTTGGTCTTTCTCCTTTATTGAGCTACTTGATACTTTATGGCAGGAACTAGGTCTGAGTGCTGGCATGCAGCTGGCATGTAAGTAAGACATGTTTGTTGAATAAATGGATGGATGAATTCTTACATGAATGAATGAACAAAAATGATGGAATGACAGAAGCCCCAGAAAACTTTTGATTCCTTGGCTTAAATATCTTCTCAAAATTGGCAAATTTTATTAGAATCCCTACCTCACATATTTTATCAGCCCATCCTAACAAAGTACTTTCTAGGTGGTGAGCTCAGAGAGATAAACACTTTTTTTTACTTTCTTAAGAAAAAAATAATCTGTGTTTCATCATCATGGTAGTGGAGAATTCTAGATAGTAGTAATGTGATAATATATTTACAGAAGTCAAAATCTCAAAATTGGATTCCTGAGTTCTTCTTTGTCCACACATCCCCAGGTAACCAATTATATCTTTCTTTTTCTTGCTTTGAAATGGGTGATTTAAGAGGTTATTTAAGTGAAAATCTTCTCTGTCACTGTTTTAACTCAACCTTCTAACTCTGTCATCTAATGTTCATCATATATAATAAAAGCCTAATATGCAAATTGACCAAACAGCAGAATGACTGGTGGAATGGCTGGTTGCTATGATGCACACTGACCACCAGGGGGCAGACACTCAACACAGGAGCTGCCCCCAGCTCATGGGCCCCAGACCAGCCAATAGGTGCCAGCAGGGGTCCCGATTGCCCCACCCATTGCCCTGCAGAGGGAGGTGACTGGCAGTGGCGGTAGGGGGCGAGGCTGGCAAGTGGGCAGTGCCAGACTGCCCAAGGTGGGTGCCAGTGGGGAACCCCTGATCACCCTGCTGGTTGCCCTAGAGATTAGCCTTGATTGCCGGCCAGGCCTAGGGACCCTACCCGTGCATGAATTTTGTGCACCTGGCCTCTAATTTTTTTATAATGCCACAATTTAAAAGTATGTGTATGCACTACCATCAGCAATAAAAAGAAATTTACTATTGTTACACACAACTGGGATGCATTTTTAAAGTTGCAAAGTTTAAAAAGCCCATCTCCAAAGGTTATATACTGTATGATGGAATATATATATATATACTATATATCTGGATATATGTAGCATTCCTAAAATAACAAAGTTATAGAAATGGAGAAAAATTAATGGTTGTGAGGGATTATAATAGATCAGGGAGAAAAGGGGGTGGCTTTGGCTGTAAAAGCATAGCATGAGGGACATTTATGATGAAACTGCTCTATCCCTTGGCTGGTAGTAGTTATAGAAATCTACACTTACAATAGAATTGCTGAAAAGGTAAACACACACACATACATGCATAGAAGAGTGTATGCAAAACTGGTGAGTTTTAAATCAGGTCTATAGACTGTACCAAGAGTAATTTCTTAGTTGTTATATTGTACTATGTATAGTTCAGCAATTTTCAACTAATGTGTTGCAAGAATTTTTAAAACATTCAATATCTGACTATTTGGTCAGGGGCACTGATCTCTTTTTTCTTAGATTGTCAAATAAAGAAAATGACAACAACCAACACAACAATAGCTGTTTGGTGTAAATGAATCAAAATCATAGGGTTGTTGTTGTTTTGTTTTATTTTTTGTCAATTTAGCAAAAATATATTTTGTGTGTGCTACAGAAATTGAGTAATTAGTTATGTGTACATGAGATAAAAATGTTGAAAACTTTTTTAAAGTACATATTCTGTACGCATTTCTGTATATATTACATGTATACACACATAATAAATCTCTATTTACACACCCATCTTAAGAAAGTAGAATATTGTCATACTGTTGGTTGTCCTGAAGCCCTCTTTCTGATGCCAATTTCCCTTCCTCACCTCCCAGAGCAACCACTGTCCTGACTCTTGCATTTATCATACATACCTTGCCTTTTTTCATTTTTTAAATAATTTCACTTTGTAAACTGGATTATCGAAAAAAAAAAAAACCCTTTGACTCCCCTCTAGAGGAATACCAGGGAATTTGATCAGTTATCTTCAGAATCATCATGACTATGTCATGTTAATGGTCTTTAGAATTTTTCTCTGCTGACCTGGGTTTCCTTTCAGAACCAGCTTCATTCTGCTGGTTTGCAGTAAAAATGATGTAATTTTCCCCATTTATGAGAAGCCATTTGAAAGATGATGCTGGATGCCACTTGAATTTTTTTTTTATTGTTCCAGCATAATAGAAGATCCTCCCAAGTTCATCTCACTGGAAGATTTGAAGAGAATCATATTATTTTGGAGAGTCACTGAGAACCTAGGCAACACATCATGCAATTTATGTAAATGGTAAATCACAGTCATTATCTAACTAGGGGCCCGGTGCATGAAATTCATGCACTGGGGGGGGGGGTCCCTCAATCCAACCTGCACCCTCTCACATACTGGTAGCCCTCAGGGGATATCACCCCCATTGGCCACCCAGCCATCGCCTTGCTCAGCTCAGCCCCTGCTGCCTGTGACCACCCGGCCCCAGGGGCTGGGCACTCGCTGCCACTTCCATTCCCTGCCGCTGCCACCACCACCGCTGTTGCTGCTGCTGCTGCTGCTTCCCCTCACAGCGCTCCGGGAGCTGGGTGATCACTGCCACTGCCCTTTCATCTCCACCCCCCAGGGCCCAGTGCTCGTGCCACTTGGCCCCAGCCCTGCTCCTGATTGGCTGGTAGCATAGCCAATCAGGAGCCAAGGTACGGTCAAATTTGCATGTTTCTCTTTTGTTATATAGGATTATCATGGGCTAGCCAGTACACATGCTGATGTGGTAGGTGGATTTCCTTCTTCAGTATCATCAGCCTTTTCCTCTCCGTTGCGGAAATGTTGCTAATGAAGGCTGTTTTCTCAAATGTTAGACTCTGGCTATATGTTAGATTTAGACTTAATCAGCCAAAAATAATTACATAAAAAATGATCCTTAAAATGCCCAGGGGAAATCTTCAATGAAAGTGTATGAGAAGCAATGGTGGTCAGGCATCTCTATTGTTAATATCCTCCTAGCACCCCTAATGTGCTCCATGCCCCATAATCATATGCTCAGCCAGGGTTAAGAACACTGCATCCGTTAACTGTGCTTTTCACAGAGACATGCCTGAATTACCAGAATCAGAGCCATCTAAGGTTCTGGTTTAAAAATACAGTCACGAGCTTTCTGAGTCAGAATCACACACATTTGAGGATCACCCTTGTAAAATAAGCTCCAAGGAGGTGTGGAGAGAAACAGTCCCTGCTGCGGGCAAGGTGCAGAGTAATTATAATAAAGACATTTTCTTCATTTCTGCTGAGATTGACTATCTTCTAAATATTGGCCTTACATATTTCTTCACTTGTAACGCCTGCTATTTCCTTAGACCAGGTTCTATTAGTTTGTCTTTTATTTCCTTAGACCAGGTTCTATTAGTTTGTCTTTTTCTTATCAATTGAACAGTATTATATATTTTGTCTTCACTCAGCATCTGGTAGATCTTAACTGAGCATGTACTATGGTGCCAGGATTGTTCCAGGTGCTGGGAATACAATACAGTAAAAAGCAACAAAGTTGCTATTCTCATGAGTGTCTGTTCTATAGATATGTGGGAAGCTGACAATACTGTGCACAATGAATGCTATTAGATTCTGATGAAAATTGTGATGAAAGTTATCCTATATAATAAAAAGATAATATTCAAATTGACCAAATGGCAGAACAACTGGTCTCTATGACATGCACTGACCACCAGGGGGCTGACACTGGATGCAGAAGCTGCTCCCTAGTGGTCAGTGTGCTCCCACAGGGGCAGTGCCACTCAGCCACAAACTGGCAAGCACAGTGGCAGTGGCAGGAGCCTCTCCCACCTCCGCAGCAGCGCTAAGGATGTCGGACTGCAGCTTAGGCCCGCTCCCTGCTCAGCCTAAGCTGTCAGTCAGACATCCCCCTAGAGCTCCAGACTGCTAAAGGGTGCAGGCCAGGCTGAGGGACTCCTCCCCCACCTAGTGCACGAATATCATGCACCAGGCCTCTAGTCTCAACATAATGAGATAGAAAGGAAGTAGTGCAAGAGGAAAGAGTTGAGTGCTGAAGTCAACTTCAATAGCTTGCAAGAGCTAATTGTTGAATTTCAGAATTTTTTAAGCTGGCCTTTGAACACAGCCTTTATTAAAATGCAAATTATAAAAACTTAAAATTAAATAAATTGTATTGAAGACAAAGGTAAGGAATAGTCAAAACTTAGTTTCTTAATTACTTAACTGCACACATCCATTGTCCCTGTGGATCTGGCTTCCTCTTCCCACCTCCCCCTTAGCAGTTCCCCCTCGGTAGCCCCGGGGCAGGTCATGGTGGGAGCATGTGCACCACAGGAACTGACAAGTGCTACAAATCAGGGCTTGATTTATGGTCTTTTTGATTGTCTAAACTTGAGAAAGTGCCAATGAAGCTTAAAAGCATCATATCAATAGCTATTACATTGTGATTAGAACAAAAATTTTGAGAGAATATTTTTTCAGTGTTTAAAAACTGTACCCAGTTCAGCATTTCCTATGGGTCAGACCATCAATGTTTTCTCCACAATCTCAGGCACAAAATCCTCAAAACTCAGAATCCTCTGGGTTACTTAAAAGCAAAAATCAAACACCTGGTGAGAATGATGATCAGGTGCAGGTGGCCCCTCTCCATTTCCCTGCTGTACCTTTCTGGCGCAGATCTCAGGCCCCATTACGACTTACTGTGCTGTCGCTGACAGAGTTCAGCAGTGACACCAGCAGTATCTTGGACTGTTTCCCATTCCTGCTGTCAGTCAAGTTCCCTCCACATCGAGACTACCAGTCATCAAGTGCTTCCTGGAGATGGCTGTGATTGATTACCTATTAAAATGGTATGCATGCCCTGGCCAAATATATTGATTGACACCTGGCTCCCACTCACATTGCACTATCAATTTTTCCCCTCTGTTCTCAAGTGTATCTTTCAATGAAGATTTTTTTCAACTCTCTATGCCCAACTATGCTATAAAACAGGAAGTATTTAAGGACATGTGAACCATGGTTTATTCAGATTGAGTTGTTGAGACAAGCTATCTTGGTGTAAAAGTTCAAGGTCATTTGAATGGCAGGATTTCATAGGAACTAGTAGAATTTTGGTTCAGAAAATGGCAGCATTGTGAAATCAAACAATCAGGAATAATCTAAATACGAATTTGATTAAAATCAGAGCTTCAACCTGGATTTGCCTACATTAACAGGACCAAGGATTATGGGTAAGATATTCCAGGAAGAGAAAATAATCCATGAGTGGGAGAGGTCGTGAGCATGGTGTGTGCCAACACACACATATGTGCCTGAATGTGTTAGAGAGGGGCTTGGGGACCAGGAAACTGGGAATTGGTCATGTCTTTGACTGTCATTCTGTCCTTACTTCTCATCTTGCCTTTCTGCTTCCTCAAGGCATCAAACTAGAGGAGTTATTGTTGGAATATACCTCTCAGAAGTAGTGAAAAAAACAACAGCAAATCAAATTTTCCTTAAGTGCGGAGACACATTCTCCTTTATTTCATCTCATCTGTGGCACCAAGGGCTTAGAATTTGAGGACAGATTCTTATCAGCTCCTTTTGCTTCTGAGCTTTGTGACTTTGTGCATGTAGGTTTTTTTAGCCTCTTCGAATCGCATTTAATTCATTTGTAAATGGGGATTCTTAAGACTTTCCTTGCAGAGTTGGAAGGACTGAATGAATTCATGTTGTGTCTGTGTCTGACAGTGGCCACGATGTTAATTTTTCTACAGAAGCTGTTCCTATGAGACTAATTTATGTATGAATTTTTTACTGGAGGCCATTTTTCTCCACAACCTCTCAGTTCAGCTTCATTCTTCTAAGCCTTACTTATCTTTGTTTCATTGGCAGAGAGTCTGTTACATACACGATAGGTGGTCAACTGAAACTTGGTGAATAAAGAAATGAATGGATGAATGAAGCAAGGACCACCCTGAACTCTTGCTTTGGGAGAAGATCTGAGAGAAGGTTGTGTGTTACTCCGCTGTCATTTGGTTCCAGGTGCCCTTTGGCTTTTGGTGACTGAGGTCACAGCAGGCCTTGATCACTATTCCAGCTCTAATGTTTCAAGAATGGCTTCTGGGATCTTGGCTGAGAGAAAATAATGGAACTTGGCTTTGGGTGTCACGAACAAAGGAGCTCTGAACACTCTTCTAATAGGATTTTTATGACATTGTTTTCTCCCACTGTGTACTGTTTCCTGTATCCTTGCTGCTAGGTATTGATTGAAAGTGACTAAAAAGGGAAAAGTGAAATCACCTTAGGTTATGTTTCCTATAGAGCACGAGATAGGGCAGTGGGAGGGGAAGAAGGGAAGCAGATATGGAATATGACTTGGACAAGAAAAAAGAAGGAAGAAAAAAACAGGAAAAAAATATTATAGTAGCCAGGAAGAAGGAGAAACATATGGAAAATGTTCCTTTGTCAATTCTTAGAATCTAAGGCCCCTAAGGGAGGTTCTGAACTCTTCTTGAATATTAGGAGGAGACCTAATTTTATTGTACATTTTCTTTATCCATTCATCCCTTAATGGACACTTAGATTGTTTTTGTTTCTTAGCTATTGTAAATAATACTATAATGAATACAGGGATGCACATACCTTTTTAAATTAATGTTTCTGTATTTTTTTGTGTGGCAAATACCAAGAAATGGAATAGTGGATCATATAGTAGCTCTACTCTTCATCTTTAAGGAATCACCACACTGTTTTTCAGAGTGGCTGTCTGAATTCACACTTCCACCAGCAGGGCATTAGGTGCCTTTTCTGCACATGCTCTCCTACAGCTGGCATTGCTTGTCATTCTGACGATGGCCATTCTAACAGGGGGGTGAGGTGATATCTCATTATGGCTTTTATTTGCATTTCTCTGATAATTAGTGATGAACATCTTTTGATGTGTCTATTGGCCATCCGTATGCTTTCTTTGGAAAACGTTATCAGATCCTCTGCCCATTTATTGGGGGGAGGAGGGAGAGCTGGGGTTTTGTGGGGGGTTTTTTATGTTTAGATGTATGAGTTTTTTATATATATTGGATATTAATCCCTTATTAGATGTGTGATTGGCAATTATCTTCTCTCTTTGAGCAGGTTGCTCTTTGTTCTGCAAATCTTTTTAGTTTCCTGTAGTACCATTTGTTTATTTTTGTTTTGTCTTCCTTGCCTTTGGAGTCAACGCCACAAAAATATCAATAAACCTACATCTAAGACCTTACTGTCTATGTTTTCTTCTATGTATTTTATAGTTTCAGATCTTATGTTTAAGGCTTTAATTCATTTTGAATTAATTTTTGTTTATGGTATAAAATAGTGGTCTAGTTTTATTCTTTTGCATAAGAATACTGCTGGACACAGTTTTCCAGCACCATTTATTTATCCATTCTGATCGTAATGTCTTTCTTTTTCATCCTTGTGTGTTAATATCTTACCCATCCTTCAAGGTCTATATCTATGAACAAACTTAATTTTTTCTGAAGTACTGCCTGATGTTTTTCTTCATCCTTTGAATCCTGAATAGCATTCAGAACATCTCTTTTTGAACTTAATCATTTGCATTCTTGGTTTAGAGTGTAACTACCAGAGTGTAACTTATTTGACTTGGAAGAATTGTCTTTTTTATAGCTGTATTCCCTATAGTGCCTAGCACAACTGACAGGGATATAGTATGTGCTAAATGAACAAATGCTAAACCAAAGGGGCTGCATGCTAATAGGAATTGGTAAAGGTAAATACCTTTACCAATAAAATGTAGTTATTTACTAAAAAGAAACTATCAGGCAAATCATTACAGAATGTGACTTACAATCCATTTTAGCAGTGTATGTTGCTTTTAGGGACCTTCAGCAACACATAGGTATATTTAATAATTGTATTTAAGGTTGCCTATGTGGAGATTTATATCCTAGATGATTGATTCAGGCTTCACTGACTCCCCTAGGGCTCATAAATCTGACCACCCTCCTACTTTTTGTTGGTCACAGAATATTTGCATTGAATGATCCAGAGGTCAATGAAAACGGCTCTGATAACCATGAAAATCTCTTGCATCGGCAAGGAGATATTGAGTTTATAAAGTGATTTCAGAGATATTGCACACTTTCAAATGCCAACTGAAAAGGCTGAAAACATAAATACACCTAACCAAGCTTTTCACTTCTTGTGAGACGTCGGATAGCACAGACTAAAGTATTCTTTAGGTCCTGGATCTAAAGACCACAGAGCCAGGTGGCATCTCAAACATCACTACCTTTACCCTAATTTACATTCACCCTGGACCTTACGTTTGCACTCATTTGGCTGAGATAAAAGCTTGAGTGTGACTGAGGAGTTGTCAGACAACTTCAATACCAAGAGACATATCCATTCCTGAAAGACAGAGGAGGAGATCACGTCTAATCCAGCCATGAGATGAAATTCTCCAGGTCTAAGCTGTTTTTACAGCAGTAGCTAACACACCGGGCCCTTTGAAAAGCCTAGAGGGGACTTAGGGGATTTATGGATAGAAGCTCAGATCTGGAACTTGGCACCTAAATTCTAGTTTAGTCCTTCAGTGTGATGATTTGCCATTTTCAGCCACGTCCCACTAGGTCCTGCCTAGGCTAGAGAGATTGCCTTTGGATCAATACCTCCCAGCGCAGTGGCTCAGGCTGCTTCTATAGTGCGGGAAGGAGGCTCAGGCTGTTATTAAGCCTCAGGGAAGAGAGGGAGAGCTGGAGATGAAAGTATAATTTGTGAAGCCAGGACACCTTCTGGCCTCAGAAGTGGCACGCAACACCTTTGTTGCCTTTACATTAATTGGGCTCTCTGTGGATTCCGCAATATGAGTGAATGAATGAAAGAAATGCCCACCATAATATGCCTTCGGTTTCTCTGCAATTCAAGTAGACCTGCTTTTTAAACATGTAATGAAAGGAACCTTCAACTACATGAGCAATGCTGTATTTCTACCATGGGGAATGAGCACAAGGCTCCTTTTGCATTATAGTATTTATCTGCGCTACATTTTAAATGTCACATAACATTTTCAAAAAGGCAAGGGAAAAAATCGAATGCATGACTATGACTGGCTAATAGCAATGTTTTGATAATTTTCCTTTACCGATAAATTTTATTTCTGGTCATATGAAATGGGGTGTAGGACAAGTGAAGTTATGGAGGCACAGTGACAAGACTGGAAGGCTCCCCTTTCAGCCTTTGCTGGTGCAGTTACTGGGCCGCATTGCCTGAGGCACACTGTGAATTGTTGATATAAACAGTTACATACATGTCCCTGCATACCATTATTGTTTAGAATGACGTGTTTGTGTTTTTTAAACATGGGAGGAGTGTGGGCTTTTCTGAGGGTGGAGGAGCCCTGCTGGTGAGCTGCTCCAGTGCAGAGAGAGAGACAGTGAATTTTGAGCTCAGAGAGTTTCTAGACAGATCCATAGCAAATGGGCCATGGGAAGTGCATTCACAAAGCCTTCCCATCCCTTCTTAAAAACCAAATGCAATGCAAGTGTGATTCCAGTGAACTGGGACTCCTCAAAGGCTTTAAGCAGAATTTGTATGTTCTAATGAGAGTCAGCTTTGATGAGCCCTTCTTCTGTTCCTAAGCTCCTTACCTGTATCTCACTTAATCTTCCCAGCAGCTGTATGTGACAGGCACTCTGATTATACCCATTTTACTGATAAGGACATTGAAGCTCAAGAGGGTTAAGTAACTTGTCCAAGGTTCTTCTAATATTAGTTTTTGGAGCCAGTATTTGAGCTGAGGGCTGTCTAACTTCAAAGCCTATGTGTTTAGACAATATGCCATGCTATCCTCATTGTCAGCAATCAGAAGGCTCTGATTGGATGATTCCTGGACTATGGTACAGGGTAGAGAGTTCTAGCTGGGCCGAAGTACAGTGAGGATCTCCATAAGCTTCTGAATATTTCAGCACTACCTGTCTTCATAAGACGTATCATCCCCATTAAACTAGGTAACAGTCATTTACCAACAGGATTCCTAAACTGTGATAGAAATTGGCCTTTTTATAAATATTTGGCTAGAAGTAAGAGGGTGGAATGGAAGTTCTGACGTAGTATGATTTGGAAAACTATTTTATATTTCTCTTAAGATTTTCCAGATGTATTTCAATTTAGTGATATTGTAAGGAATGGAGGAAGGGAAGGTATTTCAGTCACGTGACAAATATTGCTAAAAGAATGCATCCCTTTGGGATATGTAAATCATCTTTTAAAATTCAAACGTCCTTGGGTGAGATGACTAACAGAATTAATTGAAAGGAAGTCAAATCCAACAGAATGGTTATATGCCTGGGCTGTGGTTTCATATAGCTCTGGGAACAAACTCAGCTATCTCATAATTGATGATTGGTGTAGAGAGAGGACAGAAAAGACAATTCAGACCATCCTGTCACCCCACGCACTTGCCCCCAGTGGTAATTAAATATGTACCATCTGTATTCGTTATAATTTTCTCAAATTCAAGTAACAGAAACTTCAATACAAAATTCTTTTTAAAAATTGGATCTGCTTCAGGCATTGTAAACTCCATGCTCAGAAGTATTCATTGGGATTAGAGTGTTTCTCCTCGTGGCTCCTCTTTGTTCTCTGTTGGCTCTGCTCAGATGGACCCTCTGGGTGGCTGCAGGCGGGTCCATTCTCACATGCACTTTCCAGTTCTGAACTGGAATGCTTTATTTCTTGGGTTTTCAAAGCAAAATACTGGGGTAAGCTTTGAATGAACATGTTGGCTTGGCTTATATCATGTCCCCATTACTCAAACAATTACTCAGGTGAAGAGGATGCTAGCTCTGTGCTTCACTCCCCCACAAATCATGTCGCATCTGCATAGGGAAGAGCGATTTTCTAGAGACAATTGGAGAACTTTTACTACAGAGAGGGTGTTGATGAAGTAATTGTAGGCAGGCAAACCCCCAAAATTCTATACATACACCTTCTCTTCAGGAAGATGTGTGCACTGCTGAAATAAAGTTCATTCTGCTGGGAAAAAATATAGGTTCTCCCTAAAGGTAGGCTTGCCAGCACCTGATGGATGGGTCTGCTGCTTCCCAGTCTGTCCTGAGCTCTGCTTTCCCTGCTGACTTGAAAAGATGGCTTGCATAACAATTACACCTGGCACGCTCTCTTGGGAGCATGAGGGGAAATTTTCTTCATCTTTTCTTAAAGATGCAATTGTTTCTGACAGCCAGTGTCATCTGCAGTGACAGATGTCACGTTTGACTCTCATTCACAGCAGACAGCTGAGTCCAAGGAGACTGCTAGTCCAAGGATGGTTTTAACTCTTACCTACAAAAGCCGGAGAGAGCCCAGAAAGGTTGTGGCTCATGGGACTATCACAGTAACATGTTATAGGGCAAGAGCTATGGGTCCCATCACACATTACCAGCCCTCATGTGCTCTGCAGTTCAAGTCCACTGCAATGCAAACTCCAAGAGGTGCAAGCACTGGGGATGGCTGTTTGCTTTCTCTTTTGTGGCCCTTTGTGGTCAGCACAGTGCTGGGCAGGCAGTAGAAGTAAATATTTGTTGAATAATTTAGTGAATGACAGATATAGACATTTTCAATGAAATTTAGTACTCATCTGGTTGTGTGTATGTGTGTGTGGAAGATGACTGAGGTCTGTCATTTTTATCTATTATTCATATGAGAAATTGAGGCATAATGGTTAGGGAATTTGTAGAAAACCCAACAGGAAATTAATACCATGGATGTAATAAAGATTATTTTAGCTCAGCTAGTGTGGCTCAGTGGTTGAGCTTCAACCTATGAACCAGCAAGTCACAGTTCTATTCCCAGTCAGGACATTTGTCTGGGTTTCAGGCTTGATCCCCAGTAAGGGGTGTGCAGGAGACAGATCAATGATTCTCTCTCATCATTGATGTTTCTATCTCTCTTCCTCTCTGAAATCAATAAGAATATACTAAGTAATTAAAGAATATACTAAGTAATTAATTAAATTTTTTATTGATTTCAGAGAGGAATGGAGAGGGAGAGAGAGAGATAGAAACATCAATGATGAGAGAGAATCATTGATTGGCTGTCTCTGGCACACCCCTCACTGGGGATGGAGCCCACAACTCCGGCATGTGCCCTTGACCAAAATTGAACCTGGGACCTTCAGTCCACAGGTCAATGCTCAATCCACTGAGCAAAATCTACTAGGGCTAATTAAATTTTTTTGAGAGAGAAGGGAGAGGGATAGAGAGACTGAAACATTGTTGAAAGAGAAACATCAATTGGCTGCTTCTGGCACTCCCTCTACTGGGGATCAAGACCAAAACCAAGATATATGCCCTGCCTGGAATCAAACTGGGGATCTCTAGGTTCATGAGTTGACACTCAACCATTGAGCCATACCAGCCAGATGATAAAAATGTATTTTGGAAAATATTATTTGAATGCTATTTTTTGAAGTCTCTTATGGAAATTATTCAACTATCTCAAATATCTTCCCTTTTTATAGTATTTTCTATTTATAGAATTACTGTTTTCGGGACATGTTTACATTTTCATTTTGATGCTGAACCTCACAGCTAATAAGTATAACCCTCAACCTACAAAGGAGAAATAGAGATTAAGCATGTAATGTGACTTGTTCATAAGCAAGAATAGCACCAAGAATCAACCTGAATTCTTCTGATCCCAGATCTGATGTTCATCTCCACTGAGAAATGCTACTTTTTAATTACTGAGTTTGGGATATTGTCTGCTTTTCTTCAGTCTCAGCAGTCTTTCTGTAATGAACTTCACCTCTGACATACCCATTTACTGAGTTTTGATGCTGCGTGGTTATAAAATAAGAGCAGTCAAGAGCATTATTTCCACAATTATGACTGACTAGAGGTCCGGAGCATGAAGTTTGTGCACAGGGGTGTGTGTCCCTCAGCCCAGCCTGCACGCTTTCCAATCTGAGAGCCCTCAAGGGATGATCCACTGCCCGTTTAGGCTCCATTCCAATAGAATCGGGCCTAAACTGGGCAGTCGGACATCCCTCTCACAATCCAGGACTGCTGGCTCCCAACTGCTTGCCTGCCTGCCTTCTTGATTGCCCCTAACCGCTTCTGCCTGGCAGCCTGATCACCTCCTAACCACTCCCCTGCCAGCCTGATTGATGCTTAACTGCTCCTCTGTCAGCCTGTTTGGCCCTAACTGCCCTCCCCTGCAGGCTTAGATCCCCCCAACTGCCCTTCCCTGCAGGCCTGGTCCCCCCCCCCAACTGCTCTCCCCTGTAGGCCTGGGTCCCCTCCAACTGCCCTTCCCTGCAAGCCCGGTTGCCCCCAACTTTCCTCCTCTGCCAGTCTGGTCACCACTAACTGCCCTCCCCTGCAGGCTTGATTGACCCAAACTGCCCTCCCTTGCAGGCCTGGACCCTCCCAACTGCCCTCCCCTGCTGGCCTAGTTCCTCTCAACTGCCCTCCCCTGCTGGCCATCTTATGGTAGCCATCTTATGTCCACATGGGGGCAGCATCTTTGACCACATGGAGCAGCCATCTTGTGTGTTGGAGTGATGGCCAATCTGCATATTACTCTTTTATTATATAGGATAGAGGTTTGGTATATTGGTTGGGGCCAGCTGGTTTGCCCTAAGGGTGTCCCGGATCAGAGTGGGAGTTCCCTTGTGGTGTGGGGCGATCTAGGCAAGGGGCCTGTGGTAGTTTGCAGACTGGCCACACCCCCTGGTGATCCAAGAGGACATCCTGGCATCTGGGATTTATTTATCTTCTATAATTGAAACTTTGTAACCTTAAGTGTAGTCCAAAGGAGACCAGAACTGTGGAAAGGTTGGCTTTCTCCATTGCCAGGGGCAACCCAAGCCTCCTACTATCTGCAGCTCCATGGCTGCTGCCATTTTTGTTTGGATTTATTTATCTTCTATAATTGAAACTTTGTAGCCTTAAGTAGAGGCCTGAGCCTGCCAGGGTATGTGGAAAGCTTGGCTTTCTCCATCGCCAGAGAAACCCAGGCCTCCCTCCTGCTCTCTTTGTGGTCACAGCCATCTTGGCTGGGGTTAATTTGCATACTCACTCCTGATTGGCTGAGGGTATGGCTAGTGGGCATGGCTTTGGGTATAGCAGAGGTACAGTCAATTTGCATATTACTCTTTTATTAGATAGGATGCTGAACTTTATCTAGACTACTTTTCAGAAATCCTATCTAATAAAAGAGTAATATGCAAATTTGACTGTACCTTCACCACACTCACAAGCCACAGCCACGCCTGCCAGCCAATCAGGAGCAGATTATGCAAATAAACCCCAAACAAGATGGCTGCAGCCACTGAGAGCAGGAGGGAGGCTTGGGTTTCCCTAGCAACAGAGGAAGCCAAGCTTTCTGCCTGCTGTTGCCTGCCTAAGCCTCCACTCAATGTTACAAAGTTTCAATTATAAAAGATACAGAAATGGCGGCAGCCACTGAGCTGGAGAGAACAGAGGTTTGGGTTTCCCTGGCAATGGAGGAAGCCAAGCTTTCTGCCTGTCATTGCCTCCACTCTAGGCTACAAAGTTTCAAACAAAAATGGCTGCTGCCCCAGAGCAAGCAGAAGGCTTGGCTCCACTCCAGGCTACAAAGTTTCAATTGTAGACATAGATTAATCCCAGATCCCAGGGCCTCACTTGGGTTGCTGGGGGGCGTGGCCAGCCTGCAAACCTCCACAGGCCCCTCGCCTAGGCTACCCCTTGCCCCAAGGGAACCCCCACCCTGATCTGGGACACTCTTCAGGGCAAACCAGGTGGCCCCCACCTATGCACCAGGCCTCTATCCTATCTAATAAAAGAGTAATTTGCAGACTGACTGTCACTACAACACTCAAGAGGGCTGCCCCCATGTGGTCAAAGATCCTGCTCCCATGTGGACACAAGATGGGCACCACAAGATGGCCAGCAGAGGAGGGCTGTTGGGAGGTTCTAGGCCCTGCAAGGGAAGGCATTTGTGGGTGATCAGGCCAGCAGGGGAGGGCAGTTGGGAGGGACCAGGCCTGCAAGGGAGGGTAGTTAGGGATTACTAGGCCAGCAGAGGAAGGAAGTTGGGGCCAAACAGGCTGGCAGGGGAGCAGTTAGACATCAATTAGGCTGGCAAGGTAGTGGTTAGGGGGTGATCAGGCTGGCAGGCAGAAGCATTTAGGGGCAATCAGGGAGGCAAGCACGTGAACAGTTTGGAGCCAGCAGTCCTGGATTGTGAGAAGGATGTCCGACTGCCCATTTAGGCCTGATCCTACTGCCTGTTTAGGCCCGATCCTATCAGGGTCAGGCCTAAACAGGCAGTCAGACATTCCTCAAGGGGTCCCAGATTGTAGAGGGTGCAGGCTGTGCTAAGGGACATCCCCTACCCCCCCGTGCACAAATTTTGTGCACTGAGCCTCTAGTAAGTTAATAAATAGAATGTAAGACTTTATAAAGATCTCCATAAGCATCATTCTCTCTGGAAATTGAGATATCTGAATCACAACTTTTTAATGTATCATTTTCTGGCAGAAAAAGCAACTCTTAGTTTTGATTACTCATAAATAATAAGGAAATGAAGCTAATAAATTTAAATATGTTTTCTGTACTTCCTGACTTCTGCATTTTTATGGATTCTGCTGGGAATACTATGACTGTTTTATCCTAATTTTACTCCAGAGGACTAAATCTACTGTATAACCCCATTTTTAAGAAAGAAAATTTATTCAAGACCTTAAACTTCCGTTCTGATCACCAACCATCTTATTTCAGGCTACTATAAAAAAGCACCACAGGCAAGTACCTTATAACAACAAAATTTATTTCAGGAAATTCTGGAGGCTTGAAGTCTAAGGTCACAGTGCCAAGTTGGTCATGTCCGGTGACAACCCTTTTCTGACTTGCAGACAGCCAATGGCTGATTTCTTGTATCCCCACAGGATGGAAGGAGAGAAATGGCCAAAACTGTCTTGTGGCTCTCATAATACTAATCCCATTCATGAGGACTCTGCCCTCATAACCTCATCTAATCCTAATTACTTTCCAAGTCCATCTTCCTCATACTGTCATTGGGGTATAGGGCTAAATCTTACCATTGAGGGGATACACTCAGATCGTAACACCAGCCATCTACATTTCTTTTTAATTTCTCTAATTTAAATCCGTAAAATTAAGAATTTTTTTAGATCAGCTCATTGACTGCCTCTATATCGAGTGGATAACCCAGGCCCACTCTACTGGGGATTCAGCAGGGTACTCACTAACATTGGAACAGAGCTGACTCAAAGCCTCTCTAGAGTTTGGGGACTGTTTAGAAATTTATATGCCTCTATGACATTGTCTTTTGGTGGCTTTTTATCAGTTAGTTGGGACTCTTTTAGTTGAAGGTGATTTTTAAAAATCCAATATAAAAAATAATCCTATATAATAAAAAGTAATATGCAAATTGACCATGCCTCCAATCCAGCCACACCCACAGTCATACCCGTCAGCCAATCAAGAGCAAATTATTCAAATAAACCCCAACCAAGATGGCTGCAGCCACTGAGAGCAGGAGGGAGGCTTGGGTTTCCCCAACAATGGAGAAAGCCAAGCTTTCTGCCAGCCCTTGCCAGCCTAGGCCTCCACTCAATGCTACAAAGTTTCAATTATAGAAGATACATCCCAACAGAAATGGCAGCAGCCATGGAGCTGGAGAGAGCAGAGGCTAGGGTTGCCCAGGCGATGGAAGAATCCAGGCTTCTGCAGCCCTAGCACCTAGGCCTCCACTCGAGGCTAAAAAGTTTCAATTATATTGCCGCCATGGAGTGAGCAGAGGCTTGGCTCTGCTTTAGGCTACAAAGTTTCAATTGTAGAACATAAATTAATCCCAGATCCCAGGGCCTCCACTGGGGTGCAAACCACCACAGGTCCCTCGCCCAGGCCGCCCCATACCCTAAGGAACCCCCCACCTTGCTCCGGGACACCCTTCAGGGCAAACCAGCTGGCCCCCACCCATGCACCAGGCCTCTATCCTATCTAATAAAAGAGTAATTTGCAGATTGACCATCACTCCAACACACAAGAGGGCTGCCCCCATGTAGTCAAAGATCCTGCCCCCTATGGACACAAGATGGACACCACAAGATGGCTCGGCTGTTGGGAGGTTCCAGGCCTGCAAGGGAGGGCATTTGGGGGTGACCAGGCTGGCAGAGGAGGGAAGTTGGGGGCAAACAGGCTGGCAGAGGAGCAGTTAGACATCAATTAGGCTGGCAGAGTAGTGGTTTGGGGGTGATCAGGCTGCCAGGCAGAAGCAGTTAGGGGCAAAAACAGAGGGAGGCAGGTGAGCAGTTTGGAGCCAGCAGTCCTGGATTGTGAGAAGGATGTCCGACTGCCCATTTAGGCCCAGTAGGATCAGGTCTAAACCGGCAGTCAGACATCCTTTGAGGGGTCCCAGATTGGAGAGGGTGCAGGCTGGACTGAGTGACACCTCCCCCCCTCCCCCCCAGTGCACGAATTTCATGCACTGCGCCTCTAGTTTAAAAGTAAAAGGGAATATTTGTCCATGATTCAGAGTTTTATCTGTGTTAGCATGTGCCAGTGTCTTTCTCTCTCTTCCTCTTGGCTCATCTTTCCTATTTGCCACTAGCAAGTAAAACCCTCCCATATATAGCCCATGGAAACGGAAAGCTTACATTTTTACATTTCTAAGTTTAGCAAGAAACTCTCTGTCTGTGAATAAAGCATAAGTCCTAGCAAAAAGAACCCAGATGTGTCTTAATGGTTTATATTGAGTATGTCTCATTCCTGATCCAGTCGCAGTGATTGGGACAAGTATGGGAGGCAATAAAATGCCCACATAGATCAGAGTGAGTACCTTATTAGAGACTAGAGGCCTGGTGCACGAAATTTGTGCACAGGGGGCAAGGGACATCCCTTAGCCCAGCCTGTACCCTCTTCAATATAGGACCCCTCGAGGGATGTCATAGGATCGGGCCTAAACGGGCAACTGGACATCCTTCTCACAATCCAGAACTGCTGGCTCCAAATTGCTCACCTGCCTGCCTCCCTGATTGCCCCTAACTGCTTTTGCCTGCCAGCCTGATCACCCACTAACCACTACCCTGCCAGTCTCATTAATGTCTAGCTGCTCCCCTGACAGCCTCTTTGCCCCCAACTTCCCTCCTCTGGCGGCCTGGTCACCTCTAACTGCCCTCCCTTGCAGGCTGGGTTCCTCCCAACTGCCCTCCCTTGCAGGCCTGGTCCCTCCCAACTGCCCTCCCCTGCTGGCCATCTTGTGGTGGCCATATTGTGTCCACATGGGGGCAGGATCTTTGACCACATGAGGGCAGCCCTCTTGTGTGTTGGAGTGATGATCAATCTGCAAATTATTTTTTTATTAGATAGGATAGAGGCTTGGTGCATGGGTGGGGGCCAGCTGGTTTGCCCTGAAGAGTGTCCCAGATCAGGATGGGGGTTCCCTTGGGGCAAGGGGTGGCTTGGGCGAGGGGCCTGTGGAGGTTTGCAGGCCGTCCATGCCCCCCCAGCAACCCAAGCGAAGCCCTGGTATCTGGGATTAATCTATGTCTACAATTGAAACTTTGTAGCCTGGAGCGGAGCCAAGCCTGCTGCTCACTCTGGGGCAGCAGCCATTTCTGTTTGAAACATTGTAGCTTAGAGTAGAGACCTAGGCCAGCCACGGCAGACTGAAAGATTGGCTTCCTCCATTGCCAGGGAAATCCAAACCTCTGTTCTCTCCATCTCAGTGGCTGCCGCCATTTCTGTATCTTTTATAATTGAAACTTTGTAACATTGAGTGGAGGCCTAAGCCTGCAATGGCAGGAGGAAAGCTTGGCTTCCTCTGTTGCCGGTGAAACCCAAGCCTTCCTCCTGCTCTCAGTGGTGGCAGCCATATTGTTTGGGGGTTATTTGTATAATCTGCTCCTGATTGGCTGTTGGGTGTGGCTGTGGGTGTGGCTTGTGGGTGTGGCAAAGGTATGGTCAAATTTGCATATTACTCTTTTATTAGATAGGATGAGTTAAAATCAGTACCACAGAAATATTATGGACTCTAAATGAGTTAGGGAAAGGGGGAATTTCCAGAGGAAAATGAGGGGGCTTGCCTCAGGAAAAGATTGAATGAATCTTTCAATTCCAGATTAGGTCACTAGGTTTTGAGCCTGAAAGGGAAATAAAGGTTATCATTCTAGGTCACAAGTAGTGTCATCATGAATGAAATCAGTAGATACAGAGGAAACAAAGCTTTTTCTACACAGACCCTGGACTAAGACCTGTAACAAGACTTCCACTCAGTACTCAGCAGGGTGAGAGCCCCTCCTAACATGAGCTTGTGAGGTTGGTGACAGCCCCGCTGCCACCAGAGAGCCAACCTCCCCATCCTAACAAGGTGGATGAGTTCTGTTGAAAGAAGGCCCGTTAAAGGAAGAATTTTAAATCTCACAAGAAGTAAAGAGGGAAAAGCAGAAGACTGCGTGTGGGAAGAGGCAGAACATCTGAAGGGAATGAATTTTTAAAGTTTTCACTTCATTTCTGATTAGTTGCATGAACTCTGGTGAATTACTTAGCAACTCTGGGCATCAGTTCCTTGGTCTGAAAGATGATGAAATTGGGTTAGTTGATCCTTTATTCTACTTATGTTTAGGTTTAAACTGTGCTTCTTTTTAAAAAAATTTTTTTTATTGTTGAAAGTATTACAGATGTACCCTTTTTTACCCCGTTGACCTCCTCTATGCCACCCCCATCACTACACTATTTTCTGTATCCATGGGTTATGCATATATGGATACAAGATTTTTAGTTGATCTCTTCCCACTCACCCACCAACCTCCAGCTTCCTCTCAAGCTTGACAGTCTGTTCCATGCTACTACATCTCTGGATCTATTTTGTTCATAAGTTTATTTTATTCATTAGATTCCATATATGAGTGAGATCATGTGATACTTGTCTTTCTTTGACTGGCTTATTTCACTTAACATAATACTCTCCAGTTCCATCCATGCTGTCTCAAAAGATAAGAGAAAGGGTCAGGCTATGGGCTGATGCTATATCCACTAAGCCAAACTGGCTAGGGCTCTGCAATTATTTCTTCAAACATGTTCTCTATTACTTGTTCACTTTTTTCTCCTTTTCTTACTCTTATGATGCAGATGTTGTTAGTTTCATGTTGTACCACAGTTCCCTTAAACTGTCCACCTGATTTTTAATTTTTTTCCCCTTTTGGTTCTCTAGTTGAGTGATTTTTTTCTACCCTGTTTTCTAAGTCACTGATCCAATCCTCAGCTTCCTCTAATCTGCTTTTTATTTCTTCCAATGTATTCTTTATTTCTGCTCATGTCAGCAGTCGCCAACCAGTGGTCCGCGGATCACTCATGGTCCATGAGGTCCAGAAGGTTGGCAATTGCTGTGCTATGTCATTTTCAACTGGTCAACTTTAATAGTTTCTCTATCTTTCCTCATTCTGTTGAGCATTCTTATAATCATTACTCTGAACTCTACATCCGATCAGTTATCTCCATTTCATTTAGCTCTTCCTCTGGAGAATTTTCTGATTCTTTCATTTGGGTCTTGTCTTTTTGTCACCCCATTTTGACTGACTGTTTAGGTTTGTTTCTCTGCATTAGCTAAGTCTTTTTGAAGAGTCTCTGGTGCAGGCCAATAGCAGATGCTGTTTTTGACTGGTCCTGAATACCCTGTCTGGAGCTATCAGCGATCCACAGCTTGTGGCTCCCTCTGCTGGGGCTGGGTTCCTTTGGAGAGGACCAAGATGCACATCTAGCCCCAGGTCCAGAAGAACATCAGGCAAAGACTTACAGCAGCCAAAGATCCATCTCTGACTTCAGGCTGATTGTTATTCTCAGTCTCTTAATGAGCCTCAGGCTGTAGAACACCACAAGGCATGAACTCCACAAGGCAGAGCCAGAAGTTTTCCAATGAGCAGGACAATTGCTCCCCCTCCCCCCAGGGCCCCAGTGGTCGGCAAACTGCAGCTCGTGAGCCACGTGCAGCTCAGAAGCTGTCGTTTGCTGCTCTGTTGACTAATGAGTTTGCCAAACACTAGGATAGGGGCTTAATCACAAGAAACAAGAACAGACTGTAATTATTGGAGTCGAGAGTCTAGGTCAGTGGTTGGCAAACTCATTAGTCAACAGAGCAGCAAACTGCGGTTCAAGAGCCGCAGTGTTCTGATCACTGCTCCAGGCAAAGGGTGCCTAGATGGTAAAGGTCTGCCTGAGGAAGATGTTCTCTGTAGTATGAGGGAATGACTCAGCATAAACTATACTTCTTTTACTAGCTTCTTAAGAAAGAGGCTTATCTAATTGATTTTAGAACTTTCTTGTTTACTAATATAGGCATTTAAATCTATATGTCCCACTATAAATACTAATTTTGCTGCATCCCACAAATTTTGATTTGCTGTGTTTTTCTTTTACTATTGTTCAAAATATGTTTTCATTTCCTTTGAGATTTCCTCTTTAATCAATGAATTATTTATAAGGACATTATTTAATTCCCAAACATGAGTATTTTGCTAAACATTGTATTGTTAATAATTTCTAACAGTATTGTGGTCAGAGAATTTCAATTCTGTTTATTATTCTAAAGCTTGTTTTATGACTTAGCATAAAGTTCCATGAGCATTTGAAAAGCACATATATTCTGCAGTTGTTGGGTATAGTGTTTTATAAATACTCATTAGGCAAAGTTGTTCGATAGCATCGTTTAAATATTCTCTACATTCTCTATGCTTACTGGGCTTTTTTGTCTATGTATATTCTATTAACTCATGAGGCAAGAATTATCTATTTCTTTAGATCTATTAGATTTTGCTTTATACATTTTAGGTTAAAATTAGATGCATATCAACCTGGGATGTTCATGTCTTTTTGTTGTTGTTGTTCATGTATTTTTGATAACTTGACTGTTTTTAATTAGATAATTTGCCATTTATGTTTGATAACACTCTTTTTCTTGAAGCCTACTTTACCTGAGTGTCTGCATACTATCTTTTTCTACCCTTGTATTTTTAACGTATTCATGTCATCATATTTAAAGTGGTGCTTCTTCTAAACATCATTTTAAAATTCAGTCTGATAACTTCATACTTTAAATTGTAGAATATAATCTGTTTACATTTTAGGCAGTTATTGACATAGTGGGCTGAAGCTCATCATCTTGGTATTTGTTTTCTATTTGACCGATGTGTATGTGTATGTGTATGTGTATATATGTGTCTGTGTGCATTTCTTCTTCCTGTCTTCTTTAGATGAATAAGTTTTAAGAATTTTATCTATTTAAAAATTAGTTTTATACTTTATCATTTTTAGTTATATATCTAGAGAGTACAATGTTCATTTTTAACTTGGTGATGTCAATCTTTAAATAATATTGTACTACTTTGTAATGGAGTACCTACCCTATCACAGTAGATTTCAATTCCCACCTCCATTCTTTAAAGTCTTGTTGTCTTATTTTACTTCTACATATTCTATAAACCCCACAAAATATGATTATTCTTTCTTCATTTGAATAATTAAAATTATTGAAAGAAATATATTATTGCAGCTCTTTCTTTGCCTAGTGCAGCCATGGCTCGGGGTCCCAAGAAGCATCTGAAGCGTGTAGCAGCTCCAAAGCATTGGATGCTGGATAAACTGACCGGCGTGTTTGCTCCTCGGCCATCTACCGGTCCCCACAAGCTGAGAGAATGTCTCCCTCTCATCATTTTCTTAAGGAACAGACTTAAGTATGCTCTAACGGGAGATGAAGTAAAGAAGATCGGCATGCAGCGGTTTATTAAGACTGATGGCAAGGTCCAAACCGACATAACCTACCTGCTGGTTTTATGGGTGTCATCAGCATTGACAAGACTGGAGAGAATTTCCGCCTGATCTGTGACACTAAGGGCCGCTTTGCTGTTCATCGTATTACACCTGAGGAGGCCAAGTACTAGTTATGCAGAGTGAGGAAGATCTTTGTGGGCACAAAAGGAATCCCTCATCTGGTGACCCACAAAGGCTCACACCATCATCCGCTACCCTGATCCCCTCATCAAGATGAACGACACCATTCAGATCGATTTGGAAACTGGCAGAATTACCGATTTCATCAAGTTTGACACTGGTAACTTGTGCATGGTAACTGGAGTGCTAACCTAGGGAGAACTGGTGTGATCACCAACAAGGAGAGGCACCCTGGTTCTTTTGACATAGTTCATGTGAAAGATGCCAATGGCAACAGCTTTGCCACCCGGCTCTCCAACATTTTTGTGATTGGCAAAGGCAACAAACCATGGATTTCCCTCCCCGTGGAAAGGGTGCCCGCCTCACCATTGCTGAAGAGAGAGACAAGCGACTGGCGGCCAAACAGAGCAGTGGGTGAAGTGAGCTCTAGGTGACATGATTGGAAAAGTCTTTGTACTTAATTAAAGATAATACAGCAGGAAATATATATATATATATATATATATATATATATATATATATATATTATTGCAGATAAATAGATAGGTAATAGAAAGCCCTTCACATTTACCTACACCTTTATCCTTTCTGGTGCCCTTTATTCCTCCCTGAAGTTGTAGGCTTTGCATCTGACCTCATTTTCCTTCAGCCTAAAAGACTTCTTTTAGCATTTTAACAGTGCAGGTATGCTGAAAATGAATTATCTCTATTTTCATACATCTAGATGTCTTTCTTTTGCCTTCATTTTCGAAGACTGTTTTCACTGAACACAGTAGTCTAGGTCAACTGTTCATTTTTCAGTACTTAAAAGATCTTTCATTGTTGCTGCCTCAATTGTTTCTGAGAAGTCACCTGAAATTCTTATTGTTGTTCCTCAATGTGTAATATTTATTTGTTTCCCTTTGCTTTTTATCAGAGTGACCACTCTGTGTCTGATAATGGTTTCCTTTGGATTTATCCTGCTGACTAGAGCTGTGAGTTAATGTTGTTTATCAATCTATTTCTTTTGTTTTATATTCTCTCTCTCTCTCTCTCTCTCTCTCTCTCTCTCTCTCTCTCTCTTTCTCTCGCCTTTTACTGGGACTCCAATTACATATATAGTAAATCACAGATTGCTGATATTTTGTTATGTATTTTTCTCTTTGGGTTTCAACTTGGATAATTTCTCTTGGCCCAATTTTAAGCTCACTGATCCCTCTATCTACTATGTTCAGTCTGATGTTAAACCCACCAAATAAACTTCCCATTTCTAATGTTATTTTTTTATTTATATCATTTCAATTTGTTTCTTTTTTCAATACTTTCTGTTGAAATTCTTCACCTGATCACATACATTGTCCACCATTTTTTCTAGATTTTCACCTATTTTTATCATTATTTTAAATTCCCTGTCGTATACTACTAACATTTAAATCATCTCTGGTTCTTTTCCTATTGATTACTTCTTATTTGACCATGACTCAGATGTTCTTGTTTCTTCAAAAGTGTCATTTTTTTATTGTGTCCTACATACTGTATGTAAAAGATCAGCAGAGATTTAAGTATTATTTGCCTCCAGAAAATGATATGATTCTTATTTTGTAAGACTAATAATGAGTTTATCTAATCTTTCATTTAGCTTTGATGCAGATTTAGTCAAATTCAGTTTACCTGACAATTTTTCCTTTCAGCAGAACTTGATTTCTGAGTACTGGCAATACTTCTGGGATCTCTCTCTGTTTTCCAGCCTCTCCTAACATTTTGAATCTCTGGAAGTTCTCTTTATTCTCCAGTACTATGTTCCTTGGGGAATTTTTCTCAGCCCTCTTTCCCACCCTCAGCCTTTGGAAAATCATGGAAGTACAATCTGTTAAAAGTCTGGGATCCCCTGGAAGAACAACTCCTAGTCTTCAGCATAATACCCTCAAGCACCCGTGAGAGCCTGGGGGAAAGAGGTGATGAATGGGTGCAGAATTTTTCTTTGATTGAGTCTTTTTAGGATTCTAATCTCTCATGCCAGCTCACAAGCCATCCTGAGAAATATGTTAAAAACTTGACTAGTTTATCCTAATCTATGTTTAACAGACTTCTCTCCCTCCCACAGTTCTATCAGGGATGAAATGTGTTCTCTTCTCTCGTAGGAAGGTCTTATTACTTTCTGGAATTTAGTTCATTAGATTTTTTTTGCACCCCCAGCTCTCTGTAGCTTATTCAAGAAGTCCCTTTAGGGTCATTTTGAATGATAGCTCTTAAATTCTGAAGACACTGGAAACCTGAATAAACTGTTGGAGGCAAGGCAGGCATTAGACCTTTGTATAATGAGACCTGTCTCATAACTCCCTTTTTGGCTTATTTATTGATAGGTGAATAATAGACTCAATTAACAGAAGCCAATGGCAAGAAATGTGTAGTGTAAGGAGACATACCAATAGTCACTTCAGGTGATCCCTGCACTGCAGAACTCTAGACTGCTGAAGCATATCATGTATTTTTGCTGCTTTGTTTTCCTTGCTATTGTTGTTTTCTACCATAAGTATTATTTTGTTTGAGTAAAAAGAAATGTATTTCTGATGTGAGAGATGTTGAAATAGTTTTGCTTTCAGCAAATGCATAAGAAGAAAATCTAAGCTATGTTCTTTGGAGAGGAGGTAATTGACCAAATATCAAACAGGTCATAAATTGAGACAGTGTCCCTGCTGGGTTTCTTCACTGGGAGTCTATTTATTCTGGAGCTGCTACAGCACTGATTCATAGGGAAGAAGGAGAGAGAAGACTGTATATTCCAAAGAAGTGAAGGACAGAGCCTTGACTGAGATCTCAGACTTTGATTGAGGCACTGACCTTTGGTCACTCAAGAGCTCATGCCCCTCAGAATCCTAGTCCAACCCAAATCCCTAACATTCATGTCCTATTAATTATGTCATCCCTTCACATGGACATAAAAAGAATTTCCTGCCACCTCCCCTGTCTCTCAATGTTAGTGTTTGATAGAATGAATACTTAAGACCCCAGGAACTCTAATAAATCATCTATTTACAAGGTCAAGTGAATGACGTTAAGTGCAAGGCAAATTTCCAGCAGAATTATTTCCTCAGCTGGTATCAGTGGAAATCTACTGAGTCTCTGCTGCACTCATGGAAAACAGACCATGTTTGACAAATGTGGCTGGATTTTTATATTGTTCCTCTATTGCCTGATAAATAGGAGTGAGGAGGTGGAATTTATCAGAATATTTTTAAAGTGCATGACATTGAATCCATAGGTGGGATGATTTAAGAACCTAGCAATGCTTTCTTTCTTGGGAGAGTGGAAGTCATCTAGCTTAGAGCTTAAGAATATAAACTCTGGAGTCAGGTTTGCCTGGGCTTGAGTCCTGACTGTACCATTTATTTGAGCAAATGTATATGCCCCTATTTCCTCAGGATAACAGAGACATCTATTATCTACTTCTTGTTATTCTCTTTAACACAGTGGTATTTGTATGGAATTTTACATGATACCTGGTACACAATCGTTGCTTACTAAGGGTGACAATTATCATATATGGAAATGAGATCCATAATGGAGGCTTTAATAAAACTCAGTAAGTAGTATGCTCTTACTGACTTCTCCAGTTGTACTGTATGCTCACTCTATTTGAGCCTGGAGGTTTGAGTAGATATTTTTCCTGCCAGTGCAATCGATTAGCAGAGAATCTGTTAATGAAAAACAAAAAGAAAACCATTGAAACCTGTAAAGAAATTTTGTGAGTTTATTTGAGTCAAACTGTCGACATATGCCGGGAAGCAGAACCTCAATGAATTGCAATAATGCTCCGGAGAATGGAGGGTTACATCTATATTTAAACATTGCAATCAAAGGAAAGGGATGTAGTTGAGTTACTTGAAATTCATTGGTGATAGATTAAGGAGGTGGGATAAAGCAAAGCAAGGAAACCTCTGGGATAGGGTAAAAAGTTAAATGATGGACATATGCTTTTTTTTTAACAGATATGGATACAGGATACTTTAATGTAATTAACAGTTGACAATTAACTTGATAACAATTACAATGAGAGAATGTCCTAGTGCCATTTGAGTCCTGGTGCCCTGAAGAGTCCGGGATAAAAATGAAGTTACAAGTTACCCAGACATCTCACAGATACGTTATCTTAGAGGCAAAAGGCAAATGGCTCAGTAAAGAAGATCTAAGTTGATCTTTGCCAGGGAAAATGTCAGCCTAGGACATGGCTAGCCACTATAACCTGTTTGTAGTTAAATATTTAATTTTCAAAACATCTTTTGTGGTCATTTTAGGTCTCTGAGTTTGCAATACTGCCACGCAGGCCTCCCCTGAGCTTTGTCAGGTTAGCATGTGGCTCCTTTCGTCCACGTTTTGCATAATATCTGGTATACAATAGTCGCTTACTGAGTGGTGACAATTATAATATATGAAAATGAGATCCATAATGGAGCCTGGAGGTTTGAATAGATATTTTTCCTGCCAGTGCAATCGATTAGCAGAGAATCAGTTGATCAAAATGTGTTTATTCAACTTTGTAATGCATGATAGGATTTAGCAGGAGTATATTGTTTGAGATTCTATTTAATATTTTCACAGTTCAATCTTAAATAGTTTGTTCCCTAGTAGGAAATGAGGAAGAAAGAAATTTAGCTCCAGAGTTTCCTGGGTGTTGGAGTAAAACCATCTGGAATTCAAAATGTTACTGTGAATCACTTACAGTGGAATATCTAAAGGTGCAGAAAATGAAAGACTAAGGCTGGTGCCTATTACTTCATGGCCTTGCCACACCAAAATCTCGATTACCGAGGCTAATATTTATTTCTATACAGCACGCAGATAAGAGTGTTGCCAGGGCTTGTTAGTAACATAACGATGCCAAGTAGATACAAAAGTACAGCTATTAATCCTGTCTCTGGTTATTTAACTATTTCCTCACCCAGTTTCCATTACCAACGGAAGAGGCAATGGCAGAAAAGTAAAGTGGTTAAGATAAGCCAAGATGTTGGGATCAACTAGGCTGGATTCGAATCCTGGCTTCACCTCTTTGTCTCAGATTCTCCCACTGGAAAACCCAGCCAACAATGCTTACCTCACTGTGCTCCTGTGAGTTTAAAACAGCTAAGATATGTAGAATATGGTGTTCAAAAAATCTTAAAGTTTCCTATTGATCCAAAAAATAGTGTTTAACCTTATCTATTCTCCCTTTTGATGCGGAAGATACATGAGGGCCCAGATGTGGGATGAGTTGATTGTGGGCCATAAACCAGATATGAGGTGGGCCATAAGCCACATTTTCAAAGGAGGCTCCACCATTTTACTACTTTAAGACATATACCCTTGTGGCTATCACTTGGGATCTGATGAGGAGAAATGAAAACTACCAATTTGGAGGCAAGTGACCAGGTGGCATTTCCTACTATCTTTCCTGAATTCAGGTTGTGTATAAGAGCTTTAAAAGCTGCAAGATCTCATTAGCATCAATGCCAGGAGTAAAACAGTCCCAAACCACTGACAGCTGTCCTTGGTAAGCCCAGAATTGGTTAGAAAAGGTTCAGGGCTTTGAAATGCATCTCTAGAGTAAGAGAATCACTGGCTGTAGAGGCATCAAGCTAGCAACAGTGTGCCCATCAGGGATGCAGGAGAGCTAATAGGGACAAAGGGGCTACTTTCAACAAATAGCCACACAATTTGCCTCTGTGAGCCCTTTTATGATTCCTTACCAATTCAATACAGTAAAATTATTTATTTCAATAGGAAAAGTTTAGGAATACTGGCTCTGCTATGCTAATTATGTAAAAAGTTGGATGCCCAGAACAACAATGAGGAGTCTTGATTGACACTTGTCTGTATCTCATTTACCTTTGTAGTCCTCCAGGCATAGCAAAAAACATAAAATACCAATTCTTTTTAAAATTTGCCCATAATCTCATTCACACTTCCTTATTTGTCCATTTATAAAGTCACTCAATCTAATTCATCATATCCACTGTATAAATAAGAATATTAAGGACTGATTGAGAACGAACCAAGATGGCAGCATAGGTAAAACACCTATCTTGCCGTCATACTCAACAATTTTAATACTACAACTTAACGAAAGAACAAACACCTTCCAGAATCACCAGAAAGCTCGCCGAGTGAAAATTCCACAAATAAAAGTGAAGATAAGACACTGTGACTCAGAGGAGCGGCGGCGGACAGCATTGAAAGATTTGCACGGAGAGAGGTTTGGAGTGCGCGTCAGCGGAGAGGGCGGGCGGCTGAAAACCGGCCAGTTTTCTCGAACGGGGAGACAAAGACGTCCCACTGGACTGATTCTCCAGCTTTGGGCGAAGTCCAGGGAACCCACTATCACACGGGGTGAAAACTGGACAGTGGGAGGGCACGCCGAAACTCGGGCACTACAGGGGTCTCCCGGCCTGTGGAGAAGGCAGCAAGTGCGAACAGCTCAGCTGCGTGACTGCGCAGAGAGCGCTCTGCGACTCGCTCTCTCATTCGGAAAACCGTCAGACTGCTTTGTTTTACCTCCCTGGGTGAGACAATGGGCGTGCAGACTCATTTGGGGCGAGTCTGAATTCCCCGGCAGCCGGTGGAGCTCCACGGCGGCTCTCTCTCAGAGGCGCTGGCAGCTATTGCCCCCCCCCCCCCGGCACGGAGTCCCTGGGGCCGCATAGGGCAGAGCTAATGCTGTCTACTTGGCCCGGAGACTCCGCCCATCCAACCTGAGCACAGCTGAACTTCACAGACAATTGGCCTGGAGGTCAACCCCTCCAAGTGCTAACAACGATTAACCTGAGCTTAACTTCAGCAAGACTGTGCAACCCATATCCACCTCAGGTAACTGGGGAGGTTGAGCCACTGTCCCTAGTAGGAAGTCTACCTCACAAAGCTAATTGACCAACTCAGGGAAGCAGCCACCATGCAGAGACATGAAAAGAAATCAGATGTGAAAGAAATGGAGGAAAAAAAACGACTGGACATGGAATTCAAAACCACGGTTATAGGGTTTTTCAAGAGGCTCCAACAAAAGGTCGAGGCCTATAAGGAATTAAGCAAGACCACAAAGGAAATGAATGAGTCCTACAAGGAAATGAATGAGACCCTCAAGGATATGAACAAGACCTGCAAGGAAATTATCAAGACCAACGTGGAAATGAAGGAGACCCTCAAGGATATAAAGGAGACTCTCAAGGAAATGAAAAAGGACCAACCAGAAATTAAGCATACACTGACTGAAATAAAAAATATTATACAAAGACCTAAAAGTGCTCTGGAGCACCCCAAGAACGAAGTTAAAGATTTGAAATACAAAGAGGAAAAATCCACTCAGCTGAAAAAGCAAGAAACCAAAAGAATCCAAAAAATTGAAGATAGTGTAAGGGGCCTCTGGGACAACCTCAAGCATACCAACATCCGAATTATAGGGGTGCCAGAAAAAGAGAGAGAGCAAGACAATGAAAACCTATTCGAAGAAATAGTGACCGAAAACTTCCCACACCTGGTGAAAGAAATTGACTTAGGAGTCCAAGAAACGCACCAAATCCCAATATATAGGAACCCTAAGAGGACCTCACCAAGGCACATCATAATTAAAATGCCAAGGGCAAAAGAAAAAGAGAGAATATTAAAAGCAGCAAGAGAGAAACAGTGGGTTACCTATAAGGGAGCACTCATACGATTGTCAGCGGATTTCTCAACAGAAACGATGCAGGCCAGACGCGAGTGGCAAGAAATATTCAAAGTGATGAACAGCAAGAATCTACAACCAAGATTACTCTATCCAGCAAAGCTATCATTCAGAATTGAAGGCCAGATAAAGTGCTTCGCAGATAAGAAAAGCTAAAGGAGTTCATCACCACCAAACCAATATTATATGAAATGCTGAAAGATATTCTTTAAGAAGAAGAAGAAAAAGATAAAAGTGTAAATTAGGAACAACAAATACACATCTATCAACAAATGAATCTAAAAATCAAGTGAATTAATAAGCTGATGAACAGGATAAACTGGTGAATGTAACAGAATCACGGACATAGAGAGGGAATGGACTGACAACTCTTAGGGAGAAAGGAGGTGTGGGAAGTGCAGCAAGAGACTGGACAAAAATCATGCAACTATGGGAGAGGACAGTGGAGGCGGGGAGGGCGGAGGGTGGGATGGGTACCAGGTGGAGGCGAACTATATGGGAGACAAAAAGGGAACAATGTAATTAATAAACTGAGCAATAAAGATTTTAAAAAAAGAATATTAAGGCTCAGATTGAGGGAAGAATTTGTTTAGGATTACTTTCCTACTCAGGTGTTGAGCAAGACTAGAATACTTTGAAAAAAAAACAACCAGTAACTTAAGCAATAGACAGATAAGAAAATAGACAAGTAAGGACAACTCATGAATTGAAGAAAGAACTGAAGACCTAGGCATTGAGAGAGGTAGGGACAGGCATCCTCAGTGGTCTGGGTGAGAGGAACTCAGTTGTGTCTCCCCAGGATTCCACCAAAGACCCTTCAGCCACCTCAGTACGTGTGGTTCCCAGATTCAAATTCCTGGAGGGAGAGTCTTGATTTGTTACCAGATCTGTTTTTGAGTGTTCCTCTTACGCTGTGGCCAGGGACTCTGAACCCCGTGATTAACATCCTGGTAGAATGGCATGGAGTCAGAGTCAGGGGCAAATTCCCAACCCATGCTGAGAAAATAGAAAGAAAAAATAATATGTATGACATAAGTGTATGAAGTATGGTAGCAATCATCTCATGTAGAAACTGCAGTTTTAACTTTAACCCTGCTGCTTTGGCTTCTGTACTTATTTGCTTGCTAAAACAATAGAAAAAGTTATTTTGATTTCCTTAACTTATGTGTGCAATCCTAATCGATTAAATATTCCATTGTTAGTGGTTTGAATATCTCGTTGATTGTGATCTTACTGTTTATTGAAGCACATTCTTCTGTACCTGAGAACCAGAACAACATGATTACCCTAAATTGCCTCAGTGGCTCCAGATAATGTGTGATTTTTAAAACTGTGTTAATCAGATCATGGACAGAGAAAGAGTCAGCCTGAAGTATGACCCAGAGTCAGCAGAGTGGCCTCAGGATTAGGAAGACTGGGTTTGGGTCCAAACTTTGCTAGTTTGGACAAGACTGCTTTCCCCTCCTTGATTTCAGCTTTGTTCTTTTTTTTTTTAATGTATGTGATGAGGATGTTAAACTGGATACTGTCTAATGGGGGGAAAAAGCAAGTAAATGTGAAGATGAATAAATGTTTTAAAGCTTAATAAATCTAAACTCTACTCTGAATGAGCCTTAATTTCATCCATTTAAACGTAATTTCAGTACATACAGAAATAGACAAGATAGATGCCAATCAAATATATTTTTTAAATTATTTTAGTTACATCTTTGTTCTGTTCTGCCCAGCAATTTTTAACCTTTTACATTTCATAGCACACATAATCTGATTACTAAAATTCTGTGGCACACCAAAAATATATCTGACCAAAAAAGAGGTATAATATTGATTCATTCACACTGGATGGCTATTGTCATGTTGGTTTTTGTCATTTTTCAATTTGAGAATCTAAGGGACAAGAGGTCAGTGCCCCTGACTAGTCAGATATTGCATATGAAAGGGGGCAGAAATAGAATTTAGAGAACCAGCTAGTATTATAAGAAATATGAATCATGCTCTGTGAACCATGATTGTTTTATTCTGATTAAAGAAGACACTTCTACCCTGGCTGGAGTTGACCTGGAGATGCAGCCCTTTCTCCCCATTTGGAGCTGCCTATTATCATGGAAAGATTAACAAAGATTTGTAACAGAAACCAGAATAGCCAGCTCTCTGAAAATCCCCAGCTCTTTTTGCATACTGGCAAGTCTTTGCAAATCTCCAGCCTTCTTACTTGTTAATTTTGGGTCTCCATTTTGCTATTTTCCCATGTAACCCCATTCCTTGCATATTACTAAGCCCTTTGAAGACCCCCTAGTCCTTTTGCATATCTGTAAACTGCCCTTTTGCCTACTTTTCCTTTGTACTTCCACCTATATAAGCAGCTGGCTTATGGTGGGCTAGAGAGCAGATTTTTTGTGAATAACCTGTTTTTTCTCCCATACTGCTGGCAATATTGGAATAAATGCCCATATATGATTCAACCCTGTCTCTGCTTAATTGGCTCGAGTAGCGACAGGCAGCATGGACCCATTGTTTGTCTGGTCACATAGGTTTTAAAAATTCTTGCCACATATCAGTGTGCTACAGCATATCAGTTGAAAACTGTTGTCTTACATAATAGTATGCTTAGCTAAATAAGCCAGTCTGAGAAAAGACAAATATCACATGATCTCACTCATATGTGGAATCTAATGAACAAAATAAACTGACAAAAAAAAATAGATCCAGAGTAATGGAAGCATGAAACAGACAGCCAAACCACAGAGGGAAGAAGTGGCAGCAGGAGGTGGGGAGAGATTAATCAAAGAATTTATATGCATATATGCATAACATAGATGATAGTGCAGTGAGGTCTGGGGAGAACGTGGGAGCAGCGTGGAAATGGTCAATGGGCAGAGAGTAGGGGGAAGGACATCTGTAATACTTTCAACAGTAAAGATAAAAAAGAGAATCGTTTTCTTAGACAAATGAAAATCCTCATTGAAATATTATGACTTTATCTCATCTGCCCTTTGATGAAGGCGTGATTATTTTGAATGCCTGAGAAGGCTTAGATGTCCTTGTCCTCACTGTTCCTTCCCCAAGCCTTGAGTCACTTATACCAATTGGTGGACACAGAAGGTTAGCAGGTCACCTAGCCGCTGACCCCCATTTTTATCACTTTGTCAAGAGCAGAAATATTAGGCAATATTGGCATTTATTCACTCTCAGATTTCATTTGAAGCACTTGGGCAAGTTCTCTTAATGAAAAGATTAAACAGCAAATAGGCTTAACTTCTGAACAAAAGATCTTTCTTAGACCAATCCTGCCTGTATTATAAATTTTATTTCCTTTCTTAGGTCTAATTTAATTTCTTTGGTTGGACCCCTAGAATTCAATAGCCATGTTTTGTTAATATTATTCTTCCTGCTTCAAGGGAAATAACTACAAGAAGATTAACCACATCATGTTTCAGCAGCTCTATGGAGAGTCTCCTTGAGTAATCCAGGGACTGTGCTGGACTCTGAATCCTGACTCTCAAGAGGTCCACAGATGGTGGGAGGGAGAGGAGCAGCGTTCCAGCGTCCATTCAATGCATAATCTGTCGGTACCACCACTCTCTCCTGCTTCCGAACAGGGCTTGTCTAATTTCAATGAACACCAGAATCACCTACAGGGCTCATTAAAACCCTAACATTCTGATTCTTCAGGTCGAGGATGGGGCTACCTGTGAGGTTGGCTAAAAACCAACTTCTGGCCCTAGACCAGTGGCCCGTGAGCCACATGGGGCTCCTTGGCCCCTTGAGTGTGGCTCTTCCACAAAATACCACATCCTGGGTGAGTCTGTTTTGAAGAAGTGGCATTAGAAGTTTAAGTTTTAAAGATTTGGCTCTGAAAAGAAATTTCAATTGTTATACTGTTGATATTCGGCTCTGTTGAATAATGAGTTTGCTGACCACTGCCCTAATCAGTTTGGCTCAATGGATAGAGTGTCAGCCTGCAGACTGAAGGGTCCCGGGTTCGATTCCAGATTTCGGTCAAGGGCACGTACCTCAGTTGCAGGCTCTCGGCCCTGGTCAGGGGCATTCAGGAGCCAACCAATCGATGTATCTCTTGTATCAGTGTTTCCCTCTGTCTCTTGCTCTCCCTTCCACTCTCTCTTTAAAAATCAATGGATGGAAAAAATACCAAAATATCCTCTGGTGAATAAAAAGGAAAAAAAAAAGTCTGCATGAAGAAGCTCAGCTAGGAGTCCAAGTGCTCTGTCAGCTGACAATCAGGTTAGTAGGAGATACAGCACACATAGGCAGAGTCAATTGACCTTGTTATATCTTTAAATGATCTGTAACTATAAGAAAAGACTGTTTTCTCCTCCTGGTACTAACAAAATAAATTCACCCAAATATAGCTTACTGATCAGCTTTATCTGCCACTTTGATAGTCTGAGACTCCAGGGAGTAAATGCCCTCATTTTTATAAGAGGGAGTTATGGACGATTTCTCCGTGAACCGCCGACGAACTTATCTCCATCTTCATTCAGAAGATGTTGAACATGCAAATTCGGCCCCTGCTGTGATTAGCAGTGCAGCTGGCCAGAGCTGCTCCGTTTTCAAGATGTTGATGCGAGAAGATAGGTGCATCAGGGGCACTGCGTAAGACTGTCCCCACTGCTGGTGTGGTTCCCACAGTGGTGGTAGCGGCCCTTTGTTGGGACAAGCTGAAAGATATGCTTTGTCTTAGTCAAGGTTTGTTTTCTGTTACAATTAACTTATGCTCTCCCACATTAGTTGTAACATTAAAGGGGTCATAGTATAAGGATTCAGGAGTGTTTTCTGGAACTCAGGGTGTTAATTATAGTCTGATTCTAAAGAGACTGAGTTGATAAATTGAACATCTATTCTCTGGCTCCCCAAGGCCATATGGTCTGTCATTTCCCCTTATTTCTGAAGTTCAGGTTCATTTTTCCTTTCCTTATTTTTTCCCCCAACACTCCTGCTGAATCTTCATCTCTGCACGTACAGCAGGAGATGGGTGGCCCCGGCTCCTCCTTCACCTGCCCTTGATGTTCACAAGTCAAGCAGTAAGGGAGGCCTTACACTCTCATATGTCTGACTCCAAATCCCAGAGAAGAGTCTCTGATCGGTCGAGGGTGGCCTATTTTGTCCACCTGGTGTCCAATCAGGAATTTCACAGAAACCCTAAAGTCCAAATCCATTCAAGGACACCAAGGGCTCACAGTAAGAACCCTTTCCTGAGCATGCGGTGAGCTCTTCACAGGCACTGTTTTTGAAACTCACAGAAACCCCAAGAGAGAGGATTTTGATCTCACTTTATGCATAACTAAAGCAGAGTCTCAAACTGGTGGAGTAATTTGCCCAGGATCATGCTCTTGTAAATGGCAGAAGTGGAATTTAAACCCAGCTTTCCTCAACTTTGAAATCCATGCTCTTCACCACCACTCTGTGCTGCTTCAGAACAGGGCCTGGCTAATTTCAATCAACATCAAAATCACCTGCGGGGCTCATTAAACCCCAAACCTTCTGCTTCTTCAGGTGGAGGATGGGGCTCAAGAATTTGCATTTCTAACAAGCTCTGCTGGGAAGCTGCTGTGGCCAGTGGAAGAGCCACTTTTATCCACACTTGGCTCTGCAGGGCCAGGGAGTTAACTCTCTCACAGGAACAAATCCCTGAGCTGTAAGCACATCCTAGGAGCAACCAGAATAAAAGAAGGTCCTATGAGTTCACTTATTTGCTTTGTCAAATCCCAATATTTTATACATTCTGCTTTTAACACCTCTTTCCGAAAGAAAACCCTTTCCGACATAAGATACTTACCTTGTGAGGGACTCTCTGGAGTCCTGGAGACATACACTATACACAATCTTGGGAGGTTTCTGTGAAAGTCACCTTTCGTACTTTTCCCCCATAACCCTTTACTCAAATAAGAATTCCGAGTAGCACTGTTGACTGGGGATGGCAGAGATCAGCTTCCATGAACGTCACACTTCTCATTCCACATGTTTTTTAAAAGTTGTTTGTGGCTCAGCTGGTGTGCCTCAGTGGTTGGGCATCGACCCATCAACCAAGAGGTCCCTGGTTTCATTCCCAGGGCACATGCCCAGTTTGTGAGCTTGATTCCCCACAGGGAAAATTGGGGGGGGGGGGTTTGCTGGAGGCAGCCAATTGGTGTCTTTCTCATTGATGTTTCTATCTCTGTCCCTTCCTCTCTCTCTAAAATCAATAAAAAAATTTTTTTAAATGGTTTTTATAAAAAGGTGTTTGTGTACAGTAATGAGAATGAACTAACTACTGCTACACACAGCATTATGGATGAATTTCACACATAAAGTGTTAAACAAAGAAGGCCAAACCCAATAAAGTGCATACTATGTGGTTCTATTTATACAGTTATAAAACAGGCCCATCTCATCCACAGGGACAGAAACCTGGACAGGGGTTACCCGGTGGGGCAGGTTAGCAATTGCAGGGCCCAGGATAGGGGTGGAATGGGGAATGGGGAGTGAGCGTTTGTTCCTTGATCTGGATGCTGGTCACATGGACATGTTCAGTCTGTGAATGTTCATCAGCTTATATATTTATGAACTGTTATGTTCCAATATAAAGGGTCAGAGGAAGTAAAATAAAAACTCTCACTTGTAGAAAAGCAGAATTTTAAACTTAATTGAGCATTTTATCACCAATGTGCTATACTTTCACACCTAGAAAGAATAAGCCTAAAATGAAAGACTGCAAAAGGTTAACCTTGTGGCTAGATTTATTTTTATAAATAATGCATTGTTTACATTTTCTGCAGTATGTGCATATTACTTTTTTAAAAAATGTTTTTATTGAATTTAGAGAGAGAGGAAGGGGAAACATCAATGAGAGAGAAACATTGATAGGTTGCCTTCTGCACACCACCTATTGAGTCTGCAACCCAGGTATGTGCCCTCGCCAGAAATCGAGAATCGATCCAGTGACCTCATGAGTTGATGGTCAACCACTGAGCCACACCAGCTGGGCTGCATGTATTACATTTATAAATATACTAGAGACCTATTGCACAAATATCCATGCAAGAGTGGGCCTTCCTTACCTTGGCTGCCAGCACCAGCTTCCCTCTGGCACCCGGGACCCAGGCTTCCCTCCTCCAGCTGCCCACAGGCACCCAGGACCCAGACTGGCTTCCCTTGGGCTGCCCGCAGGCACCCAGGACCTGGGCTGGCTTCCCTCTGGTCCCACCTTCATCAGGAAGGACATCTGGAATGACATCTGGAAGATGTTCAGTCTAATTAGCTTATAACCCCTTTTTATTATTATATACTAGTGGCCCAGTGCATGAAATTCGTGCACGGGGTGGAGGGGGATTTCCTCAGCCCAGCCTGCACCCTCTCCAATCTGGTACCCCTCAGGCCTCTGGCTCCTAACCGCTCACCTGCCTGCCAGCCTGATCCCCCTAACTGCTCTCCCCTGACAGCCTGTTTGCCCTAACTGCTCTCCTCTGCTGGCCTGGTCCCCCTAACTGCTCTCCCCTGCTTGCCTGATTGCCTCTAACTTCCTCTGCCTTGGTCCTGCCAACATGGCTTTGTTGGGAAGAATGTCTGGAAGGACATCTGGAAGGTCGCCAGGAAGATGTTCAGACTAATTAGCATATTACCCTTTTATTAGCATAGATGCTACCTTGTTCTAAAAATGCAGGTTGTTCCCAGGTTTTCCTATCATGGAAGGGGAGCCCGCAGTAGCATCCTGGGTTCTGACCAGGGTTTATGTGCTTGTGCTTTATCTCAGCAGCTGTGATTCCTAGAAGAAGACTCTTGGATATACCTTGAACATTTCTATCAAATTTGCCAAGTCATCCTCCAAAAATGTCAAACCACTTTAAACTCCCACCATCAACCCTGTGTGTGCCCTCCATCCCACTTTGATGCCAATATCATTGATTTCTCCCTAGAAGCTTCCCTCCTGTCAGCCAAGATTGCTTGGTACTTGAGACAACCTCATTGTTCAGCTGGGGACTTGATCTCCCGAGATAGAATTATAGAGGAAGAAAAATAGTTTTCCTCAACCTTTCTGAGTTCTTAGTGGAGGCCCTTGTAATGAAAGACAGATCGCCAAGAGAAAAACAAAAGTTCATTAACATGTGTACCTCGTGTATATGTGGGAGATCTCAGGGAAAAATGAATAACTCCCCAAGCTGGCTTAGAATGCAGATTTAAATACCTTCTTCCTAGGGAAAGGGAATGGGAGATGTAGGCCTCCTAGAGGAGAGTAAATGATTTTTAGGAAAGATGAATGGGGGTGGAGAGAAATAGTTTGTAACAAAGTTTGGGTGTTGTGTCCTGTGACAGGAGTCAGTCTTCTCTGCTTGATGACACTTCTCCCATCAAGGAGACCTATGACATTTAAGCTCCTTTAGGGGGGGTCCAATTTTAGACAGATCAGGAGACTTCAGTGAAATCCTCTGCATGCACTTGCAGTTTTTCAAGAATCTGCAGCTCAAGATCATCAATATAACACAACAATAAAGCATATGTTGGGGGTGGCATGTTCTCTGACCTTCAGAATAAACCCAACAAAAGCTTGTTTCCTCTCTTAGATGATTTGCCACAGGTTATTCCCTGGAGACAGCATTCTGGGAGTGGTCATAACATACCCTGTGTATGTAGAAAGGTGTGGGCCACATCACTAAGTAATTCAGGGACATTTTTCTCATCTTGAGGAAAGGAAGATAAAGTTATAATAGTTTATCTCCCTTTCCACACGTTTCTTGTGGGTTTGTGTCTCAGCTGCCCCCGCCCACAGCACCCCACCCCCAGCCTACGCATTGGGCCTTGGGGCTGCTGGGTGCCAGGCCTGCGGGTTTGTATCTCAAGTCCACCCCCTTCCCACCCCTCAGCCCCAGATCTGCAGTGGCAGGGCTTGGGGCTGCTGAGTGCTGGCCTTCCTGCTGGTTTGTGTCTCAGATCCAGCCCCTCGCAGCCCCAGCGGCCTCATGGCGGGGCTTGCAGCTGCTGGGTGCCAGCCTCCCTGCTGGCTTGTATCTCCAATCTGGGGGCCGCTGGGTGCTGGCTTCCCTCCGATTCAGCCTTTGCAGCTCCAGTACCTGGGTGGCAGAGCTTGTGGGTGCTGGGTACCGACCCCCTGTGGGTTTGTGTCTCTGATCCAGGGGCTATTGGGTGCCAGCCTCCCAGCAGGTTGGCGCCCTGCACACACCCCGCCCACCGAGCCCCCCACCGGCCCAAGGCCTAAAGCCCCCCGCCCTGGCCCGGCCTGCCGCACCCTGCAGCTTCCACATTCCCCCGGCTCAGTACTTCAAACTCACTCCTATAGTGAGTCTGTCAACAGAACTACATTTCCCAGAATTCCTGATGCCCCTGATACCCTGCACGAACCAAGAGCACCATGAATTTTCTCCACTCGGTGTGGCCACTGGAGTCTCTGCACACCCCAGAGACTGGCAGCAGCTCCCCCACTCCCATCGTGGGTGCTGGGCTGGGGGGCATGCAGGGATCCCAAGTGCTCATTTGCATGCGATTCAGGCACCATAAATGTAAGGAGAGCTGGCCCTGAATTCCTTGTGGGCCACGCTTATAGGGTGGTGGTTGCTTTCACTGCACTGTGGCCACACCCCTGCCCTGCCTCTTGCCCTGCCTCTTGCCCTGCCTCTTGCCCTGCCTCTTGCCCTGCCCCTGCTCCACCCCCTGCTCCACCACCTGCTCTGATTGGCTGGTAGCATAGCTAATCAGGAGCCAAAGTATGGTCACATTTGCATGTTATTCTTTTATTAGATAGGATTTTAACCTACTAACTTTTAATTTGAAGGTTTTATTTAAAAACAAATAGGTATTAATAAAGTAGAAGTAAGATGATCCAATACCAACAAATTCAGAGAATGAAACCCCAGGTCTACAAATGCCTGTGTAATACAAATGTCAAAGAAAAAACATAGCTGTGAGAACAGAGGGACCTTGACATTCACTTTACCCCTCAGAAATGATATTTCCCGAGGGCTGCTTTCAGCTTCCGTTGGTATTTGTAAAATATGATTCATGAGAGAGACGCACTTAGGAAGTCAGGAAATAATCATTTCATGAGGTTCCAAAACAAGGACCAAGTGATAAATAGAGTGATAGATGAGACTTTAGATCACAGTTCAGAGATGCTAAAAACTCCAAGAAACCCAGATCATGTTCTCTAATATTTTTAATATCTGTGACAGTGATAAAATTGAATAAAATAGAGATGTGTCTGTGACCAGAATTTTGAAAGCATTCTTTCATCACTTCCCCTTGAAGCTCTAAAAAATTGAAGCTTTTGTATTTTATGTTAAGCATCTCAATGCTTTTGAATAAAGGAACAATAAAGATTTCTTAAAAGTCAAAGAGAAAAAGAAACAGTGATGGGATCCCCCATTCTTGTCCCTATTTTGTGGCATTCACCAGGCATAGCAACATCAGACCCAAAGGAAGAGAAGCCCCTAAAGAAACGTGCTAAGTTGGCTGCCCAGGTGCACACTCCTTTGTTGCGTTTGGGAAACAATTTTTAAGGCTTTCATGGTGATATACATTTCCCTTCTCTCCCCCAAAATAGGTAATTCTTCAATTGACAATGAGTTAACTGGCGACATGTATGTATACATGCTATACAGACACACACACGAAGTGGTATATATGCTGTATATATGATACTAGAGGCCCAGTGCACGAAATCTGTGCACTAGTAGGGTCCCTAGTGGCTACCAGCTGCCAGCCGGGGCCTCCCTCCCTTCCCCCACCTGGCCCCGCCCTCTGGTTGACCTCTGGGTCCAGGAGACAATTTGCATACTATGTTTTTATTATATAGGGTGATCAGTGGCCCAATTCATCAATAAGAACATAGGTTCTGAAATCGCCTTCTTGGGTTTAAACCTCCCAGTCACTGTGTGTGTGACTTTGCACAAATTATTTAGCCTGTCTGATCAGCTTCCTCAGCTATAAAATGTAAGTAATTTTCATTCCTTCCTTACAGGGTTATTATGAAGATTATGACAAATTACATGTGCACCAGTTATCACTTGATTCCCCCTCAGCTCCACATTCACCCTTCAATAGCTGCTCTGCAGTAATGGATGGAGGTCCTTTAAGCATTTATCCTTCACAGCAAGCACCACATTAAGCTTTCTCAGTGGAGGACACTGAGGGTGGAGGCATGGCAAAAGGAAGGAGCTTTCCTGCTGGTTCCAGAGACTGTACTGACAGTCACTGGTGTGGAGGGGATGATAGCCAATGGGGCTCTCTCCCCAGTAGGAGCCTAGAATGTGAGTTCCTCGGCGACATGGCAGACCCAGTTAGTCTCACCATCCCATGGTTCTTTCAACAGAACACTGAACGTCTAGGTTTCCTGTCCACACCACCGGTCCTCTGCAAGTGTGCATGCCCATTTATCAGCTACACCCTGCCTGTTCCCCAGGGCTTGTTTCCTGCTTACCCTGCAATGTGGACCAGCTCTGGCCCCAAAAACCAAGTAATAGCTCTACCATCCAGTGAGCTGCAGCCATATCTCCTGTGAGGTCTGAGCCTCACTCCTGGGAAGGGGCTCACATTGGACCTGTTCTAGGTACTCTCCCTCAGATCTCCTTTCATCTAGAGCAGTGGTCGGCAAATTCATTAGTCAACAGAGCCAAATATCAGCAGTACAGCAATTGAAATTTCTTTTGAGAGCCGAAAACCGACTTTTGCGCATGGGCCACGAAGTTTCAATTGCTCTGTATGTGCATGCCCACATGTGGTATTTTGTGGAAGAGCCACACTCAAGGGGCCAAAGAGCCACATGTGGCTCGTGAGTTGCAGTTTGCTGACCACTGATCTAGAGTTTTCTCACCTCTTGTAATGACTTTTATCATAGGAATCAGCAAACGTTTCCAGTAAAGCACACAGTGATTTAAACAGGGGACGCCCAGGGTCAACAAAATATAAGCCCAGAGCCCAGTCCAGCCAGAGGCCTGTTTATAGACAGCTTATGACCCAAGAACAGTTTTATAGTTTTGAAGAGCTGGATAAAGAAGAAAGAAGAGGAGTAGGTGGAGGAAGTGTCTTCTGCCAAAAATGAGAATAAAGGAAGGAAAAACAAAGACTACATGTAACCTGCTAAGCCTAAAATTCTATTATCTGATTCTTTTAGAAAAATGCCACAGACCTACTGAGGTGTAACCCAGAAATTGGTGTTTTAACAAAGCCTCCTAGTGACTCTGATGCTAGTGGATTGAGAACCACTAGATTGAGAGTGGCTGGTTCGTGTGGGAGCTACCAGGCCAGATCTCTCTTCCCAAGTAATAATGATGTGAGCTCTGCTGCCAGGCTGGGGCCACAGGGCAGTGCCTGGAGCTGACAGGCAGGGTGAAAGCCCAAGGGATTACACGAAAGCCACAGAAAACAGGACAAAAAACTAACAAAAAAACAGGGAGAACCCAACACCTTGGTGACCTTCTTTGAGTTGCTGCTGGATCAAGCTCAACTTGGACTTATCAGGAATAAATGTCTCCAAAAACTTACTCTAGACTAGTGGTGGGCAAACCACAGCTTGCGAGCCACATACAGCTTTTTGGCCCCTTGAATCTGGCTCTTCCACAAAATACCATGGCCTGGGCGAGTCTATTTTGAAGAAGTGGCGTTAAAAGAAGTTTAAGTTTAAAAAATTTGGCTCTCAAAAGAAATTTCAATCATTGTATTGTTGATATTTGGCTCTGTTGACTAATGAGTTTGCCAACCACTGCTCTAGACCAATTCATGCCTCTCAGCCTCTGTACTGATGAAATTTTGAGCCAGATGATTTATTGTGGTGGGTGCTGTCCTACAGCTTGCAGGCCATTTAACAGTACCCCTGACCTCTACTCACTAGATACCAATCACCCCCCACGTGTGACACCAAAAATATTTTCAGATGTTGACAAAAGTCCCTTGGGTGCAAAATCACCCCCAGTTTGAGAACTACTGTCTAGGGTTCAACGAGCTTGAGTTGTGTTTTTGAAGGCTTGCAACACAAATATTTAATAGACTGCATGTGTGCAAGTATTGGTACAATTACTGAAATTCTTAGATTCAAATTACTTCTCTTTGTAACTGTTCTTCATTCGGAGGAGATTATCCTTGAACTATTGCTCCTTGAGTGAATAGACTTCTGAACTCTTGCCTTGAAGAATATTATGACATAAATGTCATTTCAAAACTGACAATCCATTCTATCCTAGAACTTCTGGGAATAGTTTCTCATGACTCCATACTGAAATTTCCTGCTCTCAATGGATTTTTAATTTCCCCTGTGTGTGTTTCACTATTGTGTGTGACCTACATACAAAACTCAGTTTTCTTTCCTGAATTTCCATGAAATCACTGTTGGGGGCTCAAGTGGACACAGAGGACAAGCCCATGCTATGAACCCTACAAGGACAGTCAATAAAGGTAGACATAAGCTATGTGCACTGAAGTCAATGGTTGGTATGAATCTTAGCTAGTTGATTTGTTCCAAGTGAAACTGCGGCAGTAACCATTGTCCCCTGGCCTTCACACACTGGAAATGAGAGCGAAACAGCCTAGTCAGACTGAATAGTTGCCAGATTCTGTTGGAAATGCTCCAGTTTTGCTATCTTGATAGATTTGTTTTCATAGACTTGGGTGGATACCTTCTCCATGTTTTCTGGCTATGTCTCTGTTCCACTCCTTAACACTAAGTATATTGTGTGTATTCTTGAGCTAAATGGATAGACCTTGACCTTTTGAATGTACTCCAGTGGACTAAAGAGATACATGTGGATCAGAAACATAGGTCTTTAATAAAAGAACAGAGTAACTGTCATGGGCAGGAGGTAGTGGAGATGAGAAGTAATAGGGTAGATAATTTAAAATTAAATGTTTATTTTTTCAGAGCTTAACAAAATCCTTTAATCATTTCTTCTAATTCTTACATCAGACATTAGTCTTCAGCCCAATTTCTTGGACCTCTCTGTTTTTATCCATTCTTTACTCATTTTTAGGAAAAAAATTTTAAAGCCTCCTGCTTTATTATAAAGAATAGTTTATTTATAAGTCAACCTCCAAACTCAGTTTGAGATCTCTCTTTGCACATCTGTGCTAAGCCAACAGAGAACCTTCTTCTCCAGAGAAAAAAAGCAGCAGAAACAGAGGCATACTTAAAGATGCACTGCATAGTTACCCTTTCAAGGAAGGACTTGCTGTCCAGCTCTGGGAGAATGGGATCAGCAGGCAGCTTCTTGATTTCAACTCTTTCAAGGCTGCCCTCAGTTTCAGAGAGCCTCCTTGCCTGAGGCAATGCCTTTTCTGGGGAAGCCTGCAAGGACTGAAGCAGCATGGTGACATGTAAAGCCAGTTATCTTGGTGATGCAAGACATTCTAGTAGACATCTTGATCCAAAGACTCCTTGCCAAGTTGGCCAAGGCTTGTTAGGCCTTACCACAATTTGACTTTCTCTTTTCCCCAATCTTGTTCTCTTTCTTCCTTTCAGAAGTGTGGATATCTAATAAAAAATCTTGTACGCCAACCTTTGACTTGGTATCTACTTCCAGAGAATTCTGCTATGGCAGAAACATATGTCCCCTTTATCTTGAAATCATTCAGACATATCAATGCATTCCTGAGTGCCTATTATATGTCATACAATGTAATGGGGTTACAGTAAAATGATATACATCTGATTTCTTTCCTGTTGAGCTTGAGGTCTAGTAAGAGAAACGGACAAAACAAGCAAATGAATGAACATGGATGGCAAAATTAAGTAGAAGCTATTCAGTTTCTGTTGAGATTGAGTGGTTAATATATCATATACCTTGAGTAAATTAACCCAAACCAATTTACTTTGGCTTTTTGGACAGAACTTGCTTATTGAATAGTGTCCAGGCAATTATCACTGGGTTTTCTTTCATTTCAATGAGTTTTCGCTCAGCCTCTTCATTCTTTATTAAAGAAATCATTCAGATGGCAGCTTTCTGGTTTTAGACCCCCATTGGCAACTGGATCATCTATTTTGTAGACATAATTAAAAGGACTACAGAATGCACTGAGGACCTGTCAGCTGGTTGATGCTGAAAAAGAAGCCAAGGTAGTTTGGTCAAGATTTCTGGAATACCAGAGTTTCTAATTACAAAGAATGGTATTTATTTCCTCCTGACCCAAACAGTGACAAGAATTTAGTCATGGTGATTTAGGGGAGATTAGAGAGAGATGAATGCTTGGAGCACACTGAAGAGAGAAAATTGGTTAGTCTGCCTTTAACTTTTACTGCACAGTGTTTTTAGTGCTCAAAAACACTTTAATATTGAGTTGGACTTTTGTCCCTTGGAAATCATGCAAGTTCTAGAAAGAACACATGCAGATTATACCTGTTCTCATTAAATATTATCTTTGTAAACTCCCTAGTGGCAAATTAGCTAGGTTTAAGGAGTTATTATTGTGACCAGGCCATCATGGATATTTTGGCATTATGATGCAACCCAGAAATATTAACCTTCTTATGTGAGTGCCTAGAGTCTTAGCAAAATGTTTCTTAGCTAGTCAATATTTGAAATAAATAAATGCATAAATAACTATAAGAGTTACCAATTATCAAATGTTCACTATATGCTAAGCACTGTGCCAAGTACAAGAATATACATTTTCCCCCTTTAGTTCTTGCAAGTATTCTACAAGGTAAATTTTATTACTATCTCTATTTTATAGATGAGGGAAATGAGATTTACAAGGGTTAAATAATTTTCCTAGAGAAAATGTTAAACGATTTGCAAATGTTAGTACATGGTAAAGTCTATATAAACCTCAGTATACCTGACCTGAAACCACTATTACATTCACAATAAATTAAGGTTCCATTCATTTGAAAGCCACTGAATCAAAGTTTATAATGTAACTAGGGGCCTGGTGCACAAAATTCATGCACTAGGGATGAGTGATCCCTCAGCCCAACCTGCCCCCTCACACCTACTGGGAGCCCTCAGGGGATGTCCTACTCACCCCTCATCCCTGGCTGAAGCTTTAGGCCTTGGGCACCCAGCCATCACCCTGCAATGGGGCTGATGGTTGACTCTGCCCCGGTTGCCCCTGCCCCACCCACCCAGCCCTGACCTTAGCCCCGGTGGCGACTGCCCAGCCCTGGAGGCACCCCGCACTCGGCAGCCGCACACGCTGGCCTCACCTGCCTCCCATCTGCGCAGCTCCCATTCCATGGTGCGCTGGCCGGCCCCTCCGTCCTGCCCCTCCCATCCCACGCGGCTCCCATCCCACCCAGCACGCAGGCCAGCCCCTCCCATCGCCAGCAGCCCCTTCTGTCCCACGCAGCTCCCCTTCCATGCAGCTCCCATCCAGCCCAGCATGCAGGCCAGACCCTCCCATCCCACCCAGCATGCAGGCCAGCCCCTCCTGTTGCCAGCCAGCCCCTTCTGTCCTGCACGGTTCCTGTCCTGCGTGGCTCCCATCCCGCCCAGTGTGCTGGTGGCCCCTTCCATCCTGCGCAGCTCTCATCCCAAGCGGAGTGCCAGCAGGCCTCCCATCCCACATGCTGCACCCCCCCGCCCCACCAGCCTCCCATACACTTTGGCCCTACCCCTCCCTGCCCTGCGCTGCTCGGCCCTGCCCCCACTCCTGATTGGCTGGTAGTGTAGCAAAGGTACGGTAATTTGCATGTTTCTTTTTTATTAGATACTAGTGGCCCGGTACATGAAATTCGTGCACATGGGGTGTTGGGGTGGGGATTGTCTCTAAGTCCACCCTGCATCCTCTCCAATCTGAGATCCTGGTGGGATCAGGCCTAAACTGGCACTTGGACAACCCCCTCACAATCCGCTCCTAACTGCTCACCTGCCTGACTGCTTGATTACCCCTAACCACTCTGCTTGCTAATCACTCTGCAACTGGTCCCATCTGTTGGCCTGCTCAGCCCAACTGCCCCCTACCATCAGCCTGATCATCCTCAACTGCCCACCCCTTCTGGCCTGATCACCCCCAACTGCCTTCCCCTCCTGGCCTCTGGCTTGGCCCCTCCAGCATGGTGATCTGGGACCCCCCTGTGCACACACCCTTCATGATCTAGGACTCCCAGCACCTGCAGTGAAGCATGGTGGTAGCTGGTCTTCCCCCCGGTGATCTGGGATCCCTGCGCTCAAGCCCTCTGTGATCTCGGACCCTAGGCGACCACGGCAAAGCACGGTGGTGCCTGGCCTTCCCGCTGTGCCTCCGGGTGGCCTGGGGAACTGGCACCACGGGCTTGCCAGGACCACCAGTGCAGCGTCCGCTTTCCAGGCCCATGGTGCTCATCCCCCAGGCCGTGCAGAGGCAATGGGAGAGGCAGGATTGTGCTCTCTGTGGCCCTGCCCCCTGCTCCTGATTGGCTGGTAGCATAGTCAATCAGGAGGCAAGGTACGGTCACATTTGCATTTACTCTTTTATTAGATAGGATGATAGTTCCATATTAAACAACTCATGACATCCTGTTTATACATTACTTTTAATACTGTTTTAATCAGCCTGTGTTTGGAATTAAAAATTGCTAGGTCTACTCCATTTTAATGCAATCCACTAAGACAATGGTCGGCAAACTTATTAGTCAACAGAGCTAAATATCAGCAGTATAACGATTGAAATTTCTTTTGAGATCCAAATTTTTTTAAATTTAAACTTCTTCTAATGCCACTTCTTTAAAATACACTTGCCCACGCTGTAGTATTTTATGGAAGAGCCACATTCAAGGGACCAAAGAGCCACATGTGGCTCACGAGCTGCAGTTTGCTGACCACTGCCTAGGAGACTTATGAAGTATTTTAGTCTCTTGAGAAGGAAAAAGGACAGAGATAAATAAGATCTATTTCTTGCTTTTGGTGAATGCAAAGTCTGTCAGTAGATTTTACTCTTTGTTTTCGTGGGGGTCTGTACTCTCCATTCCTCATTCTTTCACTATAGTTTATATTTGCTGAACCAGGAAAGGGATGAAGGGGGATGAAGTTAATGCTCTTAACTACAGCATTACTGAGACAACAATTCAGGGTTCAATGTAATTGTTGGCAAAGAACCAAGCAAATCTTTCTGGTTCATAGGGGAATGAAGCCTATGGCCCCTGCCTCAATAATACTTTTATTATCAAGTAGGCAAGCCAGTCTGTTACATAATTGCACTGTAATGGACACCATTTCCTTTGGAGTATGGTCCCAATCACCAGCTGATAATCCCTATCTTTCAGGGGACACTGCCACACACATATCCCTAGAAATATGCCCCTAGCAGCCATATTAGACTCCACAGCCCCATGCCAATCCACAACTGGCTAGTCAATGCATTAACACTAACCCAACCTGAGCCAATCAGATTATCTTCCCTGAGAATTTTGTATAATTTATCTCTGTCCTTCTGGGTGGCTGAACCAGTAATTCCAAAACTTGGGGGCTATACAGTGGTCACAAGTTTATATGTGACAAGAAGAAAATAAAAGCTTTCTGAAGACAATAAATACTGATATGCAAAGGGAAGCAGCCATCCTATCTAATAAAAGAGAAACATGCAAATTGACCGTACCTCCGCTAACCTACCAGTCAATAGGAGTGGGTATGCAAATTAACCCAACTAAGATGGTGAGGCCCAAAGTGGCCCGGTGGCACTGGGGCTGCTGGGGAATGGGGTGGGAACCAGAGACACAAACCCGCAAGAAACCTGTGAAAAGGGAGATAAACTATCATGACTTTATCTCCCTTTCCACAAGATGAGAAAACTGCTCCTGGAATGTTTAGTGATGTGGCCCATACCTTTCTAAAAACACAAGGTATGTTATGACCACTCCCAGGAATACCGTCTCTGGGAATAATGCTACTGTAGCAAATCATCTAAGAGAGGAAACAAGCTTTTGTTGGGTTTATTCTGAAGGTCATAGAACAGGCCACCCCAACATATGCTGTGTTGTTATATTGATGATCTTGAGCTGCAGATGCCTGAAAAAAAGCAAATGCACACAGAGGATTTCACTAAAGTATCCTGATCTCCCTAAAATCAGACCCCCCTAAAGGAGCTTAAATGTAATAGGTCTCCTTGATGGGAGAAGTATCATCAGGCAGTGAAGACTGACTCCTGTCACAGTACAGGAGAATAGTAGTTGACATAATACCCAAACTTTGTTAGAAACTATTTCCCCCCATTCATCATTCCTAAAAATCATTTACTCTCCTCTAAGAGGCCTACATCTCTCGCCCCTTTTTCCTAGGAAGAAGGTACTTAAATCTGCATTCTAAGCCTCCTTGGGGAGTTACTCATTTTTCCCTGGGATCTCCCATATATACATGAGGTAACATGTTAATGAACTTTTGTTTTTCTCTTGGTGATCTGTCTTTCATTGCAAGGGCCTCCACTAAAAACTCAGAAAGGTATAGGAAAACTATTTTCCCTTCTCCATAATCTTATCTCAGGAAATCAAGTCCCCAGCTGAACAATGAGGTTGGCTCAAGTATCAAGCAGTCTTAGCTGACGGGAGGAAAACTTCTAGGGAAAAATCAATGATATTGCATCAAAGTGGGATGGAGGGCATACGCATGGTTGTTGGTGGGAGTTTAAAGTGGTTCAAAAATTTTGGAGGATAATTTGGCAAATTCTATAGAAATGTTCAAGGTACATCCAAGAGACTTCTTCTAGGAATCACATCTGCTGAGATAAAATACAAGTGTATAAGCCCTGGTCAGAACCCAGGATGCTACTGTGGGCTCTCCTTCCACGATATGAAAACCTGGGAACAACCTGCATTTTTAGGACAAGGTGACATCTATAATAATAAAAGGGTAATATGCTAATTAGACTGAACATCTTTTGGACGACCTTCCAGATGTCCTTCCAGACATCCTTCCTGACAAAACCATGTTGGCAGGGCCAAGACAGAGGAGGTTAGAGGAGATCAGGCAGGCAGAGGAGAACAGTTAGGAGGATCACTCTGGCAGTCGGGTAATGGTTAGGGGCCAGAGGTCCTGAGGGGTCCCAGATTAGAGAGAGTGCAAGTCGAGCTGAGAGGACCTTCTTCCCATGCACAAATTTTGTGCACTAGGCCTCTAGTAAGAAATAAAAAGTCATATAACTGTTTGAATTTCTGTTTCCATTTCGGTTTCATAAATTCTGGTTATAATCCCCAAATTATTGCATTATTCTTATATTAAGTTCTCATTCTTGAAATAAATGAGCTTGAGTTGGTTTCTGCCACTTGTCATCACTGGCATGTAGCTAGTACAGAGAACAAATCTTTCCCAGATTTGCCATGTATAGTTGTACACTGCACAACATGAAGGGGTGCTTGTTACAACATAGTTTAAATTATATCACATTTGCAGTGACCCTTATCTTCAAGTTCATTAATTCTTTGAGCAACATATTCTGTTTTCAACTCAATTTACCAACTAAGTATGATTTAAAAATAAAAATAGGTCTACATAGTCAAAATCTAGGAAAAAAAAACAAAAAACAATCATAACATAACATGATATAGATGATACAGAAACATTTCAGAAGGGACAGTCAATAACTCCCACAGGGAGGACCCGAGGAGGCTTCCCAGAGTGAGGATGCCCTGGCAAGTTCCAGGCAATGGGAGGAGCAGCAAATGTGGAAATGTGAGTGAGTGGAATATCAGATTAAGTTTGCAGAGATTCAGATAATTTGCCATTGCTGAAGGTGGAAGGAGAGTAGGATGTGGGACAAAGAGGAAAGAAGAGGGGCCACAAGGAGCTTTGCCTACCAAACTCAGCAGCTTGTAAAATATGCTATAGACCAGTGGTTGGCAACCTGAAACTCATGAGCCACATGTGGCTCTTTGGCCCCTTGAATGTGGCTCTTCCACAAAATACCACATGTAGGCACACATGTACAGTGCAATTGAAACTTTGTGTCCCGTGCGCAGAAGTCAGTCTTTGGCTCTCAAAAGAAGTTTCAGTCATTGTAGTGTTGATATTTGGCTCGTTGATTAATGAGTTTGCCCACCACTGCTCTAGACTAAGGCTTTCTCACATTGTAATAACATACAAATCACATGTAAATGGTTCTGAATGTAGATTCCAATTCTGTGGTCCTGGGTGGGATATGAGAGTCTGCATTTCTAACAAGCTCTGGTGATGCCAGTGCTTCTGGGAACTCACTTTGAGTAACAAGGATTTAAGCAAAGGACATTTGATAGGTTACTCCCCCCCTCAACTGGTGGGCGGAGTTATGATGTAATTGAATCTGCCAAAGAGACATTGAGCCACCAATCAAGTGCATACCAGAGTGCCCTGTGTCCCACCCCGCCCCGTTCCACCCTGGGCCCAACCCTTGCCTGTTCCTGCCCTTAAATGGTATCTCAGTGTGCCACGTGGCACCTTTTCTCCTGGACTGTTCTCCCAGGCAGTCCGGGAGGCGGTCCGGCTGGGTCCCCTCTTCTCCCCTTCCCCTGGTTTCTCTGCCTTCACCCCACATGTGAGCTCTTTCTCCCTCGGGAAGGGTCTCATCAATAAAGTCTGTGTCCTGGTACCCTTTTCTCTCTCTCTCTGTTCCTTCTGTTTCATCTTTCAACATTGAAGACTATGAATTAGGAAATAATACAGTATTTTAGAAAGATTACCCGGCTCTGTAGGGATGGACCTAGAGGCATAGGAAGCAGGAATACTTAGGCAGAGACCAGGTAGGAAGAAACTTTAGGATCCATGTGAGAAATTATGAAAACAGAAAGTAGATCTGTTATCAGAGAAATTGGGGTGCCCTCTTCCCCCTGGGTACTGGGGGTTGTTTCCTGAGACTCACATAATAGGTTGAGTGACTTTTAGTTGTAGTCCATCAGCTCACTGTGTGTGGAGGTCCACATGGCCATGGGCCGTAATGCAGGGGAGCCGAGAGACCACAACCCCGCAACAAAAGTCTCAGGAGCACAAGAAGAACCAAGAAAGAGAACTCTTTTGTTTAGGGGAGTAAATATCCTAAATTTCTCACCTTTGCAGTCCACACCTATTCTGGCCAATGACTGTTCCAAAGTGTGACTGACAGACAGGTACTTTCCCAGCATCACCCCAACTTTACTGGGCAAGCATCTATTCTCCTCCATGTCCACTTTCTTCCCCAAGTGATCTGGGGAGAATAGACTGGTGGCTCCCTGGGGAGTGTAAAGCTTTAGCTTCCTGGTGAAGCTGTCCAAATGACATGCTTATCATATTTACTCCTCTCCTGTTATTAATAACTACTTAATTACAAAGGTATCAGGTCTATTGAGTCAACTTGACTATGTTGTGCTTGGGAGAAGTTAGAAGAACTATTCCTTTATTTTCCTGATTATGTCAGTACTTTTGCTACTGAATAATGAAATTTTTTCATTTATATTCTTAAATAGAAAACTATGTTTGCTGAGTGTTTATTTTTGTGTCCATTGCATTCTTAAAACCCGTTTTTAAATTGTTTCCATTTTAATGTGTAAGGTCTACACTGATCAAATAATTTGCAATCAAGTGGTTATATCAAGTGGGCTGGATTTGGTGCTAAAATAAGTTTGTGATGAATTGCATTCTTCTCAGAGGAATGAAGGACATTGTCGTTTTAATTAGAGACTAATCCGGGCTCCAAGCAGTGAGGAGGCACCTTGGTTTGCATAAGAATTTAGTGGAGTGATTATTATAAATACAGACTGTTTCCCAATCCCTTACCTTCCCTCATTCGTATTTTGTATGCCTTCCTGCCCAGACACCTGCATTTTAACCAGCATCCCAAAGAGAATCTGATGCAAGTGAAATATGAAAAAGAAATTAAGAAATACCAGTTTAGCTCATCTGGGCAAAAACTAATTGCCTTCCTATAATGTGTTGTCATTACCTGTTTCTAATACCACCAAACACACAGACAAGATGATCCTCGCCTCCTTAGAGTTTACATTCACAGAGTGAAGTGGTCAGGAAGTTTCATATATCTCTACCCAAGATCCTTATTCCAAAATCCTGTTTATAAAATCTTGTATCTGCCAAAGTCTATGTTGAATAACCATCATTAATAACCCCAAAGTAATTTCAAAGTGTTTTAATATTCATTGTTTCATTTGATTCAGCAAAATAGGTAATGAAATTCATACTTTTTAGGTCTGGACTCGAAACTCAGATACAGTACCAGTCTTGCTCAGCATCACAAACCAATTAGAAGCAGAAACACCAAAACAGGATTTTGTCAAGTATTCAAAAGAAGGGAGGCCAGGAATCACATTCTTATGGTCAATTATCCCCCCAGGCATTCATGCAGAGCTGTGGTTCTGAATCATGGAAAATATCAGAACTCCCTAGGAGCTTTGAAAAACCTTGATGCAGAAGCCACACAGCAGGCCCAGGTGGGAAACAGGCACCAGAAGTAGATGATTCCATGGTATAGCCAAGATTCCTGGAAGTGGAACCTCTGACAGAGGTGGGTTTGCTATGATGCTAATGAAGCTGAATATCTCTGAGCTCTTCATTTCTGCCCAGATTGCTTTCAGGGATGTGTATTTAAATTTGTATCACATTGATTTTGATTCATTTTTCTCAAATAAGGCTCTAAGTTTCAGTTTGGGTCCTCTGAGAAGCAGACACCAAGAAATTAGATGTGCAAAGCATTTATGGAAGGAAAGATAAAGGGGAGAGGGAGCCAGAGAAGATGGGTAGAGACTTTAGTTGGCAATGCAGTTCTGACAACTATGAAGGTGTTATTCGTGGTCCCCACCTGTTACCCTGTTTCCCCGAAAATAAGTGTCTTATATTAATTTTTGCTCCCAAAGATGCGCTAGGTCTTATTTTCAGGGGATGTCTTATTTTTCCATGAAGAAGAATACGGTACACATTTATTGTTGAAGAACAAAAAAAGGCAATTTATTACCTGTATATGGTATGGTAGTAGTTTTCATCACAAACCAGTATAACCAGACAAACTGAATCCTACGGCATCAAGAATTTCTTGTTACTACCATTATTTCCATGTACAACAATCTATGGTACATTTACTGATACCGATATTTCCCGGTATGAACACAAAGTAAGATTTATTCAATGACAGACATGTCATCATCTTCTGGAATATCATCATAACAATCCAAACCCTGAATTTCCTGGTGAATTTCTTGTGACTCCATTTCTTTCAGAATCAGTGGACCAAATCTCTCATGTTTAGCAATAGCACTGTCCTTAAATGAGTACTTCTTATCAAGGTAGCCTGCTCATAGTGCATTTGCAATGCAACTGTCAGTGATTTTTTCCCATGAATTCTTCACCCAAGTCACACCTCTTGCAGTTTAGGTTTCACAAAGTTTCCACACTGATTTGTCTCCATTCTATTTTCAATGTAGTCATTAATTTCCATGCGCAAATTGTCCTTGAATGGCTTGTTTATTGCAATATCAAGAGTCTGGAGATAGGCTGTGGGAATCATTATTTGATCTATTTTTCTTTCGTGAAGAAATTTCTTCATGTCTTTAGCGGGGTGAGTGCTGGCTGCATCCCAGACTAGCAGTCCTCTTTGACTCCCTGTCATAACAAGTGACAGCATTAAATTGACCCACTTCCTTATAACTGTTTGTGTGGCCCAGACTTTTTCAGTTTCAAGAATAAAACTATTATCAGGGAGGTCTTATTTTCAGGGGGATGCCTTATATTACAGCGAGAGGCAAAACTGGAAGTAGGTCTTATTTTCAGGGGATGTCTTACTTTTGGGAAAACAGGGTATCAATGTGAGTAGAGTTCTTGGGGTGCTACTGGGAAAAGAATTTCCCAAGACCCCCATGGGAGGATGGGATTTTTGTGGAAAGCTTTGTGGGTGATATAAAATTAGAGAAGTTTCCTTCCAATATCTCATCTCCTTCTTGTCTTGCCATGGAAAAGTCTAAGCTTGTCTTCAGCTGGGCTAGAATTAAGTCCACTGTCCAGAGTGTGTGCTCCATATTAAAGCCCAGTCTAGTCCAGCATCTGGCTAGTTAATTTTGTGTTCCCATTTGCAGTCCATTGCATGTGGGGGCCACATGGCCATGTGGCTGCTTGAGGCCACATAGCATATGGGCAAGTGTGGGTCACGAAGCAAGAGAATACAAGGAAACAGGAGCAAAGCAAGAGAGTGAAAATTATTTTATTTTATTTTATTTTTTAATGTATTTTATTGATATTTTTACAGAAAGGAAGGGAGAGGGATAGAGAGTTAGAAACATCCATCAACTGCCTCCTGCACACCCCCTACTGGGATGTGTCCATAATCAAAATACATGCCATTGACAAGAATCGGACCTGGGACCCGTCAGTCTACAGTCCAATGCTCTATTCACTGAGTCAAACCAATTAGGGTGAGAGTGAAAATTCTTTGTTTGGGGATTATTATTGAGAGCTTAACGAATTAAGACTGAGAGCTTAACATGCTTGCAGTGGCTCTACCCATCTAGTCAGTTATCTTTTTCCCAGGTAAGACTGATGGGTAAGCACCTTCCCTACGTCACCCAACTTCACTGTGAATACACTTATCTTCCCATTTCTTGGATCTTTTCCTCCCATGGTTTGCAGGGCATGGACAGGTGGTCCCCAGGGGAGTGTGAAGTTACAGCTTTCTGGTGAGCTGCCAAGATGACCATGCTTATAATGTCGGGCCTGCCCATTGCTTTCTTCCCATTATTAATATTAAGAATTAGCTAAGTATGATGATAAAGGGAGAGAAGAAGGAAGACTTGTGACTGAGAAAGGAGAATCGGTTTGGTTAGGAAGTGCCTCAGAACATGGTTAAGTTACTGAAAGTCTTGGCCAGGCCAAAGGCTGTCTCTGAGCAAAACTACTTGTTAGAGGAACAGTGCTCGGTTATTGGCCAGAACAGCCAGAGGGCAGTGAGTCCATGGCTGGGATGCCACAGGAGACTTACAGGTGCTGTGGCAGGAGACTGTTGACCTCAGGAACCTGTGGCAGTTTCTTGGGAAGAGAAGTCTGAGTGGCCCATCTCTGTAGCCTCCTGGGGAAAAGGCTGATTGGCAAAATGCCTGTAGGTGTTTGTAAGAATGGTATAAATGCCATAAATGTGAGTCCTTTTGTACTCAGCTGCTCTTGGAAACATCACTATATTGATCTCCTGTCGTTGTTTCCATTATTCATTGATCCTTTCACCCACAGCTGGCCTCTGTGAAGGATTTTATTTCCTCCCATGCATTAAATTCCGTTTTGTTCAAATTCAGCTCTGATAGAATATGATCATGAGAGGTGCCTTATGAACAATACAGCAGCCACACCCATGCTCCAGTATACAATGGAGCAAAGAAGAAACTAAGGATGTTTAAGCTACAAAAGAGTCAGCCAGGGTGTAAACTCATTCTGCATATAATGGAAGGGGAATCTCATGAAGAAGTGGAGCTAAGCTTATGTAGTAAAACCTAAAGGTGGAATTAAAAGTAATGAGTATAACTCACTCCATCCATTTATTTCATCTACCCATCTATCCAACAAACTCTGAAAGAAAAAATTAACTTTAGAATTCATTAAGGCTTTTTTAAGGAAGTCACATTTAAATCAAGACCTGAAGTGTGCCTTCCTCATAGTCAAATGAACATAGGGACAAGCATTCTAAGCAGAGAGAACAGAAAAAAGGTGGGAAGAATTTGGTGCATTTAAGTACTTGAAAGGAAGCCAGTGGCTTAGGTAGGAAGGGAAACACTAAAAAGAGAGACTGGAATGAAACAGGAGCCAGACCATGGTGGCAGGCCATGACAAAGGAAACAGACTATAGCTAAGTGTAAATAATATAATTCTGGCACTCAGTCTGTTCAGAATGGACTAGGCTCCCGGTGAATAAGGGTGGGTAAAAAGATGGGTGACCCTCAAAGAGTACCCTAGTATGTTGGTTAACGACATGAAACAGGAGAGAGGGGGGAAAGGAGGGAGGCAGGACTGGATCACAAGCTATGCCAACTCTCTTCCAATGCCGAAGGTCTCTAATCCCATTATTCCAACAAATATCAAATGCAGCCATTTTCATTTCTTAGGAATTCCAAGGTTGCCTGTCTTTGCACAATGAATGCTACATGCAAAAATCTTGGATTTTTAGATGTTGTAAACAAAAATAAGTAAACAAAATAGTAAAAGGAGAAGTAGAATGGTGTAGATGGTGTGGTTAAGATTATACACTTGAGGTCAATGCTCTTAATTTGGGATTTAAATTCCAACTGCTACAAAGATGACCTAAAATATTATAGTCTGGTGTTTAAAAATATGGACTCGCCCTGGCCAGTGCCTTTCAGTAGTTAGGGCGTCAGCCCATGCACCAAAGGGTCAAGGGTTCAATTCCCAGTCAGAGACATATACCTGGGTTGCAGGTTCACTCCTCACCCAAGTTAGGGGGTGAGTGAGGGAGACAACTGATTGATTTGCCTCTCTCACATCGATGTTTCCCTCTCTCCTTCTCCCTCCTTCCCTTCCACTCTCTGAGCAGCAATGGAAAAAATATCAAGTGAAGATTAACAACAACAACAAAAAAGTAAACAAATTAAAATATGGACTGTTGTCTGTGGACTACCCCAGGCCCAGAACAGCACCTAGTACTGTAATAAATATCTGCTGAGTGAATGAAAGAAAGTTCTTGCTGTGATGGCCTGCCCAAAGCAGCTCCTCAGTTGCTGGGAAATGATTTCTCCAATTCTATCCTAAACTCCTGCCTCAGTGTAAATTCTCCAGAAATGTTAGCTGTTTGCCATTGCCCATTTCCCATAAAAAAGAAGAAGAAGAAGAAGAAGAAGAAGAAGAAGAAGGAGAAGGAGAAGGAGAAGGAGAAGGAGAAGGAGAAGGAGAAGGAGAAGGAGAAGAAGAAGAAGAAGAAGAAGAAGAAGAAGAAGAAGAAGAAGAAGAAGAAGAAGAAGAAGAAGAAGAAGAAGAAGAAGAAGAAGAAGAAAAGAATGAAAGCAGCCCAGCATGCCCTGTGTCCTGTGAGTGGGCGGGCACAACCGCATGATCGGAGGCTGGCAGGGAGCCCAGAAAACCAAGGCGGCCAGGCAAACCCTGACTTCACTGTTGGCAGGTCTTTGAGGTGAGACTCAGTCCCAATGAAAGGCCAGCTCACTCTGCCACTCCCTCCAGATCTCTCCAAACCCGTGCTTCCAGAACAGCCAGCTAGGAGTGGGAGTATTCAGTAACACTCGTTTGCGCCCCGGTGCCCGTTTCCTGGTGCACATGCTACTGAAGCCTTGGTGCAGTTGAGAAGGTCCATGTGTTGGAGCCACTGTTCATATAGTGGGTGGACCAGGGCTTTGGAGGTTTTGCCTTCCTCCCAGAGATGTGTTTTGGGGAAATTAACTGTAATATGCAAGTAAGGGGCTTGAACAGTCCACAGTGGTCCTCTACTAATAGGTGTGTCTGATTGGCATGTGTTATTTAGTTCAGAAGGCTGGCTTCGAGTACCAGTTCTATTACATAATATGACCCCGGGGAAACCCTAAACCATTTCCAAGGTTGTTCCTCCTTCTGTACGAAGATAATTATAACAAGTGATACATCCACTTTGAGAGCTATTATGTACCTCAAGTGAGACAGTGCTTGTTTGTAAAAGTCTTACATTTGGAGTCAACCAGAGAATAAATTTCCCTGTTTATGCAAAAAAGCCCTGATGAGCCCATTTTTCTCCCGTTTTAACCTGCCTCAGCAGATGGTACATCCACCATCAAGTTGCATTCAGGTTGTGAAAGTTTAGCGCTTCACACCTCATGGATAGTGCTCTCTGTGTCGGGTTCAGTGGGCACAGGTGAGGAGGTGTTGGGAGGGTGCAATCAACAGACCACAGATGTCCTCCGTGTAACACACAGGACCTAGTTTCCGGATCCCAGCATTGGAATGTAAACAACACAGAGGCCGTCAGCCTAAGTAACATGAAGGCTGAATCAGACTAGGAATTCCGCAGGAGCTAACCTCACATGGACCCAGAACCCAGCCACTCGCTTCATACAAATAAACCCAGGATCGCTTGCTTCACTTTCTAGCAGAGAACACTGAGGCCCAGAGAGGGAAGTAAGTGATCCAAGATCACACAGAGCGCAGAGCAGAGCCGCTTGGAAATGCGGACCTTCAATGCAGCCTTTTCCTGGCTCCAGCTATTCTCTCTAAGGATGGACCAAGCTAGGAGAATGAATCCAAAAGACAGGATCTCCAACCCTGGTGAAGGCAGTCCCCAGAATGGCGGCTCAGAGATACCTGGGCTTCTGTTGGGGCAGGAGGTGCAGGTCCGGACTGGAGCAGGGCCATGGGCTCAAGGAGCAAAGTGGAGAGACTATGGAAACCAAAGACTGTAAGTCTGACAGTGGAAAGAGTATATTGACAAGTGTTTTTGAAGAATTATTAGAAGATGTAGAAGGAGTTCGTTGATTTATATGAAATTGAACAATAGAAAAGAAGTCCATTATAATTCCAGGTAAAACAAAAGTGGTATAAGAACATAAATGTAATGATGGTATACCACTTCACTGAGCAGTGAGAGATATACACTTGGTCATAATAGTAAAACACTGATATGCAGGTCATCAAAAATAGTAATCTAATTATATTGACAGGGTAGAGGCAAAGAAAATGGGATGCAACAGAACCAAAATCTTCATCTATCTAACGAGGAAATGAGCAGATAATGTCTACATTGGAGAATTCAAGAAAAGGGAGTTTTAGGCATTTTTTTTTTTTTTTAGAAATATAACCAGAAGAAATAGTTAAAGGGTTTTAAGTATTTGCCTCGGGGAGATGAACAGATAATAAGTAAATGTCTCCTGGGATGTTGAGTGTGTCCTGGGGATTTGGGGTTTCTAGTTCTGTCCTTTGCATCCCGGGTTTCTCCAGCTTTTTTTCCAGTTCTGCGAGCCGCCTGATCTTGCTTCCTGCCACATGAACCAAAAAATAATATCTTTCACTTAATCCACTTTGAATTGAGGTTTCATCACAATTAAAAGAGTCCAGGCTGCTACCATGATAGATGTGGGTCCTGTTAATATATATACCTTAATGACTCTTTTAAAAGTTAGTTCTGCTCCATGCCCAGTGTACATGCCGTTTCATATACTACATAGACCCAGCTCCTTACTGGACATGAGGTTACCCATATCCTGGCATTTTTCCCGGGCTTACCTCCCATCATTCTCTGTTTCATATCACACGATAGTCACACCAATTTTCTTCCTGCTCCTCTACCATGTCCCCTATTCTCCTACCCCCACTCACTGCCAACCCTCCTCCCCCAATGGTTTGTATAACCTCTGTTCTTTTTACATATGGATAATTCTTACTTATTCTTCAATACTCAGCTGTCCCCTCCCTCAGTCTTAAAATTCTTAGCTGTACAGCTCAGTGTTAGCACTTAAAATATAATTTTGTGATTCTACTTTTATATCTTCCTTTAAACAAGATGTTCTTAAAGACTAAAACTATTTATCAATCATCTTTGTACCCCTAGCACTCACAGTAATTGCTCAATATATGTGTATTGAACTGACCAATTTAGCTTATGTCTACACGGAGCAAAAATAAATGATTATCTTAGTATTTCAATTATCTGTTGCTTCATAAAAAACACCCATAAATATAATGGTTTAAAACAGCAACCATTTTTTCGTGATTCTGAAATTTGAACCTGGCCAGCGTGTATAGCTTGTCTCTACGTTATGTGGTATTGGCTGAGGTCACACATGTGGCATCACTGAGCTGAGAACTCAGTGAGAGCTGGAGCAGCTAAGGTTCAGTTAGGCGATTGGTGCCTTACCTGGAATGGCAGCAATGGCTGGGTCTCCTCTCTATCTGGTCTTTCAGCATTTAGATGCATCACCTGAGCTCCTTTACGTGGGAACTAAATCCCAAGAGGACAGAACCAAAAGCTGGCAAGTGTCTTAAGGTCTGTTGTTCAGAATTCACAATGCCACTTCTGTTACATTCCATTGGGCCAGACTGGGTTCAAGAGAGTAGGTTCAAGCTCCTGGTAAGAGTAGTGGCATGTGCATTCAGGGATGATAGAAATTCTTAGTGTCCATTTTTACAGATGATCCACACTTGATCATTCAATCGCTATGGATAGCTAAACCATATCATTCCAGTCTGACAGTTTTCATCTGAAATATTTATTTTCATGAATTATATTATTCTTGGATGAGTCCAAAAGTGTAAATGGGGAGGGCACCTGGTTTTACACAAGTTGTTTTAATTTCAAAGAAAAAAATGAATGGATCAATCAATCATGATATTTGAACAACCATGCTCAGAATATGGTACTTCTGTACTTTTCTGCAAATGATAAAAGAAGTTGATTTTGTAGAAAGCTAATAGAGAAATAAGGGGCTAGTGTGGCTCTATGACAGTAGAAACTTTTCATGAAAAATTACCTGGATGATATTTCTGAAAATATTAACTGTCCTCACAAAATTTAAAATAATATTCATGTTTAAAATAATCCATTATATGTAGCCATTATGTCTTGGGCAAACTTTTACACATTAATGTTTTAGAGAATATGGAACTCTAACAGAATAATGAATGGCTATAGCTCCTGCATTTTAGACATTCCATTACACTAATTAAAATCTAGTATGGCCACAGCTTTTAATTACTTTCCATCATTGCTGCGGTCAATGAAGCTAGCTTTATTACCCACTATCATGTTTCGCTTGTAATAAATCTTCATAAAACCTGAAAAGAGTCTCCAATTATGAAATTCCAGAGACAGGTTATTCTGTCTGGCTTCACTTGGAGGAGAACGCATAAACGAGCTCAATTTGCTTAGTAACCTGAAAAGACAATGCAAATAAAGAAGACTAAATAGGACTTATAGCTTTCCCTAGCTCTGTTTAAATATTCTTTTCTTGTATTTCCATGTATTTTTAATTCTTTGTTGATAACAACCACTTAGCGTGGAAGAGCCAAGGCACTGAGTGAATCTTTCTGAAATCTTGGTTCTAGTTTTGGTTCTGCTCCATACCAGCTGTTCCTAAGCCTTAAGCAAGATCAACTAGCCTGAACTTGTTTTCTTTAGATGTATGAGAAGGCTGAGCTCCACTTCTTTGCTTTCTTCCCAGACGAGGGCAAGACAATGGCAGGACTTTGTACACAGTAAGTCTCTAAGCGGACAGGGAAAAGAAATTGATGATAAGGCAATAAATGAAACAATAGAAACCACGAAGAATCAAAGATCAGTGTGGACATTCTTTATTTACTAATTTCGTTTTTATTGGGTGTCTAGTATGCTGGACACTGTGTTCAGGGCTGGAGTTTAGTGGTGAGAAGTCAGGTGAGACCTCTGTCTTTGTGGAGCTTGCAGCCTGACAGAGAAGATGTATATCAAGCCAGCAAGCAGCCAGCTAATATCTCTATCAATGCTGTAAAGAAGAGAGCAGGACACTGAGAGCAAGAAACAGGGTGGGCTGGCCAGTGTGGCTCAGTGGTTGCGTGTAGACCTATGAACCAGGAGATCACGATTTTATTCCTGGGTTTTAGGTTTCAGAATTGATCCCTAGTAGGGGGCCTGCAAGAGGAAGTCAATCAGTAATTATCTCTCGTTATTAATGTTTCTATCTCTTTCTCCCTCTCCCTTCCTCTCTGGGACTGAATGGATTTGTCAGAATTATAATTGGGAAGGGAAAGGGGAGACTCCAATGTTTCTAGCTTGAGCAATTAATTAGAAGGATGGTTTTGCTATTTACAGAGATGGGGGAGCTGGAATAAATATGTAAGGAAAATAAAATAATTGCATATTGAAGTTCACATTCAAATGGACTAGAGAAGTATGAAAGTAATGAAGCTGCAGATTCATGCTTTCCTAATGCTCTCTGGGGCAGGTTGAGTGAGAAGCCAGAGACTCTGCTACTGCTCTGTTGCCTGGCTTAGTCCTGCCTTGCCTGTGACTCACCAGGAAGTGGCTGTCTTTCAGGCTAGCACCAAGCCCTTCTCTTCCTGCTTCCTTCTAAATATCCCCATTCAAGTTGTCCATTCAACTCGTATACATCATTGACCTGAGGGAAGGATCTACTTTTCAGACAGATGCAGTATTGTCCTGTTTCGTGGAGAAGGCAACTGGTGGATCTTCCTTCATTTCTATCTTCTTCCTTCCTTTCTCTCTCTCTGTGTCTCTCTCTGTCTCTCTGTCTCTCTCTCTCTGTCTCTCTCTCTCTGTCTCTCTCTCTCTCTCTCTCTCTCTGTCTCTCTCTCTCTCTGTGTCTCTTTCTCTCTCTCCCTAAGAACCCAAAAACACTGTTAGGAAGTGGTAAAAATAGTGACTAGTTAGAGTAAGTTCTGCTGAACACTGAGCCTAAGGCAGAGACATGCAATACAGGTTTCAGAAGTACTTTACCCATTTGGCCTGCTGAGTCCACATGTAGAGGTGGCAAGTAATTATGACTTCCGCATGTCTCTATGTGTAGTTGGTGCCACCTGGTGATGGTCTGCATTCCTCATTCCCATCTTTGTTTTAGTTCTCACCCAAGTCTATGCTTTCATAGATTTTTAGAGAAAGAGAGAGAAAAACATCGATGTGAGAAAGAAACATTGATCTCCTGTCTTCCATAAGTCCCACCCCGTCCCCCAGGGAATTGAACCTGAAACCTAGATATGTGCACCGCCTGGGGATCAAACTCCCAACCCTTGGGTTTATGGGATGATGCTTCAACCAACTGAGGCATCTTATTTTATGATTGAGTTAAAGGAAATTGATTTGAAGTGGAGCACTTCATTGTTTTTTTTTTTTTTTGTGATTTAAAAAAAAAAAAAAAAACACATACAATCTTTTTATTCCCCAGCTCTAAAGTCATCATTGTTCCATATTGCTTAAAAGTTGACTCTCTTTGACATGACAGTTGAAAAACAGAATTCCTCCACAGTTCAGCCTCAACCTCTACTTTTCTGGCCTCATCCCTTTCACCTGTAACTCCCCCTTCTTTTTTTTTTTTTCTATTCTTTTTTTTTTAATTGTTCAGTTTATTAATTAAATTGTTTCCCCTTTTTTATCCCCTTATATCTTCCCTCCACCCTGTACCTATCCCACCCTCCGCCCTCACCTCCCTTCCCCAATGTCCTCTCCCATTGTTGCAAGATTTTTGTCCAATCTCTTGCTGTACTTCCAACAACACTTTTCTCCCCAAGAATTGTCAGTCCATTCCCTCTCTATGTCCATGTTTCTGTTATAGTCACCAGTTTGTCTTGTTCATCAGCCTATCAGTTCACTTGATTTTTATGTTCATTTGTTGATAGATGTGTATTTGTTGTTCATAATTTATATTTTTACCTTTTTCTTCTTCCTCTTCTTAAAGAATATCTTTCAGCATTTCATATAATACTGGTTTGGTGGTGATGAACTCCTTTAGCTTTTTCTTATCTGCGAAGCACTTTATCTGATCCTCAATTCTGAATGATAGCTTTGCTGGATAGAGTAATCTTGGTTGTAGATTCTTGCTCTTCATTATTTTGAATATTTCTTGCCACTCGCGTCTGGCCTGCATCGTTTCTGTTGAGAAATCCGCTGACAATCGTATGGGTGCTCCCCTGTAGGTAACCAACTGTTTTTCTCTTGCTGCTTTTAATATTCTCTCTTTATCTTTTGCTCTTGGCATTTTAATTATGATATGTCTTGGTGTGGTCCTCTTTAGATTCCTATATTTTGGGGTTCTGTGTACTTCTTGGGCTTTTAAGTCAGTTTCTTTCACCAGGTGGGGAAAGTTTTCAGTCACTATTTCTTCAAGTAGGTTTTCATTAACTTGCTCTCTCTCTTTTTCTGGTACCCCAATAATTCGGATGTTGGCATGCTTGAGGTTGTCCCAGAGGCCCCTTACACTATCTTCAATTATCTGAATTCTTTTTGTTTCTTGCTTTTCCAGCTGAGTGGATTTTGGTTCTTTGTATTTCAAATCTTTGACTTGGTTCTTGTGGCCCTCTGGACTGCTTTTAGGACTTTGTGTAATATTTTTTATTTCAGTCTGTGTATGCTTGATTTCTAGTTGGTCCTTTTTTTTTATCTGTGAGGGTCTGGTTCGTATCCTCAGAGGTCTTGTACATTTCCCTGAGGGTCTCATTCATTTCTTTGTAAGTAGCATTCATCTCCTTGTAAGTCTCATTCATTTGCTGGTTGGTCTTGTTTATTTCCTGGTTGGTCTTGTTTATTTCCTGGTAATTCTCATTAAGTTGATTGGCCTTTTGTAGGAGCCTCTTGAAAAGCCTTATAACCGTGGTTTTGAACTCTATGTCTTGTCGTCTTTTCTCCTCCATTTCTTTCACACCTGATTTCTTTCCATGTCTCTGCATGGTGGCTGCTTTATGTGGTGGCTATCCTCAAAGGGACAGTGGCTCAGTCTCCCCAGTTACCTGAGGTGGGTACTCTTACTGCAATCCTTTATGGGTTGTATTCAGTGTTTTTGAATTTAAACCCAGCTTTTTGTTGTTAGCCCTAGGAGGGTTTGACCTCCAGGCCAATTGTCTGTGAAGCTCAGCTGTGCTCAGGTTGGGTGGGCGGAGTCTCCGGGCCAAGCAGACAGCGTTAGCTCTGCCCTATGCAGCCCCAGGGGCTCGGTGCCGGGGGCAATGGCCGCCAGCACCTCTGAGAGAGAGCCGATGTGGAGCTCCACCGGCTGCGGGGAATTCAGACTGTCCCCAAATGACTTTGCATGCGCAATGTCTCACCCAGGGTTGTAAAACAAAGCAGACTGACGGTTTTCCGAATGAGAGACAAGTCGCAGAGTGCTCTCTGCGCCGTCACGCAGCCGAGCTGTTCGCGCAAGAGCTGCCTTCTCCACAAGCCGGCAGACCCGGCAGCACCCGAGCTTCAGCGTGCCCTCCCACTGTCCAGTTTTCACCCCGTGTGATAGTGGGTTCTCTGGACTTCGCCCAGAGCTGGAGAATCTGTCCAGTGGGACGCCCCTGTCTCCCCGTTCGAGAAAACTGGCTGGTTTTCAGCCGCCCGCCCTCTCTGCGGCGCGCACTCCAAACCTCTCTCTGCGCACGAATCTTTCAACGCTGTCTGCCGCAGCTCCTCCGGGTCACAGTGTCTTATCTTTACTTTTATTTGTGGAATTTTCACTCTGCGAGCGTTCTGGTGATTCTGGAAGGTGTTTGTTCCTTCGTTAAGTTGTAGTATTAAAATTGCTGATTATGACGGCAAGATAGGTGTTTCACCTTTGCCGCCATCTTAGTTCTCCTCCACTTCATTGTTTTTTATATTTACCTTTTTCCTGTTCTGAGCAACATTAGTGCTCTCCTTCTCTTTGAATCTGCTGATGACTTAGATGATGAAGCACTATCCCCAAGCCAAGAGAATTTGAATCCAAGTGAGTCAGTCTGGATTTAATCCAAGTGCCAGCACTTACAAGCTCTGTGACCTTGTCATTGTGTAATTTCTCCTTGTCTTGGTTTTCCCATTTGTGAAATGGTATTAAGTACCTTGTATGCAGTAAATGTATATATTCATCCTTAACAGGATGCTTGGCACAGTGTTTGGAGTTTGTGGTTGTTTATTGTCATTAGATGAAGCCCAAAGCACTGATGAGACTTGGGGCTGAATTACCCAGGGTCTAGGAGTCCTGGTGAGGAATACAAAATCATCAGGTTAGTGTTGCCATGCTGGGTTGCTATGGGGGTGACAGTAATGCTGACCTGGAGGGTGTAGTGAAAGGGGGGTGATGTGCAGAGGAGTCAGCCTATATAAACTTTTGGGAAAACTTCCTCCAGTGAACTGAGCTACTCCCAAAAAAGCCTTAAACATCATGGAGTCAGTAGGATTTTTTAGTCTCCTACAACTTGGGTTGTTGCCCAAGTTTACCAGGTTACCCTGGTGACCACAAAGAGGCCACACCCAGCATCGAGGAGGATAGCACTGTGGGGAGGGAGGAGGAGAGGAGTCTAACTACTTGTAGGCTGTAGAAAACGATGACAAGCAAAAAGCCTTTTATGAACTGTAGCATGTTGCATTTACAGCCAGACGCTGGTATAAATGATTTTCTTTTGGATTTTTAATCATGCCTTACTTTTGTCTACTGATTTTCCATACATAATGGAGATCCTTAACCATTTTACAAATGTTTACAGAGTACCTATTTCTGATGCTGAACCTCACCACAGTTCCGTTAGGTAGGCTGGGAAGGTCAGAGAAACTGAGTCGCAGAGAAGTGGCATGATTTGCTTATCAGTGCCAGGCCTGTTCAGTGCTGTTGTTTTGGTTTTACCCTCATGGCTATTTCGAATGTCTTGGGGATCAAGGGAAGTGGAATGTAGTAAACCTTGGAATTCATGGTTATCACGTCTGTTTCTGACTGTGAAGAATGTAAAGCTCCATGACTTGCAGCAGGTGCCTGAAGGGCCTGTCTGAAGCCGCCGCGGCTGCTGTGTGGGGCGTGTGCCATGGACTCTGTAGTTCATAGTTGCCTGGTACCCACTAGTCTACGTTCTTCCATAGCAGCTCCTTGGGTTTGTTTGGGGCACGGGGCCTCACCGGTTGGATACTGCCTCAGTGGGAATGCGTTTCAAGGAACCAGCCCTCCCCTGAGAAGAGTCTGGGCATGTGACCCAAGTTTAGTCCATCAGACTTTCTCTCCAAGGAATTTGAATCTTGAAATAAGAGATATAAGGATAGAAAATGATTGGGGCAGATCTAGCTCTGCCATGGTATCTCAAAAATACTGCCCATTTATTTCCATTATTTTAAGTAAATTGCTAACGTTTTCTGTAAAAGGCCAGCTGGTAAAAATTTTAGGACTTGTGGGCTTTGTCTCAGCTACTTTTCCTTTCTATTCTGTGATCTCCCTATATATTCATCTAAGTAAATTCCTCTTACTATGTAATGTTCTCGGAATTTGTTTCTGTTGCCTGTCAGCAAAGAAATCTACTGATGCTCAGCAAGTCTCTTGGCTAATGAATAAATCTAGTTGATGCCCAATATCCACACACCAGCCGGCTTTCCCTTTCTTTCTTCTTCTACCAGCACATGGAGTGACAATTGAGAACAACTAATGAAAGTGTCTAGTGAGAAATAGCAAGGCCTGACGTGTCAATAAAGAGAAAGTATACCGAAAAGATGGTTCTTAGTCAAATGCTTAGGATAAATTAAAAACTAGAATGTTGAATTTGTCAGTGTCTCAATCCTATGACTTGAATTAGCCCTTTATAATGAAATGATAAAGTATTTTTATCATTGAGAGAGATGTGAAATGTTTAAATAAATTTAAATGTTTTTTAAAGTTACTAAGACCAGATTTACTCGTTGTGTATGTCAATTCCGGGAAGCCTGAGCTATCCGTGTTAGGAGATCCTAAGTCTATTTAGACCTTCTCATGTGAGAGTCTCAGAGTACACTGACCACTTTGCTTGAGGTCTTTTTTATAAAATATATTTTTAATGGTTTCAGAGAGGTAGGGAGAGAGAGAAAGAAACATCAATGATGAGAGAGAATCATTGATCAGCTGCCTCTTGCATGCCTCCTACTGGGGATTGAGTCTGCAACCTGGGCATGTGCCCTTGATCGAGAATTTGAACAGTGCTTTCTCATTCATAGGTTGACCTTCAACCACTGAACCACACTGGCTGGGCAAGGTCTATTAATTTTATATGTTAAGTGCTTATCACATGTGAAATACTCTGCTAGGTGCTTTGCAGACATTTTATTTGATTATTGTAGCAACATTGCAAAGTAAGAATTATTTTCTTCATTTCAGAGAAGGAACCAGGGATTGATTTGTCCAAGAACACTTTCATAGTATACTTCAAACAGAATAGGAATTCAAACCAATCTATAGCAGCCTTTATCAGAGCATTTTCTATACCTCCATCTTTATGCCAGTAATCAGAAATGAATTGGATATTCTTGTGCAATAAATTGCATCCTATTTCTGCCTAATAATTCGATCCCCTCAAGAGTCCCTTTAGCCAAATTTTTTGGTATTTGGAATGGAAGTCAGACAACAAATCGTAGTGTACTGGATTATAACCTCTTTTTTAAAATATAATTTTATTGATTTTTTTTGCAGTCTAACTTATATTTAATAGTAGTACATAAGTTTTTCTTTTTCCACCCCTATATCCTCCCCCCAGCCTCCCTTACCCACCAGCATATGCTCATTAGGTAGTGGCTGAAGAAATACTGAGAGACACACTCATAATAAACAGCAGGTTTTGGACAGAAAATGTGACATTAAATAATTGAAGCCAGTGAAAGTGGAATGTGGGGTCAAGTCTACACAGCCATTTATGAAACTCAAAAATGGAAAATTGATGTTTAGTACCAGTACTGAAAGCTTTTTGGTTAATTACATTCCTGGGTGAAGTCAGAGGAAAATAAGATACTTATATTTTTCAAGGAACAAAATAATTTTCAATCATTCACTGGGAAAGTGGTTAACTCTCATGCTTACTTGCTGTCTGTACAATCTGGGAGAGCTGCTGTTGACTATGAAACACCCTAGTTTTATTACAAATTTATTGAGTACTTGCTATGTGCCAAAGAGCCTATTCAGAGCTCATAGTCAGCTGAACAGTCACAGGGACAACTAACATAAACTACTAGAACAAGATCCCATTTCCTCCTCCATCAATCAATACCTTATATGGCTTACTTTTTTTCCAAAGCATTTATTAATACTGAAAATTATATATTTATTTGCTTATTTGCCTACTATCTTTCTCCCAACGTAGACTGTAAGCACCAGTAAAGCAAGAGTTTTGATTTTTCCTCTGTTGCCAATATCTAGAACAGTGTTTGGCATATGAGTGTGCCAAATGCAATAGAGGCGACAGAGGACGAGTTGACCAAATTTGTTCAGGATGGCTGAGAAAGGCACCAGAGGAGGCAATGTTTCAAGGAGTAGACACAAGGGTGTATCTGGAGGAGTTAGGTAAGAGCATTGAAGGCCAAGGGAAAGGTAGAAACAGACAGAGGGATGCATGGAAATGAATGCTGTGTTTGAGCAGTGCTGATGCAAAGGGCTACTCCAAGGGAGTATCATGTTTAGCATGACCAGGTGATGCCATACACAGTGTACAGCTATGACACAGTGTGTTCATCTCCATTCATCTGCTCCCACCTGGCTGGGCCCCACTGGCATCTCCCACTCCTACTTTGGTTCCCAAAGGTACTTTCTCAAGGAACCTTCAGCACCTTTGGCTGGGCTCTGGCATGCAGTTCTCTTTGGCAATTTCCATTCCATTTCCTTCAAACTTGGATGCATTCACTTGCTCTACCCATGATATGATGATATCAAAAGAATCTTTAATTGTCATTTCCATTGGCAGAATGAATTAAATTGTTTTAGCTGGTGAAAGTGTTGTTAATTCAGATAATTAGGTATTTGAGTGGAAACAGAGAAACATAAGGGGGGGTCTCTCAATATGTCAAAATCCATAATGTGTTACTTTTTGGTTTGTATGCTTTCTCTTTGCTGTTTCCCCAGCACTGCTTTTTGATTGCATGCTAAGCTGTTTAGAGTTAAGACTCTTAGTGGCAATTACCAGAAAGCAACAACAGCTCAAATTATGAAAGGGGGAGTTTTTGACAGAACACTGTCATCCATGGAACGCCAAGGCAGCTGGGCCTCTCAAATGGCTGGAGGAAGAAATTTGAAACTCAGGCAGTTTTCTCTCCCCCACCCTCCTCTCTCTCTGTATCTTTCATACTGTCTGGCCCTGTTTCTTTCTGTTCCTCTGCTTCTCTGATGGTTCCTCCCTCTTCCATTCCTCAGTTTCTCCTTTGACTTCTCTCCCTTTCACTCTCTTTATCATTCTCTCCCTCTCTCATTCTCCCTTCAACAGGCTTTCTTTGCTTTTCCATATTCATAGCAAAGCCTTCTCCACTGGTTAATCTTCTAAAACTCTCAGATTTCAAAATCTATAGAAAAGAGATCTGATTGGTCCAGTTTGAGCCAGGTATCATGCCTGGTCCAATAAACTGTGAGCAGGGAAACAGTCACATGATACAAATATTTGGTTTAGAAAGTGGTGAGTATGGGTAGGATTATTTCTCATAATTGATCATATAAACTAAAAGGTGTCTGCTACCTCCAAGTAAGATTTTGGATGAATATCGATAGATGAATTAATGTTTTCTTTTAGATGAATGCTAGGTGAAAAAAGCTAGGTGAGAGATACTGTTAAGGAAATTCAGCACTTTACGTGCAATGATTCCCCCTTGGAAAACTTGATCGGACCATTTGGTAGATGTGCCAATTTCAAATTTCTTCGTTGGCAGTCCCTCAGTAGCACCAAAGGCCAGAGCAGCAGCATAGTGCAACCTGAAGTTGTAGGGAACAATGGGAGGTGAATGTTCATGCTCAACAGTGTCTTTGCTGTGTCTTCTTTACAAAGTGGTCTCTTTCTTGTCCTTGGCTTATCCATCTGTGAAAGTAGAAGGTTTGACTGACCCTCGGAACTTCTTTTAGTTCTGACAGGCTGTGCTTCCCAGTGAGGGCAAAGGAGGCCCCTCCATGTCTGGGCTGCAGGGGAGGACCTGCCTGCCTGCCAAGCGCAGCTCAGGTAAACAGTGTGCTTGCGGGCCCTCTGACGGCTCCTCCAAGCCATTACAGCTGATGTTCTGGTATAATAGACCCCTACCCCCATCCTTTAACCAAGGTTTTGCTTTTTGCAGTTCTGATTTCCTGTGGTCAACTGAAGTCTGAAAATATTAAATAAAAAAATCCCAGAAATAAGCAATTCAGTAATCCATTTGTAACTTTTAAATCATGCATCATTTTGAGTAGTGTGATAAAATCTCTCACTGTTTCAAGGAGGATGTGAGTCAGCACATTGTCGGGAATCTCCACGCTGTAGAGCCTTCACCCAGGTACTCACTTAGCAGCCACCCTTGCTTATCAGATCGACGGTGGTTTCCAGATATGTTTGGGGAAAGACTTGCAGCAAGGTGGGTAGTTCCCCCAGTCACAAAAATAGACTTTAAGACAAATGTTCAATATATCCATATTTCAGGAGTAATTACTGTCATCTGCTTACTCCTCCAGACTTTCTTTCTATGTACATATCATCCTATCTAATAAAAGAGTAATATGCAAATTGACCATACCTTCACTACACCCAATAAGCCGTGCCCACCAGCAAATCAGGAGTGATATGCAAATTAACACCCAACCAAGATGGCTGCTGCCCAGGGCAGGCCAGGCCTGGGGTGGAGCCAGCCAGCAATCAGCCCCATGGCAGGGCAATCACTGGCTGGGGTCCCCTGGCCAAGGTCTGGGGGTGAGCTGTCAGTAGGACATCCCCTGAGGGCTCCCAGTATGTGAGAGGGAGCAGGTTGGGCTGAGGGACCACCAACCCCCAGTGCACGAATTTCATGCACCGGGCCCCTAGTATATAATAAAGAGCTAATATGCTAATTAGACCTGACAGTAGAACAACCTTCTGGGACAACTAGTGGATGGGGCCGTGGGCCCATGAGGCAGCCATAGCTGCAAGGGCTGAGCCTCTTAGACGAATTTTGTGAAACAGGCCTCTAGTATATACATAAAGCATGCTTGTGTGCACCCCCACACACATGTTTTTCTTGGCTTACATAGTTCTTTTTATTTTGTGCGAATTTTTTAATATGATATTTTACCATAAAAACCCAAATTTACTTGTGTCAGCATGGCTTGCATTCTTATCTGTCAATAGTTAACTGGAAATGAGTAAGGGTGTCTCCTGATCTTTTCATCATCTCATCCTAATCTATTGTGACCCTTTCAGGACACTGTCACATTAACTGCCTGCCCTGTAGGCATTTGAATGAAACTGCTGTATTATTCATATCATTGTGCTACTTGATGTTTTTACTTAATAATAGATTTGGCTCTTTCAGACCAGAACTTACTTAACTATATTCAATGGCAGTAAAGTACTCAATAATTCATGCAAGTACATATTTTACCTTTGCAAAAATGTCACATGAGACCTGAGTGTTTAGAGACCACAGTTGTAAGCTAGACTTTTCCATTAATTGCTTCTTTGACCTTAAACAGAGTACTTTGCCTCTTTGGGCCTTTATCTTCCCTTCTGTAAAATGGTGTGCTAAAATTAAGCAATTACCAGGATTTTTCTGGTTTTATCAGTCCATAATTTAGAGTTATGTCTGCAATGAGCAATTTTTCTGGTCGCTGAGACCTATACAAAGGGAATTTACTAGAGAATTGGTTAAATTAAGTATGGTATAACCATATATTGGAAAAGTGGGCAGCCATTTGAAATCATATTGTATTTTCCAGTAGTAGTATACTGAGTAGTTTCACTACCCTAATAAAATAGTAGCTACAAGACCTTATGCATTTGTTCAAAGCCGTAAAATGTCAAACACCAAGAGTGGACTTTTGTGTAACCTGTGGACTTTGGGTCTGTTAATTTAGGTTCATCAACTATAACAAATGTGTCATTCTAGTGATAGATGTTAACAGGGAAGACTATGCATGTGTGGGGGCAAGAAGATACAGAAAATCTCTATTTTTTGCTCAGTGATGCTGTGAACCTAAAAGTGCTCTAAAAATAAAGTCTACTTCCTAAAAATTATTTGGTACTATCAAAAGCCAGAAAAGATATTATATAACAATGTTTGTTGATGAGGAAGGTGTCATAATGTTTTAAGTTCTTTTTTAAATTTTTAATTTTGAACAGTTATAGTTTTGCACACAGTTATAAGATGCTAGAGGCCCTTTGCACGATATTTGTGCAAGAATAGGCCTTCCTTCCCCTGGCTTTGGTCCTGGCCTCCTGGAAGCCAGCAAGTCCCCACTCCCAACTGGAGCACTACTCCTGTAGCTCCCTCCCCCTTATAGGAGGCCTCCCGCCCCAGCCAGTAGCTCCATGCCTGCATTTGCAAATTAACCTGCCATCTTTGTTGGGTTGATTTGCATACTCACTCCTGATTGGCTGTGGGTGTAGCAGGAGGTATGGTCAATTTACATGTTTGACTATCATTAGGTAAGCTAGTACTGAGAGGTCCAGTATAACATTTCCCTGTTATTCCCAATGATAACATCTTGTATAGCCAGATAACTGGCATTGATATAACCCACTAACATTACTCAGATTTCTCCATTTTACATGCACGTGTGTGTCTGTTGTGTGTGTGTGTGTGTGTGTGTGTGTGTAAATTCAAGTCAATTTTATCACATGTATAGATTTGTGTGGCTATCATAGTCAAAGGGTAGAACAGTTTCATCACAAAATGTTCATACTGTTTTAAGATAAAAAATAAAGAAAACAGTATAATACGTATTTTAAAAAACAGACAAGATATGTAAATACCAAAAAATTAATTATGGTTCACTGAGTGATGGGATTATTAGCTGATAAAATATTTTTCTATCTGCACTTTTCTGTATGTTCTGTGCCCTCCAATGGATATGTGTATGCTTAATAAGAAAACTGCAACAACTGTTTTCCTAAAGAGATGGAGATATTTCTGTAGAATATTAAATTTCAAAATGTACTCACCAACATATGGTTTCACTACCACTTTATTGGTTTATCTAAATCCATTTTCATATTTAAATCTTTACTTATGATTTGAGTTGATTTTTATGAATGGTGCAAGATAAGGGTCCAGTTTCCTTCATTTGCATGTAAATATCTAGTTTTCCTAACACAATCTATTGAGACTAACCATTCCTTATTGTGTTCTTGGCACCTTGTCAAAGATCAAGTTTGACCATATACGACTGGCTTTATTTCTAGACTTTCTTTTCTGTATATTGGTCTATAGGTGTGTTTGTATGTCAGCCACATACTGTTGTTGTTTTCTAATTTAGCTCACTTTTTCTTTCAATTACAGTTTACATTCAAAATTTATTTTCTATTAGCTTTAGGTATACAGAATAGTAGTTAGACAATGATATACTTTACAAAGTATTCCTCCTGCCCTAGCTGGTTTGACTCAGTGGATAGAGCTTCAGCCTGTGGACTGAAGAGTCCTGGGTTCAATTCTGGTCAAGGGCACATGCCTGAGTTGCGGGCTCAATCCCCAGTAGGGAATGTGCAGGAGGCAGCCAATCAATGATTCTCTCATCATTGATGTTTCTCTTCTCTCTCTCCCTCTCCCTTCCTATCTGGAACCAATAATATATATATATGTACATATAATATATATATATATATATATATATATGTATATATCCTATCTAATAAAAGAGTAATATGCAAATTGACCATACCTCTGCTACACTGCCAGCCAATCAGGAACAGGGGGCATGGCCAGCAGACAGGGGGCATGGCCACAGTGCTGCCTAAGCAAGCACCACGCTATAAGCTCTGCCCACACGATACTTAAGGGCCGGCGAGATCCCTCCTTACAGTTACTGTGACTAAATCACATGCAAATGAGTGCCTGGGCACCTTGGGTAAGGTGCGAGGCAGGGCTGTGAGCTAAGCAGCAGTTTGGGTCCACGCCCTCAGCCCAGCTCCTACTACCCTCTGGAGCATGTGGATACCCTGGTGGCCGCTGCTGTGTGAGGCTCAGGGGTCCCTGCATGCCCCTCAGCCTAGCACCCACAATGGGGAGGGGGCACTGGCTGCCAGTCTCTGGGGTGTGCGGAGACCCTGGTGCCCACCACTGGCTGCAGGAAGTTCACAGTCCTCTTGGTTCATGCATAACTAAACCAGAAGCAGACATTGAGTGTGGGGAGCACCAGGAATGCTGGGAAATGTAGTTCTGGTGCCAGATGCAGGGGGCGTGGCCAGCAGAACAGGGGGCGAGACCAGCGAGGGCTGCAGGGGCTTGGCCACGGTGCAGCGGTGCAGCGTGCGCTCCCCAGGCTGGAGGGGTGGGATGGCTGTAGGAGGCCCGCCTGGAGGTGGGGCAAGCTGTCTTCGGGGTGTGCTGTCGGAGAGGCGCCTGCCTGCTGGGTTGGCGCGGGACCCCCCAGTTCTGGATGCATTTCTCTCCTCCTTCAGTCTCCATGAACTCACACCGTTGTCAGTGGCAGTGTGTATGAGCCCAGTAAGGTCACCCTTTCCCCAAGCACCACACACATTCCACATATGGCCTCCTTGGGCTAAGATCAGAGCTGGGAGCTTTCCAACCACAGCGCCCACCAGCCAGGCGCTTCAGCTTCTGAAGATGCTGAGGAAGGCCCGCCCTCAGCGGGGCTTCAGCATCTCCAGTTTCTCAGCTCGCACCCTCTCCCCAGGAGGCTGGGGAGAACATATTTGGCAAAGGTCTCTAAGCCATGGCAATCAGAGTAGTGCAACTCAGCCAGGCAGGCAAATAGAGGGGCGGGGTTCCTTTCCGGCCCTGGGGTTAGGCAGCATGCCCTGTGGTCCTGGGTACCTGCAGCTGCCTATGGCTGCAGCCGGCCTGAGTGAAGCTGGCCCAGGTCCTGGGTGCCTATAGCTGGCCAGAGGGAGGGAAGCCTGGGTCCCAGGTGTGGGGCAAGGCAGAGGTAGTTAGGAGCAATCAGACTAGCAGGGGAGCACTTAGGGGCAATCAGGCAGGTAGTCAGAGGTGGTTAGGGGTGATCAGGCAGGCAGAGGGGTTAGGGGGCAATCAGTCAGGCAGGCCATGAGCAGTTAGGAGGCAGTGTTCCTAGATTGCAAGAGGGATGTTCAACTGCCAATATTCAGACATCTCTGACTGCCAACAGTCAGACATCCCCGAAGGGGTCAGACATCCCTGAAGGGGTCCCTGATTGGAGAGGGTGAAGGCTGGGCTGACGGAACCCCCCTCTGTGCATGAATTTTGTGCACCGGGCCACCAATACACACACACACACACACACACACACACACACAAAATATTTCTCCCAATGTTCCCAGTGCCCATCTGGCATCATATATAGTATTGCAATATAATTGACTATATTCCCTATGCTCTACTTTCACCCCCCTGACTATTTTGTAACTACCAATTTGTATTTCTTAATCCCTTCAACTTTTTTTACCCATCCCTCCAATCACCCTCCCCTCTGGCATAGACATTTTAACAAGATTAAGACTTATCTTAAAGGAGTTCATCACCACCAAACCAACATTATATGAAATGCTGAAAGATATTCTTTAAGAAGAGGAAGAAGAAAAAGGTAAAAGTGCAAACTAGCAACAACAAATACACATCTATCAACAAATGAACATAAAAATCAAGTGAATTGATAGGCTGTTGAACAGGATAGACTGGTGAATATAACAGATACATGGACATAGAGAGGGAATGGACTGACAATTCTTGGGGAGAAAAGGGTTGTGGGAAGTGCAGCAAGAGACTGGACAAAAATCTAGCAACAATGGGAGAGGACAGTGGGGAGGGGGAGGTGAGGGTGAAGGGTGGGATAGGTACAGGGTGGAGGGAAGCTATAGGGGGATAAAAAGGGGAAACAATGTAATTAATAAACTGAACAATAAAGATTTAAAATAAAATAAAAAAAGACTTATCCTATCTAATAAAAGAGTAATATGCAAATTGACCTTGACCATACCTCCGCTACACCCACAAGCCACGCCCACAAGCCAAACTCACCAGCCAATCAGGAATGAAATGCAAATAAACCCAACAATGATGGCGGTTAATTTGCATACTCAGGTACCAAGCAGTCTGGGTCCCAGGAACAGACTTGGGACCCAAGCCACACCTAGCCTGAAGGCCCACAGGCCCACACTTAGGCCCTGAGCAGCAGCGGTCCCAGAACAGCCCAGCCACTGGGTGCAGCAGCTAAGCAGCAGCCAAGCTGCTGGAGGCAGGGTGGAAACATCCCCGCCGGAATGTTTCTGCCCTGCCCCCTAGCCACTTGCGTGTGCTCTGGCGCCAAGTGGAGGTTCAGGTCCATGCCCCTAGCCCAGCGTCCACAATAGGGAGCTGGCTGCTGGCCTCTGGAGCATGCAGAGACCCTGATGGCCACTGCCATGTGTGGCCCAGGGGTCCCTGCATGCCTCCCAACCCAGCGCCCATGACTGGTCTGGCTCCTGGCGTCCAGGATATTGGGAGACAGGGATGTTCTTCCCCCCCCCCAGCCACTTGCGTGTGCTCTGGCACCAAGCGGCGGTTTGGGTTTATGCCCCCACTCCGGCACCCACAACAACCAATCAAAGTGTCCTTCTCACATTGATGCTTCTCTCTGTCTCTCTCTCTCCCACACTCTCTGAAAATCAATGGAAACATATCCTCAGGTGAGAATTTTAAAAGAAGAAAGAGAAAAAGAAATGTCATATCCTATGAAAGACACATCTTGAAAATGCCTAAAGAAAGTTGTCATTTTTTCACAGTGAAGGGACCGGAGTCCGTGTTGATGAAAACACCTTGGTGGCTGCAGTGGCTGGCAGTGGTTGCAGCAGCAGGGTAATGGGGCTGGCTCCTTCCCTTGATCAGCCTGGTCATCTCCCACAGAGGGTGTCCAGACTGATTGGGAGCGGGTCTCAGCCATGAGTAGGACATCTCCCAGTCTGTGATAGGGGGCAGGCTGGGCTGAGGGAACCCCCCACCATGCACAAATTTCATGCACTGGGTCACTAGTCTATATAATAAAAACCTAAGCAACTGTTATGGCAGAATGACCAGAATGACTGGTCACTGTGATGTGCACTGACCACCAGGGACAGATTCTCAATGCAGGAGCTGGCCCCTGGTGGTCAGTGCACTCCCACAGGGGTAGCACTACTCAGCCAGAAGCTGGGCTCACAGCTGGTGAGCACAGCGGTGGTGGCAGGAGCCGCTCCTCACTCTCTAAGGAGCAGTGGATCTAGCGGTAAGGAGCAGTGAGCAGGTGAGCAGTAAGGAGCGAAGGGTCCTGGACTGTGAGAGGATGTCCGACTCATGGCTTAGGTCCTCTCCCCATAGGAGATCCTGGACTGTAAGAGGGTGCAGGCAGGGCTGGGACCACCCCACCCGCCCCCCGAGTGCATGAATTTCATCCATCGGGCCTCTAGTAATCTATGAGTATGAATATCAGTCCATTTGTTTGAATCTTCATTAATTTCTTTCTTTCATGTTATTTAGCTTTCAGGTACACGTCTTTTACTTCCTTTGTTAAACTTATTCCTAAGCATTTGACTGCGGATTTTTTATGCTATTATAAATAGGATTGCTATCTTTATATATATTTCTAATAGTTGTCACTGCTTGATGAAATTAATTTTTGCATCTTGACTGTAGCTTCCAAATTTACAGAATTCAATTATTCTAACGCTTTTTGGGTGAAGCCTTTAGGGTTCTGTATATGTAAGATCATGTCCTCTATAAATAGAGAACATTTTATTTCTTTATTGTTTTATATGTTTTTATTGATTTTAGAGAGAGAAAAGGAGAGGGAGAGAGAAACATTGATCAGCTGCCTCCTGCATGTACCCTAGTGAGTATCAAGCCTACAATTTAGGCACATGTCCTGACCCATTATTGAACCAGTGACCTCTTAGTGGATGGGTCGTCACTCAACCAGCTGGGCCACTTCTTTCTTCTTGATTTGAATGCTTTTTTGTGTGTGTAGTTGACCTGGTTGGGATTTCTAGTATTGAATAGATGTGGTGAGAATGAGCATCCTTGCCTTGTTCTTGACCTTAGAAAAAAAGCTTTCAGTTTTTCACCATTGAGTATGATGATACTCTGGACTTCATGTATGGCCTTTATTTTATTGAGGTAAAATTCTCCCATACCTAGTATTGTTAAGAGTTTTATCATGAAAGCGTTTTGAATTTTGCCAAATGCCCTTTCTGTATCTACTAAGATGATTATGTGATTTTTACCTTTCATTCTGTTAATGTGGTACATTATGTTAATTGATTTGTGTATTCGAATCATCCTTGAACTACAGAGATAAATCCCATTTGGTCATGGTGTGTGAGTCTATTAATGTGCTTTTGTATTTGATTTGCTAGTATTTTGTTAAAGAAAGAAAACTAATGCCATAAGTCAGGTGAAGATATTGGCATTAGTTTTCTTTCTTTGTAGTTTTTGTCTGGCTTCCATGTCAGGGTAATGCTGGCCTCATAAAATGAGTTTGAAAGTGTTCTCTTTTCACTTTTTTGGAAGAAATTGGGAAGGATTGGTAATAGTTCTTTAAATGTTGGGTAGAATTCACCAATGAAGCCATCTGGTCCTAGGCTTCCTGTTGTTGGGAGGCTTCCTGTTGTTGGGAGGTTTTTGATTACTGATGCAATCTCCTTGTTATATTCTATTTCTTTATGACTTAGTCTTGATAGGGTGTATTTTCTAGGAATTTATATATTTCTTCTAGTTTAACCAATTTACTGGCATAACAGTCTCTTATGATCCTTCTTATTTCCGTGGCATTGTTGTAATGTCTCCTCTTAAATTTTTTAAAACATGTTTTTATTGATTTTAGAGATGCAGGAAGGGAGATGAAGAGAGAAAAAAAAAATTTATGTGACAGAAAAACATTGATCTGTTGCCTCTAGTATGCACCCTGACCAGGGATGGAACCCACAGCCTAGTTATGCGCCCTAACAGAAAATGAACTGGCAGCCCTTCGGTGCACAGGAAGATGCTTGAACAACTGAGTCACAGTGGCCAGGGCCCCTCCTAAATTTTTGGTTAACAAAGCATATATTAGTTTTACCTTTCAAAACACTCTTAGGTTTCTTGATTTTTATGTTGTTTTTCAGTTATCTTTTTTATTTGTGTTCTAATCATTTTTTTCTGCTTAGAGCTTAGTGTCTTATTCTATAGGTTATTCACATATAAAAGTGTTTATTTCAGTTTTTTTATTCTTTCTTGATGTAAGCATTTATCACTCTAAACTTCTTCATACTGCCTTTGTTGTATCCCATAAGTTTTAATATGTTGTTTTCATTTTTTGATAAAATTCTTAGGAGCAAACTTCTGGGAAAAGCTTTATGATGATAGTTTAGACAATGGCTTCTTAAATGTGATCAAAAGCATAAGCAAGGAAAACAAAAACAGGCAAGTGAGACTTCATCAAACAAAAGCCTGCACAGCAACGGAAACAATCAATGGAGTGAAAACAACCTAGGAAATGGGAGAAAATATTTGCTAACCACATAGTTAATAAGTGTTAATAACCAAAATTTATAAGAAACTCCTATAACTCAATAGCATAAAAATTAACTCAATTTAAAGTAGGCTTTAAAAAAAGGTATACAAATGGCCAACAGGTATATTTTTAAAATGGACACTAATTATCAGAGAAATGGAAATCAAAACCACAATGAGATATCATATCACACCTTTTAAGATGGCAGTTGTCAAAAAAATAAAAAATAACAAGTGTTGATGAGAATGTGGAGAAATTGGAAATCGAGTATAGCGTTGATGGGAATGTAAAATGGTGTGCTTGCTATGGAAACCAGTACGTAGGTTCCTCAAAACATTAAAAACAGTACTACTCTGTGACTCAACAAGCCCACTCCTGGATACACATCTAAAGAACTAAAATCAGGATCTTGAGTAAACAGCACTCCCATATTCATTGCAGTTTTATTGACAATAGGCAAGATGTGGAAGCAACCAAAATGTTCATTAACAGATGAATGGATAAAGAAAATGTGAATATTTACATCGAGGGAAATCCTGTCATATGAGGCAATGTGAATGAACCTGTAGGACATAGTGGTAATCATCTCTGGACTCTTTTAATCCAGTCACAGAAGGATTAATACTGCATGACCCCACTTATCTGAATATCTAAAATAGTCAAGCTCTCAGAAACAGAGAGTAAAGTGGTGGCTGCCAAGGCTGCAGGGTGGGTAAAACAGGGCATTGCTCTTCAATCGCATAAAGTTTCAGTTGTACAAGATGAATAGATTCTAGAGATTCGCTGTGTTATGTGCCTACAGATATGAGACTGCGCTGTGCACTTACAATTTGGACAGTAGGTCTCATGTAAAAATCTTACCACAACAAAAAACTTTAAAATAAAATCTATTTTCCTCAAGGAAATACAGAAGGGTTTATTGTGACACTCTACCCATTCCTAAGAATTCTCAGAAGCCAAAGACCTCACAGCATTAGGAATGCGATTCTTCCAAGAAATGAAGGCAGTCTTCTGGGGGACACAGAGCCTGCTATCTCTGACATGAAACCGATTTTCCTGCATATTTTAGGTTTTTCAAAGGTGCAGGAAGAAGCCAAGAGCTGTGCTGAGCCTCCCGAGAGGCCTGCTGGTTGTCTTTGAAGACAGAAAAGTGGACCTGCCCTTTGGCCTGGCTGTCATGGAGGGCAGCTGTGCCCTGTGACATCTTTGGAGTCTCAGTGCCATGCAGGAGAATCCTTGGGCCTGCTCTAGGCTATTCTCCCCAAAGACTCTGTATTAGGAAATGCAAAGGCATCTCTGAGCTCCCATCATCCTTTAAGGAGACCAGGAATGCAGATGATCTCTTTGCAGGGAGAGGCACTGGCTAGAATGAAAGGAGCCCCTGAGTCAGGAGATCCGGGTCCCTTCTCTGGCACTGGAACCTTGTCAAGACATGTAACCAATCCAGGTGTTAGTCCCTCTCCCAGCCTGGGGAATGGGTGAGCAGCCTTTCTCCTGGGCCTCAGCGTCCTTGGGCTTCAATTTCAAACAGACCTCAGTTTATATCCCTGTTCCAAGACCCATGTGATGATGGACAGCACTTTACCTGTTAGTGCTTTTGTTTTTTTAACCTGAAAGGTAAAATTCATAATATTAAGTCAAAGCACTGCTATAAAGAAAAATTCTGCTTGAACAAAATTGTTTTTATCTAGTTGCTGCTACAGGTTAAGATAGTTGCATGGATTTTCCACTGAATTTGGATCTTAAGTTAGTTGGATGGTCTTATAATTTAAATCAGACCAAATGATCATATGGGTACCACTACATGGCATATTCCAGGGTAAGAAATGACAATGAAGCCTAGTACTTATTGTGTGCCTACTGTGCTCCAGCTACTTACCAAGCACTTGACATGCAATATCTCTTTTATTCTTTGCCATCATTATCATTGCCCACCCTATTCAGAGAAGGAAGTAGCAGCAGAGACTTGTTTAACCATGGGGAGGACAGATAGTATGGTATATAAGTCCCTTAGCACAATTGGCTGTGCAAGTCACCTAGCACAGTGCTTGGAAACCAGCAGTAATTACTTGCAGGAAGCCAATTCCAGCCTGTCATCAAGGACTAAATCATCTGGTTTCGCTGAAAGGCATTTGTCCAAACCTGAAAAAGATTTGAATAGATGATTGCTTGTTGCCAGACAGCTCAGAGCATCTTAATCTACATGTTATTACCTCCTCCTGGTCAAACACCTGAACAGCCAGAGATAATTCTTCCAATCTGGCAATGCTTCTGTACAAAATCCTACCCTTCGAAGTGTGTATCTCCTCCTTGCCTTAGGACAATTTGTGTTAATAAAAGGTAAGGGGGTCCTGAGACAGGGAGAACTTAGTTTCTTCAGCCAAGCACCTCTGCCCTCCCCCCTAAAAAATGCCTTTCAAAATTATGTTTCATCTCTGAACTCTTTATTAATTTACTCACAGCCCATTCTCCAGATTCCAGAACCCTCCTAGATGCTGGATCAAGACCCACCAGCAATAAACAGCACCCAATGTCGGGCATTCATTGCTAAAGCTGGTTGGCAACTTAGTCTAATATTGTATAAGAAATAGAATATCGCTGTCTGTGCAACAGACTACGCTAGCCTTTTGATTTTGTGCAAATTCAGAGGAGGCTTTATAGAAGAAAAGAATTCCGAGCTGAGCCCTGAAGAACAGACACAGGGGTTGAGTGATGCTGGGGAGTGTTGTAGAAGCAATGACAATGGCAGAAAGGTGTGAGAATGCTGGGTGTGGTCTCAGGTTTCTAAAGCAGAGAATATTGGTATGTCAGCAGCTCACCTCTTTGGAAAGAATCTGAAATTTATCTTGTGGATCACAGGCCTCAAATTGATGGCCCTCCAACAACATATATTTTATGTGTGCTACCCACCCAAAGCTATTTTCTTTTACATTTTGAACTGTCAAAATTTAAAAATCTGATGTTTTTAGCCATATGTCTGACTTTCCAGATTTTCTTGGGAATATTTGGTCATATTGCTTCTCCCTTCACTGTGGCAATAGCATCTGGGGCTAGAAAGCCATTCCCTTAGACAGCCTCCGACAGTCCCCAATGTTCCCCACTGTTAGACTTGGAAAACTTCTTTTCTTTACCCTTCTGTCTATTTCCAGTAGGGTATGGCTTGGCAACTACAGCTGTGAGCAATGTGAAGTAATCCACAGTCATCTAAGAATGATTTACTATGGACTCCTTTGGTAGCGGCAAAAAAATGTGTTCATTATTACTGTTTTCTTTAAGAAGTTGCCACTTTAGTACTGAGCTGATCAAGATGCCACTTGCCACAGATAGCTGTGGAAAATGAAATTCAGTAAAATTAAAACCTTATTCCTTAGTTACACTAGTCACATGTCAAGTGCCTGACAGTTACATGTGCCTGTAACTATTACATTGGACTGACAGATATAGACAATTCCTGCTGGGGCACTGTTGGGGAGGGAGAATTCCCCCTGCTGTAGCTCCTATGGCTGAACTTATAAAAAAAATAATAAAATTGATACAAGACTAGATTAATAGGAGAATAATCATTGAATACCTGCACACAAAAGAATCACAATCTGATGCACATATCATAAAATAAGGCTCAAAGAAATGAATGAACTAGGCACCTTTTTTAACTTTTCAGACCAAAAAAAATAAAACAACACAAAACACTGAATATGTGAGTAATTGACAGGACAAAGAAACAGCGCTCACTGCTAAGGAATCTAAGCAGGTTTGGGTTAGGTGGTAAATAAGTAAAGGCATCAGAAATTCTGCCATTGGTTCAGGGACTCAGCAAGTCAAGGCCAGCATCTGGCATCTCGTGGTCTTATCCTGATGACTGGAAGTTGGATGTTGGAGAGCCAGCTTTCATGTCTTCAAAAAAGGTAGAAAAAAGAGGAAAGGGTGCGCTGATTGGCGTGCATTCATTTGTCAGACCTGGGCCACATGTGTCCTTCCACTCAAGGGAGCAGAACGGGCCAGGACAAAGGGAGTGTCACTGGCCACTCAGCCGAGTCATTTAGTCTGTCATCGCTGGGAGGTTGGGAGACACAGTGGGGTAAGAGGCAATGGGCTGAAACCCAGAGAAACGGCAGAATTATCACTATCAACTAGCTGTGCGAGACTCAGAGAAATCATAATATTTATGAGCCTCCCAAATGGCACCCCTTTGTGATACTCACCGCCCCTTTTGAGGTGGCTAACACCGTGGTATAATGAAACCCCTGGGGCCATCCTTTCGCCCTAACGGGGAACACGAAATAAACACGTTAGGTCCTGACACTGACCTGACTATATTAACCTGGGAGTGCACTGTATTAGTTTTCGATTGCTGCTGTAACTAACATTCCATGAGCTCCGCAGCTTAAAAATGTAAGTTGTGTCACCTCACAGTTGAGGAGGTGAGAACTCTGGCAGGTCTTAGGCTAAAATCAAGATGTTGGCAGGGCTGCGCTCCTTTTTGGAAGCTCTGGGGCCTAGGATGTGCCACTTGTGACTTGTTGAGAGAGATATGAAGTGAGCAAATGGCCGGATTTCAAAGCAGGCAGATGTGAGATCATTAGGCATCCTGGGAAGTGGTTGTCAGGCTCGCTGAAGCCCCGCTGTCATTTCTGCACTGGTTAATGTCAGATACTCTCGTATTTTTTTCTGTAAACTTTGTTACATGAGCCAGTTGGATTGTATTTCCATTTGCAAAAGTCTATGCCTTCATTAAGACAGTCAGCATTTCCCAAATCGCATTTCTCAGTCCTAATATGCCAAGAACCAATTCCAGCATGTAATAACTACAAGAGTTTTACCAAATGGTTGGTGAAGCTTGGGAGCTCAACAGGGTTGAGTCACATATGTAATTTACCTGTTGGAAATGGCTAAAAGGCACTCCCCCCAAACCTGAATAGGATTGTTAACTGCCAGACAGCGCAGGGCATTTTATTGCCTCCTATCGGCCAAACACCTGAACAGCTGTAGACTGTTCCCCAAACTGACAATGTTTCTGTGTACCCTTTGAACCGTACCCTTTGAAGTGCATATTTCCAACTTGCCTTGGGACAAATTGTACTAATAAAAGCAGTTCCTTGGTCAAGGTTGAGAGTATTCTAGCTCCTTCAGCTGGAAGCTTCTCTGACTCCCAATGCCTTTCAAAAATATCTTTTATCCATGGACTCCTTAATCATCTAAGCGTAGCCCTTTCTTCAGAATGCTGAACCCTTTGTTAAGGCTGGGAAAGAGAACCCTGGCACTAATACTCTCTGTAGTGTCTACAGATGTTCCAGAGAAAGATACCAACATTGATTTTTCTCTCTGAAGTTCCTCTAATAGATGTGCCGGTACACAAATTCACACATAAATATATATATATTAAATGCACACCATCATAAACAGAGGCAACTGGCTTGGGTAGGGTGTGCATACCCAAGAATAAAAGGAACTTGTGAGGCTGCACCCAGTCCGTCAATGCATAATACAGTGATCTGTAAATCGATGCTTGAAACACCAGCTCACCGTGGAGTGGTAGGTCACCCTATTAATAATCCCCGGTCTCTGCTATGTACCTTATGCCTTAAAATTCTGAAATATTTGTGACATTATTTAACGTTCATTATATAGTAAACAGAAGAGTAAAATATTAACTTTTTGCCATAATTAGTTCTTTTGCAAGAACATTTTACTTGAAACCTATTATGAAATTTAATTCATTTGAAGCTCTATCAACCCATTGCAATTTTAAAAGGAGTACTGTGGTCAAATAATTCTTGAATTGTTGGCTACTGACAAGAGGTATAAAGTTTAAGAAGGATGTTGTTATACATGAAAGTCATGAAGACATCCCAGCAGCAACACCTTACCGTGGTACCCAAGCCTGAACACGGACTGGCCACACCTGGACTACTTCGTCTAAACTACATGTTCTGAGGGTCTGATTAAATCTAATAAATGCGAGTCTTCTCTGCAAGGAATCCAGGAACGAGTTTTGTTCAAAATTCACCTAGATGACGCTTCTGTAATATGTCCACAGACCTGGTTTGTAATTCATGAGTATATTCTATTTTGTTACAATTAGAAAGGAAATTACTCAAGATGAAAATAAGTTGAGGCCTTTACTGATTTGAGTGGCAGTAAACTAATGAAGTCTTGCAGTGAACAAGTAAAATGTAGCTCTGTCTGAAATGTACAATAAATATTTATTAATATTACAGCATGTTTAATACGCATTATAGAATGTACAGCCTACAATACCGTCCTTAATTGAATTTTTTTAAAATTATCTCATGCAATTGAAATGCACCCATCTCAGCAACAAAGGAAGAATTAATTATAGGATATCATCTTGGTTGGTTTCATAAATCAGTGCAGCCCCTTTCAAAACTGGTTTAGTCATATATACCAAGAGACTTAAAAATGTTTATTATCTTTGCACCAGTAATTTTCACTGCTAAAAAGTTCCCAAAGGAGGTAGCCATAGAAGTGAACAAGTATTTTTATTTATATAAAGTGACTTTATTTACAATATCACAAAATGAGAAATAACTGAAATGTATAACTATATGGGACTGCTTTAATAAATAATCATGTATATACATGACAAAATATTATGCAGCCATTACAATTACATTTATGACATATTTAGTGGCAAGGGAGAAAATGCTGCACAATCTAATGTTAAAATAAAAGCTTTAACACTCAAGGGATGCCTAAGGCTCCAAATATGTGGAGGCAAGAAAAGAGATAAAATGCAAAGAGGCTAAGGAAACACAGTGGAAAGTGTGGAGGAAAAGACATTAGATGACAGAGTGTTCACAGAGCCTGGCCTCCACCCCATCCACACAAGCTAGTCTTGGCAAGTGCTGCTCAACCTTGACCACACATTGGAATCACCCCAAGAATCCTGATGCTCAGGCTCTATCAAGCCCATCAAATCAGATGCTTTGTTTCATTTGTTAATCCTAAACTGAGGGTAGTTTTGATTTTTAGAGTGAAAGTGAAGGAGAGAGAGAGAGAGAGAGAGAGAGAGAGAGAGAGAGAGAGAGAGAAGAGAAGAGAAGAGAAGAGAAGAGAAGAGAAGAGAAGAGAAGAGAAGAGAAAGAGAGAGAGAAAGAGATTGATTGGTTGCCTCCCACATGCACCCTGACCAGGGCTGGAGATCATACCTGCAACCCAGGCATATGCCCTTGACTGTGAATCGAACCCACAACCCTTTGATTCTTGGGCGATGCTCTACCACTGAATCACATCAGCTAGACTCTTGATTCCAATAATTACAGGCTGTTGTTTTTCCTTGTGATTAAGCCCCTATCCCAGTGCTTGGCAAACTCATTAGTCAACAGAGTGGCAAACCGTGGCTCGCGAGCTACATGGCTCATGAGCTGAAGTTTGCCGACCACTGACCTAGGGCATGCGTATGTTGTGTTTTTTGTTTTGTTTTGTTTTTTACTCTTTGTTTCTTTTTTATTTTATTTTATTTTATTTATTAAACTAGAGGCCTGGTGCACGAAATTTGTGCACAGGGGATGGGAGATGTCCCTTAGCCCAGCCTGCACCCTATCCAATCTGGGACCCCTCGAGGGATGTCCGACTGCCCAATTAGGCCTGATCCTACCAGGGCAGTTGGACATCCTTCTCACAATCTAGCACTGCTGGCTCCAAACTGCTCACCTGCCTGCCTTCCTGATTGCCCCTAACTGCTTCTGCCTGTAGATGCTGTGGGTAAAACAGTACCACCACGACCTCTAATATAATGTATTAAAACTTTATACAGTTATGTTTTTCCACTACCACCTGGACCATCCAAGAAAATGTAATTTGGACTCACTATCTAATATCAATAATATGTAAGCGTGAGGCAGCCCACGTTTCCGAAATTCAATGACATGAATCTTAGCTACTACTTTGCCAAATAAATGGAATTTACATACATCATTTAAAAGAGCATTCAGCTTAATATTAAAAACCCTGGCTACCCAGATCAGGTCTGTTTTTAACTTTTTGCCAGTGTTGTAAATTGTTTAATATCTGCCCATTTGGGGTTGCATGTCATGGTTATAAATAAATCAGGCTTGCCATACTTTTTTACAATTGCCATAGCATCCTGATATCACTGCTGTGTATTTCTGGGACCACCCTCAAAAGATGATGGGAGTATTATCATTTTACCAATGGGGAGTTGTCATTTTCAGATCTAGATTTGAGATAATCCATCAAACCACTATATATTTTAACTCAACTTATATTGGTTTACTTTAATGAAATTTATCCAATTGGCCTCCATTTTTTAATACGACTCCCCAATAAACTGTTGAGTTAATTTTCCTGCATTTAAAATAGGATTGAACATGTCCCTTACAGAGAGATGAAATCCATAATACTGGATTTGTGTGACTCATGTCCTTACATTTTGTCCAGTATTATTGCTGAGTACTCTGTTGTCTCTGAGTCTTAATGCAATATCTGCTCCCCAACCTCTTTCACCATGTGGAAAAAGAATAGGATATGTCATTGCATCTAATGTAGGAAACAGGATACTGATTAGTTTCATTTTAGTGGCATTTGGATTATTGGGATCTGGTTTACAATGAATGAGCAAGTCCCTTTCAAAAGGAGGTTCTCCATCTTCATTTCTGAATATGTCAGCAACCTTGGTTACATGAGGAGAATTATATCTATCTGGGTCACTGTTATGATCATATTTAATTGCCATAGTTACTTCCATGGGAGCTATATCTTTTGCTGCTGTGTCAGATTGGGCTTTCTTTTCTACTTCATTTAGCATCTTGTATGATTTTGTTAAATCATTTATTTCATGCATGAGGTTGTTGATGTTGATCATGAGTCTTTCGGAGCAGGCCTGGTTTTCTGGCATTGCTAATCTTTTACATGTAGCTTCGGCTGTACTCAAAATATAGAGTTGAGCAAACTTCCGAGAAACACCATCAGAAGGATGTAAAGTTCCAGTACGATGATAAATTTGTCCATGTATTCTAAAACAGTATGGCCCATACCCTGATGGCGATGCAACATTTGCACTCATGGAAGCAAAAGCAAAAGAACTATTTATAGATTGAATGTTTTCCATGAAATTTTTACTGTTAGAATCTTCATTTGTCATTAATCTTTTTAAATATGGTGGGTAATCTGGAAAATGTATATCATTTGGACAGATGTTCCCTTTGCTACAACATCAAGTAAATTTCCCATCAGATGGTTTTTTAGCAGAGAAATTTAATGATAGGCAAAATTCAATTCTAATAATGGTTTCACCACAACTATGTTCAAGAATTGCATCCTCACATACTCCATTTTCACTGAGAAGGCAATTCCTACCACTATTGCTAGTACTTGTTGATGACTGTTCTTTAGACATATTCTGGCTTTGCCACCATCTTCTTTCAACTTCAGAGGCACGTTGTTCTTTAGACATTTTTTGTCTAAGATACCAGTGTTTTTTGGCTTCAGAACAACGTTTTTCCAATAGCTGCTCTTTAGATACATTCTGCCCCAGTTGTTGCCTTCTTTCAAGATCAGACGCATGTCACTCTTCAGACATTTGCTGTCGATAACATTGGCACCTTTCTGCTACAGAACTACATTATATCAACAGTTTTTCTTTGGACATAGTCCCACTTCTCTATTGCCACGTTCTGAGATAAAGGAGAATGAGTCTTGACTGTCAGGCCTTTCAGCAGTGTGACAAATGGCTGATTTTTGACAGATTCTGTGGGGTTGGAACTTTCTCCTACCTGTTGTCAGTTTCCACAGCTGGGATTCGGAAGCTGGGACTCCAGAGGGAGTGATGCCCTCTAAGCTGCCAGCTTTCTCCCTCTGCAAGACCCCACAGGAGGGCCATGGCAGGGCCTGCTCAGGTACCCAGGGCTTGGATCCCACCTGCAGTGTGGAGCGTTACCCCCAACCCAACCCACTTCCACCCACCTGCCCGGTCTGCCATGTTTGTTTGAATTCGGCTCAGCTGCATCAGATGCCACCCACACTGCCTGCTGGCAGTGTATGTCGCTGCCTTAGTCAGCCTGCCCAGTTCTGCAATCTCAATGATGGCCTGGACCCAGCTGGCAGTGTATGTCTCTGCCTCAGTCAGCCTGCCTGGTTCCAGATTGCAACTTGGACATAGCTGCCAGTGTATGTCGCTGCCTAAGTCAGCCTGCCCTGTCTGCCATGTTGGTTTGAATCTGGCTCAGCTGCATTGGGTGCCACCCACACTGCCTGCCTGGTTCTGCGATTGCAATCTCGGCTTGGACCCAGCTGTGGGTGTATGTTGCTACCTCAGTCAGCCTGCCTGGTTCAGCGATCGCGGCTCGGACCCAGCTGGCAGTGTATGTTGCTACCTTAGTCAGCCTGCCCCGTCCGCCATGTTTGTTTGAATCTGGCTCAGCTGCATCAGGTGCCGCTCTCACTCCTGCCAGGTTCCTTGATTCCAATCAAGGACACATGCCTGGGTTGCAGGCTCCATCCCCCAGGGAGAGGCCTTTTCCGGACCTGGCTGTAGGCCGGCCACCAGGCTGCTCTGATTCATTGGGGACCGACACCGCTGCCTGGCCCTCCTTGTGCTGCTCAGCCCTGCCCCCTGGCTCCTAATTGGCTGATAGTGTAGTGAAGGTATGGTCACATTTGCATATTACTCTTTTATTAGAAAGTATATGCATAACCCATGGAAACAGACAATAGTGCAGTGGAGGAGATTGAGAGTGGAGGGTGGAGGGAATCAACGGGGGGGGGGGGGGAGAAGGAGACATCTGTAATACTTTCAACAATAAAGATTAATTTTTTAAAAATACAGATTAATTGTTTCCCTAAATTAGGATTTGTGAACTGGAACACCGTGGTGTTAAACACATACATGTTTACAAAAATTTAAACTAGAATCCCTTTGAAAGGGGGATGCAATCTCCAGTCCACCCCATTGCAGTCTCCACTGCTGCATCGAGGTGTTTAAAGCATTTGTGTCACAGTCATCAACTGAGTCATGACCATTAAACTCTTTTGCTTGGTTTTAAATTCTGGATTCTCTGCAAGATTGACATGTAATACAAATCAGTGTTACAGAGCACATTCAGAACCCCCTTCTCTGTCCTCTCCTTGAAGGATTCTGGACTCAAGCTTAGAGAAACAACTTTACCATTCCATAGAAACTACCCCAAACAAATTGTGGGGTTCACCAGGGATGGGCCTGGAGCTCCACCCCACAACCCTTCATCAGGGCACCAGCTGTCAAGTCTGTGTTTGGCCACAGACAGGCTGGGTTGCGCATTATCCATACCCAGCAGTGGGGCTAAGGTGAGAGGCATGGAGTGGGGGTGGCCAGTGTGCTGCTCCACAGCTCGGGAGTCACCCCTCCCATGGGAAACCTTCCCTTTGTAACAGGTCCGCAGTGAAAAGTCCACATCTCTCCTTAAGTGACACAAAAGTTTGTTTGCCCTTTGTTCAGCAAATAGAATTCAACACAGATATGGTTTACAGAGACAAGGCCCTAGAGCATCGATTTATACATAAAAAGAGTTTAACAAATATTAGCTGCATGAAGGCGTAAATGAGAACTCTATAGATCCTACCCTCAGCTGAACTTACATACTCGGCATCTGTACCTCAAGGCAGCGTCTGAGAAGTCCCAGAGTTACTATGAACAAAATCTATTTGGTGTTCAGAGAAGAAAGATTCCTTTTTATTAGAGGAGGTTGGGGAGAAATTTTAGAGAAAGTGGTATTTTAGCTGCACCTGGAAGGATGAAGAGTAGCAATAGGAAGATGGGTAAATCAGCAGGAATGGAACAGTATAGAATACTTTGAGAGATAAGCAAGGACCAAAGGCAATTGGCATTTCATTAAAGGGAATATGCTTAAAGTGGGAACCAAAATTTCATAGTGGTACAGGAAAAAGTAGACAAAAAGTGGCCTCATACTGAACCTGACAAGCTCAGAGAAGGCCTGTGTGGTGGCCTTGCAAACTCAGACCTAAAGTAAGCACAGAAGATTGTCTGCAATGAAAATGTTTTTAACTAAAAACATTTTATGGAAAGTAGGTATGTCCTAGGCTAGAATCTTCCCTGAAAAAAGTCAATCTTTACTTTAAGTGAGCCTGTCTATGTCTTTTTGCATCTAATGATAACATGCCTTTGGAATATCAGGGTAACTTTTCTTTTTCCAGACCCCTCTGGGCACAATAACCTCACCAGAGTAGAGATCGCAAATCCCCTCATTATTATTATTATGTTAACTAGAGGCCCAGTGCATGAATGCGTGCATGGGTGAGGTCTGGCCACCCTACCCCATAAGGGGCAAATGGAGGTGGGCTGGCCAGTAGGAGGGACTGTGGCAGGTAGGCCAGCTGGTCTCACTTCCTATTTGGCCAATTGGCTAGCTGCAGTGCACGTCATAGCAACCAGTCATTCTAGTCATTCTGGTCACTTGCCTTTTGTATATATGGATTGTTGACTGTTAATCATCCTGTACCCAGCTATGTAAAAGATGCATATGTCTATCATTTTACTTTTTATCCAATCTCAGATGTTTTCTTGCTTTTCTTTCTCCTGCCTCCTTAATCTACCAACAAGTTATTTCATGTAATCTAGTATACCTCTTCTTTTGATTGTGATGTATAAAATAAGCTGCAAAACTGCCATTCTCTAGAGCATTTTCTCAATCCATTGAGATTTTGCTTCCCAGCAATTGTCACCAGTTTGGCTCAAATAACCTGATAAAAATTCTCTATAGGTTTGAACATTTTTATATTGACACAAATTTGATTGAAAATTGATATCAAACATAAAACAAAAACTTAAACATAAGTTTAATTTATCTTTTAAAATTTTTCAATTATAATCACAGAAATATGCTAAGTCTTAAAACAGTAACTCAAATATTGTATATGTTTTTGTATGCTTTATACTTTTTAAAAATATATTTTTTTATTATTTTCAGAGAAGAAGGGAGAGGGAGAGATAAAAACATTGATAATGGGAATCATTGATCCACGGTCTCCTGCATGCCCCCAACCAGGGATTGAGACCACAATCCGGGCATGTGCCCTTGGCTGGAAATGAACCCAGGACCCTTCAGCCAGAAGGCCAATACTCTATCCACTAAGCCAAATAGCTAGGACATATGTTTTATACTTTTGACACAATTGTATGGTAACATGAGCTGAGTTCTTCATTTTATACTTGACTTTCACACATCAGTCATCAAGAGGTCATACCTGCAAAAATATTTGAGAGCTTCATTAATTTTTTCACTATTTTTATCAGCCTCATAAAATGTTTAATTTTTCATAATGTTTACAATTCTATTTGCAATCAGTTTACATTATATTTACTTTGTATTGAAGGAAGTTGACTCTGACAAGCACTGAGAACCAAGAGATTGACTCATAGGGCAGAGATGTGAGAGGAGGTCCTAAAATTATAATACCCTCTTCATTGGAAAATCATTTTTCTTATAGCTTTCACTTTGTTTTGGAAACCCATCATTATGGAGACTTTGATAAATACTCAGGAAAAAGGATCTCTTAGAGTTAACTTTGGCTGGAATTTAACATGTAGTATATTGAGAAGTTGTAGGTAATAAGAATGGGAAGGTTGATCGGCCTTGAATACTGGAATGAAAAGGTGGGGCTTTATTTTCTTTTTAATAAATCTTTATTGTTCAGATTACAGATGTTCCTCTTTTTTCCAACATAGCTCCTCTCTGGCCAGTTCCTACCCCACCCATGCCTTTACCCCCCCCCCCCCCCCCGCCCCACCTCCCACTACTGTCCTCATCCATAGGTGTAAGACTTTTGTCTAATCTCTTCCCTCACTCGCCACACCCCTTATCCCCCAAGAATTGTCAGTCCACTCCCTTTCTGTGCCTATGATTCTATTATATTCACTAGTTTATTCTCTTCATCAGTTTTTATTCACTTGATTTTTAGATTCACTTGTTGATATATATGTATTTGTTGTCACTTTGTTGCTCATAATTTTATCTTTACCTTTTTCTTCTTCCTCTTCTTAAAGAATACCTTTCAGCATTTCATATAATCCTGGTTTGGTGATGATGAACTCCTTTAGCTTTTTCTTATCTGTGAAGCTCCTTATCTGACCTTCAATTCTAAATGATAGCTTTGCTGGGTAGAGTAATCTTGGTTGTAGGTTCTTGCTATGCATCACTTTGAATATTTCTTGCCACTCCCTTCTGGCCTGCATAGCTTCTGTTAAAAAATCAGCTGACAGTCATATGGGTACTCCCTTGTAGGTAACTGTTTTTCTCTTGCTGCTTTTAAGTGCTCTCTTTATCTTTTGCCCTTGGCATTTTAATTATGATATATATTGGTTTGGATTTCTCTCGTTTGGGGTTCTCTGCACTTTCTGGACTTACAAGTCTATTTGTTTCACCAGGCAGGGGAAGTTTCTTGTCATTATTTCTTCAAGTGGATTTTCAATATCTTCTCTCTTTTCTTCTGGCACTCCCGTAATTTGGATGTTGGTATGTTTGAAGTTGTCCCAGATGCTCCTTACACTATCTTCATATTTTTGGATTCTTTTTTATTTTTGCTCTTCCAGTTCGGTGTTTTTTTGCTTCCTCATATTTCAAACCTTTGACTTGATTCTTGGGATCCTCTAGTCTACTGTTGAATTTCTGTATATTATTCTTTATTTCAGTTAGGGTATGCTTAATTTCTGACTGGTCCTTTTCCATTTTTTTGGCATTCTCACTAAGATCCTGGAAGGTCTCACTAAGTTCCTTAGAGGTCTCTAGAAGATTTTGAGTAACCTTATAATTGGTTTTGAACTCTATATCCAATAGTTTGCTTTCCTCCATTCCTTTCATTTGTGACACATTTCTTTGTCTCTGCATTTTGGCTGCTTCCCTGTGTTGATAGAGTGGCCTTGTGTGGTGGGTGTCTTATAGGGCAATAGGGAACTACTGAAGGTGTTTGAACATTGAAAGTGAAGTGACCTTTAAGATTTTTCTGGAAACACTGGGAAGGACAGGTTGCAATGGAGTTTACAGGTATGTGTCCATCAGGAGGTGGATAAAACCCATCAATATTTGTGTCTTCTTACAACATGTTTGTCTATGGAAAGAAAATGATCCCTCATTTATCAATTCCTTGTGTCCTCCTTTGACTCTATTGTAATTGGTGGCAGTGCACACTTTCATTTATCTTTGTAGGAGAAACATTTTTCAGAGCCATTTACATGTTTTAAGCAGCCCACACAGAGACTAATGTGATTGGCAATTTGGAACATACTGTCTCATTCAGCTCTAGAATCACGCCTGAAGGAAGAAGGGTTAAGTAAGAAGGAAAATAGCCCCTCCCCACCCTTCACTTCTATGAAAACTTGAAATTAATGTTTTCATCTTACATGATTTTCTTTAGAAGATAAGATAAATGAAGGCTAAAACTATTTTTAGGCAACAGACTCGGGGAAGTCCCTGAGATTAAGAAGAGCTGAGGTTATTTTTTAAGCCTACTTTTTAAATCCATTTATGTTATCCCTTTGGAGCCTCAAATGAAGTGATATAAGTGATCCAATTTTTTTCCAGAATGTTACATAAAAGTACTTTTAAACTCTGGTACTTTTTAAAAATTTTGAATGCTTCCACACTCCCCTTCACTCTTCTTTCACAGCTCCCTCACCTCAGATACACATACACACATGTACAAGTACCCTCAACTACACATGCACACATACACACACACATACTAAACAAAGAATGTGTTGCAGTAGGAGGAAGATAAATAGAGGTTCAGTAGAAGAAAAGTAATGCCATCCAAATAAGAATTTTGGAAGATAGGCTCTTATTCTCTCAGTTGAAGGTTCTGAAAATCTGTAATGGGTCTTTCTATTTCCTAAACAAATGTTAACAATGACCAAAAAAAAATGAGAATAGGGTAATTGGCCCCTTGAAGAAAATAAATGTTCCAAGGAGTGTTAGCAGATAGAAGGGCCTTAAGGCTGTGATCCATCTCTCACTTTCTACAGCTCTGGAACTAGAGAATTTGCAATGATTGCCAACTCCTCTCTGGGTTCTTTAGGGCCTCTCTATTATTATCAGCCCTGAATTCTATTAACCTCACCCCACCAACAATCTAAATTGAACATAAAGATGATTTCATTATTTTAAATCCAGTATTTTACCTGAAAGGCTTAGTGATTCTTTCACCTTCTTAACCCATGCCAGGCAGTCAGGAAGTGTTATGCCCAGATTTCATGATCCCCAAAGACCACCAGGGAGCCAAATCTGATGCAATAGCATAGAGTCTTTATTCAAATCCAGGTTTGGCTCCCAGCCTCTATCTGGCACAGCAGTGAAACGAGAGAGCAAGCCTGGCAAGAACAATAGATTATAAAGGGTTGGTCATTTGGGTGGTCTTAGGGAAGTGACGTGGGTTACAGAGATTGCCTTATTAGGTCAGGGTTTTTCAGCGGGGGTCTTACAGCACAAGGAACAGGAAGTGACCAGTACTTTCTGAGCTTGGAGCCATCCCCCACTGTTCCCTGGTTGGTCAACAGTGATGTATAGGGGAGTATCCTGTGGTTATGCCTTATTAGGACCTAAGCCATGTCCTTGGGGCTTCATTGGTCCGCTCAGGCAGTGGTTGGGGGAGTTAGGACATTCCTGGAACCCTTGTGGCCACCCCCAGCAAGGGGGGGAGGGGGATTATGCTGACCAGCCTTGCAAGATGGAGGATGGTCAACTCTGCTTTGTCCCTTCAGAAGTATATCTTGCTCCTACTGCATGCTGGAGATGCTCTCGCAATGAATAAGATAGAGAGGTCCCTTAAAAAATAAAAATAAAAACTTTATTAAGAAAGGAACATAAAAGAAATAAGTGAATGCAATACATTTCATTACTAATAAGTGCAATGAATTGATTAAAGCAGGAATATGGGTTAGGCGGAAATGGAGGGAGCTTCTTCACCCAGGCTTATCAGGGTAGACCTCCCTGAGGAGGTGACAGTTGAGTAGGACTCAACAAACACAGTTAGACTTGAATACTTATTTGAACTCCAAGTCAGGATGAGCACATTGATCTAGGTTTAGTTTTCCCAAGACTAAGTTCCCATTTCAAAAACTGGTATTTAATTTCTGCAGACTCACAGAGGTGCTTCCTTTCCACCCTCATGGAATGGAGCAAACACTTTGTGGAGTAAGACACTCATAATCTTATAACTTTCACAGCAAACGCTAAGTAAATGTAAAGTCTTGTGGGGTTGCAGGGCTTAATCACCATATTATGGCTATGGGAATGGACGTCAGAAAAGTTGTGAGTTAATTGTCAAAGCTCCCATGCAAAGGTCCAGGAACCTTGGTGGCTTAGTTCAGTGTTTCTTGAATGTTCTATAAGAATTCTTAAATGTCAGTAATGCATTACTTCTCCATTGCGCATAATATATTACCCCAAAATTTAGGAACTTTCGAGAACTAATGTTTTCCCACAGTTTCCAGCCTTTGGAGTCATGTATCAGCTGGGCTACCGCCTCAAAGCTGAACTGTAGGAAGACCCACTTCTGCCATTGCCCACTGGGTGGTTGGCAGGTCCTAGCCCTCGTGGACAACTGGACAGAGATGTCAGTCCCTGCCAGATCAAAAAAAATCTCTTATAGTGCTACGAATGACATGGCAGCTCATTTTCCTCAGATTGAAGGCAAGGGGGGGGAGAGAGAGAGAGAGAGAGAGAGAGAGAGAGAGAGAGAGAGAGAGAGAGACTTCGTAACTTAATTATGGAGCGATACCCCATCACTGCCACATTCTATTCATTCGATCTGAGACTCTGAGTGCACCCAAGGGGTAGGGTGGCACAAAGGCATGGGTACGGGGAGGGATGGCTGTGAAACAGGAATTTTAGTGGAATATAGGCAGGCTTAGGGAATTTTTAGAATTGGGGTCCATAGAAAAACACAGGGCTAAGAGAAGGTAGCTTGTATAACACAAAGAAGCCAGGTACAGATACAGTCCCAAAAGACAAGGGAACTGGAAGTAACCAAGAAATGTATATATTTACAAAATAAAGGAGGAAGAAAGCCCAGAGAAATGGAGGACAATGAGGGAGGAGGGCCTCAGGAATCACTATAGTAACCAATTCAAAAGGGAATATTGACCAATCAGAGGGGATATCAGGACACAGAAGCTGCAGCCTTTATAAACAATGGAAACAGAACTTCTGTGGAACTCCTTACCCTTCCCCATGAGGGAGTCTGTACTTGTTCTTCAATAAATTGCCACCATTGCTATACTACCCCCTGTTCATGGATTCATTCTTCCACTCTGGTGGACAAAGAATCCGGTTCCAGTCCAAAAATTCCATATCAGCTAGAAGAATTTTAGAGGCTGCCTACAGAAAAAAGTTATCTTTAAAGTAGTATATAAGTCAAAATAATTTTTTATTAGAAAGTTATTTAAAAATTTAATATTGTATTTGGGGATATATAATTAAATGGCTCACTGAACTAATGACTAAAGAATGAAAATAACTTAATGATTAATATGAAAAAAATTACAGAATTGATAATAATGCTATCCTGAAGTTGAAATATTCAAACTGACAAGTGAAACTTAAAACACACAAATATCTTTTCATTTTATTGTGCTCAACATCATCAATGTAATTTCAGCAAAAAAAATTATCCAACAATTAATGTCAATCTGGATATATTGGTCTATTTCTTTGGCTGCTTTATTTGTAAACTTCACAGCAACCTTTCAGAATAGGTTCTATGATTGGCCTTTCTACAGCTAAGGGAACATAGGCACTGAGAGAGAAGGCAAATTGCCCCAAATCAAAAGCAAGTAAGAGCTAGAATTTAATGTGGGGAACTGACTCCAGAGCCCATGCTATTAACAATTTTGGTAAGATGCTGAGATCATAAGAAAAATAGGCATTTCAATTAACATAGGTTGACAGCCCACTTGTGAGTGGATTGCCCTACCCAGAGATGGCTAACCTATACCACACATGTCAGCACTGACACACACAGCCATTTTCGATGACACACGGCTGCATGCGGTTGGATACAGAGAAGTATGGGGCCACATACCTGGCCATGCAGTAGCCGACTATGAAACATTTGCTGTAGTGTAGACACTCTGTGCCAGAGGTCTGTAGGCCAAAACAATAGAACTCCGGCACAGAGTGTCTAGTTCTGGGACTTCCGGTTAGGCTGTTAGGAGATCTTAGACCTCATTTGCGACTGGCAGAGAGGAGCATGGAGCAGCAGAATGCCACGGGGGACGCATCTCTGGGGGCCCGGTGATCCCAATTACCAGCAACCACATAACCAAAGCAACCATCATCCAATCTACTGTTCTGGGGTGGCCTGGATTTCTAATTGACCATCATTACTGAGATAAGTGAGGGGGAGGCTGGGAGAGGTGAGGGCCTGTGCTATGGGTGCTGTTTCCTGCCATTAGAAATAGCGGGAGCCATCTTAATTTATATAAGGGATGCCATTTTGCAGCATAGTCCAGACTCCATTTCACCACTATTGTGTATCCTTGTTAACTCTTATTTCTGCTTATTAACCCTGCCTTTCCTAAAAGACAGTTACATGTGCCATCTTGTAGTTAGTCAGGCTAGTTAACCCCCAACTGCCTGCAGGGCTAACAGGCTATCTATAATTCTATCTTCTGTCACTGACCCCTGATGGAGAACTAAAAAAATAAAAAACCAAGGTTAAGTAAGGAGGTGGTAGTAGCAGTAGCCAACCCTTTCAAGAGACATGGACCGAGATGTATGGCATTATAGAAAAAATGAAACTGTAGTAAGCAGAATGTGGAATATTAATAGATATTTTGAAACTAATCATTCCCTGCTCTTGAAAAAAAGTGAGGATGAAAGGAAGGAACACATTTCCAGGCAGCTACACCTTTATAAGAGCCAATCTAATTCCAGCCTTAAGTTTATAAAAGGCTCTACAAATTTAATATCTGCAAGACTGAACATTGCTCACGCCATAGCTCAGCATGGAAAAGCACTCAGGGAGGGAGAATTTATTAAAGAAATTCTCTTAAGATGTGCACCAGTTCTATTTCATGATATGCAGAATAAAGATGCAATTATTAAGAGAATATCTGAGTTACCACTCAGTAGAAATATCATAAGACCCAATAATGAGACTGAACACAAATGTACAACATCAATTAAAGAGAGACATAAGCAATTGTAAATATTCTTTTATCTCTCTTGATGAAACTACTGATGCCACATCACATGCTCAGTTGGCCATTATTGGTCGATATTCTGATGGTCTCAGAATGAGAGAAGAGTTGATAAAGTTAGTATCAGTGCCAACAAGTACAGCAGGAAGCGAAATATGTAAGGCTGTTATACAAACACTCTGGGACCTAAGCATTGATATCTCTAAAGTTGTGTCAGTGACGACAGATGAGGCACTAAACATGGTCAGGGCAAAAGTCAGATTTGTCAAATTGTTTACAGAAGCTATTGGACATCCGATTGTGCCTTTTCATGGCATTATCCATCAGGAGATTTTATATGCCAAGGCAGAATTCACCCACTTAAATGACCTCATGTCAGTTGTTACAAAAATAGTTATTTTAATAGCTGCTCCCCCCTTCACAAGTGAGAATTTTCTGCACTTTTACTGGAGGTTGATTCGACCTACAGTGAACTGCTGATGTACAATAATGTAAGATGGTTGAGCCGAGGCAAAGTTTTTGAGTGCTTTGTGAAGTGCTTTGAAGAAATTAAGGTATGTCTTGAGGATAAGCATCTGGGAAACTTTTCTCTGCTCAGTGATGATAAGTGGGTCAACACCCTGATGTTTTTGCAGATCTCTCTGTTCATATTAATGAACTTAAAGTTACAAGGTTTTGGCAAAAGTATTGATGTTATGTTTGGATACATAAAAGCTTTTGAAAGTAAACAAAATTTTCAAGTGGGATGTAGAAACTATAACTTGTAACTATTTTCCTTGAGTAACAAAGTATTTTGAGAAGAGCAGTGCAGGTGTACAAAATGAAATGGATCCCTTGCATATAAAGTACCAGCATGTTTTAGACTCGTTACTTGACCAGTACAATGATAGATTTAATTAATTTAGAAGCCTATAATTTAGACCATAAATAAACTAAGTATCCTGATGTAGTAGTCAACAGTAGTTTGGAATTAAATGATTTCCAATGGATGCAAATTGATGATTTGGAAATGCAACTGGCAGAATTTCAAGACAGCATCTGGGCTCAGGTGTTTGTTGACTTGAGGTCAAAGCTTGAGAATATGAAAGGTGCCGCTTGGAGAATCAAGAGTAGTGTCACTAGGAACAGGAAATTTTGAGTGCTTGTTTTATGCCCAGATTTCAAGATCCCCTGTGACCACCAGGGACCTGATTCTGATGCAAAAGCAAAAGAGCCTTCATTCAAGCCAGGGCTTGGCCCTCCACCTCCACCCTCTCAGAGGCAGGAAGCAAGGGGGAGGGTGGGGGAGGGAGTATCCAACAACATGGTGATTTTATAGGGAGATGGGGCCAGTCACAAACCACTGAGTTGGCTGATTCCAGTTGGTTGTGTGAGGGCTGGGGCTAGTGACACAAATAATCCCTAACACACGTGACCTGTCCTGTCCTTTGCTCTTGATTGGAGCTCAAGCGCACTGTCTTTCGCAATTGGCTAACTCAAAGGGACGGTTTGGTCTTTGTGGTTTCAAGATGGCAGCCCCCAGGTAAGTTTACATATCACACGGTCCACTTGGTGGCTGCCGAGTCACAAAATCCAGAATGGCAGCTGTCTTTGCACTCCGCTCTGCCCTTTCGTTCCCCCCTTGTCTTGGAACTTAAGGCTCAATCATGAGATGGACTGCATTTCTACCTCGCCTTCCATTTTTACTCCTGAATGGTCAACATAAAAACAACATTCTTCCCCTAGGGCTGCACATAGGCCTCCTTGCTGCATGAATACAGAGGCAGGCCATGAATATTGCCAGGAAAAAGGGTGGACTCCCGGCAGTGTGGGTGACAGTGAACAGAGTTAACAGAGTTACCGACATATGGGTTGAATGTGCCGTAACTTGAGCTTGAGCGGGTTGTGCTGAATGTAATCAAGGCTCCATTGTGTAATGAAGTCCTTCTGGACTGCAGAGGGATCAGCTGGGTGGACGTGGGTGTGGTGGACCAAGGTTGTGACGCTGTCTACCTTGAGAGTAGTGGGTGTAGTCAGCACCACGACGTAGGGGCCCTTCCAACGCGGCTCAAGGGTCTCCCAGCGGTGACTCTGGACAAAAACCTATCTCCTGGTCTACACTGATGAGGTGAGGGGTGGGGCCAGCCTCATCACGGAGGCGTGGCCAAATGTCCTCATGCGCTCTCTAGAGCCCTCTTAAGAGACAGATTCAGTAAACCCCAGGGTGTAGGCAGAGTTCCTCACCTGGTAAAGAACATATGGAAGGAGAGCCACCTAGTCCTCGCCAGTCTCCATGGTTAATTTGGTAAGGGTCTCTTTTAGAGTTCTATTCATTCTTTCTACCTGCCCTGAACTTTGGGGCCTATAAGCACAATGTAATTTCCAATCTGCCCCTATAGCCTTTGCTACTGCCTGTGTTACCTATGACCTAAAAGCTGGTCTGTTGCCTGACACTATCATAGCAGGAAATCCATACTTGGGTAGGATGTCTTCTAGCAGTTTCTTGGCCACCATCTGAGTTGTTTTATGCTTGGTTGGGTATGCCTCTACCCATCCAGAAAAGGTGTCCTTCTCCTGCTGAACATTTCCTACCTTAGCCAAATTAAATTAATCTGAAAATTTGACTGCTATTTTATTGTCAAATTTAATACTCCAACAACAATCTTAGTTTACCCTGTAAAGGATTGTTTTGCTTTCTTGAGTAAGCCCTGAGCATTCCTGGTGCTTGCTGCTATTAGCCAAGTTTCTGTTTGTTGCCTTGGTCCTGATCTAGGCTAGACCAAGTCTTTGTTACCTGAGCTGGGCGTGGGAAGTAAAGTAGCCATGGGGCAGGAGACCTCCCTCAGAATTTGCGAGTGTTCAAGCCCCTGAAATGCTAGGGTGGGGGGTGAGGTTCTATGCCCCACCTCTGTTGGCTCCCAAGTTCTCTCCTGATGGCCCCACTGCGACGGTGCCTGTCTTAGGTTGTTCCTCCCATGAGGAATCTTACACGTCTTTGACTAACCAACCATCCTCCGGGGCCAAGCAGGGTGATGTGAGGTTCATTTCTGTCTCCTTGGTAGCCTATGCCCACATGGCCTCCAAGCCCAGCACCTGCCTTGGGATCCCCTCGCCTGCTGGCAGGGCCCTGGCACTTGATCACATATCTTGGGGAAACCCAGGTTTTATTTATTTTTTCTCCAGGGAGGGCCCACCTCACACCATTGGGCAAGAGACAGATCCATGGTACCAGCCACCACAAGACTTCAACCTCATCATGAACAGAAAACTCAGGCAACAGCTGTGGGCAATTGGATTGTGAGAAGAGGGTCCCTTCTTGGCAAAAAGGCCAACATAGAATGCTCAAGTATCTACTCAAGGGGCCTTTCACATGGTGGAAGGGATTAAATAGCCTCACCTTGCTCAACATAAGGTACAAGTAGTATCTGAGCAAACATAGAGTAATTTACATAACATGATTACACTCTATCTTAGCTTTAATTTTCTCCTTCATAATCTGAATCAATGACTCCAGGCAGAACAGTTAGTCCTCTTAAGGTTGTCTCCACTCCTCCCTAAGATTAATCCTAATGCTCGAGGTGGCACAGGTCCACAAATTCCTTTAGGAAATGTCCTGTTTTTCCACAGTTATAACACCTCTTATTCCCCACTGTTACTGCAGCAGTCAGTAAACTTGAATTTAAACTGACCACTTTTTTTTTCTTTGCCTGGGGAAATTGAGTGGCAAACCTAGAGGTATTCAAATGCAAATTACCACATTCTTTCTTTAAAATTGGTAAATGGCGGCAGCCTTTTACCTGTAGTCTGGGGGTGGAGGGCAATTACCCTTCTTCTTCCATTCCAAATTAGTTGGCTTCATAAGCAACCATCCGAAGACCCCCCATTAGAGTCTGGCAGTAGACCAGAGCCTCCCCTTACCTCCTGCCATGTTGAAATCCCATTCAGGCCTAGTTAGAGGAAAAAAGGTGTAGGATTCCTGTCCGCACCTGGAACTAGCTTCTGGGAAGGATCCTCTCCTCCTGCAAAGCAAGAATAGGTCTATCGGCCCTTCTGGACCTCCACACTGAGGTCGTTGGGTCTTTCCCTAATCTCTTTGAAAGATTAATCATAATACTTAAAGGAGTAGTTGAGTCTGTCCCATAATGTCCGTCCAGTAAGTCCACAGAATGAAACAGAAAAGCACAGACAAACAAGGGCCCACAAAAAAAAAACAAAAAAAAAACAAAAAAAAAAACTGTCTTCCAACTTCATGTAAGCAAAACTGAATGCTAGTTAAGATTTGTGAGGGGATTCCACGTCCCTCCAGGGTGAGGGGATTCCACATCCCTCCAGACAGGAGGATCGGAACATCTTCCGAGTCCTCCACACAGGACAGAACACAAGCAGACAAACTATCTACCGCAGTTAGTCAGGCTCTCTGGGTCGGGGTCCCTTGTGGGTCTTGGGGATCCCAGACGAGCCCCCAAATGTTATGCCCAGATTTCAAGATCCCCAAAGACCACCAGGAAGCTGATTCTGATGCAAAAGCAAAAGAGATTTCATTCAAGCCCAGGCTTGGCCCTCTGCCTCCACCGTCTCAGCGGCAGGAAGCAAAGGGGGGAAATATCCAAAACATGGCGATTTTATAGGGAGGTGGGGCCAGACACGAACCACTGAGTTGGCCGATTCCAATTGGTTGGGTGAGGGCTGGGGCTAGTGACACAAATAATCCCTAATGCACGTGACCTTTCCTGTCCTTTGCTCTTGTTTGGAGCTCAAGCGCACAGTCTTTCACAATTGGCTAATTCAAAGGGAGGGGTTAGTCTTTGTGATTTCAAGATGGCAGCCCCCAGATAAGTTTACATATCACGTGGCCTACATGGTGGCTGCCCAGTCACACAGTCCAAAATGGCAGCTGTCTTTGCAGTCCCACTCTGCCCTTTCAATTAAAATATCCTTATTACCCAAGGCAATCTACAGATTCAATATAATCCCTATTAAATTACCAATAACATATTTCACAGATGTAGAATAAACACTCCAAAAATTTACATGGAACCAAAAAAGACCCCGAATAGCCACAGCAATCTTGAGAAAGAAGGACAAAGTAGGTGGGATCACAATACCAGATATCAGATTATACTACAGAGCTACTATAATCAAAACAGCCTGGTATTGGCACAAGAACAGGCATATAGATCAATGGAACAGAACAGAGAACCCAGAAATCAATCCAAGCCATTATGCTCAATATTTGCCAAAGGAGTCAAAAGCATACATTGGAGCAGAGACAGTCTCTGCAATAAATGGTGGGAAAATTGGACAGGTACTAGACCACCAACTTACACCATATACAAGAATAATCTCAAAATGGATAAAAGACTTAAGTGTAAGTCAAAATCCTAGAAGAACTCCTAGGCAGCAAAATCTTAGATATCTCTCCTAGAAATATGTTTGCCAATACATCTCTTAGGGCAAGAGAATCTAAGGAGAAAACAAACAGATGGGACTATATTAAAATAAAAAGCATCCACACAGCAAAAGAAACCATCAACAAAATGAAAAGGGAACCCACTGTACGGGAGAACATATACCTGATAAGGGGTTAATTTCCAAAATATATAAGGAACTTACACAATTCAACACCAGGAAGACAAACAATTGAAAAACGGGTAGAGGACCTTAACAGACACTCCTCCATAGAGGACATACAAATGGCCAAGAATCATATTTTAAAAATGCTCAAAGTCTCTAATCATCAGAAAGATGCAAATTAAAATTATAATGAGGTACCACCTCACACCTGCTAGAATGGCTAACATCAATAAATCAACAAACAAGTGTTGGTAAAGTTATTGAGAAAAGGGAACCCTAGTACACTGCTGGTGAAAATTCAGACTGGTACAACCACAATGGAAAACAGTGTGGAGTATCCTCTAAAAAATTAAAAATGCAACTGTTATTTGACCCAGTGATTTCACTTCTAAGAATATAGCCTAAGAAGCTTGAAACACTGTTCAGAAAGTGTATGCGCACTCCTACGTTCATAGGAGCCTTATCTACAACTAAGGACCCAGTGCACAAAATTTGTGCACTGGTGGTGGGTGATCCCTCAGCCAAACCTGCCCCTTCACACATACTGGGAGCCCTCAGGGGATGTCCTACTGACCACTCATCCCCAGCTTGCCCAAGGCCTAAAGCCTCTGGCCGAGGCTTTAGGGCACCCAGCCATCACCTTGCAATGGGGCCGATGGCTGGCTCTGCCCCAGCCCTTCTACCCTGGCCTGGGGCTTCACTCTGTCCAGCACACAGCCCTGGCTGCCTCGGCCCTGCCCCCCCAAGCCCTGGCCTCCTTGACCCCACACCCCCAGCCCTGGCCTTCACCCCAGCCCAGCCCCCTATGGCCCCAACTGCCTCGGCCCTGCCCCCCATGCACCCGGCTGCCTTGGCCCCACCCCGGGCTGCTCACTCGCTGGCTGGCTCCACCCCAGCCCCTGATTGGCTGGTGGGCATGGCTTGGGGTGTAGCAAAGGTATGGTCAGTTTGCATATTACTCTTTTATTATATAGGAGGACTAGGGGCATGGTACATGAAATTCGTGCATTGGGGGTGAGTGAACCCTCAGCCCAACCTGCCCTCTCACACATACTGGGAGCCCTCAGGGGATGTCCTACTAAGCACTCACCCCAGCCTGCCTTTGGCACCCAGCCATCTCCCTGCAATGGAGCTGATGGCTGGCTCTGTCCCAGCTACTCCCCCCAACCCTCCCCTGTCCTGGGCCTTCCCCCCAGCCAGCTCAAGCCTGGCTAGCAAAGCCTCCACCCCCCCCACCACCCGCCCGCCAGGCCCAGGCCTTCTCCCTGGCCAGCGCATGCTGGCTGCCTCAGACCCCCCTTCCCCCACGCCCCCGGCTGCCTAGGCCTCGTCCCCTGTGGCTCGGGCTGCCTCATCCCTACCCTCTGCTCCTGATTGGTTGGTGGGCATGGCTTGTAGGTGTAGCAAAGGCATGGTCAATTTGCATATTACCCTTTTATTAGATAGGATAGTTAAGATCTGGAAACAACCCAAGTGCCCATAAGTAGATGAGTGGAATACTATGCAGCTGTAAAAAAGAAAGATCTCTTACCCTTTGAGATAGCATGGAGGGACCTGGAGAGTATTAGGCTAAGTGAAATATGCCAGTCAGAGAAAGACAAATATTACATGATCTTGAAGTATGGTAGCAATCATCTCAGGTAGAAACTGCTTTTTGGATTCTGTACTTATTTGTTTGCTAAAACAATAGAAATTTATTTTGATTTTCTGGAACTTATGTATGCTATCCCAATACTCCATTGACGATGGTTTGAATGTCACATTGATTGTGACCTCACTAGTTACTGAAGGACATTCTTCTGAGAACCAAGGCAGATCAATTATCCTAAATTGCCTCAAGCAGCTACTGGTTGTGCATTCCTGTTGACTCAGTGATCCCAAATTCAGGGCAGCACAATTATTCTAAATTGCCCTGGTGGTCCCAGATAATGTGTTTCTGGTGATTTAGTGATTCTTAGATACTAACTTGCTCTATTTTTGTTTCTGTAAAAATGCTTATTTTGCAAAGCAGGTTCTTCATTCCAGCCCCAAAGATGTAATCAATACCTTTGTGATAATCTGCCAATACAAGCCAGTTGTGTTGAGCTGTTCTGCACTGCGAAGTCTGGAGTGCTTTTACTCCAGGCCTTGTATGCCGCCGGCTTTTTAATAAATGACTCCATAATTTGAGTTTTTGAGGCATCCTCTGTAAGATGGGGGTAATGTTGTGATGTACCCCCATTTTACATAAGATGCCTCTAAAAAAATTCAAATCATAGAGTCATTTTATTGAAAAAGCCGGTGGCATACAAGTGGCTAATGTTCTTCAAACCTCGCAGCCCTGAATAGCTCAACACGTCTGGCTTATATTGGCGGAATAGCACAAAAGTAATGATTACATCTTTGGGGCTGAAATAAGGAACCTGCTACGTGAAAAAGCATTTATTTATTTATTTATTTATTTTTCTTACAGAAGCAAAATTGAGCAAGTTAGTTACTTAAAGTATACAAGAATCACTGAATCAACAGAAACACATTATCTGGGACCACCTAGGCAATTTAGAATAATTGTGCTGTCCAGATCCTGAGATTCTGAGTCAACATGAATGCACTCTCAGTAGCTGCTTGAGGCGATTTAGGATAATTGTGCTCTCCTGACTCCAGGACCACTGAGTCAACTGAAACTCAGTTATCTGTAGCTACTCAGACAATTGGGATAATTGTCTGTCCTGGTTCCCAGAGGAATGTGCTTGGATGACCAGCGAGATCACAGTCACTGAGATATCCATACCGCCAGCAAGGGAACATTCAATAATACATAAGTTCAGAAAATCAAAATAATTTCTATTGTTTTAGCAAACAAATAAGTACAGAACCCAAACAGCAGTTTCTACCTGAGATGACTTCTACCATACTTCAGTATATCACAACAATCTCACTTATATGTAGAATTTAATGAACAAAAGAAACTGACAAGTAAAATAGATCCAGAGACATGGAAGCATGCAACAGACTGATGATACTTAGAGGGAAGGGGGGTGAGTTGGCTGGGAAGGGAAGAGATTAACCCAAGAACTTATATGTATCTATACATAACCCAAGGGCACAGATAATAGTGCAGTGAAGGCTTGTGGAATTGACAGGAGTAGGGGGAGGGGTATTAATAGGAAGGAGAGAGTACATCTGTAATATTTTCTATTATGTCTATTTGATGAATATTAAAATGGATTCAGAGAAGCAAATAATAAAACTAACTTTTATAGAACCATTTCTATAAGCCAAATGTGTTTATGAGCATTATTTTATGTAATATAGACTGTAAGAGGAAGGTACTCAACACCCTCCCCACCCCCACCCCAATCTCTAGTCACTAAGGGACCTCCTGTCCCAATCATTTTAACTAGCAACACTCTTGGTTTATCAAATGATCTTCCCCATAATAAATAGGTCGACTGTTTAAGAAATCTATATTGAATTAAGCAGGTTGAGAAAAAAGAGAAAGGAGAGAGGTTAAAATAAAGAAAAGATGAGCTAGGACCAGGAGGAAGTTGAAGGAAAAGAAAGTGGGAGGAGGAAAGAAAGAGGAGACAGAGCAGAGCAACAAGGAGAAAGAGGACAGTGGGGGTTGGAAATAAAGCTAATGAATCTTCAAAAAAAATAAACAACCCTCATGGATCTGAGTGACCAGCTTTCCTTTATTTTTGTGCACACAAACAGCCCAAATACACATATTTCAGAGGCCCAACAACACACCAGACAATGTCAACCTAGGCCACAATGTCTGTGTCTCAGAGTTAATGCTCCCAGCAGCCAAAGGCAGCTTTCGAGGTGGAACAATGAAGGGAGGGGCATTGACTCAGCAAGCTCAGAAAGCAGCCTTCTCACAAAAGCTTTTCCTGTCTCCAGCTGCTCATTAGTTAATGAATATGAATTATTGACTGAAGGTTGGCCCCACAGATGTTCTGGAAAACAATCTATTTTCAATCCAGTCAATTGCAATAGCCCGTAGCCAGAGGGCAGTGGGTGAGGAAGGGTGCAGCCTTTTCTCCTCTCTTCCCCTTCCCAGAGCCCGAGGTTAAGGTGAGACTTTGGATCTAGATTCTTTCCCCCAACCTGGTGGGGCAAGTCCTGAAATAAAAACAATAGGGCACTCCTAGTCCTGTCCTCTTTCTTGAGGACAGGGACCAACTGAACTCCAATTTTGGTAACTGGTAGATAAAATCCTTTTTATTTTTAATTAACTCTCAAGGATTTATTTTAAATGGTATTTAAAAAAATAAACTTGCACATAAAGCCCTCAACATCACAAATATTAGAGTAAAGCCAAAAGAGGCATGCGTATTAAGTGATATTGAAACCCAGAGTCCTCCTAATTCTGACTTGATTTAAGCTAGTTTTAAAATGATCATTTTTCCCTTCTCTTCAGCACACCTCACTGACCTGACCTTGGTTTCTAACCTTGATGATCTTTGACCCCTGCAGCAGCAGAAGACAATAGCCCAGTTCTGATGAATGGTCACAAGGGGTGAGTCCCTAACAGGCTAAAGATAATGTCTTAATCTAAATTCTGTTTTAGCTCTTGAGCCCTCAGGCAGGATGACCCCTAGGCTACCTCTTCTTCCACTGGCTCTGGATGCTGGAGCTGAATTTAGGCCTGAATAAATGATTTATTATCTTGGAACAGGCCAGTAAGCCTTGCAAGTGGGATTTTTTTTTTTTTTTACCCGAGCACACAGGTAGAACAGAGCAAACTTATTATTGGGCTTTGGGAATAATGTATTTAAGTACTCTACTAGGACAAGCAGTGTGCAGACAGAACTATAAACACTGAGGCTAGAGTGTTCATGGCTGTAGTCTGAGAAACATGGATTTGTGGCAGATGAAATAGGAGGGTTGGAAGAGTGGATGGATGTGTTGTAGGCAGCGGGAATGGCACCATGTGTCTGACCCATGGGGTCAGATCAAACATGGGTTCAGCAAACTCAATACTTGGGTTCTGGCCAGGAAAGAATTCAGAGAATACTGAATCCAAAATGTAAGAGAACATTTGCTGGGTGGATTACAACCATAGAAAAAGTTAATTGGTAGAAGAAATGGGCTTAGGGAACAAATTATGAAGGAAGGGCTCTTGGAGCTTGGGAGTGGAGAAGCTGTGGCTGGGAAGGGGAGGAGGGAGAGGGAAAATGGAGGGAATGGCATGAGTATGCTCCCTGAGCGCACTGAGTCCTCCATTTCTAAGGGTTTTAAAGGTGGGGATTTTAGGAGGGGTCCCAGGGGGAAGATCTCAATAGAATATTCTGTAGTTTTCCAGGTGTGTCCTTTCTGGATATGGTCTCCACTGATTGATTGGTGGGCACCAGGACTGGGTAATTCTTCAATGCAGCTGGTCCTGAGGGCAGGTTTTGTTGCTTATCTGGGCCTGGACCTGAAAAACAACTTGAGTCCTAGATGTTGTCACTGCAGAGTAAGGTCAGGGGGTCCAAACACTCATGACCAATGACATGTTAGGGAAGGAAAGATCACAATGGCAGCAAGGTCTCACCCTACAGTTGATTGTCCATTGCTAGGCACTTGGGGCATTTCCACCCTGGTGACTTGTACCTTGCCCATCATCCTTGTACTGCTCTTCTCTAACTGCCTACAAGGGGATGAATGGGTTGGACAATTGGGCGGTTGAATGTGTGATAAATCAGAGTGCCCACTTAAGATGTTCCCTTAGCTTAATTGTTACCTAGTGGAAAGTGGATGCCATTGCATTGAAGGAAAATGAAAGCAGAAATGTGTCCATCGGGTTTCTAGACAGGGCATTGCAACAAATTGGTGTAGGGCAGTAATGGGCAACCTTTTGAGCTTGGTGTCGAAATTCACCAAAAAACCGAGCATAACTCAGGTGGTGTGTCGCTTCGAGAAAAAAAAAAAACAAACATAATTTTGCGGTATTTATAGTTAAAATAACAAAAATGTATAATTGTAATATATAACTGTATTTAATAAACCCAAAACTAATTATTTAACTTCCCTGCTTGGTGACTTCTTTCTTCATCTGTCAGTCGGTTTCTTTTGTTGGTTTTGATATTATTTAATTGTGTGGGGCACCATGAACTAAGATAAGTGAGGAGGAGGGGGAATTCTTTAACTAAGCTGCCTATGAGTGACAATTTTGTTGCTGAGTTTCATTGGCTAAACCTTCAATTGAAGGTTGGTATTTTGCACACTTCAAGCCCAAGCAAGCGCTGCTAACTTCATCTGTCAATCTGTTTCTTTTTTTGGTTTTGATATTATTTAACGCTGTGAATAAAGTCTCAGAAAAATACATAGGGAGGAAAATTGTGAGTAAAGCCATTGCTATATTTTTCAGGGTGCTAAAAGTGTCTGGTAATCGGTTCCAGGCACTCCAAATTTCCTGTTCCTAGTGGCACTCCTCTTGACTCTTCAAGCAGCACCTTTCCAGATTGTCAAGCTTTGACCTCAAGTTGACAAACACCCGAGCCCAGATGCTGTCTTGAAATTCTGCAAGTTGCATCTCCAAATCATCAATTTGCATCAATTGAAAATCATTTAATTCCAAACTGCTGTAGACTACTACATTTAATTTAATGTATATTTAATTATTTTTATGGTCTGTTCTAGGCTTCTAAATTGATTATATTTATCCCTGAACTGGTCAAGTAACGAGTCTAAAACATGCTGGTACTTTATATGCAAGAGTTCCATTTCATTTTGTACAGCTGCACTGGCCTTCTCAAAATACTTAGTTACTCAAGGAAAATACTTACAAGTTTTAGTTCGTACATCTCGCTTGGAAATTTTGTTTACTTTCAAAAGCTTTTATGTATCCAAACATAACGTCAATACTTTTGCCCAAACCTTGTAACTTTAAGTTCATTAATGTAAACAAGGTGATCTGTAAAAAACATCAGGGTGTTGACCCACTTATCATCATTGAGCTGAGAAAAGTTTCCCAGATGCTTATCCTCAAGACATACCTTAATTTCTTCAAAGCACTCCACAAAGCACTCAAAAACTTTGCCTCAGCTCAGCCATCTTACATTATTGTACATCAGCAGTCCACTGTAGGTCGAATCAACCTCGAGTCAAAGTGCAGAAAATTCTCACTTGTGAAGGGGGGAGCAGCTATTAAATGAACTATTTTTGTAACAACTGACATAAGGTCATTTAAATGGGTGAATTCTGCTTTGGCATATAAAACTTCCTGGTGGATAATACAATGAAAAGGCACAATCGGATGTCCAATAGCTTCTGTAAACAATTTGACAAATCTGACTTTTGCCCTGACCATGTTTAGTGCCTCATCTGTCATCACTGACACAACTTTAGAGATATCAATGCTTAGGTCCCAGAGTGTTTGTATAACAACCTTATATATTTCGCTTCCTGCTGTACTTGTTGACACTGATACTAACTTTATCAACTCTTCTCTCATTCTGAGACCATCAGAATATCGACCAATAATGGCCAACTGAGCATGTGATGTGACATCAGTAGTTTCATCAAGAGAGATAGAAGAATATTTACAATTGCTTATGTCTCTCTTTAATTGATGTTGTACATTTGTATTCAGTCTCATTATTCGGTCTTTTATGATATTTCTACTGAGTGGTAACTCAGATATTCTCTTAATAATTGCATCTTTATTCTGCATATCATGAAATAGAACTGGTGCACATCTTAAGAGAATTTCTTTAATAAATTCTCCCTCCCTGAGTGCTTTTCCATGCTGAGCTATGGCGTGAGCAATGGTCAGTCTTGCAGATGTTAAATTTGTAGAGCCTTTTATAAACTTAAGGCTGGAATTAGATTGGCTCTTATAAAGGTATAGCTGCCTGGAAATGTATTCCTTTCTTTCATCCTCATTTTTTTTCAAGAGCAGGGAATGATTAGTTTCAAAATGTCTATTAATATTCCACGTTCTACTTACTACCGTTTCAGTACATAAAACACAAAATGATTTGCTATTTTTTTCTATAATGCCATACATCTCGGTCCGTGTCTCTTGAAAGGGTCAGCTACTGCTACTACCACTACCTTTACTTAACCTTGGTTTTTATTTTTTGGGTTCTCCATCAGGGGGACAGTGACAGAAGATAGAATTATAGATAGCCTGTTAGCCCTGCAAGCAATTAGGGGTTAACTAGCCTAACTGACCACAAGATGGCACATGTAACTGTTTTTTAGGAATGGGCAGCTTTAATAAGCAGAAATAGGGGTTAATAAGGATGCACAACATTAATAGTGGTAAAATGAAGTCTGCAGTATGTTACAAAATGATGTTCCTTATATAAATTAAGATGGTTCCCGCTATTTCTAATGGCGGAAAATGGCACCCATAGCAGAGGCCCTCGGCTCTCTCAGCCTCCCCCTCACTTATCTCAGTAATGATGATCAATTAGAAATCCACGCCACCCCAGAACAGTAGATTGGATGATGGTTGCTGTGGTTATGTGGTTGCTGGTAATGGCGATCACAGGGTCCCCAGAGATGCATCCCCATGGCATTCCCCTGCTTCCTGCTCCATTGGCCAGAAGTGAGGTCATTAGACCCCTTAATGGCCTAACCGGAAGTCCCAGAACTAGATGCTCTGTGCCAGAGTTTCATTGTTTTGGCCTACAGACCTCTGGCACAGAGTGTCTACACTACACTACAGCAAATCTTTCATCCTCGGATGAAACATCCCTCTCGGCATGCGGCCCCATAATTCTCTGTATGCGACCACATGCAGCCGCATGTCATCGAAAATGGCTACGTATGTCAGTGCTGATACGTGTGTCATAGGTTAGTCATCACAATCCTAAGGTGAGCTTGTCTGTGCCTGGAGCTGAAATACCACTGAGGTCTAGATGTTATCTCTAGGGAGGAAGGGTCAAGGGGTCTAAACCAAATGACCAGCAATATGCTAGGGGAGGAGAAGTATGAACCATTTACAAAGTCAGATGCAATTATTCTGTATAAGATTTGTATGAAGGGATGGTAATGTTAGTATCAACTCCTATCAGTGGGGCTGCAGAATGTGAAGATGAACAGGATGGTTTATACAGGGTTGTTATAACATCGCAACAAACTTACTGCTTGTCAAATTTTGCTAGCAAGTATATTTGGTTTTGAAAAATTCATAATGTTGGCAGGAAAGAAAAACATTATGATCTCTTATTATAGGTGAGAAGATGAAGACAAATTTTTCCTTTTATTTATGGATCCATAAATGATAATGGAAACTGTGTAGGTGTATCTTTTCCCTTCCTTCCCTTCCTTCCCTTCCTTCCTTCCTTCCTTCCTTCCCTTCCTTCCTTCCTTCCTTCCTTCCTCCCTTCCTTCCTTCCTTCTTTTGGGCCCATTGATTGTGTTAAAAAATATTCAAGAGAGTAAATTTGAAGATCTAATGGGCATTAGTAAGTGATTAATGAATTATGCAGCACTCCATCTAGCAACTGGAAGGGCCCTTCGAGGAGATGTATAAAATGAAAGGTGTTCATATGGAGAAGGTGGGGCAAGGGAGTTAACAAAAGAAAAGAAAGAATTCTCTTTGAGCAGAGACATCTTTTCTTTGGGGTGATCATGCTTAGTACCTCTCCTTTCTATGGGGGAAGGAGAGGGCCCATGTGACAGATTCCTTAACTGGTGCTGGACCACAAAATTCCAGATGGGTTAAATAGGTTATGTTTCTGGGAGAGGCTGAAACTTCGAGTAGATCATGTATTACATCTAGATTTGGTATCATAGGCTGTTAGTACAAGTGATGCCATATTGGGCCTTTGATTTTTTTCTTTAACAACTGAAACTAAATTTAATTTGAGCATGTGAGTGAAAAGGGGGCCCTATACTTAACCTGACAAGTTCAGGGAGACAGCATGACAGGGCTTGCAAACTCAGTGACCAAAAGTAAGCGCACAAGATGGTCTGAGCACAATGTCTAACTGGACAGCCCATGGCAGGCCTTTCACTTCCTCAGCAAAGATCAACCTTGACCTTAAGTCATGGATAACATACCTTTGAAACGTCAGAATAATTTTCTTTTCCAGATCCCTCAAAGACAAGTAGCCTGCTCTAGAGCAGAAGACCACAGACTCTCTCGTTGTTATATTGTTGCCCCTGAATCATCTATATTTACTGTAAATGTCAAATGTTAACTATCCTGGACCCACCAATATAAAAGAAGTGTGTTTTTCCATTTTGCTTTTTGTCTAATCTTAGAGATTTCCCTGCTTCGCTTTCTCCCACCTCCTTCATCTACCACCAATGGATTTCATGGACCTTCCTTATGTTTTCTTCTTTGATTCTAAATGCATTAAAATCAACTGCACTAGCAGAGATGGTGGAGGCCCTCGCTGGGTTGAGGAGAGATTTGCATCCATTTCTGCCAGGCTCGCCTGGCAGCCAGAATGTCAGGACTTCATGGAGAAGCTCTATGTGGAGCTGAAGAAGGTGAGCCCCGAGCCGCCCATCCTAAGCTCCGAGTGCTCTTATGTGCAGCGCAAACTCTGAGCCCATGAAACATTTGGCCAAAAGAAGAATGTCTCTTTGAACAACTCCGGTGCTGATTAGGTAAGCAAAGCCCAAGAGAAAGTGCTAAGCAGCAAAGCCTGGAATTTCGCTGATGAGTAAGAGCAACAGCCTGGGCTCTGCTGGACTGAGTACAATGTGGGGAAATGTGTTCTGTTCTTTAGAAAGCTTGTGCTGTAACAAACAAACAAATAAAGCTGCCACTCTCCAGAGCATTTTCCCAATCTATTGAGATTTTCCTTCCAGGCACGTTCTCAAAATTTTGGCTCAGAGATACTCTTGTAAAACGTTTCTATAGGCTAGCAAGCCTGTCAAACTCAGAGGCTAACATGGGCCAAATAAACAATGTTTAAGTTTATGTGGGCCGCAAAAAAAAAATACCAAAAGCTTCAGTTTTCATAGAAACGTAGGTTTATTTTGAAAGAGACATGCTGAATACAAATGGCTAAAATAAATGAGTAATCATTAACATAAGATAATAGAACATTTTTAAAAAATTAATATTTTTTCTTGAACACTAACTTACTAGACACTGAATAACTGCACAAATTAATAAATGTAACACAAATAAATCTATTTTTTTTGTTCTCCAAAAGTGAAATGTTTCCTGTTGCACACACTAAACAAGTCAGTCCAAGACCAATGATGTGGCAATTGGTTGCTAAAATATTCACTGCTAGGGAGAACCAAGATAGCGGCATAGGTAAACACCTATTGTTCTGCCCCGCGCAACGATTCAAAAACTACAACATAACAACAAAACAAACATCACCCAGAATCACCAGAAAGCTGGCTGGGTGAAAACTCCACAAATAAAAGTAAAGGTGGGACACTGAGACTCAGAAGAGCGGCGGGAGCGCAGCCTTGAAGACGGAAACAGGTTAGGAGCCGTCCTGGTCGCGCGCCCGGGCTGTAGGGCTGGAGGAGCAACCCGGCTGGATTTCGCCAACGGGGAGGGCGGAGACGTCCCACTGCATGGATTCCCCAGTGCCAGGCGAGGTCCGAGGTCCTGGGGACGCACCTGGAAGCATCATTATAAGGAAATGAATGAGACCCTCAAGGAAATGAACAAGACCTCTGAGGATATGAATGAGACCCTCACGGATATAAAAAAGGACCAACTAGAAATCAAGCATACACAGACTGAAATAAAAAATATTACACAAAATCCTAAAAGCAGTCCAGAGGGCCACAAGAACCAAGTCAAAGACTTGAAATACAAAGAGGCAAAATCCACTCGGCTGGAAAAGCAAGAAACAAAAAGAATTCAGATAATTGAAGATAGTGTAAGGGGCCTCTGGGACAACCTCAAGCATGCCAACATCCGAATTATTGGGGTGCCAGAAAAAGAGAGAGAGCAAGTTAATGAAAACCTACTTGAAGAAATAGTGACTGAAAACTTCCCCCACCTGGTGAAAGAAACTGACTTAAAAGCCCAAGAAGTACACAGAACCCCAAAATATAGGAATCTAAAGAGGACCACACCAAGACACATCATAATTAAAATGCCAAGAGCAAAAGATAAAGAGAGAATATTAAAAGCAGCAAGAGAAAAGCAGTTGGTTACCTACAGGGGAACACCCATACGATTGTCAGCGGATTTCTCAACAGAAACGATGCAGGCCAGATGGGAGTGGCAAGAAATATTCAAAATAATGAAGAGCAAGAATCTACAACCAAGATTACTCTATCCAGCAAAGCTATCATTCAGAATTGAAGATCAGATAAAGTGCTTCGCAGATAAGGAAAAGCTAAAGGAATTCATCACCACCAAACAAATATTATATGAAATGCTGAAAGATATTCTTTAAGAAGAGGAAGAAGAAAAAAGTAAAAATATAAATTATGAACAACAAGTACACATCTATCAACAAATGAACATAAAAATCAAGTGAATTGATAGGCTGATGAACAGGATAAACTGGTGAATATAACAGAAACATGGACATAGAGAGGGAATGGACTGACAATTCTTGGGGAGAAAAGGTTGTGGGAAGTACAGAAAGAGACTGGACAAAAATCTTGCAACAATGGGAGAGGACAGTGGGGAGGGGGAGGGGAGGGTGGAAGGTGGGATAGGTACAGGATGGAGGGGAGATATAGGGAGATAAAAAGGGGGAAACAATGTAATTAATAAACTGAACAATAAAGATAAAAAAATTTAAAAATAAATAAATAAATAAATTTGTGAGCCATCAGCACAAAAAAAAAATATATATATATATATATTCACTGCTAGTATTAGTGGAGGGAAATGGTGCACCTGTGCATAAGCCACATAAGGGAATTAATGCAACACGATTATAATAATCAGTCTTTAGCAAACGTTGTAGTTCCTTATTAATAGTTATCTATAACAGGATATTATAAAAATTAAGTTATGAAATTTTTATTAAAAGGTTTCTTACATACCATTATATTGGTTGGGCCGCAAAAATATTCATTGTGGGCTGCACGTGGCCTGCAGGCCCAAGAGTTTGACATGCTTGGGATGGATGCTCTTAAGTTGACAAGCAAGAGGAGGGAAATGATTTCAAGGTACATGTGTTTCTCACAGAACCCAAATACCATGGAGTACTGGATGAGACCAGAACCCGGGAGAGATGAGTCATCAGACAGACATTCCATTCTATGAGTTTTTATAGCCACCACCACCACCACAATCAAGCTGTATAACATCTCCTTCTCAAATTCTCACACCAGTTTGTGGATAATTGCTACCCCCACCCCTGCCTCTGGCAATCACTGATCAGTTTTCTGCTCCTGAAGTTTAGCTGCTTCCAGAAAGTTACACAAATAGATTTATAGAGTATGTAGCCTTTGAGTCTTCTTTCTTTCATTCAGCATAATGTTTCTGAGATTCATCAATGCTGCTGTATGTATTATCAACTTGTTCCTTTTTATTACTGTGTAATATTCCACTCTGTGAATACACTAAATTTTGGTTATCCATTCACCAGCTGAAAGATATTTGGGTTGTTTTCATCTTTTATCAATTAGAAATAAAACTTCCGTGAACATTTGTGCACAAAACCCAGAGACATTCTAATTTTAATTTTATAAATATCATAATCTCACAGTGCTCAGCTGCATGCTCTGTTGGTCTCCCCAGTATGTCAAGTAATATGTATATATACATACACATACGTGAGGATAGTATATTTAAATAACATGAGTACCGAATTTACCTGCTATTTTTAAATAATGTAAAATTATTAGAGTGTTTTAGCTGTTGACTCTTGAAACATTTAGTCGAGGATCAGCAAGAGCTTTTGGACTTGAAATTTTGAATTCATTCATTGAATACCCCCCACCACCAATGTTCTTTCCCCACTGATATACAAAGCAGTAATGTCATAATTATTTTCCTTTGGTTTTGTTCCATATCACACTGATCTTATTTGGTAGTCCCAGCCCTGCTCAAGACTGGGGCTGACATGTTCAATCTTCTGCAGCATAATGATCTAAACTTGCTGTCGATGTCCCATGAAGTAAAGAAAAACTGGAGTCCTCCTGAGAACATTGCTTTTACCTAGAAGATTATTATTGGTACACCTGCTGGATTTCATAGTGAATACCTGCCATTTAACACAGAGAACGAGATTTTCTACCTTTTCTAGGTATCTAAAATAATGGCATTGAAAAGTGCTATTATTTCAGCCATCATGCCAGCCAGTTATCTTGGATGAAGATAAAAGCTTCCCTGTTGGTCACAAGGCTGAGTAGCATAGTTTCGCTCTAGGGAAAAAAAGCGGGCAGTTGAGCTAAAATGAGCATGTTCATAAAATTCCTGTGTCGTTTGATGGTTGTAGAGTGTGGCCTCCAAGTGACTGGATATTTCTTGACTCCTAGAAATAGTTCTTCAGCATCATCTTTCTCTACCGATCCCCACCAGAGTATTTCCTGTCCGTTTACATCAGAAAGAAGCATTTTCTTCTTTTTTTGTTTCAGTACCCAAACCTCAGGTTCCGGTCATGCATTTTGAAACATTGGAAGGCTGAACTCTGTGCTTACAAGTGGACCTGAATTGTCTGAAAAAGAAGAAGAGGAAGATGAAGAAGAAGAAGAAGAAGAAGAAGAAGAAGAAGAAGAAGAAGAAGAAGAAGAAGAAGAAGAAGAAGAAGAAGAAGAAGAAAAAGAAGAAGAAGAAGAAGAAGAAGAAGAAGAAGAAGGAGGAGGAGAAGAAGAAGAAAACATGAGCAATAATAATTGATACCATTTATGGAACACTTGCTGATATTGTGCTACTCTATATATTCATTACAATATTTATTATTCACACAAAACATCATAAATTAAATACTATGATATTACCTCCCTTTTATATATGAAAAAACTGAAGCTCACAGAGGATAAACCATTTGCTTAAGACAGCACAGTTAGAATGTGGCCGGGCTGGGCCTGGAATGCAGTTGAATCTGACGCTATACTTGTGCTGTTAGCCACTCCATTTAATAGCCTCTGGTCTGTCCTATATCCCTATGACTTTTTTATTATTTGAAATGGAATTTATGTGACTTATACACAGGACTAAATATTTTTACTTTCTTAAGCTCTTTTTCATGGGCATAGCCCCACAATGCCATTCTGTAGAGGCTACTTGTAGTCTATTCTATAATTTTCCACATTGCACTGCTTTCATAGCATTTTATCTACCTCTAGATGCTAGACATACCCTAGATGAGAGATTCTTTTAGGTTAAACTTTGACAAAGAACCTTCTTTTAGATACACAGCTGGCATTTGATTTCTGAAGCTACATAGGGTTGAATGCTGAAGTTCAAAGAGGCCAGCAAAAGGCAGGAAAGGCTGCAGGCTGAGAGCTTTGATGTGCCTGCAACTATAATGGTACTGTGTAAATCTCAGATGCTTTCTCAACATTTTGAGTAAATATTATCATTCTTATTTTTCTGGCGAGGAAACTGAAATTCAGAAAGATGAAGGAATTTGTCCAAGGTCTCTTTTCAATTTAATAGTGGGACTATGATTTAGACACTTGTCTCTCTCTCTTTTTTTTTTTTTCAAATGTTTCAGTCTTTCCCTACAGTGAGCTGCTGCCTGAATTACAGAAAGGGTGCTGACTGTAACTTGTGGTATTTACTGTAACTTGTGGTATTTACTGTCAGGGGAATGGTGATTTGGAAGGTGTTCTGCAAGACTTACCTGATTTCTCAGATGAGAAAACATTGGAACTGGATTAGTTTGGCCCAAGAACGATGATATCCATGTGTTGTCTCAATAGAAACAGCAAAACGGATCAGGTGGGAACAGTAAGCCTAGATGTGCCCAGGTGGCACCATTCCTGTTTAATCTTGATGAAATTTCATCCACAAGTGTATGTTTCATGTGTAAAGTAGGTTCTAAAACTAACTAGTAAATGACATCGAGCCAAATCGATCCTCAAAAATTCCCAAGGAAGGAGAAATGAGGACTGAATAGTTGTCTCCAGGGTCCGCTTAGCCTGGTTATGCTTCAGTATGAGAACAGATTGCTGTTTCTTCCCGCTGAGTACAAGGTGAAGAAGCTCGCTTGTGTGAGAGATGGTGTTGCATGAACTCTACTACTCTTCAAGTGGGTCTAAGATGTGCATGCCAGAAGAAACACTATATGTGTGACTCCCAGCCCAGATCACTCTGGAGGAGGGCTGTCTGCACTGTTGGCGTCTTCCCTGAGGCTGTGCCCATCACCTTGTCTGAAAGGCTGTTGGCTTGATTGTAGGATCATGTCTGCAAAACATGTATGGGGCAGCAATGACAGAACAAGCTGAAATTTCCTTCCATAAATGCATTAAGGCTTCTTAGCCTCCTGGGTAGACAAAGAGCAGAGAGAGCAAACCATGACTCTCCTTTCTTAAATGGGGCGGGGCGGGTGGGGGGACTGACTGGGAGACATCTTTCTAGCCACAACCAGAGACTGCAGAAGGGAAGGAGAGAGAATTTTTTTAAAAAGCCAAAGAAAATACTTCTCAGAGTGTTTCCTTAACATTTTATTGTTTAAGAATATATATCTTCACCAAAATTTGAGAATATACAACAAATATATAAAAATGTCTAAAGGGATTACCTTTTTGGAAACTTAAAAGAAATAATTTATGTAGTACATGAATAACTAAAACATAAAACTTTATAGGTATTATTTTTATTATTTGAAGTTGACTCTTGCAAGACAGAATGAAGGGATTGTCACGCTGCTGTCTGAGTGCAAGCTTGGTTCTGTTTTCCCTCTGTGGAGTGTCTGTATTCTTCCCTTGACAGATGCTTGCAATGACTCTGTCTCGTTTTCATTCAGCTGATCTCAGAGATTGAGCTCTGTTTGCCAGGGAAGCTGGCTTCATAATCAGAACCTGCATGAGCAATAGGATTCTCAATCAGTTACCAGCCTGGCAGGCATAGATAATGTGTTACTTGCCTTGGTTAGAAAATGTTCTCATCTGAAATGAGATGTTGCACATCCTTTTTTGGGAATAGCTGGGTATTTCTGGCCACAAATCTCAGGAGCATGATAAATTATACAGTAAAACCCACTGAGAAAGTTTGGTTCAGGAATAAGGGGTTGGCAATTCTCTGGGTGGTTGAGAAAGTTTACAGCCAGGAAAGGATCCCCCAGAAACAATAAAGGACCAGTTTCCACTGTCCTTTCCTCTATGGAAGACCTTTCTCTCAAATTCTTAGCCTCTTTTTCCATTTTTTAAATGTAATCTTAGTTTCCACCTCTGTAGTCCATTTACAACTGAAACACCCAGAGAAAGTGTGTACACATCCTTAATTCTCCCCAGATGTCCTTGGATTTTCTGAGGTAGGACACAGGACATCTCATGTTTAACAAAATCTCTATGAGATTGTTTTGTGGCCTAAAATTTAAGAACCACTTGCTTATAATGACCAGTTTAGGATAAATGCTATGGAAAAATTTCTCAATGCACATTTATAAACACATCCCAGTAGAAAATCACACAGGTTTTCTGTGAGTTATGTTAATCATTTAAGTTTTGCATGACAAAATTGTTTGTGGAGCCAATGCTTTTTGAATGTGATGTAGAGATTAACTTAAATTTAAGTTTGAAAAGGCCTGAAAAGTAGAATGGATGGGTCAATCAGTTTGCATGCCATGCCTCTCCTTGTGGGAAGAGCAGAACACACAACCCGTTGATCTTGGCCACAGTGGATGGGCCACTCAGAGTCTCTCTTCTGGACCATTAAAATGAGGGTTGAGAACAAGAATTAGGAGATTATGCAGATATGGGTCTGAGTTGAAGTTATGGTTGTTATCTTGCTCTAGTTGCATGGAAAAGAAGAGAAAACTATCCTTCAGAAGGGGAACAAGATGCAGTTGACATGCAAAGGTAAAGAGAAACACTGGGCTCTGAGGGAGAAGGAGCGGGGGTGGGGTGGGGGTGGGGGGTAGTTCCAGATACTCCAGTTCCAGGTCCTCATGACAATATACAGCCTTTTCTGGTAAAGGAATTACATTTGTTTTTGTATTATTGTCATCCTTGTAACTGAGGTTATATATATATATATATATGGCTAATATGCTAAGTATCCATCTGACTGGTAGCTATGATGTGCAGTGACCACCAAGAGGCAGACATTCAATGTGGGAACTGCCGTGAAGTACACTGGCCATTTACAGAGTAATGGCATCGCGGACCTGGCAACTACAAAGCAATACTTGGCTTTCCTCAAGTGGGATACAGGCCCTGCCACCACCCAGAAGTGACACCCCACCAAATTGCAGCCAACACTGCTGAGACACCATGGCCTGAAATGTGGCCCACAGCCCACCCCAGCCCAGAAATGGTTGCTGTGGGTGTCGGGTAATGACATTACATAGCAACGCGTGGCTTCCCTCTCCCTAGTGACTAGCCTCATTGGAGTTTCTTCAGCCTAGGAACATGACTTGCATTATAGCCAGGTGGAAACATTTTACACTTTAACCAAATATCTATAAAGTGTTTTCGCATGCCTCATCTAATTTGATCCTCACAGAAGTCCTGGAGTAAGTAGGTAGGAGATTCGGTGGAATCCTGTTTTCTTTTCATTAGCCAGAAAACAGATTTAGAAAGCTTTGAAACTTGACCCAACTGAAAAGAAGTCAGAAATGGTGGATCTTGAAAATGACATCAGATTTTCTCACTGCACAGAATATAGTCAAACACTGTAGCAGTTAAAAATTTTACCCTTTGTTCTCCCTACATGATCTACAATAATAATCTGTTACATGTTGATATTACTGCTGTGTTGCTGACAGTTACCTGAAAGAGAAGTTGGGGTGCTTCACTGGGCTGGACAAAGATTAGCTAAATAAGAAAACAGCTCTAATTAAGCAAGTTTATTCTATATATTTAAAAGGCTAAGTTGAGCTATACATGTAAAGCTCTGGCTGGTGCCAATTGCACACATGTGTTTCAACCTGTCATTGTTGATAGTGAATTTGGTTGACATTTCTATTATAAAGGGCAAATAGTGGTATTAAAATATTTCTTCTAATTAATTTTCTTTAAATGTGCATGAATTCATGTAGCAGGCCACTAGTTGTTAATAAAAGCTTAGAGTTTACTGGGTGAATGGAGGACCAACACAGTTCATTGTGTTTTCACTCAGTGACACGCATCAGGACACGCTGTATGTATTTACATGTTCTAACTTAATATTAATTTTGCTCTATAATGCATTCTGGTCTGGTTTCTACACTCACATTATCTGAAAATGCTAATTCTCTTAAAAGTGGATTTAAAATCAGGACCATTGCAGGCGGATTTAATCTTTGACTTGATTAGTTGATGGCATTGTCACCAAAGGAAAGTGACTAATAGGAAACATTGGTCACTAGCAATATTAAACAATTTTATAAGTAATATTGAGTACTTTTATGTACCAAGACAGCTTTATTATATGGATTTATATAAAATAAGTCATCTTTTGTATCCTTCTAAATGACATCAAAACACAATGCCCATAAATCAACATAGCATGAGTCATAAGGAACTACAAGAAATAGAACTTTTGGGAAAAAAAATAGTTCATCAGAAAAGAAAACTCTGAGATGCTAGAATAGAAAGACAAGCCATTGGTCTCTCCTGACCCTAATATAAGTAAATCTATTGTCTAATTACTACTGCAGCTTTTTAGAAAAGAAAAAAAAATTTTTCTATTCAAATCCTAACATTAAGCATGATAAATTTTAAGGAACTAAAATAATATGAACCCTAAGAGGCCTTTCCATTGAGCTACTACAGCAAACTACCCATTGTCTTTTAGTTGTTTGGGCAATGCCATTGGACTTTGTTCTCCTAGAACAGTGATGGGCAACCTTTTGACCTTGGTGTGTCAAAATATGCCAAAAAACTGAGCATAACTCGGGTGGTGTGTCACTTTGAGAAAAAAAAAACATAATTTCGTGGTATTTATAGTTTAAATAACAAAAATGTATAATTGTAATATATAACTGTATTCAATAAACCAAAAACTAATTATTTAACTTACCTGCTTAGTGACTTCTTTATTCATCTGTCAGTCGGTTTCTTTTGTTGGTCTTGATATTATTTAACTTGTGTTGGGTGCTGTGAACTAAGATAAGTGAGGGGGAGGGGGATTCTTTAACTAACCTGCCTACTAGTGACAATTTTGTTGCTGAGTTTCATTGGCTAAACCTTCAGTTGAAGGTTGGTATTTTGTACACTTCAAGCCCAAGCAAGCGCTACTAACTTCATCTGTTGATCTGTTTCTTTTGTTGGTTTTGATATTATTTAACACTGAGAATAAGGTCTCACAAAAGTATGTAGAGGGAAAAATTGTGAGTAAAGCCATTGCTATATTTTTCAGGGTGCTAAAAGTGTCTGGTAATCGGTTCCAGGCACTCCAAATTTCCTGTTCCTATTGGCTCTCCTCTTGATTCTTCAAGCAGCACCTTTCCATATTCTCAAGCTTTGACCTCAAGTTGAGAAACACCTGAGCCAAGATGCTGTCTTGAAATTCTGCATGTTGCATCCCCAAATAATCAATTTTCATCCATTGGAAACCATTTAATTCTAAACTACTCTAGACTACTACATCAGGATACTTAATTATTTTTATGGTCTGTTCTAGGCTTCTAAATTGATTATATTTATCCCTGAACTGGTCAAGTAATGAGTCTAAAACATGCAGGTACTTTATATGCAAGGGTTCTATTTCATTTTTAACAGCTGCACTGTCCTTCTCAAAATACTTTGTTACTCGAGGAAAATATGTATAAGTTTTAGTTTCTACATCTCCCTTGAAAATTTTAAGTTTACTTTCAAAAGCTTTTATGTGTCTAAACATAATGTCAATACTTTTGCCAAAACCTTGTAACTTTAAGTTCATTAATATGAACAGAGAGATCTGTAAAAAATATCAGGATGTTGACCCACTTGTCATCATTGAGCTGAGAAAAGTTTCCCAGATGCTTATCCTCAAGAAATACCTTAATTTCTTCAAAGTACTCCACAAAGCACTCAAGAACTTTGCCTGGGCTCAGCCATCTTACATTATTGTACATCAGCAGTCCACTGTAGGTGGAATCAACCTCTAGTAAAAATGCAGAAAATTCTAGCTTGTGAAGGGGGGCAGCAGCTATTAAATTAGCTATTTTTGTAACAACTGACATTAAGTCATTAATTCGGTGAATGCTGCCTTGGCACATAAAACCTCCTGATGGATAATACAATGAAAAGGCACAATCGGATGTCTAATAGCTTCTGTAAACAATTTGACAAATCTGACTTTTTCCCCATCATGTTTAGTGCCCATCTGTCATCACTGACACAACTTTAGAGATATCAATGCTTAGGTCATGGAATGTTTGTATAACAACCTTACATATTTCTCTTCCTGATGTATTTGTTGGCACTGATACTAACTTTATTAACTCTTCTCTCATTGTGAGACCATCAGAATATCAACAAATTATGGCCAACTGAGCATGTGATGTGACATCAGTAGTTTCATCAAGAGAGATAAAAAAAATAATTACAATTATGTATGTCTGTCTTTAATTGTGTTCAGTCTCATTATTGGGTCTTTTATGATATTTCTACTGAGTGGTAACTCAGATATTCTCTTAATAATTGCATCTTTATTCTGCATATCATGAAATAGAACTGGTGCACATCTTAGGAGAGTTTCTTCTCACTGAGTGCTTTTCCATACTGAGCTATGGAGTGAGCAATGCTCAATCTTGCAGATGTTAAATTTGTAGAGCCTTTTATAAATTTAAGGCTGGAATTAGATTGGCTCTTATAAAGGTGTAGCTGCCTGGAAATGTATTCCTTCCTTTCATCTTCACTTTTTTTCAAGAGCTGGGAATGATTAGTTTCAAAATGTCTATTACTATTCCACATTCTGCTTACTACCATTTCCGTACATAGAACACAAAATAATCTGCCATTCTTTTCTATAATGCTATACATCTTGGTCCAGTCTCTTGAAAGAGTCAGCAGCTACTACTACTACTACAACTACTACTACTACTACTACCACCACCACCACCACCACCACCACTTCCTTTACTTAACCTTGTTTTTTTATTTTTTGGGTTCTCCATCAGAGGGGCAATGACAGAAAATTGAATTATAGATAGCCTGTTAGCCCTGCAAGCAATTAAGGGTTAACTAACCTAACTGACCACAAGATGGCACATGTAACTGTCTTTTAGGAAAGGGCAGGGTTAATAAGCAGAAATAGGGGTTCATAAGGATGCACAACAATAATAGTGGTGAAATGGAGTCTGCACTATGCTGCAAAATGGCATTACTTATATAAATTAAGATGGCTCCCGCTATTTCCAATGGCAGGAAACAGTACCCATAGCACAGGCCCTCGCCTCTCCCAGCCTCCCCCTCACTTATCTCAGTAATGATAGTCAATTAGAAATCCATGCCACCCCAGAACAGTAGATTGGATGATGGTTGCTGTGGTTATGTGGTTGCTGGTAATGGGGATCACAGGGCCACCAGAGATGAATCCCCTGTGGCATTCTGCTGCTCCCTGCTCCGCTGGCCAGAAGTGAGGTCAAAGATCTCCTAATGGCCTAACTGGAAGTTCCAGAACTAGATGCTCTGTGCTGGAGTTCCTTTGTTTTTGCCCTACAGACCTCTGGCACAGAGTGTTTACACTACACTACAACAAATGTTTCATCCTCCGCTACTGCACTGGCCGTGCAGTAGCCGAGGATGAAATGTCCTTTTCAGCTTGCGGCCCCATACTTCTCTGTATGGGACCGCATGCAGTCGTGTGTCATCGAAAATAGCTAGGCATGTCAGTGCGGAAACCCGTGATATATAAGGTTCGCCACTAAAGTCCTAGAAGATCACTTTCAAGAAGAACTTGGATTAGAGATGGTCAGAAGACAAAGGAAATTTCTCATTAGTGTTACATGCGTGTGCATGCACACGTACATTGATCCAGTCACTGACTTCCAGAATATATACCTTTGTTTGTCAAGTGAAGAGATGGTTGTCTTAATTAGCCTCCTGCCTAGAGTGATAACCTTCTTTGAATTAAACTTGCATCAAAGTAAGATACCACAAGGAAACTCAGTTATTGCCTAATTGACAACTGCTTAGGAAAGGTGAACTTGCCTGTCTGCAGAGTCAGTCTGAGGAAAGATGTGGGTTTCTGGGACTTACCATGAGAACTCCCTAACCAGCTGTCAAATCCAGTGCACGGAGAGTTAGCATTTCTCACTCTGGGACACATATGGTCTTGTACTGATGCTCCTGTGTCATTTTAAAGGGCCTTCCACCACATGTTGTCTGATTTGTCCTCTAGGAAACAAAGTCTCACCTGGATTTTAAAAGATTATTTTCATGTAACTCAATCTAAGTGTTTTTGGGATGCCTCATACTGATTCTTCCAGATGGGACTAATAAGCATTTTTCAAATATTGTCCTGTGAGATGCTCTGCTGAAAAGTATCTTGTGTTCCAATATGGTTGGAAAGTCCTGCAAACTCAGTCTCTCTCTTGGAGGGTCACAGTCCATGTTGCACAGGCTGCAAGGTCCCTGCAGTCAGATACCATGTGTTGCACAGCCATTCTAGATCCCTGGGTAACCTGTAAGATTGGCTCATGGTAGGCTAGTAAGAAAACAGTGGGATAGAATAGTAAAGGCTCTGAGAAATACCTCAGTAAGGAAACCTACTTATCTTTAATGAACCTATGGTTACCCTCCAAAGGTTTGACTCAAAAGATTTTTAAGGCAACACCTCATTAAATCCACAGAATATGATTTGGCAGGTGGTAGCCTAGATCACCCTGGCTAGTTGGAACATTGCCCAGTACACCAAAAAGGTTTTGGGTTTGATTCCTGGTCAGAGCACTTGCCTGGCTTGCAGGTTTGATTTTCAGTCAGGGTGCATACGGGAGGCAACCATTAATGTTGTTCTCTCATATCAACATTTATCTCCCTCTCTCTCTGTCAAAAATCAATTTAAAAAACACACACGTGATGATTTAAAAAAGGTAGCTTAGATCATTGTCACTTTATTCTCTTCTACATTTTATCTTATGTTTTCAATAAAAGAATTATTTAAAAATATATGTCTGGTCTGGAAATCTACACATCATTTTATATTTTAAAGGTCAAGAAAATGTAAACAATGGTAGAAAGAATTTAGACTAGATAAGTCCTTATACTTCAGAATCAGCTAGGGCACAAATTTAAGATTATAAAAATTTTCATGTGCAATCCAAGGCTTACTGTATAAACCTTTCTGAGTAATCTGGTGGTCCAGCTTTAAAAAACAAACACAGCTGTGGATAGCTCCTTCATCTCCTAGCCTTTCAATCAAGCTGCCTGAAAACTAGTCTTCCTTTCCCTGTCCATTTAGTTAACTTTTCCTTAACTTTCATATATGGGTTTAAGCATAATTTATTACTCTGAAAGAATTCCTGAGTCTCTAACCTCTTAGCATCCTAAACGTCCTCATTATAGAATTGATCACAATTGTAATCAATTAAATAATTAAGTAATTAATTGCTTAATATCAATCCCCTTTGAAGACTGGAAGCTCCATGAGGCATAAATGGTATTCCTTTTGCTCAGTGATGCCAGATTATGTGCTTTCTGGGTGCTCAGTAAATATCTCTTTGATGAATGTAGACTTTATTTTGTAACTAGATGGGGTTTAAAAATATTCATTGAGATCACACTAGCTAACAATTTTATTTTTCTACTAGAGGCCCAGTGCATGAAATTCATGCACAGGAGGCAAGGGGGTGTCCCTCAGCCCAGCCTGCACCCTTTCCAATCTGGGACCCCTCGAGAGCAGACATCCCCTGCAGAAGAGCAGACATCCTTCTCACAACCCAAGACTGCTGGCTCCAAACTGCTCACGTGCTTGCCTCCCTGATTGCCCCTAACTGCTTCTGCCTGCCAGCCTGATCACCCCCTAACCACTACCCTGCCAGCCTAATTGATGTCTAACTGCTCCCCTGCCAGCCTGTTTGCCCCCAACTTCCCTCCTCTGCCAGCCTGGACACCCCAAACTCTCCTCCCCTGCAGGCTTGATCACTCCCAACTGCCCTCCCCTGTTAGCCTAATGGCCCACAACTGCCCTCCCTTGCAGGCCTAGAACCTCCAAACTGTCCTCCCCTTGTGGTGGCCATCTTGTATCCACATGGGGGCAGGATCTTTGACCACATGAGGGGGCAGCCCTCTTGTGTGTTGGAGTGATGGTCAATCTGTGTATTGCTCTTTTATTAGATAGGATAGAGGCCTGGTGCATGGGTGGGGGCCAGCTGGTTTGCCCTAAAGGTGACCTGGATCAGGGTGGGAGTTCCCTTGGGGCATGGGGTGTCCTGGGCGAGGGGCCTATGATAGTTTGCAGGCTGGTCATGTCCCCCAGTGATGCAAGCGAAGGCCCTGGGATCTGAGATTAATTTATGTTCTACAATTGAAACTTTGTAGCCTGGAGTGGAGCCAAGCCTTCTGCTTGCTCTGTGGTGACAGTTATTTCTGTTTGAAACTTTGTAGCCTAGAGTGGAGGCCTAGGTGCTAGGGCTGCAGAAGCCTGGCTTCCTCCATCTCACCAGCAACCCTAAGCCTCTTCTCTCTCTAGCTCTGTGGCTGTTGGGATTATGTATCTTCTATAATTGAAACTTTGTAGCATTGAGTGGATGTGTAGGCCAGCAAGGGCAGGCAGAAAGGTTGGCTTCCTCCATTGCCAGGGAAACCCAAGCCTCTCTCCTGCTCTCAGTGGCCGCAGCCATCTTGGTTGGGGTTTATTTGCATAATTTGCTGCTGATTGGCTGATGGGCATTGCTGTCAGCAGGGCCTGATCAGAGGTACAGTCAATTTACATATTACTCTTTTATTAGATAGGATAACAGAATCTTGTCCTTACTAAGAGAACAGTCTCTATGTAATGTGAAGACTATTTGAATATTTAATCAAAATAGAGATTCAGTTCACTGTACCTCTTATTTATTCACTAATGAAAATGATTCTTTTCTGTACTTATATATCCCTGGCCAGCATTGGTTGGTAAATACTTTTATTCAATTCAACTTCAAGGCCTACTATGTACTTAGTGCTGAGAATAATGAAAAGGCTAATAATTTTAGTTGTCCCCCTTACTGCAGGTAGTGGGTAACCTGGCCATAGGCTGACAGATTCCTGATGGAAATTAGGATTGATCAGAGCCTAAAAGAAATTTCATTCAATCTAAGTGAAATAGATTGTGAACAAAAGTGGTATTATACAAGACCTCTTTCTTTAATTCTCCTTTTTCTCTTTATCTCAGAGTCATCAGAGTTAGCAAGGGCTCTCTAAATCATGTTTGATGCAAGCAGAATAGATTTGGTTGGCCTGGTTTCCTACAAACCTAACTTATTAATTCCCTTCTCTTTCCCTTTGTTTTTTAGTTATTCTTGAAATCACCATTCCTGCATTTTAATGTTCCTTTCCAGAGAATTCAGTAACAAGAGAATGTCTGACAAAAGGAATGATGAAGAGAAGATAAAACCAGTTAGTGTAAGCAAAAGAAATTATGCCAACCATATTGATTTTCTGTACTGGTTTTATCTTTCCTTTCCTCTGCTTTTTTCTTCCTTCTTACTTTCTTTTTCTCTTTTTCCTTCCTTTCTATCTTTCCTGTCCTTCTTAATCTTCTTAGTAGATATCTGAGATGTGTTTTAGCTGCTGCCTTTCTCACCAAGGTTATTATTAATATTGTTTTGCAAATTCTGGAGAGCCTGTAGGCCCCAGATATGTTCCTACCAAAAACTAAAAAAGAAATCATTAGAAAATTCATTAAATTAGGATTTTCTTTATGTCATCTGCCAAATCACAGATGAAAACTTCTCTCTTTGTTAATAATGTATTTTCAATTTCAAATTTCTGCCTTTCCAAGTGGAAAACTACAATCAAGTCAGAAAGTCAGATGGAAGTTAAAAAATGCAGAAGGAAAGTCTAGTCCCAGAAAGCAGCCATCTTTAGGGGAATCTTAGGAATGGTTTCTTTTGCATTGGAAACTCTCCCAATTCCATAGATTCACACTTAGAATCCAGAGAATCCTCAGAAATCACCCAGTACTATGGCTTTCAGTCTTTTTAAAGCAGTGAAACCCATTTTTCAGACACAAATTCAAAATATTAAAATGATACCTTGGAGGTGCTTGGGCTGACTGAGGGGTGCAGGACAGACGAAAGGCTGCTATCCTTGCTCTGGTCCCAGCAAAATCTGTTTTTTAAAACACTGATTTAATATTATGTTAAGCCCTAGCTGGTTTGGCTCATGGATAGAGTATCAGCCTGTGGACTGAAAGGTCCAGGTTCCATTCCAGCCAAGGGCACATGCTGGGGTTGTGGGCTCGATCCCCAGTAGGGGGTGTGCAGGAGGCAGCCGATCACAGGTTCTCTCTCATCATTGATGTTTCTATCTCTCTCTCCTTCTTCCTTCCTCTCTGAAATCAATAAAGAAATAGATATTTTAAAAAATATTATAGTAATTATATACGAATATCACTTTCTGCAATAACTTCATACTTGACATCTTTATTTGTGCTTTGTTGAGACAAATAAAACTCGCTGTGCAACAAATAGACTCTCACTGCTACTGACCGGCCTCTTCCTCGGATTGCTAATCTAATGAGAGCTATTTTCACAAATCGGGCTATTGGGAAAGATATTGCCATGTCTTCCTTTACTTTACCTTTTCTTTCACCCTTTAGCATGATGCCAGGTATTACACCAAGGAGATCCAAGGTCAGAGTTTTTTGCAGGAACAGTTATCCTGTTGAACTCCTTTGAGTTCTCACTCTCTCCATAGGTTAATCTTGCTGTTATTTTGTTATAAGCATGTTTTCTTCTTTAGTTTCCATCTGCCTTGGTTGATGACAAGGACTTTCGAGATCTCAAGCTGTTTTCAATTTGGGGGAAGAAGAAAAATTAGCCTGCCATTTCAGCCTCCCGGGGTCTGTAATGAAGCACTGCTGAGAAGTCAGGTGCTTAGACCTTTCTTGATTCAGGGATTTATGAGGACAGGCTCCTTAAAATGTGCCACGGTCTTGGGATTGTTAAATCAGAATTTCATTTTATTTGTGTGGATTTCCGCAGCCCTCCCAAAAGCATTTGTTAAACTCTCAGTTATTAGAAGCTGCCTGAGAGGCTGCCCACTGTGAGAGAAGCCTCAGATACTTCCATCTTTTTGCCTCCTTTCTTAACAACTCTGGCTGCCTATTAGCATATTTCTCTCTAGTTATTTCCTTTGGGTGGGTTGTTTTTTCACAATTCATTTTTTTAAATACTCACCTGACGAAATTTTTTCTATTGATTTACTTAATTAATTAATTTATTTTTAGGGAGATGGGTTAAATGATTGTATAATTTGGAGGCAAGTAGAGAATGAAATTAAAAAGTCCTGTAAGACAAATACTGCAATAATCCAGGTTGGAGGTGTTGGAGCCTTGGATCAAGTTTATGTTGGGAAAGGGAAAAAGTCAACAAAGTTAAGAACTATTTTAGAGAGAGCAAAAATAGGACTCTTTGATGGATTTGATGCTACAGTTAAACAGAAAGAAAGAACTAAGGATAATCCAGTTATCAAATTATCTGCTTTCCCAGCTGCTCCCTGTGCAGCTCTGCCAATAGGGGGCACAATGGACTAAACAGTAGGAAGAAGAAGGCACTTGGTTCTTCCTGGTCACTTCCTGTGGGCTTTCTGCTCCTAAGAAAGTTGCCCCAGTGCCAGAGCCAGCCGGCATCAGTCTAACAGTACCTAAAATGGGGGTGAGGCTAAAGGAAGAATAGACAGAGATAAAGTAAATGGGATCAGGAGGTCCGAAAAGCCCTCTTTCCGACTGCGGCCCCAAGTTTATTTTACTCCACTCTTTTAAACAGTTCTGGTTACATATTACATAATTCATTGTTTCCATAAGCAAAACTATACTCTATTGTTAACATGTTTTTCCACTAAACCCCTTTTCTTAACTAACTTCCTTACGGCTATACCTTCACCCAAGATGCCACCTAAATCTCTTTCCACAGATAGCTTAGCTATTTACAATGCTACATGCTAGAGGACAATCATGTTTGCTAAACTATAATTATGTTTAAAGGTAACCATTCTCCAAGGGGCAGAAACCATGACTAATCTTAAGAGCAGGCAGGCCAACTCGTGGCCAGCCCTCTCGGGGGACTTTGTCCACTGAGGATGCTCTCCACACCCCAGCATCCCTCTGCACCCCAACAGAAACTCTTTCCTTCTCACAACAGAGACTAAATTCATGGCAGTTTTCCAACACCCACAAAGCCAGCCTCCTTGGTTTCTCTCAGAGACACCAGCACCAACTGGTGCTCCATCCTCAGGTATCCAAGTTTCAGTTCTACAGCTCCACCCTCAGCTTTCAGTTCTCATGAATTCTGACCTTTGCTTTGTTATCCAGGTCTAGAGCTGGTGGCTGTTCCTTCAGTTGCTACTTGTAGTGATAACTGAGTGTTCTTTGGTCTTTTCAGTTAACTAGTATAAACTAAAAATTCCAGAAAATATTTAAAAAGAGTTTTACTCATATATGATTTGTAAGTCAGATAATGTAGGCCATGGCATGAGCCTAAGACACATTCTGAGGTGGGATGGGGGGAGAACAGGTGTTTGTTTTTAAATAATTTTTTAATTATTCAACTACAATTGACATACAATATTATATTAGTTTCACATGTACAACATAGTGATTAGACATGTATATAACTTACAAAGCGATCCCCCAGTAAGTCTAATACCCATCTGACACCATACATAGTTATTATTATACTAGAGGACCAATGAACAAAGATTGGTACAAGAATAGGCTTTACTTCCCCTGGCTGCTGGCACCGCCTTTGCTCCAGCCAGAGCCACCTTTCCACCTTCCCACACTGCGCAGAGGCCCGGGGCGGTGCAGAATGCCTATGTCATTGCCATGGCAACGATGCAAGCATCCCGCCCTGCCCCTGGCCACTTGGTGCCTGTATATGCAAATTAACCTGCCATCCTTGTTGGGTTAATTTGCATACTTTCTCCTGATTGGGTGTGAGCGTTGTGAAGGGATCATCAATTTGCAGCTTACTCTTTTATTAGTGTAGATTACTAGAGGCCAGTGCATGAAATTCATGCACGAGGGGAGAGGGAGGTTCCTCAGCCCAGCCTGTACCCTCTCTAATCTGAGACCCCAGTGGGGTCAGGCCTAAACTGGCAGTTGGACATCCCTTTCACAATCTAGGACTGCTGGCTCCCAACTGCTTGCCTGCATACCTGCCTGATTGCCCCTAACTGCTTCTGCCTGCCAGCCTGATCACCCCCTAACCACTCCCCTGCCAGCCTGATCGATGCCTAACTGCTCCCCTGCTGGCCTGGTTGCCCCTAACTGTTCTCCCCTGCCAGTTTGGTCACCCCTAACTGCCCTTCCCTGCAGGCCTGATTCCTCTCAACTTCCCTCCCTTGCAGGGCTGGTCCCCCACCAACTGCCCTCCCCTGCAGGCCTGGTCACCCCCAACTGCCCTTTGCTACAGGCCTGGTTGCCCCCAACTGCCCTCCTCGGCCAGCTCAGTCACCCCCAACTGCCCTCCCCTGCCAGCCATCTTGTAGTGGCCATCTTGTGTCCACATGGGGGTGGCCATCTTATGTGTTGGAGTGATGGTCATTTTGCATATTACCTCTTTATTATACAGGAGTGATTATATTCCTGAGAACAGAGTTTTAATAAGCTTAAGTTGCAAGGAGCTGATTATCAAAGAGCATGGTTTGGTTGCTAGGGAAATGAGGTTATAAACCTACATTATTCATTTTCTGATTGTGGGCCAACTGGACTTTCAATGGTCAGCTGACTCAGTGGTCACACAAGTGGGGTTGTGAGATAAGATCAATGGGTAATATATCATTCAGCATTTATCAGCATCCTAGTTCCAGCATACACCTGTAGATCAAAAGGCTTGGTTTTTGATCACACAATTACAAGGAGTATTAGTTATCAGTGATTTATCAAACAGTACAATCAGCACAGGGGGCTGCTTGCTCTGCAGGCAGTTTCAGAGCCCAAAGGGGCAAAGCTATGCCTTTCAAGCAGCTCCAGAGCTCAAACTGCAAAAATCCAATTGCTGGGCCACAAGTTATGATATTAAAGGTCTTATAAGTCCTCACCAGTGAACAACTTTATATCTAGTTAACAAACCTTCACATTTGAACAATTCTCTGTTTAAATAGCTGGTGTGGTTCTCTCTCCCGACTGGTCTTCCAACAGTGCTCTAGGCTCTGAATTGATTGACAGGAGTTTAAGGAAGATACGAGGGTCGAGTGCAGAGTGAAGAAATGAAGAATTCAGATGGGAATATCTTAAGTTTGGGTTGCCTTTCAAGCAGGCACTTGGGTAAATAAATTCAATAGGAGAAGGTTACACTTGAAAAGTAATTTGGGAATTCAAGAATTGTTAATGTATGTGAAGCCACAAGGCTTGATGATTTCACCTAGAGCAGCTGTCTACAAACCGAGGTTCATGAGCCACATGTGGCTCTTTGGCCCCTTGAGTGTGGCTCTTCCACAAAATACCACGGCCTGGGCAAGTCTATTTTGAAGAAGTAGCATTAGAATAAGTTTAAACAATTTGGCTCTCAAAAGAAATTTCAATCATTGTACTGATGATATTTGGCTCTGTTGACTAATAAGTTTGCCGACCACTGACCTAGAGAAAAAATGTAAAGTGGTTAAAAGAGATTTCCTGGAGAGAGAAGAAAAAGGGGTCCTAGGATCAAGCAGCTGTGCTCATATTAGTTATGATCAACAATTGTTATGAGAAAGAATATAATACATCTTAGGAAATGCCAATCCATCCCTGCCCTTCCTTATTCAGGCAAGAAAGTCCGCTGTATGGCAGTCTGGGGAGCAGCCGGGCCCTGGAGTCTCCTCTGGACCGCGAAGAACATGCTTCTCCTTGCAGTTTATGTTGGACCGATGGGCATTCTCAGACCCAGATGCTGAAGGGCAGCCTCGCAGAAAAGAAGAGCAGGACAAAAAATCGTATGTGTGCCAAAACCATTTTGGCTCATGGGTAGAGCATCGACCTGCAGACTGAGAGGTCCCAGGTTTGATTCCAGTCAAGGGCATGTATCTTGGTTGCAGACACATCCCCAGTAGGCAGTGTGCAGGAGGCAGCTGATTGATGTTTCTCTCTCATCGATGTTTCTGACTTTCTATTCCTCTCCCTTCCTCCCTGTAAAAAATCAATAAAATATTTTAAAAAATAAAAAGAATCGTATGTGTAAGTTCATTCCTCTTGCACAGCACAGGAAATATAGTCAGTAATAGCATAATAACAGTGACACATCATTACTAGACTTGCAGTGGTCACTGCATAAGGTATATAAATGTCGAATCACTATGTGGCACACCCAAAACTAATATACTAGTAACACCAATGGTCAACTAAAATGAAAAATTAAAAATAAATGTAAAATTAAAAGAAATTTTTAAAAAATGAACTGATCATGAAATGTGTGTAGACATTGGTTGACTGTGTAAGGTAGCAGACGTCACCCAGCCTTTGTCTACCTAGGTCCCATTTGACAGCCCTCAAGCCTTCTCTGCTGTGCTGCCAACAGTTTAATACAGTTACAGGTGAAAACGAGGTATGACAGAGTGTATCTTATCGGCTGGTGAGATTCCTCTTCAGGCCTATTGGGTAATACCCCACTGTTAAAGTTTGACCTTGAGAAGACCGTGAAGCAACCCAGCAAATCATGTGTATATTCTAAGCTTCTCTGAACATGCTGGCTGGCTGTACCTCATCCCTGACAGCAGGCCAATGGCACAAGGCAGCACCAGTGTAAAGGGGGTTTTAGCCTGGCATTTTTTCAGGCAGATGTGTAATTTGTCAGCCAAAACCTGGCTGCTGGGAAAACAACTTTCAGGAAATCCTTGCAAGAGCCATTTAATACTGAAGGGGCAATGTGACTGCAATGTATTAGCTTTAAAATGCCTATTGAGTTAATATTTTTTATTTAAAATCAATCCTTCCAAACTGAAAAAAAAGAAAAAAAAAGATCTCCTGTGCTGCACCTTCTGTGACCCCAAGTCAAGGACTAAGCAGCCAGGAGGTGCACAGATGGGCAGAGGGAAAGAGCAGCTCTGCGCTTCGGCTGTGACCCTCCTGCTTCCCCCATGGGGAGTCAGCAGAGTTCTGTGGTTAAGTGCATCGGCTCCTTAGTCGGCAAAACCAGGTTTGAATCCTGCCAGTAACACTGTCTAACTGTATAACTTCAGAAAATTTCACTTTTTCTGAGCCTTAGTTTCCTGGTTTGTAAAATAGGTATAAGAATTTGTTCCACAAAATGCTGCAGGGACAACTAAAAATTAAATCCTATCTCTAAAGGCTTAGCATAGGGCCACACACATTGTTGATGATGACTAGGCGGTGATGGCAGTTGTGGAGACAGTGCTCAAAGAGTGGAATAGCATCTTGCGTGCCTCTGTGTGAGACCATAACCCATTGTTTCCTGCAAAGGACTGCACAGAGACTGGCTCCTTAATATGAACTTGTTTAATGGTGAGTTATGTGCCAAGCTTCTGCCATTTGAGAGAAGACTCTTTAAGCAAAATATTCTCCTGATAAAGCGAATAACAGTGAACAGCTGTGAGCATGGCGTTAATGTCGCAGATGGAAGAGGTCAACAGTGTACTGCAGTGTTTCCAGATGATTCATGGCTCAGCCAAACCTGAAAGGAAGGTGATAAATGACAAAACCTAAGAATAGATACTATCATGAGATTTAGAAAGACTGATGCAGAGGAGATGAGAATTATGTCTTGTGTTTTAGTAAAAGGGTCTATTTCAAATTTTAAAATGATTCTCATTTCTTTCAAAATGCCTCCTGTCTTCTGTTCTGTGAGTTTTAATCCAGGTGTAATGGAGCGTCCATAGGTGACTTAAAGGAGACCAGCCTTTATCTTGATGGGCAAAAGGCATTTCAAAATAAGTGCCAGAAAGTTTTTGTTGTCTTTGTGTAGTCAGAACTTTGTAATAGTCCAGTGAGGCTAGCTTCAGGCATTGGTAACACTTGAAAACCTCAGTAGTTTAACACATAAACATCTATTTCTGGCTCGCTCAAAGTCTGCTGTAGACCAGATACCCTCTGGACTCCTACGCTCCGTGCAGTGACTCAGTGATTGTGCTTCCCCACCATTTCCGCATTGAGTTCCACACTCACAGCAATGAAGAGAGACTCAAGTTGCACAGGGAGTGTCTGCTTTGTGAGTCCAGAAGGGAAACAGGTCCCCTCTGCTCTGCTTCATTGGCCAGGACTGGCCGCATCACCCTGCCTAACTGCTGTGTGTTTAAAAAATGTGCCCTTCTGTAGCGCGCGAAGTCAAGGAGCTCAACGAATGAGCAAGCCCTGGTAATGTCCACCAGGACCTTGAGTTAATTTCAGATAACAGTTTGTAAATCCCATTGATTTATTAATTTAGCTAACATTTCTTGTAAAGCTATGCTGTGTTGTGCCCAGTAGTGGTGATATTTTGATTACGTGGCCTCTTGAACTTTTTCTCATGTTTGGCATTTCCCACCTGATGAGCCTCAGTAAGGGGTGGGTGTGGTACCAGCTCTGGCATCAACAAATCCACAAACACGTGATTTTGAGGATGTGAAGAAAAGACCCTCATGCACTACTGGTGGGAATGCAGATTGGTGCAGCCACTGTGGAAAGCAGTATGGACTTACCTCAAAAAATTAAAAATGGAACTGCCTTATGGCCCAGCAATTCCACATCTGGGAATTTATCTGAAAAAACAAATAAACAAAAAACACTGAAATACTAATTAGAAAGAATATATGCACCTCTATGTTCATTGCAGCATTATTTACAATAGCCAAAATTTGGAAGCAGCTCAAGTGTCTGTCATTAGATGAGTGGATAAAAAAGCTGGAATATTACTTGTAAAAAAGAAGAAAATGTTACCCTTTGTGACAGCATGGCTGGGCCTGGAAAACATTATGCTGAGTGAAATAAGCCATTCAGAGAAAGAAAATACCATGTGATTTTATTCATATGTGGAATCTAATGAACAAAATAAAGTAACAAAATAGAAACGGACTCATAGCAAAAATACTGACAACTGTTAGAGGGGAGGGACATTGGAGTGCTGGGTGAAAAAGTGAAAGGATTAAGAAAAAATAGCTCATTGAAACAGACAATAATATGGTGAATACCAGAGGGAAAGGGGGGGCATAGAAGAAGGTAAATGGGGGATAAATGATGAGGGAAGGAGGCATGACTTGGAGTGGTGAAGACACAATACAACATACAGATGATGTTTTATAAAATGGCACATCTAAAAACTATATAGTTTTATTAACCAATGTCACCCCAATAAATTAAATAAAAAAGAAAAAAAATAGTTGTATCCCCAGATTGAATTGGTTTTCCCCTTTAGATAAGGAATTGTTTCTCTTTCAATGAATAAAATAAATAATATAAAAATAATAAGAACAATATTAAAGAACTGAACATTTTTTTCTTCATTGACTAAGTAAGGTATTATATGTGTGTCCTTGTCCCCTCATTGCCTTCCCCATGCTCCCCACTGAAAAAAATTTTAAATAAATAAAAATAAATGCAATGGATGACCATCAAAGTTTTAAGAAGGTGAGTGATGTGATTTAATTTATTCAGGCAGTTAGATGGGTTATAGAGAGGAAGAAGGAAGGTCAAAGAGAGATGTGGGGCTCAGATGAGAGGAGTAGGAGAGCACACTGGGTTTATGAAGACTCTAAACTATTACATGTAACCGCCATTGGCTGATAAACATTCTCTTTAGAATCCTTCTGCCATGTGGGAAGGTAGGAGTCTGACATGTAAATGTAGCATCAATTTGATCAGACCCTTTAACAGAATCTGTGGTGTTGGTTTGAGAAACTAGCTTATGGGGTCATGTTGTCTTTGCCTTCAGGCAGGTGGGGAGTCATGCATTATCTTCTTTTTATAAATGAAACAGTTGAAACTCCAAATGACTTGCTTTCTCATGGACTTTTGACTAAAAGGATTCCAAGATGGCTGCAGAATAGCTGGAAGCTCTATCCTCCTACTCCCAACACAAATGGGATTTCAGTCAACTGCAGAGCATTCAGCTTGAAAAACCAGTTGAAGTGGAGCTGATCTGGAATATTGTGAGTGAGAAAAGCAGAGAAAAGACAGGCAGAGATGTAAAGAGGTTGTGGGAATTCACACACCTGCATAGCTGGGAAGCAGGAAGGAAAGTGTGATAGTGGAGCCCCCTCCTCCTGGGATTTTGAGGTGTCAGCGCCACGCAGGGATTCCCAATCCAGAGCAACAGAGAAGAGAAGGGGAGCCCATGTAGCACCGGGTGGTGGGAATCAATGAAGACTGGGTCCACAAGGGTGACTCAGACTGCACCATTCCAGGCAAAAAAGCGATTTCTTTGTTACACCACCAGCTTGGGATGTTCATTCCAATCTGTGCCTGTGGGAGAGGCCACCCAGTAAAGCAGTGAATCCGAAGGGCCATTAATTCTCCGGAAGAATTTTGGGCAGAGAGCTGGATGGGGGCTGGATTGTGTGGCTTGGGAAAGAGAATCACGATTGCCCTCATGAAGCACACAGGTTGCACCACCCCCAACCTGCAGAAGGGCTGGGTCTGTCCCACCTGCTGGGACCCAAGGCAAAGGGGAAAAGCTTAGGAGGAAACCTGTGTCCATCCAGCTAGGTTTGAGGGCCAGGAATTCGGGCATTTGGCCTGGTTAGGGCTCCTGTCCAAGTGGGAGTGGGCTGTGCTGAAAGATCAGAGTGCCAAGCGGGGTTGATTTTTTAAAATCTTCTCCTTGGTGTGGCAGTAAGGGGATGCCAGGGAGCCAGGCAGAGCCAAGGCATTGGGACCATGTCTCTGGGGTGGGCTTCTGTCTGGGAGACAGGAGGGCATGTTCTAGGCCCTTCTGCTGCCTGTGGAGGCCCTGACTGATGGACTGCTTGCTTCAGTCAGGTTGCCAAGGGCCAAGCAGGGACCAGGACTGACATTGGCTTGCACCAGAGAACCTCCCAGAAGAATTGGGATTGGCACACCAAGTGGCCATATGGGACCAACATTTATGCAAATTCCAGCTAGTTCCACAAATAGCAGATCCAAAGGGTAGTCACCGAAGGCAAAAAAATCTGAGGATGGGAACACCACTTATTTTTATTTATTTATTTTTAAATCTTTTCTTTATTTTTTCCTCTTGGATTTTATTTTTGTACTGTTTTTTCTTCTTTTTTTTTCTTTCATGTCTCTTATTTCTCTCTTTCCTTTTATTCTATTTTTCCTCTTATAAAATATGTATCTTTTTTACTTTGCTTTTCCCATTCTATATTTTATTTATTGTTATTACTTTTTAAAATCATTATAATTTCCACAAGTTGCACAACCACAAATATCCTAGCAGAAAACATAGGCAGTAAGATCTTAGACATCTCACATAGCAGTATTTTCACTGATACATCTCCTAGGGCAAGAGGAAAGGAAATAACAAATGAGAGTACATCAAACTAAAAATCTTCTGCACAGCAAAAGAAACCATCAACAAAATGAAAAGGGAATCCACTGTTGGGGAGAACAGATTCACTGGTGATACATCTGATAAGAGGTTAATTTCCGAAATATATAAATAATTTATACAACTCAACACCAGGAAGACAATCCAGTTTTAAAAATGGACAAAAGACCCAAATAGACACTTTTCCAAACTGGACACACAGATGACCTATGAAAAAATGCTCAGTGTCAGTAATCATCAGAAAGTTGCAGATTAAAACTGCAATGAGGTGTCACCTCACACTTTCCAGAATAGTCACCATCAACATACCAACAAACAAATGTTGGCAAAGGTGTGAAAAAGAGGGAACCCTAGTACTCCACTGGTGGGAATGCAGACTGGTGCAGCCACAATCAAAAACAGTATGAGTTTCTTCAAAAAATTAAAAATGGAATTGCCGTTTCACCCCATGACCTCACTTCTAGGAATATAACCTAAGAATTCCAAAACACCAATCAGAAAGAATATATGCACCCCTATGTTCAGAGCAACAGTTATTTGCAATAGCTAATATCTGGAAACAGTTATTTGCAATAGCTAATATCAACTGCCCATCAGTAGATGAGTGGGTAAAAAAGCTGGGGTACATTTACACAATTTATGCAGCCATAAAAAAAGAAGGATCTCTTGCCCTTTGAGACAACCTGGATGAACCTGGAGAGAATTATGCTAAATGAAACAAGCCAGTCAGCAAAAGATAAATATCACATGACCTAATTTGTATATGGAATCTAATGAACAAAATAAACTGCTGAACAAAATATGTCCAGAAACATGGATGCAAGGAACAGACTGATAGGTTTCAGAGGGGGTTAGGGGGGTCAAAGGAGAGGGGAGGGAGGATGAGTATTGAAAGAATTTAATGAAAGGACAAATCCTATCTAATAAAAAGAGAAACATACAAATTGACCATACTTCCGGTATGCCCATCAGCTATGCCCACCAATCAATAAGGAGTGAGTATGCAAATTAACCCAACAAATATGGCAGCAGCCACAGAGCTGGAGAGAGCAGGAGGCTTGGGTTGCCCCTGGTGATGGAGGAAGCCAAGCTTCCCACCCTGGCTGGCTCTGGTCTCTGCTCAAGGTTACAAAATTTCAATTATAGAAGATAAATAAATTTCAGATATCAGGGCCTCCACTTGGGTCTCTGGGGGGCGTGGCCAGCCTGCAAACCACCACAGGGTACCCCACGCCCCAAGGGAACCCTTATCCTGATCCAAGACACCCTTCAGGGCAAACCAAATGGCGCCCACCTGTGCACCAGGCCTCTATCCTATCTAATAAAAGTGTAATATGCAAATTGACCATCACTCTAACACACAAGATGGCTGCCCCCATGTGGTCAAAGATGGATGCCCCCAGGTGGACACAAGATGGCCACCACAAGATGGCCAGTGGGGGAGGGCAGTTGAGAGGGACCAGGCCTGCAGGGGAGGGCAGTTAGGGGCAAACAGGCTGACAGGCAAGCAGTTAGGCATCAATCAGGCTGGCAGGGGAGTGGTTAGGAGGTGATCAGGCTGGCAGGCAGAAGCAATTAGGGCCAATCAGGAAGGCAGGCAGGTGAGCAGCTGGGAGCCAGCAGTCCTAGATTGTGAGAGGGATGTTCGACTGCCCGTTTAGGTCTAATCCCTATTGGAATCGGGCCTAAACAGGCAGTTGGACATGCCTTGAAGGGTCTCAGATTGGAGAGGGTGCATGAATTTTGTGCACCAGGCCTTTAGTATGCATATATGCATAGCCCATGGACAAATATAGTAGTGCTGAAGGCCTGGGGTGGAGTGGGGGCTGGGTGGAGGAGGGCAAATGGGGGAAAAACAGGGGATATCTGTAGTACTGTCAATAATAAAAAAAAAATTTTAAAGCTACCATTATAAAAATAAATAAAGCAATTAATTCAGACATGTTTATTTCTGAATCTGACCTTTGTGAAACTTTGCTGGTATCACATTTGTTTACTTTCTCTGTCCAGATAGTCTCTAGCTTTCTACTTTATTTGCAGGATGGCGCAAAGTAGGTTTACAGCTGTGAGTACATGAAACACATAGTTTATTCTTGTATCATTATTTATTAATTATTGTATTATTTTCCTTAGAAACAACTGTAAACCTAATTTGGTTCCACCCTGTATTTTCTTTTTAGTTACTACACTCTCAAGATTTTCAGACCCTTCCTACTAAACCTTTTTTCGGCCTAAATACAGACTACAAATATGTATAAATAGCAAAGAGGAGAGAACTCCCTCTCTGGTAGCCTTACATAGAAAAAAATATATTTTTGGAAAAGTTTTTTGCATGTAAACAAAACTAGACCCTATGGCACCACCAAGTGGCTACTTCAAAAATTGCAAAGAAAAAAGTAAAACTAAAAAATATTTTTAAAATCCTCACCCAAGACATGTTTTTATTGATTTTTAGAAAGAAAGAAAGAAAGAAAGAGGAGAAGGAGGAAGGGAGAGAGGGAGGGAGGGAGGGAGGGAGGGAGAGGGGGTAGATGAGAGAGAAACATCTATCAGTTGTCTCCCTGGGATTGAACCTGCAACCTAGATATGTATTCTGACTGGGAATCAAATCCTAAACCTTTTGATTTAAGGGTTAATACTCCAACTAACTGAGTCACCTGGCCAGGGTAAAATGTAAAACTTATTTTTGCTTCCTGTCCACACAAGGCCCTGATAGAGAACCAGATAATAACTTGATTGCTGTCATCTTTAAGTGATGTCATTTCATGAGCTTCTCTGAAGCCTGGATCCTCTCATATATATAAGAGAAGAGACAATCTTTATATAACGAGGAAAAAGATCATTGCTTTAGATCTTTTTTTGATTTGATGTGCTCTTTTTATAATTTTTTTTTTATTGATTTTGAGAGAAGAAGGAAAAGAGATAGAGCTAGAAATATCAATGATGAGAGAGAATGATTGATTGGCTACCTCCTGCATGCCCTGCACTGGGGATTGATCCCACAATGCAGGCATGTGTCCTGACCAGGAATCAAACAGTGATCTCTTGGTTCCTGTGTCAACACTGGACCAATGAGCCACACCAGCCAGGCTGATTTGATGTATTTTTATCCCCATATATAGCGAAACCCAGAGTTTCCAAAACTTACACAAGGTCCTATATCTGATAAGCATCGGAATTGGGATTTGATAACTTCTTCCTGGCTCTTTGTCCCCGGTGTTGTGACAATGGTGGTATCATAAATCACTGTCATATATAAGCAACATTGGCGGGAAGAAATCATGCATCATCAGTCTTTATGACGGGTGATGGATAAAGTGCAATTACTATTTAGGACTTTGCTAATCCTGGTTCCCCTATCATTTATTGGCATTGACCAGCTATTAGTCTCTTCAATAGGATTGGAACTCATCAAATGTATTTCGAATGAGTGGATGAATATGTTACCGTTCTTTTCCATTTATAGTGGCTGGAGTGAAACAAACCATGCCCCAACCCCTTCTACCTAAATGGTGTCACTCCACATCTGAGAATCACACAGATGATCATGTATCCAGAGTACTTAACCCCTTTCCCACTGGGCTTGCCTCAGAGGTGTCTCCTTGCCATAGGATATCGATTACGAAAAGACACTGACTGTGTCTGATTTAAGCAACCTCTGTACCAGCTGAGTCTGTTACAGTGCCACGTTATTGGATGATGCCAATTGATGCTGCAGAAAATATGACTGGAGGACTCTGAAAATGTGGGGACAGCCACTGGAACCCTGTGATTATCCCAGTGGCTTAACTTTTGAGAAAACCTTTTTCAGTTATTGGCAGGTGGAACAGTGATGGGACCATCGCTGTGAAAATGTAATTCTCTTAGTCCTGTCCAAATCCTCACCGTGGCCATCAATGAATCTTAGGTTATTGTATCATCATTTCTTTTAATCTCAGAGTCTTTATCCTAATTAAATAAAATTCTTCTCAACCTATATTTAAACTTTGTCTTCTATGGCTATGTCTGCTTCGAATTCTCCACTTTTATTATATCAAAAAGCAGGATAGCACAGTAGAGGTGGTTGGCATGTTGGAACCAAAGAATTTGGAATTTGAATTCTAGTATTGCCACCTAGAGATTTGTGGCTTTGGGTGAAACCTCCTCCTTCCTAACCTCAGCTTCATTAACTACAAATCATTGGCATGCATACTTAGTTTTCAGAGACACAGAAAGATTAGAGATACACCGAGTGCCAAGCACAGCAGCTGATGCACACACACGTTCTGCTGTAAATGAAGGGAAGTGATTCACATCAGAATTACCATTGTTATCATTAACAATTTCCATCAGAAACGGTTACTATCAACATACCTCCTGTTTTGAAATTGGCCTGGTTCTGTAAGGTCATGAGGATGCATGTAGCTGATATTCTAGGTCAAAAAGATCCAACGAGGTGGGTTTCCCCTCAGCACTATCATCACAGGAGAACCCCTTAGCTTCTCTATATGTGGTGCCTTGGACCACTCTCTGTGATGTGCACAATTGCAACATTTCCAGAGTGGAACCTTAAACCCATAGGGAAAATCTGCATGGATGGTTGCCGATATAAAAAATACCCATCGTAATTTCACCTTCCTATCTGACTTCTTGAAAATGTGTTAATTCAAGTACCTATACACTCAGTAGAGCTTTCACTTGATTTAGTTCAAATTAATTAAGTCCATAATCAATCATGACAGCATCTCCATGCTTTGGCAAACTAGTCGTATGTTTGCTGGTTAGATGTATTGATTCCATTCTCAATCAGGGTCTATGGAGTGCAAGCCTTCTCAGATCCTTCGTGATACTCCAGGGGTCCATGTCCTTGGTCTGTCCCACGCTTCTCATTTTATAGTCAAAGCTGCTCTGGACTAAAGGTATGAAAGGCTTACTTGAGGTCACGTGGCTGGTCCATTTCAGAACCAGAAATCAAACCCAAGTATCTGGAGCTTTTATCATATGCTGGGTCTGCCATACTAAAGTTTCCCAAACTCCAATCCCTCTGCATAACACCCTCAAAGTTTTGTACATATCTATTTACCACTATTACTATTATTCACTTAATACTTTTGTTCAAATCAAGTTTCCATTTGCTTATTTCTTAAAACAGCCTTGTTCCAAGAAATATATCTACAAAATCACTGGTTTTAGATGCTAGGTGTCCCCCACCCAATGCCCATTAAGTTAATATTCAAGTATTATGAAATCTATTCATGCACCACCTAAAATCATCTTCAACAACACCCATGATAGAGGGACCACCCAGCCCAATGCCTCCTGGAGTAGAAATTTCAGTGTTTCTTTTCTTCCAGTGGTTTCCTTTTCTCTTATGTATGTTTTCCTGAGTGCTCACCATAATCATTATTAAAGACTAGAGGCCTGGTGCACAAAATTTGTGCACAGGGAGAGGTGTCCCTCATCCTTCACCCTGGCCTCTAGCCAGAGGTTCCTCTCGTTCTTCTGCACAGCCTCTGGGGAGATGCTTGTCCTGGGGCCTCCTCAGGACCCTGGCACACAAATCCCTGTCAAGTACTTGGGGGCTTGGGCTTTCAGGTCTGGCTTCCCCACCTGGCAGTGTGTGCATTTGCTGCCCTGGGCTTGTTCTCTCCCTCCAGGCGGTGGGAGAGGGCGGGTGCCTGGCCAGCCGAGGGCACAGACGGCCTGCCCTCTCCTGCCATGCATGGCCCACCCTCTTCTGCCGCAGGACTACCCTCTCCCACCACAGGCTCGCTCTCTCCCACCATAGGCCCGCTCTCTCCCACCACTCCCTCCAGGGGCATGGAGAGCCCACCCTCTCCCGCCTCACAGCAGGAGACAGCAGGCTGCTGGGTCGGCTGGGAGCACAGACAGCCCACCCTCTCCTGCTGCACCAGCCAGTGGCGCTGAGGGTCGCCCTCTCCCACCACAGGCCTGCCCTCTCCAGCTGCACTGGCCAGGGACACAGACGGCCTGCCCTCTTCTGCTGCGCATGGCTCATTCTCTCCCGCCCTACAGCGGGAGAGAGTGGACCACGGGTCCTGCTGGAGGCACCGACAGCCCCAACCCCCTGCAGTCCAGGCAGCTTCACCCCGACCCTGTGGCCTGCTCTGCCTTGGCCCCGCCCCCCACAGCCTGAGTGGCTGGTGGGCATGGCTGGTGGGTGTAGCAAAGGTATGGTTAATTTGCATATTACTCTTTTATTACATAGGATGGAGCTTTAAACTCTTCATAAATAAAGGCACAGACTTTGACATCCCAGAAACATAACTTAACATCCATCTAAAATAGCACCTTCACTAACGTGAATATGCATAGCAGGTCTATATCCTGGTCCTTTTAATGTATTTTCTATTTATTCTTTCTGTTTCCAGAGATTCTGAAGGCAGGATTCTGGTCTGCTACAGGAAATAGAGCATGAAAATCAGGCCTGGCATGGAGTTTTTCCTAGACATTAACCCTATCTCAGCTTTTGCAGGCTTATCCTCACTAGCTAACGCATAGCTAATCATTAATCTTTATTTTTCCTTCTAAGAACACCATAGGCTTAAAGAGAATGTAAATACACATGTTTTAAGTCTCAAAGGGGCTGGCCATATAAGCATTCAAGGGATCCCTTTCTGTTTGTTGCCTTGTGAATGTAATTAGGCTCAGGATAGCACAGGGGTTAGAACAGGCACCTATACTTTGACTGCCTGCATTAAGTAAAGACTCATCCACCTCTATTTTTTTATATTAGCTTCTTACCCGACCTGAGTCTCGGTTTCATCATTTGTAAAATGGGGATAAAAATAGCAAATCTCTTATAGCATTGTTATGAGGGATACATAAGGTCCATGATAAACCTCTTAGTCCAGTGTGGTAGATTTACCAGGAGCGTGGCAAATTTAGTTTTTATTATAACAGTAAGGCTGGTTTGCACCTTGGGAATTTTGAGTTTCAAGGCCCTCATTACACCTAAGTGGGATGCTCAGGAGATAGATACCATGTCAAAGGGCATGGAATAACTGGTGGTCTCCCATTAAAAGGGGGGAAATGTTAGACTCCCATCCAGGGCTTTTTCTAATATCCCAATTAAATTCTTAAGCCTTCCGGCTCATATTACTTCCATCACAAGAGGGCAATAATACTACTGCTACTTCTTCATCGGGATAAAATACCACTGGGCATGTCCAACGCCAGCCCTAGATCAAAAGTAGTCAGCATCCTTCTAGGAAAAGGCCATTTTATTTTACTTGAGCAGCTCTTGGGGAGAGAGTCATGCCATGAAAGCACCTGGCTTTACCAGATACTAAGTCATTCGGGAGGCAAATGCTGCATTTCAGGGGGAAAAAGAAAAAGTTCAACCCTTTTGCAAAGAATTTTTAAATCAAAGCCAAGGCCACTTAAAATATAAATTGGTGCTGCAGCCACTGTGCTCAGTGGTCAGAGCATCAGCCTGTGCACCAAAGGGTCACGGGTTCTATTCCTTGTCAAGAGCATGTACCTGGGTTGCGGGTTCATCCCTCAGAAGTGCAGGAGGCAAACAATTGATGAGTCTCTCTCACAGTAATGTTTTTCTCTCTCTCTACTTCTTCCCTCCCTTCCACTCTCTCTAAAAACAAACAAACAAAAAAAGCCAGAAAACAAAACAAAGTGGAAAAGTATCCTCCAGTAAGGATTAACTATCTATCTATCTATCTATCTATCTATCTATCTATCTATCTAGTTTACTCCTGTTTTTCTTGTTTTAACAAAGGGAACATATTAGGATTACACTGCTGTCGTTCTTCTTAATCTTCATTTATTTTGTATTTGTTTGGGCAGCTATATATCTACCATTTAAAAACAACAACAACAAAAACATGAGCACAAGATGAAAAGGCAAAAATCAAGGAGTTATAGCTCAGGACTAGAGTAATCCAGTGGAGGGGGAAGAGAAATAGAGAACTTCATATACAGAGGATATGTCATATTTATAAAGTCATAAAAAACTGTTACTTCCCATGGCTCTCAAGACTATTTCAAATGAAAATTTTAGATTCTGGCTTTATGAAACAATAGCAAAAAGAACTAAAATTTGATATTGCAGTATTATTTCCTCCATCCCCAACATTGCCAAAAATCATCTAACCTTTTTATAAGATGGTTTATTGGCATTGATATTAGACTGATGGGCTGGCTACCTGGGATAAGTCCCAAGCTTCTACAAACTGTGAAGATACAGAGCTGGTTTCCTCCTGGGGCTCATATCCCTCATTTGTAAAACAGAGAAGGTGTTTCTGCTAAAGTCCTATAATTGCATCACTTAGAACAACAATGTGTTAACAATTGAGAAAATATTGTAATCTGAGATAGTCATTAAACTACTTCTTTGTGTTTTTTTTATTACCATTTTGTAACTTGCAGCATACAGAACCTATGCATGTTAAGTGTATACCTAAGTGTTTAATTTTATTTGGAGTGATTGTGATGCTATTGTATTTTATATTTTGATTTCCCTCGGTTAATTGTTAGTATATAGAAATCTGATTGATGTGTTCATCTTATACCCTGAAAGTTTGCAAAACTCAGTTATCAGTTTCTGGAGTATTCCTGTAAGTTATTTGGGAGTTTTTGATGTAGACAAACCTATTGGCTGCTAAAAGGAACAGTTTTATTTCTTCCTTTCCAATCTATATGCATTTTATTTCTTTGACTTGACTTACTTCCCTGGCTGGAACTTTCAGTACTACATTGAATCAGAGTGGTGAGAGTGGACATCCTTGCCTTGTTCTCAATATTAGGGGGAAAGCATTTCACCACTAACTATGATGCTAGCTGTAGCTTTTCACAGGTGCTCATTATCACAGTAATTCCCTTCTACTCCTCATCTGCAGAGAGTGTTTATCATGGGTGGATATTGAATTTTGTCAAATGTTTTTTCTGGGTCAATTGGTGTGATCATGATTTCATTAACTTATTGACATGGTGATATCATATGTATTGTTTTTGTTGTCGTCATCACACAGGTCCCTGATGTTCTTTCTGTCCATGTTATTTTAGTCTATTTTCTCTCTTGTTCTGATTGGGTAAATTCTATTGCTATGTCCTCAAGTTCACCAATTCTATACTATGTCATCTCCACTGTACTCAAAAGCCCATCCAGTGAGCATTTTATTAGTATTGTTGTATTTTTGAGATCTGTAATTTTCATTTTGACTTTTTTTTCCCCAATAATCAATTTTCTTTCTTTACTAAAATTGTCTATTTTGTCATTTGTTTCAAGAGAATTTAACATTGATTGTTGAAGCATTTTTATAATGGCTGCTTTAAAATTCTTGTCAGACAATTCTAACGTCTGATTTATGTTGGTGGATGTCAGCACCTAGTTGATTATCTTCTCTCATTCAAGTGTGGGTTTTGGTTCTTGGTCTGATTATAAATTGCATTAAGAACATTTTATCTGTTACGTGAGGAGGCTCTAGATCCTATTTAACCTTTCACTTAGAAGGCAGTCACCTGTTTAGGATTAACTTATAGGTCTTGGAATACTTGTGTGCACCGAGGCTTCAATGGTAGTGTCATCGTTCTAGCCTCTGTGGTGTTATTTTGGTCTGCGAGGTTTGTATGGTGCTCCTCAGGCTCCCGCTGGTTCCTGCTGTGGGCCAGGAGGAGTGGCCCAGGCCTGGCTTCGCATGTCTCTGGGAAGGTTGGCGAGTCTCAGACCCACAAGGAAGGAGAGCACTTCCTTCACTGCTTGTCTTGGGCAGGCTCCCAGTGGTCCTCCTGGCCAGGGGCAGTGGGCCTGCTGAGGTTGCTGGGGGACTCCTGTTCTATCTGGAGGCAGAATGAGCCTACCTGGTTCTCCTTCTCTTGTTAGGTCAGGAGTTGAGAAACAATGATCCTGGGTGAGCTTCCCCTGTTGGGGGACACCCTGTCACTTTCTGGTTCATTAATTTCCAGAAAACCATCCCACCTTCCTCTTGCCAGCTCTCAGCATCCTCCTATGCTTACTCCTGCACCATGTGCGGGTGGACTGCGTGGCAGGGGGAGGGCAGGGGTGAGCTCCTCTACTGTCTTGTCCTGACTGGAGGCCGTCTATTTCACTTTGAGAAAGAAAGAATCTTAGTGTCAACAAATCGTTAGAAAAAAAATTGTTTTTGTTCTGAGTCGGTGTCTCCCTGCCCTAGAGGAAGGGCATTTGCTATATCGGCTTGGTCCCTGTCTTCTGCTCATCACTTCCTTTTTTTATTTTTTCCCACTTTCTTTCTTCTGCTCCTCTCATCAGCCCAACCCCTCTCTCATCCCCTGAGGTATAATTTTAGAGTGGTTTTCAAACAGTGGTAAGGAATGCAGAAACACAAAATAGAGCAGCATTCGTGTTCGGGTAAACACACGAACAAGAGCTGTAAAATAGGAGGGTTTAAGTATCCGCAATTTGTGATGCTATTAAATTAATTCTGTGGTTTAAAATAAGAAGCAATCTGACATTCATGCTCTTACTTTTAATGTCTGATGGAGTTTATATGTTTCAACATTTTTAGAGGTTATTTGTATTTAATATGGATCAAAGTGATATAAAATAAAGCCCTAAAGACATAATTTCGGATAGCTAGTAAGTAAGGATGTTATTTCATCGCAATGAGTTTTGAAGGGTAGCAAAGGCATCATTCAGGATTTTTATATCTTGGAAAAAAATGCATTATCTTTAAAGAATAGATTTCAAAATTATCATCACTTTGCTGTGTTTTTAACCATTGTATTTCATTTATTCTGAACCTTCGAAAACTTCAGAGAGTTATGAAGTTGTATAGGTTTGATCCAAACCAAGACTGAGCAGTCTGTTTTGGAAAGTGTAGTGATACAAACTTAGCTTCCTGTGGGTTGACCATCACTTAGCTATAGGGACAGAATCTCAACCACCCAGTACGAGTGCTGTTTCCCAGCTCTTTTTATAGATGTGACATCAATTTGCTGACATTCTCATCAACTGTTTCTTTAAAATCCACATTCCCACCCAGCTGGCGTGACTCAGTGGTTGAGCATTGACCTGTGAACCAGCAGGTTGCAGTTCCATTCCTAATCAAGAGCACATGCCTAGGTTGTAGGTTCAATCCCCAGTGTGGGCTGTGCAGGAGGCAACTAATTAACGATTCTTTCTCAGCATTGATGTTTCTGTCTCTCTCTCCTTCTCCCTTCCTCTCTGAAATCAATATAAATAAATAAATAAATGAATGAACAAATAAATAAATAATCCACATTCCCTCTCCCTTGACTGAGAAAGAGTGACAGGTGTCATGATCCTATTCTACTATGATTGAGAAACTGTTTAATACTTAAAAGCATGTGAGATAGAAATAAGTTATGAGATGGACTTAAATCCTTGATAATCTTTTTAAATTTAACCTTTATTGTTCAGTTTATTAATTACATTGATTCCCTATTTTTCTCCTCAACCCAGTACCCATCTCACTCTCCGCCCTCACCTCCCCCCCACCACTGTCCTCTCCCATAGGTGCATGATTTTTGTCCAGTCTCTTGCTGCACTTCCCACACCCTTTTTTACCCCAAGAATTGTCAGTCCATTCCCTCTCTATGCTCATGATTCTGTTATATTCACCAGCTTATCCTGTTCATTAGATTTTTAATTCAGTTGATTTTTAGATTCCTTTGTTGATAGATGTGTATTTATTGTTCATAATTTTTATTTTTACCTTTTTCTTCTTCCTCTTTTTATAGAATATTTTTCAGCATTTCATATAATATTGGTATGGTGGTGATGAACTCCTTTAGCTTTTTCTTATCTGTGAAGCACTTTATCTGACCTTCAATTCTGAATGATAGCTTTGCTGGGTAGAGTAATATTGGTTGTAGATTCTTGCTATTCATCTCTTTGAATATTTCTTGCCACTCCCGTCTGGCCTGCATAGTTTCTGTTGAGAAATCTGCTGACAATCATATGGGTGCTCCCTTATAGGTAACTAACTGTTTTTCTCTTGCTGCTTTTAATATTCTCTATCTTTAGCTCTTGCATTTTAATTATGATGTGTCTTGGTGTGGTCCTCTTTGGATTCCTATAGTTTGGGGTTCTGTGCACTTCTTGGACTCCTAAGTCAATTTCTTTCACCAGGTTGGGGAAGTTTTTGGTCACTATTTCTTCAAGTAGGTTTTCATTATCTTGCTCTCTCTCTTTTTCTGGCACCCCTATAATTCAGTTATTGGTATGCTTGAGGTTGTCCCAGAGGACCCTTACACTATTTTCAATTTTTTGGATTCTTGCTTTTCTGGCTCAGTGGATTTTGCCTCTTGGTATTTCAAATCTTTGACTTGGTTCTTGCGATCCTCTATACTACTTTTAGGTTTTTATATAATATTTTTTATTTCAGTCAGTGTATGCTTAATTTTTAGTTGGTCCTTTTTCATATCCTTGAGGGTCTCGTTCATATCCTCGTAAGTCTCATTCATTTCCTTGTAGGTCTCATTAAGTTCATCAGCCTTTTCTAGGAGCCTCTTGAAAAACCTTATAACTGTGGTTTAGAACTTTATGTTCACTCGTTTTTTTTCCCTCCATTTCTTTCACATGTGATATCTTTCCATGTCTCTGCATGGTGGCTGCTTCCCTGAGTTGGTCGATTAGGTTTGTGTGGTAGATGTCCTCTAAGGGACAGTGGCTCAGCCTCCCCAGTTACCTGAAGTGGATACTCTTGCTGCAGCCCTTTATGGGTTGCACAGTCTTGTTGAAGTTAAGCCTAGATTATTGTTGTTAGCCCTAGGAGGGTTTGAACTCCAGGCCAATTGGCTGTGAGGGTCAGCTGTGCTCAGGTTGGATGAGCGGCGTCTCCGGGCTGAACAGGCAGCGTCAGCTCCACCCTATGTGGCACCTGGGTCTCTGTGCTGGGTGGTAATGGCTGCAAGCACCTCTGAGAGAAAGCTGTTGCCGAGCTCTACCTGCTGCCGGACAATTCAGCCTCTTCCTGAATGAGTCTGCACACCCAAAGTCTCACCCAGGGTTGTAAAACAATGCAGTCCAATGGTTTCCTGAACAAGAGAGCAAGTCACAAGTCCTCTCTGTGTGCTCGCATACCTCTGTTGCTCCCAATTTTACATGCCCTCTCCACAAGCTTGCAGACCTTTGCAGCGCCCGAGTTTCAGTATGCTTCCCTAATGCCCAGATTTCCCTATATGAGTCTGGGTTCCCCGGACCTTGCCCAGAACTGGGGAATCAGTGTTGTGGGACGCCTTTGTCTTTGCAACTGTCTGCCCTCTCCGCTTGCTCACTTGCTCGCATGTGCACGGCTCCAAACCTCTGACTCTGCGAGTATCTTCAATGCTGCCCTCTGCTGCTCCTCTGAGTCACAGTTTCCTATCATTACTTTTATTTGTGGAATTTTCACTCAACCAGCTTTCCGGTGATTCTGGATGATGTTTGTTCTGTTGTTAAGTTGTAGTTTTGAAATTGCTGTGTGGGCCAGCAAGATAGGTGTTTACCTATGCCACCATCTTGGTTTCTTTCCCAAATCCTTGATAATCTTATTTGTTTCTTTATTTAATCTTCACTGAGTATATGTTTTATTGATGAGAGAGAAAAAGAGAGAGAGAGAGAGAGAGGAACATTGATGTGAGAAACTTGGATGGGCTACAGTTGCCTGCTATATACGCCAGACCAGAATTACCTTTGGTGTATGGGATGATGCTCCAACCCAGCCACCGAGCCATCACAAAAGTAAATCTTTCTTATTGTTTAAACCAATTTTAATCAAATTTTCTGTTACCTCCAGCAAAAGCATATCAACTGATTCAATAATCTAATGGGAAAACAAATATTTTGCATTATTTTATGAATGTTTTGTGGATTCATAATTAGCTAAGACTAATATTACTTTCTTTCTGGTAATTGGATACACCTACATCCCCTTCCAGGTATTTCTGAGATTATATATACTTCATAGAAGAATCTGTCTGAAGACCTGGCTGTATATCTCAATTGGTTAGAGCACAATCTTGATACATCAAGGTTGTGAATTCAATCTCTGGTCAAGGCACATACAAGAATCAACTAATAAATTCATAAATGTGTAGAACAACAAATCTCTCTTTCTTTATCTCTATCTCTCTCAAATCAATAAGTAAAAAAAATTTTAATCAAGCAATAAATAAAAAGAGAATTTTTCTATAATTATCAAGGATTTTAAAAATTTAATATGATCAATATGCAGACTAACACTGAGGAAAGGAATTTCTTAAATAGATTTGAATTCATTAAATATTCTATAAAAAATAAAAGATCCCCTGACCGGTTTGGCTCAGTGGATAGAGTGTCAGCCTTTGGACTGAAGGGTCCCAGGTTGGATTCCGGTCAAGAGCATGCATGTTTATTGCAGGCACATCCCCAGTGGGGAGTGTACAGGAGGCAGCTGATTGATCTTTCTCTCCCATCAATATTTCTAACTATCCCTCTCACTTTCTCTTTGTAAAAAATTGATAAAATATATTTTTTAAAAAGAAAAAAAAGATGGGTTAATGCACATGAAAATTCAAAACCAAAACTTAAAACTCTTTTCCAGAAATGCAAAGCAAACTGAAAATCATAAGGGTGGGAAGGAGTTTAGGTTGAATGTGTTAGAGTATTGTGGTCAGCAGATAGTGGCCCTAAGGGCTGGATTTGAGGGTTTGGATACCTGAGCAGAGAAGGAAGTCAAGGACACAGACCCTAGACACAGTGGGCAATAGAGCTGAGATACCAGTTACAATTCAGCGTCACATGCTCAAGACTCTCTGCCAGTCCCCCAGCTGGGAATAGCAGCAAGAAAACCTGCTGCATATACAAAACTAAGGTTATAAAAAAGGAACCCAAAAAGGAATTCAAACCCACGATCATATGAATGAGCAGATCTAAATTCACACCAATAGTATGGAGCAGAAGCTCCTAATTAAGACAGCAACATAATTATGTTTATACTGTTATTCAACTAATTAATTGCTAACCCACGGACTCTCAGAAGAGGCAAAGCCAAAATGGCCCAATAGGGACCTTTCCATAGTCCAGAGAACCCAGGATGCTGTGGAAATCAGTCTCAACTCAGCTCCCAGTGAAGATTCAAATCTTGGAAGGAAGTAAATTACTGAGATGGAGAATGAGGTAATGATGGGGCAGGGGGAAGGGAAGAAGAATTTACACATCAAGAACAAAAAAATAATCAAATCATCTGAAAAAGATTTTAAAATAAACATTTTAAAGTATTTAAATAGGTAAAGAGAAAAAGAAGGTAAAGCAAGCAATAAACAATATAAACAATAACAGATTTGGAAAATGAAAATGATTACAATGAAGATTTAAATTCAAAATCAAAACTCAATAATGCTCTGGTTGGAGTGACTTAGCAGTTATAACATCAGCCCACACACCAAAAGATTATGGATTTCATTCTCAGTCAAGGGCCCATGCGGGGAAAACCAACTGATATGTCTCTCTCATATCATCTCTCTCACATGGATGTTTCTCTCCTCCTCCTTCCCCTTTCCTCCTCCTCCTCCTTTCTCTCTGTTCTCTGTCGCTCTCCCTCCCTCCTCTCTCTGAAAAGCAATGAAAAAAAAAATTCTTGGGTGAGAATTACCCCCCTCCCCTCCCAAAAAAAACCTCCACTGATATTTTAAAGAAGCAATTAATTCATTTTATAATTAGAATAAATATAAATTCACATGAAAAAAATAATGAATGTATTGAAATACATCTCTAAAGAAATGACCTAGTGTGTGGGGCAGAGCTAATAAAAAAAAAGAGAAGTTAAGATGTGAAAAGTAGGGAGACAAGATTTAGCACATGTCATAAGAAATCTAGGATAAAATAAAGTAAATATGGGAGACCTAATATTATAAGAGAAAAAGGTTGAGAATAATCCAGAACTGAAAAAAACAAATATCCTAATATTTAAGGAGCAAATATCAAAGACAAGCAAACTTCTTAAAAGCTACCAGTGATTAAAAGATAAATCCCTACAAAGGAATGATAGATGTGCAAATCTTCTAGTTAGCAATAATAGCTGGTATTTACTGAGTGATTGCTGTGGGTCCGATATCATTTTAAGAATCTCTCATTTAAAGTTCATACCTCCTATGAGAAAGATTCTGTTGTTATCCCAGTTCACGGATGGAATATAACAATGGACAAAAGCCAATGGAATAATATATTCAATCATGTATGTGTGGGGCATTAACAATTCTATCCTTAAGTCCATCTCTGACCAAAACTTTAAGATAGTAGCATGGAGGTTGTTTATTTCTTGCCAGACTGGTACATTTAAAAATTCATAAACATTTAAAGAGTTGAATAATGAAATAGAAAATATGTTAAATATAACCAAAATGGAAGTGCTATTGGTGGGGAGCTCTTTGTATTCCCACCTGTTGCCAGGAGACCTGGGCTTCTTGGAATGTAAGGAGAAAAGGAATTTTCTGAGACTTGCATGGGAGAATGAGTCATATTTATTTGCATTGGATTAGACCTCTGAGTTTCCAGGTCCCATTTCCCTCCATCCTGACAAAGAAAAAGTCCCATTTAGCTTTCAGCATAGCTAGGGTTAAAGCCATTGCCCAAAACTTCCACTTCATGTCTGCACAGTCCAATCCAGCATCAGACTAGTTTAGATTGTGTTCCCAGTGCAGTCCATCAGTTCGTTGTGTGTAGGACCACGTGGTTTTGGAGGAAACACAGGCATGAGCAAAGCCAGAGAAACAGGAGTGCCCAGGTTCTTTTCCCAGCCTTACCTTCTGGAGAAAGGGTGGTGCATGGAAATGATTAAAGAGTCCAAAGATGAAAGATATTTTTTAAAGGCATTGGGGGTCAGAGGAGCTTCAGCTAAAAGGAACTGAAGACTCTCCT